>CM062810.1:574446869-575129859 GCA_031772625.1 Pinus tabuliformis
GCATGGTTAGTGCACATTTCCTTGTTATTTATTGTTGTGGCCTTTTCTAAAATTGGTAGAGGTGGGGTCACAGTCATTTTTGGGGTATACAAAAGAGTTTTTAACTTGTCTAACTCGGGGCATACATTGATGTGGTGGCTAGTGAATCCGCACAAAGAATAGGGTGGAAGTGCCATTGAAGACTTTGGGGTGTCCATTGTCTTCTCTTTTTTCTCATCCCTCTTGGTGGAACTAAATTTTTTCAATGCAGGTGTTTCTTGATTTATGATGACCTCCTCAGGGGCTATAGGAATGATGCCTGTCAAGGTGATACCTAATTTTTCCGACATGGTTGGAGGGGCCAGATACTAGGCCAATATCACAAGAGTCATATTTGGCAACGTAAGTGTTTCCATGACTCAGTGCGAGACAAAACCGGGTGGAGGGTATACAAAGGGGGTTTTGGTGATGGCATATGGGAGGAACGTGGAATCAATAGTGATGACACTCGCCGCATCAGACACTCGTTCTTGACTTGGTTAGGTGTTTGATGAACTCATCATGCACACCAGAACTCCTGTGGCTGTTGGAACATCTTTGTTATGAACTAGCTCACAAAAATATAGAAAAAATATATCAATGACATTAAAATAAGCCTCTTCGAGGGGGAAACATCCTTTACATTACACAAATGAAGAATTATTGGATGATACAAATAGGGGAAAAATAATAACAATAAAGGCTACAATGACAATAGTAATGGGGAAATCACTAGTATTATAGGGACCTAACAATCTTCCAATAACAAAGGGGGTTCTCTATGGTATGTACCAAGGAGGGTGGCTGGTTTGAACTTTTTGGGACCAAACTCAGTGTAAGTTGTAATCAACTCTAGAGAATATCTTACATATGGTAGGACACCATCAAGGGAGGTTACTATATTATTCTCGTAATACGTGAGCTAGTCAACTATAACGACTTTCCCTTCATGAGGAAACATCATTACCCTGAATATGGAGGATGTGACAACAATACTTTCATACATATAAATTAGGCCAAGAAGGATGTTTTAATCCAACTTTGCATCAAAGACTTTGATGTCAGTAAGTATTGTTTTACTGAAGAGACGTACACGTATGTCTTGGTACAAAACTATGGGGGTTGAAGGGCATCCATCATATGCTCGGAGAATAATGTCAGATGATTTGAGCTTTGGAGATCTTCCAAACTATTTTGGATGTCATGATACATGTGGATGCTCCTTCATAAACAATGTAATGATGAATGATGATGTTTTGTACTGAGATCAAGATATGGAAGGAAACTAGTGAGGGGAGTCATTGGCCAACTTTATCTAGATCAAAAACCATTAGGAGAGAATCAGAAGGGTCGATTGCACCTAATGCATAAAGTAGGGGTTTCCATTAGGCCAGACAAAATTGCAGGACTTCTAATGCTGATATAGCTGAAGGAGATTGAGCTAATTCATTGGCTATGTTGTAGCTATGAGCATCTTTCTAGTTATGCCTTTTTCGTCGTAAAGGCCCTTTGACCAATTTCAGCACGGGTTCTATAGGAATCTAATGAATGGTTAACAGGGTTATAGGAGTTATCATGGTCAAGGCGGATGGATTGGTTTCTGGGGGAGCTTCATAATTTCTATTTCACAACTCTACGATAATATCTTCCCCTTCCATGTAAATTTCACCATTAGAGTTATTATGGGGGTTCCCTCCAATAGGATTTGGCTAGGATGGTTGTTGTTGCTAAGTATTAACCACTCCATAATGGGGGAAAGGTTCCTGCATTACTATTGTTTTTTGGTTTTACTGCCCTCTCCCCTAGTATCCTAAATCCTTTTCAACTCAAGATGTTGAGGAAAATGGTGGGTATAGTGACCATATTCCCCACATATGGCACAAGAATGATTTGTCCTTAGACTTTTGTTCTTATTTTTCCTTTGGGAATTATTATTAGTCTATTCCTGGTTTTGATTCTAGTTAGGGTTTCCCCTAGCTAGTGTCTACAGGAGTGTTGTTGATTGCTACTCCCCTGGAAAAGCTTTCCCTTTGGTTTTCTCTTTGGTGTTTTCTTAGAAAAATTAGGTGGATTTTCCGTATTCACCTGGTCAAATGATGATTGTTCTTCAACATGGGAGGGTTGCACTAGAGTAACCCCTACATTCTTTTATGTTGGTAGGTTACTCTGTTGCTGTGCAGTGAAAGGAGAATATTGATTTCCTTTCCCTTGATTGGAATATGGATTCTAGGAAGAGAACATTGCGTCCACATTCCTAGAGGCGTATTGGTTTCCTTGTAGGGGAGGATGTGGTACTCCAAGCGGGGGCTAATATTGTTAACCTTATTAATTGTATTTTGCATCGGTATACATTAACCATAATAATATCCTAGTGGTGTAGTTTACGTAGAGTCAAATATTCAGCCACTAAACATGTATAGAGGATACTGGTAGGTGTTGTTGGGTTCATTTTTGGATATGGACCCAATCAAGCCATCTGAAACATTGTATGTGATTGGTGTCTCTTGTTTATAATTTGGTAGGGAGGGCATCTCGAATGATATGATAGATGTATCTAGACTGAGTGTAGATGAGCTCTAATTGCTAAGATTTATTGATGGCCTCTTCCTCATTTTGTGGGTTAGAATTCACCATGTCTTTAGATATTTTTGATGTAAGACATCTTATAAAAAGAGCAAGGAGAAATCTTGCTTCCAAATTTCATTTACACAGGCTTCAATACTTTCTCCATTCGTGGACATGATTTGACATGTTTATAGCAGGTATCCATTTAAAATGAGTAAGGAGTTCCAAGCCCAAGTCTTATCGGATAGGGAGCTTAGAAAATTTGAGGAAAGTAGTGGCTATGGAGCCAATGTTTTTATGTGTCCCAAAGGGTTGACCTATGTACCATTTCGTTGTCACCCCTGTAAGGGTACGTTGAAATAAACATAGATGAATAATATCTTCTATGATGCTCTTAGAGGAACACCACAGGTGAAAGGTCATGACATGATTTCCAAGATCTTTTCCTTATTTTGCTTTTAATTTCTTAACATACTAAGCTAATTTGGTAGGTATGGGTGGGAAATTGGGGCCATGTGCTATAGGGATATTAGTTAATTGGCTTAAATTGGGTAGACTTATGGAAGTTAAAAATGGGACCTAAAAGTTGTTTGTAATCGAAAAATGATTTTGAACAACTATATGTAAAGGGCTCCCCCGTGGGGAAGTGTTGGGAGAACTACCTTGATGGGTGCCTCGTGGAGTTTCTAGAGTGGTATGTGGGATCCCCAAAGATGTAGTGTGTGGGGACCCTCATGGGGTCATAAAAGGTGTTGCTTGATGAGGAGGGGTCCCAAGCAAAGTTTCACCAATAAAGGAAGATCCTATAATGGTGGTCGCATGACATCCTATACTCTGAAATGGAGAGAGGCTTGGAACACCTCCCTAATATATCAGAAGGTTTAAAAAATGTCTAGATCAAAGGGGACTCATGGTGTCCCCTGTGGTGTCAAGTACCATGTGTGTTACTTTGTATCTTTGGGGGAAGGGTATAAATATCAATGTAATAAAATCGCATACATAAAACAAAGTGAAAATAAAATGGTTACTTTCCTATTACAATTAAGTTATGTGATCAATCAAACAAAGAATGATTTTCATTTTTTTAGTATGATAAAAAAATCCTATGCAAACCTAGTCATCCTTGCCAATATCAAAGTTATCCAGCCTTGCAAACATATCTTCTAATTGGTATTGCGGCAATGTCGTGAAAGAACTTGCGATCCTTCCCAGAAATCAAAGAATCAACCAAGGTAATGGATGAGGTTTTAGCACTTCCCGCACCTCCACCTATAGGGAAAGGATGCCCTAGATCTTTGCCACTAAAGTGCCTTTCATCCCACATGAGCATTCAAATATTTATCTTCTTTGTAGTGAGTTGCAAATAATAAGCACTAGATGGGTCGAGTAGCCCCAAATGGTACTGCACACACTGCACCTCAGTTGAACCCCCTCTAAAACAAGTTTCTGATATGATCGGGTATTCTTTTCCATGGGATGATTGAAGGATTTTAAGCACCCTAAAAGTCAAATTCTATGTTTCAGAGATGTAACATGACCACAGATGCTTATGGGATGCCTAACCCCAATGGTCCTAATCTTTGTTGGAAATATTGAGAGAGGGGGGGGGTGTGAGTCAGTATTCCCTTCAATTAGTATTATTATTAATATTTTAGAGCATTAGTTAATCTTCAATTATTATCAGTGTTTGTACAATGATAGTAGTAAACAAAAGGAACACAAATGCACATAGTTCTTAAGGTGGAAACCCCCTCCATGACAAACACCACTTGAATGCTTTTCTAATAATTCTTTAATCTTCAACTCCAATTGAAAAGAAAGCTCCAACTTCCTATAATCTACAAAATCATTCTTCTCGAGCTCCCACTTGATGGACGCTCCAACACCTGAGATTCTTCAATAGTCAGCTGAACGGATAACCCAACAGCCAATGAGCTACAATAAACCCTAGCACCACCCTACAACCTTGAAGTTTTCACAGTCATGAACTTGTTGGTGACTTCATGCACCAACCTAGCACCACCCTACCACCCCATAGAATAATAAAAGAAGAATGGACTCTCATACCAGGGAAAATGGTCCACTTTACAATGATATAGAATGATGTAGAAGATAAGAAACACTAGACCATAACCCCAAATATGACACAACCACCTAATGATGATCCTATACCTCCTGACAATGCCTCTTCAACTCTTGGTAGATAAACACTTGTACAACTTTTACAGTGAATCTATACAATGATACTTTTACAATGATTGTATGCAGTGCTGCCCACTTGAAGACTTCATGTGGTTAACTTCTTGTTGTTGTTATGCACCTTGATTGCTGCTATTATCATGCTACCCTTTCTCACTCTTCAGAAAAATATATTATGCATTGAGTCTTCTCTTGATGAATATATAATACCTGCAAAAAGTCTTCACATAAATAACCGTGAAATGATAATTACAAAATTTACCTGATCCTCCAAACCATATGTCAGTGCTAAACAAAAACAAAAAAATAGAATACAAAGAACCTAATGAAATTAAGAGATGAACATGTATATACAGAAGATACTTACCTAGAGTTTATGTCTACTGCTCCTTGCTCTTTACTACCCTAGAAAGTCTAGTCCTTTGCAGCCCTTGACAGCACTTGATCTAGTTTTTTTTCTTGCCTTCTAGGAGCACGATATTGAATCTGATGTATCTCTGTGATTTCAGATCCAAAATATGTGATCTATAGTCCTATAGTAACCCTCTAAGTCTTATTTCCAATTCCATAGGGCTGACCTGATTTGGATTTTTCAAGGTAAAGTTATGCCCAATCTCTCACAATGGCCTAATTGTGCACTAGTTCAATAGAGTGAATGTGTATGATGTGCCACGTGTCACTGTTTCCTCCTTCAGCTCTGAAATTAATACATATAAAACTACTATCCATGTTCTATCCACCACTTTTTACATAATTCCAATCTACTTATCAGAGAGAGAGTTATGACGATTTTCCCAAGGTCACCTCTTTGAGATGAAATTCGAGAGCCTGCAAAAACACTAACTTCCATAGATCATATATTTGAAAATATAGCGACCAAAGATCTGAAATTCGGTCATGATGTTCATCAGGTTTATGGATCAAACGGGTTTTAATTTTAGCATCTAAGACATCACAGAAATAAATTTACAGCAAAAATTCCACGATCCCTACTTTTGGAAGATATATGAGATTTCTTTTTATAGAGTTGAGAGGGGCTTCTATAGAGAATGTTGGAGGGATTTTATGAGCTTAAAAAATTATTAATTATTTCCTATTCAATGACCAAAATCAATGAAAAATTCCATGCCACAACCCCATGGGGTTTTAGCCCACTAATTGGGGTTACTAACTTCAACCTTGAATAACTTACAAATCGTGAGGAATTATGAGGAGAGATATATACCGATAGAAAAACATTTTTGAGTAGAGTATTCATATAATGGTTATGATATGAGAAACCATGAATGATGATGTCCAATGTGCCATGGAATTTCAGGGTCATCCTTGATGCTGCCTGGGTTGACATCAGTGACAACCTTAGATCATCTTTAGATCGAAAATCTCCCCCTTTGGCATTGATGGCAACACAAGTACTCCCCCTACGATCAGGGAACCTCTTCCTACTTCCTTCTCTCCCCCTTTGATATCAATGGAAAAGGGTAACTTCCCCTACCACACAACCGTCCAGCGACTTGTACACGCTCCCTCTCCCCCTTTATTTTATGAATAAGGAAAATCTAATGAGAACTTTGGAGAATCCCAAGCTTCTGGCAAAGATATTCAAATGCTTCACGAGGTAAAGGTTTAGTGAAGATATCAGTGATTTGTTCTTTTGTACCAACATATTCAAGTTTTATATTCTTTTCAGTGACTTGTTCTCTAACAAAATGATATTTGATAAGAATGTGTTTTGTTTATGAATGCATGATAAGGTTCTTCAAGATGATAATGGCACTGATGTTACCACAGAAGATGGGAATAGGCTCACTGAATTGTACTTGAAGATCTTGCAAAGTTTGTTTCATCCAAAGGACTTGAGTACAACAAGCTGTCACTGCAATGTATTCTTCTTCCGCTGTAGATAATAACATTGAGGTTTTCTTTTTGCTCAACCATGATACGATACAACCACCTAGATATAATGTTGCTCCACTAGTACTCTTACGATCATCAACTCTTCCCACTGAATCTGCATCTGTAAAGGCTTGAATAATGAGATTGTTTCCCATGGGATACCAAAATCCATATTCTGTTGTACCCTTTAGATATCGAAGAATTCTTTTGATGGAAATAATATGTGATTCTTTTTCTGATGCTCGGAATCTTTCTACTTGTCCAGTTGCTTGCATGACATCTATTCGGGAGGCTGTCACATATAGAAGACTACCAATCATAGACCTCTGCAACCTCTGATCCACATCCTTGTAGATCTTAAAGCACTCAAATGCTTCAAATTTTTTCTTTAGGAAACTAACAACTGTCATCGTGGTATAGTCATCTATCATTGACATCAAATATAATTCTCCATATAAGCCTTTTGTTCTCATAGGACCACATAGATCAATATGTATCAATTCCGATGGATGTGATGAAAATTGTTCTTTTGTTTTAAATCCAAATTTTGTTTGCTTTCCTTGCTGACAAGCCTCACATAGTGTGTTGGAAGGTTTTGAGATTTTCGACATTTCTCGTACTGCTTTATTTTTTATTATCTTGACAATATTGTCAAAGTTTATGCGACCCATTTGTTTATTCCATAACCAGCTTTCATATTCTTTAGCTAGTAGACATGCTTTAGTTACTTCATCTAAAACATAATTGTTGGCATTATGACATAGGTTTGGCTCGATGGCATAAGTGTTGTCCTTGATGGCAACTCGCTCAAATAGCAGATCACAAGTTCAGGCTCTCAAAATAGTAGAAAATGAGATACACACAGGTTCATATTTACGAAGCCATGGATGTACGCAGGTGCGTCGAACAAAAGATGCGGACACATCCGCAAGTGTACCGAACAAAAAGTGTGGTCGTAAAGTACACACACTTTCATGCAGAGAAAAACGTGTGCACGTGGGAAATCTTATGGTTGGTCCATGGTATTTAGTCCGACATTTTTGATCCTATGGTTTTGGTCCGTGGTTTTGCTTCTAAAGTATTGAACCCAGGTTTTGGGTCCCTAGTATTGGATTTCTATGGTTTTGGACCATGGTTTGAGCAAGGCCTAGTCTATAAACAAGAAAGGAGATCATTTGGCTGAGCACTCATATGTTGAATATCTTAAGAAGAGAAAGATATGAAATACTGGTGATCGGTTGGTGAGTTATAGTTGGACCTAAACCAAGGAGAAACCTGAGAATTAGAAGACATATCCACTAATGGGTCGAGATCTCTATGGCGCATGATCAGATCTCTAAATTTGATAGTCTGGGGTATACTTGAAGTCTGATAAATTATCTATACCCACAGGACCGTAGGTGTGACATAGCGCAGGTGCAGGTGTGGAGATCCTCAGGCTAGGCACGACGTAGGTGCGAAGATCCGCAGGTTTCACACAGCGAGAGTGCATACATCCATAGGTTTCTATTGGTGAAGTTGCAGACTTTTCTTGAAATATGTTTTAGCTGTTTTTGTCTATTACTGCTGTGTTCAGGGTTCTGAATTAGTGTCTGGTTGTTGTGTGTTGAGAAGTTATTGATTCAGTATTTGTACAAGGAAGTTGGTTGATTGCAGATCTATTTGATGTTTGATTGATATTCATGGATCTAGTATGAAAATTTATGAAATGTGGTCCCTGGAAGAAAAGAGAAGGTTGTATCCTTCTGCAGGTTGAAGCCTGCGTGCTGGTATAAGACTGCACCAGTACAAAATCATTGTAAAGTTTCTAATTGAAAGAAGATAGAGACATATTGCAACAGGTGGTTTTCACCCACATTGGGTTTCCACCTTATATCTTGTGTTCTTTGGTGTGACTATCTATTTTTCTTGTTCCTATTTACTATTATATGGTTCTGACTCACAGATTAATGATCAACATCCAAAGAATATATTAAATTATAAGTCTAGAAGGTATACGCAAGTTTCATTAGTCAGATCTGTAAATATTTGTATAAATTGAAAAGAATTTGATAATAATGATTCACCCCCCCTCTCAGTATTATTTCCAACAATTGGTATCAGAGCAGGTCCTTTATGAAAAGCTTGATCGCTTGAAGGAAGATCTATCATCATGAAGGAAGATCTATCTATCAGGCCACCGATTTTTGATGGAAGCAACTTCGTCTATTGAAAGGTAAGAATCACTGCCTATCTTCAATCTCTTGGTACAGAAGTTTGCGATATTGTGGAAACATGATACACATTTCCATCAACAACTCCTACAGATGTAGCTCGTAAGAAGCGGTATGAAACAAATGCAAACGCTGTTAATACTCTATTAGGAAGTCTATCTCAATTAGAATTCGTCAAGGTTATGCAGCTCAAAAGTGCAAAAGAAATATGGGACAAGATTGTTATGAGCTATGAAGGAGATGAACAGGTAAAACGAGAAAAATTACAAACCCTTAGAATTCAATATGAAAGTCTTAGAATGCATAATGATGAAAGTGTGGCTAGCCATTTCCTACGTATAGATGAGATCGTAAATTGTATGAAAAACTTGGGTGAAGAAATTAAATAAGTTGTTTTGGTTGAAAAGGTTCTAAGATCTTTGTCTCCTAAGTTTGATTCAAAATTTTCTACCATAGAAGAAAAGTAGAATCTACAGAGCCTTACCATGTGACAGCTGCATGGAATTCTAACTGCTTACGAAATGAGAAAAGGAGGACCATCAGACATGAGAGAAGTTGCATTCAAGGTTTTAGGAAAAGGAGATTACTATGAGTCAAGACATATGACAGAGGATGAGGAAGAATCAAATTTTGTCAAGAACCTTCAACAACGATCTGGATGATTCAAAGGTAAGCTGCCTTTCAAATGCTTTGCCTGTGGAAGAGTCGGTCATTATGCTGCAAAATGTCCTCATAAAGATAAAGTGGACAAAGGTAAGGAACCTGTTAGATGGAACAGAAAATAGAATGTAAATAAGAAGAGCTATTACACGCATGAAGATAGTGATGGATTGTCAAATAGTGATGAAGAAGAACAAGGTAATGATGATATACTTTTGATGGCTTTTGAAGATGATGATTTCTTGGATGCTATAAATGAAGAAGGTATTTATGAAGAAATTTCTAAACTTAAAGTTTTTTTAGAAGAAAAGAATATGATTATAGATAATCTAACATTCCAACTTGCCGAAAAGGATAAACATAATGAAAAGTTAGAATGTGAAATTGTGGAACTTAGGAAAGAAATTGAGAAAACAAAAGTCGTTAATCTCAGATTTGCTAAAGGATCTAAAACTATAGATGAGATTATCAATGTGTAGCGTTCTCCTCTAATCAAGACAGGTCTTGGGTATTCCGAAGAAGCATCTCAAGCTCAGAAGCAAGCGCAGAAGCCATCCACCTCCAAAAGTTATCTTCATGCAGCAAGGAGAAGTGAACAAGTTGACAATCGACAACAAAAGCATAATGCAGATCATCAGGTAAATCACGGACAATTTGCTTCAAGAATGATCAAAGATTATCAAGTAAATCAGGGGAAATCTAATTCAAGGATGAACAGAAACTTCAACCAACCACAGGTAACTCATTCTCAATTTGGCTCAAGAATGGATGGAAACTACAATCATGTGGTTGGTATATTTGATAATCGCAGGAATTTCTTCAATGGCCAATGTTTCTCTTGTCACAACTTTGGTCATAAAGCTGCTCATTGTGTTGCCTACAAGACCATCATGACTAGGGAAGCTCAAAAACAAAGGAGTATGATAGGAATCATGAAAAGAACCTACAATAACTTCTCATCTCTTGAAAATGAAATAGAATGTTTTATCTGTAACAACTTCGGTCATGAAGATTCTGAATGCAGAAGCAGGTTTCAGCAAACAACTCAGAAGGAGCAAGTTTCATTGAGTTCCAAAACATGGAAAAAGAAAGAAACGCAACCAGAAAGATGTGGGATAGCCTTATATGCGGAAGGACAGGAAAATCAATGGTACATCGACAGTGGATGCTCGAAACATATGACAGGTAATAAAGAAAAACTTCATTCATATAGTGCCTTAGAAAATGAAAAGAAGGTCTAATTTGGAAATGACACCCCTGCATTTGTAAAAGGTAAAGGTTCTGTTCGTTTGAAAGAAAAGGTCAAGGCTGGAAATGTTATGTATGTTGATGGTTTAAAGCATAATCTATTGAGTGTCAGTCAGATGTGTGATCAAGGAACTGAGATAATATTTCAATCAAATGGTTGTATTGTTCGTGAGCTTGATATAGGAAAGACAGTTATCAGAGGCATAAGAACTCCTAATAACTTATATGTACTCAAGGGAGAACAACAACAATGCTATTTAAGCAAGAATTATGAACACTGGCTATGGCACAGAAGACTGGGGCATCTTAGATTCTCTCAGATAAGGAAAAATATCAAGCAGTTCGTGATCTTCCGGACATCAGAATTCCAAGAAATACTATATGCAAATCATGTCAATTTGGTAAGCAAACCAGAACTAATTTCCCTGAGAAGGAAGGATCAGCCAGCAGGCCACTTGAACTTGTCCACACCGATATATGTGGTCCAAGTAGGAAGAGGTCACCTCGAGGAGAAGAGTATTTCATATTGTTCATTGACGACTTTTCAAGGATGTGTTGGATAAGACTCATGAAGTATAAAGATGAATCTTTTGAAAATTTTAAGTCATTCAAAGCTTTGGTTGAAAAACAATTAGATCGCAAAATCAAATGCCTTAGATCTGATCGAGGAGGGGAATTTACCTCAGATGAATTTTTCGATTTTTGTGAAGAACATGGAATAAGAAGGGAATTTCATGCTACAAGGACTCCTCAGCAGAATGGAGTTGTGGAAAGGATGAACAAAACAGTTCAAAAAATGGCTCGTGCTATGCTTGATGAGTCTGGAACTCCTGCAACCTTCTGGGGTGAAGCCACATTTTCCACTGTTACTATTCTCAACAACACAAACGTCTGGGTAAACAACACTCAAACTCCTCATGAACTTTGGTACGGTAAGACTCCCACGGTAAAATACTTCAAAATTTTTGGAAGCAAATGCTACATTAAAAGGACTGATGAAAATCTTGGCAAGTTTGAACCTAGAGCAGATGAAGGCATCTTACTTGGCTACTCTCCCCACAACAAATCTTACAAATGTTATAATAAAAGACTTGGTAAAATTGTTGAAAGCATTGATGTGGTGGTTTATCAAGAAGGAAACACTCCTAGGCAGGTAAAATCTGAAGATTTCAAAGATGGCGAAGACTATCCGTTAACATAAAATCAAATCCATGATGAAGAAGAAACCCATGAGGAACCAGAAGAACAGATAAGGATAGAAGAAAAGACTCCATCCAGATATGTTCAGAAGAATCATCCAGAATCTCAAATTTTGGGGCAGAAAGAGGCAGGTGTACAAACAAGAAGAACCATTTCAGAAGCTTCAAGCTATCTAGCATTTCTCTCCTCCACTGAACCACAAAATGTAAGAGAGGCTTGTAATGATGAATGTTGGGTCAAGACCATGGAGGAAGAACTTGAGCAGATTGAAAAGAATAACACTTGGGAATTGGTTCCTAGACCAAAAGATAAGAATGTCATAGGAAAAAAATGGATTTTCAAAAATAAACTAAATGAAAATAGGGATGTGGTTAGAAACAAGGCAAGACTTGTTTGTAAAGGATATGCGCAACAAGAAGGCATAGACTTTGAAGAAACATTTGCACCAGTTACCAGACTTGAGGCTATAAGAATGATCCTTGCTCTCTCTAGCTTTCAGAAGTTCAAAGTATTTCAGATGGATGGGAAATCTGCCTTTCTGAATGGATACTTGAATGAGGAAGTATATATTGAACAACCAGATGGCTTTATTCTTGGAAATGATCCAAAACTTGTACGCAGACTCAAAAAGGCTCTCTATGGTCTTAAACAAGCTCCAAGGGTGTGGTATTATTGGCTGGACAAGTACCTCCATCAATAAGGTTTTATAAAAGGATCAACTGATAACAATCTATATATAAAAGTTGATAATGATAAGTTGTTGATACTTGTTGTGTATGTTGATGATATCATCTTTGGTAGCAATGAAGAAGACATGAGTCAAAAATTTTCCTTGGTGATGCAGAAAGAGTTTGAAATGTCCATGCTTGGTGAGCTCACATATTTTCTTGGGTTACAAATCCAACAAAACAAAGATGGCATTTTTCTATCACAAGCCAAGTATCTCAAGCAAATCTTGAAGAAATATGGGATGGAGGATTCAAAACCAGTATGTACTCCTATGGTGATAAGATGCAGCCTCAGCGCAAATGATGAATCGGTAGCAGTACATCAACCAACCTATAGATCCATGATTGGTAGTCTGCTCTATCTAATATGTACTCGACTAGACATTATGCATGCAGTGGGAATAGTTGGAAGGTTTTAGGCAAATCCAAAGGAAACTCATCTTCAGGCAGTTAAGAGAATTTTCAAGTATCTTCAAGGAACTCAAAACTATGGCTTATGGTATCCTAGAGGTACAAATCTCACACTTCATGCATACACAGATGCGGATTGGGCAGGAAGCGTGGATGACAGGAAAAGCACTAGTGGTGGTGCATTCTTCATGGGTCCTAGATTAGTATCTTGGTTCAGCAAGAAACAAAGCTCTATTGCATTATCTACAGCTGAAGTAGAATATGTAGCTGCTGCATCTTGCTGCACACAACTCCTTTGGATGATGCAAACATTGCAAGATCTTCAAATCACCTACACTCCACCTATATCTATTTCCTATGGCAATACAAGTGCAATCACTATTTCAAAGAATCTTGTCATGCATTCAAAGACTAAGAACATACCGATCAAGTATCATTTTCTCCGAGAACAAGTGCTTGAACAAAAGGTCAAATTGGAGTATGTTCCCTCCAAGGAACAAGTTGCTAATATTCTCAGCAAACCATTACCCAGGGAGACCTCTGAATACCTCAGACAAAAGCTGGGGGTAGTTGATGCATCATCTTGTTGTTGAATCTTGTTTGTTTCAGAGATTGTTGGTTGTACGTGAGTTTCATATGGGGTATACGCGTACATATGCTGGTTTATGTGGGTACAGTCGACTTGAAGAAGAGCAAGGATGAAGAGTCTGATATGGGTCTATCATAGACAATCTGGCACAGGTTCAGGGGGAGCATATATTCTTCTAATAATGCATTGTTGGCATTATCATAGAAGATCTTGGTTCAATTCTTCGGTTGTCTTAATTTCAGGAGGAGCAAGTGTAGAAGGAGAATGTGGATACTGATCTGAATAGTGCTTGACAGATGTTGCTGATATTTTGTCTCTATCTTTCTTTTGTCAAGGTCATGTAACGGCCTATCTTGGTTTCCCCACTATGCTTGGGATGGATAATGTAATATGCCTATTATGTCATGTATCCCCACTTGGTTGGGAGTCGTATGTATGAGCCTTTGGTGATAGGAAGCCTAGTTATGATGTATAAAGTCATATTTCTTTTGTAGATCATCTTCTTGCAGATCTTGCCTATATGTCAGGGGGAGCTTGGACAACATAGTAGAGCAGAGATTTCAGCATGTACTCAGAGGGAGCATAACCCTTTTCCCTTGATGTCAAGAGGGGAGAAAATACTTTGAGTGACTTTGGGTTGCCATCAAGTCCAAAGGGGGAGATTGTTGGCATTATGTCACAGGTTTGGCTCGATGGCATAAATGTTGTCCTTGATGGCAACTCGCTCAAATAGTAGATCACAAGTTCAGGCTCTCAAATAGTAGAAAATGACATACCTACAGGTTCCTCTTTATGAAGCCGCGGATGTACGCAGGTGCTTCGAACAAAAGATGCGGACATATCTGCAAGTGTACCGAACAAAAAGTGCGGTCGTAAAGTACACGCACTTTCATGTAGAGAAAAACACGCCCACGTGGGAAATATTATGGTTGTTCCATGGTATTTAGTCCGACATTTTTGATCCTACGGTTTTGGTCTGTGGTTTTGCTTCTAAAGTATTGAACCCAGGTTTTGGGTCCCTAGTATTGGATTTCTATGGTTTTGGACCATGGTTTGAGCAAGGCCTAGTCTATAAAAAGGAAAGGAGATCATTTGGCTGAGCACTCATATGTTGAATATCTTAAGAAGAGTAAGATCTGAAATACTGGTGATCGGTTGGTGAGTTATAGTTGGACCTGAATCAAGGAGAAACCTGAGCATTAGAAGACAGATCTACTGATGGGTCGAGATCTCTGTGGCGCATGACCAGACCTATAAATCTGATAGTCTGGGGTATACTTGAACTCTGATAAATTATCTATACCCGTAGGTGAGACATAGCGCAGGTGCGGAGACCCGCATACCAGAAACAGTGCAGGTGTGGAGATCCGCAGGTTGGGCACGGCGCAGGTGCGAAGATCCGCATGTTTCACACAACGAGAGTGCGGATATCCGCAGGTTTCTATTGGCGAAGTTGAGGACTTTTCTTGAAATATGTTTTAGTTATTTTTGTCTATTACTACTGTGTTCAGGGTTCTGAATTGGTGTCTGGTTGTTGTGTGTTGAGAAGTTATTGATTCAGTATTTGTACAAGGAAGTTGGTTGATTACAAATCTATTTGATGTTTGATTGATACTCATGGATCCAGTCTAAAAATTTATGAAATGTGGTCCTTGGAAGAAAAGAGAAGGTTGTAGCCTTCTGCAGGTTGAAGCCTGCGTGCTAGTATAAGACTGCACCAATACATAATCATTGTAAAAATAAGTTTCTAATTGAAAGAAGATGGAGACATATTGTAGCAGGTGGTTTTCACCCACATTGGGTTTCCACCTTATATCTTGTGTTCTTTGGTATGACTATCTTATTTTTCTTGTTCCTGTTTACTATTATATGGTTCTGACTCACAGATTAATGATCAACATCTGAAGAATATATTAAATTATAAGTCTAGAAGGTATACACAAGTTTCACTAGTCAGATCTGCAAATATTTGTATAAATTGAAAAGAATTTGATAACACTGATTCACCCCCCCTCTTAGTATTATTTCCAACAATGCAACCTCTGATCCACATCCTTGTAGATCTTAAAGCACTCAAATGCTTCAAATTTTTTCTTTAGGAAACTAACGGTTGTCATCGTGGTATAGTCATCTATCATTGACATGAAATATAATTCTCCATATAAGCCTTTTGTTCTCATAGGACCACATAGATCAATATGTATCAATTCCAATGTATGTGATGCAAATTTTTCTTTTGTTTTAAATCCAAATTTTGTCTGTTTGCCTTGCCGACAAGACTCACATAGTGTGTTGGAAGGTTTTGAGATTTTCGGCATTTCTCGTACTGCTTTATTTTTCTTATCTTGATAATATTGTCAAATTTTATGTGACCCATTTGTTTATTCCATAACCAGCTTTCATTTTCTTTAGCTAGTAGACATGCTTTAGTTACTTCATCTAGAACATATGTCATTTGGAGGTCGACTTGCTGTAGCCACAATTTTACCATACTTGCCTTTCCCAATTTCAAATTTTGTGGAGTTGAATAGCATTGTGTGTCCTTGATCACACATTTTTCCAACAGTAAGTAGATTGTGATTCATGTTTTCAACCAATAGAACATTCTTGGCTAGAGAATCTTTGCTTTCGAGACTAATGGTACCTGATCCTATAACATTTGAAGATCCATCATTTCCAAAGGACACAGTTCCATACTTATTCTCTTTCAAAGATACAAATTTATTTCTATCTCCAGTCATATGCATTGAGAAACTGCTATCAACATACCACACATCTTTGTTATTTTGAGCCTTGAAAGCGAGAGCACAATTATCAATCTTCTTCTTCTTCCATGTTTTTTCGTTCAGTGACTTTGAAGATTATTCTAGAGGATTTTCAAGTCTGCAGTCTCTGGCTATTTGTCCAAAGTTTCGACATTTGTAACATTCAATATATTTCTTAAATGTTCAAATCTATTGATGTTTTGTTGAGCGTTGGGAGGTTCATATTTGACAGATCTCCTGGAATTGTATTGGTTCCTAGGGTACGTGTGATATTCTACAACTTTATGACCAAATTTTCCACATGAATAACAATAGCCGAAAAATATGTTTGTACCTAGATGGAAATCTTCGTCGGCAAATTTTCTTCCAAGTCTTTTCTTGTGAATCTTGTCCAATGAAGTCTACATGCCTGTCAAATCTCATAGGTTCATTGTATTTTGTTGTAGAAGGTCCTGCTTTTTCTTCTTTGTAATCAAGGCCAATTTTGTAGTTGTAATATCATTGATTTTTGACGATTTCTTCCAACGCCCTTGAGTTATTGGCATAGTTTTGGACTTCGTTTCCCTTCTTCACTTCCTTACGCAACAAGACTAGTTTGGCTTCTAATGCTTCCCTTTCTTGGTTGCTTTATTCCAACTTCTTTTGAAGTGACTCTTCAATACATTTGTGTTCTTCAACTCCAATTTTGAGACCTTGAACTTGTTCTTCAAGAGTATTGGAACGGATCTTCTCAACCTTGTGCTCTTTTATAAGCTTGATTTTATCCTTATAAAATTCTTCTATGGTCAAACATTCTTCTTCATTGTTTGATACCTCTTGTTTATTGTGCTTGGCCATAAACAATACTCTCTCATTGGCTTCTTCTTCACTTTCACTATCTTCATTAGATGATGAGCTATCTTCTTTAGAGAGAAAATTAGTTTTGAATCCTTTCTTCTTGCCTTTCTTGTTTAATTTCTTAAAGCCTTTCTTTCCTTTTGAGTTTCCATCACTTTTGTTCGGACATTTTGCTCTGAAATGCCCAACCAAAACATATCAATGGATGTTTACATTTGAATTTCCCCTTACCAATTTTTAGTTTTCTTGTAAAGTAAGCATATTCTCCATCTGAAAAACCTTCTTCATCATCTTCATTTTCTTCACACTTGCAGGTGAAGGTCTTTTCCTTTGAAGGTTGTTTTTCCTTATTGGTTTTCTTCATCAAGTCTCTTTTCATATGCTATGAGAACTCCATGTAAGTCCTCTTTGTTGAGTTTGGCCATATTTTCACTGTATTCTAAGACCGATACCTTTGGGTTGAATCTTCTTGGTAACATTCTAAGAATCTTTCATATAATAGTCTTTTCATCAACAAGCTCTCCCAATCCTTCCAGAGTGTTGGTTATTTCATCAGCGTGTTGGAAGTATGCAACAATGTTGTGATATTCTTTCCTTCGAAGTTGCTCAAAGTTTAATTTGTAGATTTGAAGCTTTGCTTCTTTGACATTTGAGTCACTTGCATATATATTCTCAGGCTTGTCCCATACATTTTTGGCAGTTTTACAACCCAACACCTTATGATAAGAAGATTCAATAAATCCACTGATAATAATATTCTTTGCTTTTGAATCATTTACCAAATTCTTCTTATCTTGTTCATCTGCGGTTGATGTAAAGCCATTTTGAACAATGTCCCATACTTCATAACCTTGCACCAAGAGATAGACCTCCATTCTTCCTTTCGAGAGTGCATAATTATTTTCATTGAACAAACATACACCATTCTTGGTATGCTCCATGATCTCCTTCTAGTTGTTAAACTGTTATTGAAGGAACCCAGCTATGATACCAATTGTTGGAAATACTAAGAGTGGGGGGGTGAATCAATATTCCTTTCAATTAGTATTATTATTAATATTTCATAGCATTAGTTAATCTTTAATTATTATCACTGTTTGTAAAATGATAGCAGTAAACAAAAGGAACACAAATGCACACAGTTTTTAAGGTGGAAACACCCTTCGAGACAAAAACCACCTGAACTCTTTTCTAATAATTCTTTAATAGTCAACTCCAATTGAAAAGAAATCTCCAAATTCCTAGTATCTAGAAAAGCATTCTTCTCCAATTCCCACTGGATGGATGCTCCAACGCCCGAGATTCTTCAGTAGTCAACTGAATGGATGCCCCAACATCCAATGAGCTACAATTCACCCTAGAACCACATTACCACACTATAAAATAATAAAAGAAGAATGGACTCTCATACCAGGGAAAATGGTCCACTTTACAATGATACAGAATGATGTAGAAGAAGAATACATACTAGACCATAACCCCAACTATAACACATTTACCTAATGATAATCCTAGACTTCCCAACACTACCTCTTCAACTCTTGATAGATAAACACTTGTACAACTTTTAGAATCACTTTGTATAATGATACTTTTACAATGACTGTATGCAGTGCTGCCCACTTGAAGACTTCATGTGATGAACTTCTTGTTGTTGTTTTGCACCTTGATTGTTTCTCTTGTCATTCTACCCTTTCTCACTCTTCAGAACATTATATTATTCATTGAGTCTTCTCTTTATGAATATATAATACCTCCAAAAAGTCTTCAAGGAAATACCCGTGACATGATAATAGCAAAACTTACCTCATCCAGCAGACCACATGTCAGTGCTAAACAGAAAAAACAAATTAGAATACATAGAACATAATGAAACTAAGATATGAACATGCATATACAAAATATACTTAGCTATATCTTACCTATACTACACCATTTTGCTGCACCTTTCTCTTTGCTGCCCTGGAAATTCTAATCATTTGCAGCCCTTGACAACACTTGATCTAGTTTTTTTTTTTTTCTTGCCTTCTAGGAGCATGACATTGAATCTGATGTATCTCTCTAATTTTAGATCACCAATATGTGATCCTAAGTCATGTAGTATCCCTCTAAGTGTTATTTCCAATGCCATAGGTCTAACCCGATTTGGATTCTTCAAGCAAATGTTATGCCCAATCTCTCACAATGACCTAAGTATGGAATAGTTTAGTAGAGCGAACTTGTATGGCGTTCCACATGTAACTGTTTCCTCCTTCGGCTCTCAAATTGATACATAGAACAATACATTCTGTACACTATCCACCACTTTTTACATAATTCCAATCCTCTTCTGAGTGATAGAGTTATGACGCTTTTCCCAAGGTCACCACTTTGAGATGAAATTTTGGAGCCCGCGAAAACCATAACTTCCACAGATCATATCTCCAAAAATATAGTTAACCAAGATCTAACATTTGGTCATGACATTCATCATGTTTTCAGCTCAAATGGGTTTTAATTTCCACATCTAATACTTCGCAAAAATAAAGTTATAGCGACAATGCCACGATCACTTGCTTTGGAGGATATATGAGATTTCTTTTTATAGAGTTGAGAGGGGCTTCTATAGAGAATGTTCGAGGGATTTTAGGAGGTTAAAAAATTATTAATTATTGACTATTTAATGACCAAAATCAATGATAAATTCCATGCCACAACCCCATGGTGTTTTAGCCCACTAATTTGGGTTACTAACTTCAACCTTGAATAACTTACAAACTGTGAGGAATTACGAGGAGAGCTGTATATCAATAGAAAGATATATTTTTAGGAGAGTATTCCTATAATGGTTATGAGATGAGAAAATATGAATGATGATACCCATTGTGCCATTGAAGTTCAAATTCATGCTTGGTTCTTCTTGGGTTGACCTCAATGACAACCTCATATGATCTTTAGATCAACAACCTTAACCATAAATTCTCTTGTGGCCCTTGTGGGGAGAGTTAGTTAGTTCAAGTTATGGTTTCTTTTTAGGGTATTATTTTTCTTAGGGTGTGATATGAAAAGAAAAAGTAAACTAAGTACAAAAATATTCATAAACCAGATGCCTTCTTATATGAGGCTTACAAGTTCTTAGTGTTTGGCGAAGTGAACATACAAAGTGTGATAAGATGCTGATATATGATGATCCTTTACTATATCTCCCTAATTACACTGAGGTTTGGTTGTTCCTTGAAAAAATGAAATGATGTGTGGATAATAACTCACTTACTTTTTTTCCTTTTACACTATGTGGGTCCAAAGGGAGATGGGAAACTCATGTGATTTAAGAAATAATTCATATGCACGCCCATGTTTTCCTAAAATACGGAATCGAAGCGGACATTATTTACTTTCTTTACTGACACTTGGCCTTAGTACCAAAACTAATGAAATGGAAAAAATGATTTGTTTTAGTAATAATATTTGTGGATCATGATGAGCAATTTACTCCATTACTAATTATGCTATATGATTTGCAGAAAATTTAGCAAAATAGTTTGAAAACAATATGTGGAATTTTTCCACTTACTTTTCTCCCTAATTAAGCTATGTGTGTATTGCAAATACAAATGAAAAAATAATATAATTTCTCTATTAATAGTGGTTAGTAAAGAAACTAGGAAAACTAAACAGTCTGTAAAACAAATGTAGAGGTGAAGGAAATTCACTAAAGGCTACCCATCACCGGAGAAAACAAAAAATACAAGGTACTTTTAGCTTTCTGGCAACCACGTAGGTTTAGCTATCCACAGATGCAATCGCACATCTGTCTGAGAAAAAGTCGTACAATCAAGCATAAACAATCTATTACCAAGCTTGTAGGCTCAAAACACATCCAAGAGGTCCTGCAAACATTCCAGAGATATGTTGGGCTTCTTGTGAGGTGGTTATGCAAAGAGGTCTTGCAAATACAATTGTTCTAGAGTAAATAAGAGAAACCAATGGATTCGCCAAATCTGTGGTAGTGTTTGTTATAGAAATATTTGGGCACTGCAACCCCAATCACATATGTCCATAAACCAAGGGCTTCTAAGTCCCTAAAAGTGTTGTTTCATACCCTAAAGGAGCAAGGTTGGATGATTACACCATCTCCCAGAAGTTTTCCAGGAAAACCACTCAGAACCTGTCAAAGCAGGACCATATAGACTGCCCAGTGAAAAAGTTGCGATGCATCTCACCTGCCACATGCAAAAAGTGCGATGCATACTGGAAATCCCTTCTATAGGGTGCGCTGAGCGAGAGCAGACAAATGGCACAAGCAGTTTTCTAGGTGGAAACCCAGAAAATCTTCTAGAAACTGCTTATTTGACACTTGCCTCTCTGAGTTCACCCAGGGATGAGTAAGAGATCTAAAATCTCCATGTGGAACTAAGAACTATCAAAGAGATCACACTAATAAAAATCCCAGAAGCTGACTCACCCCCCTACAAATATCTATAAATTGATCCCTCATCGAAGAGATCCAGAGGTTGGAATTTGGTAATTTGCAAATAGGTGCTGTTGGTTTCTCTTTGAAGACATTGTTGGGTGATCTTGCTTTGTGTGAGGTGAAGAGGGCTTTCAAGCTGGGAGGCTGGTGCTAGGTCAGACCAAGTGGTTGTAATCCTCTCTTCTACGACTTTTACTAATAAAGCTATTTGAGTTTTCCTCCATATTCTTGTGTATATCTGAATATTTTGTTGTTATATGCACTTATATGGTCAATATATATCTGATCCTACATTTTTTATAGTGAAAGATCTCTATGCTTTGATGGTATTATGCTACTGTGAATCTAAAGGTGCTCTTGAAGCTAGACAAGTAAGGAAGCAGTGGCGAGATTCTGTCAAAGGGGAAAGGAAGCAGGCAAGGAGCCAAGCGGAAGACTGAGGTTGGTACTCTCTGCTTCTTTCTCATCTCTCTCTCGTAAAGGAAAAACAAGTGACTTTAATCTGTTTGTTTCTAAGATAGCTACCCGTCTTGGTGGGACTAGTAGCTCTGAATAGACACTAGATTTCCTGATAACAAAATGGTGACTCCGCTGGGGATCGACTAGTTTTATTTCTTGTCTCTAATTGTTTGATTCATAAACCACAGACGGAGCCTGAAGTCAAGCTGGCTAGCCTTCGAACTGCATTTGCTATGCAAGTACAAAGTAGATCAACACTGCTTTAGTCAATCTCTGGGTTTTTTTATGAATTGAAGAATTGAGTTGCAAACATCCTAAGTGCCCTAGAGGTAGCTTGAGTACCCTCATTAGATCAGCCCCTATACTTTGTAGTTACTGACTATCATTTTCTCGGCCTAAATCCCTGAACTAAAATGCAAATTGTGACCAAAAACCAAGTTAAAGTCTCGTTCCTTTACCATCGTACCCTCTCCTTTAGGCAATCTGGATGCTCGCACCTCCCGTGTGCAGTAGGTGGGATGCATCCCTATTTCCCTGTGTTATAGGTGCGATGATCAGACAAGACTAGATCTGACTCCAGATTTTGGTTTTTTCTTCATTGTCTTCAGTTTTATTCGGGAGTCTTGTTGTCTGTGATTAGTAGACCACTATTGAAACCCCCTTCTTTTTAGCATCCAACCTCTATTATACAAATAATTGTGAATGTTTTTATGTATTGTGCACCATTTACAATTCTCTTTTACAAAATAGTAGCTTAATCGAATTGTCGTCTTTTGATTTGGAAGTGCCGCAAGTGTCATTTTCAGTTAAAGAAAATAATACTTCTCTTTTTTATAGTCGATTACATTGTTACTCTTGTATTTGATCTGAATCTATAAGTATTTAAAGTGTCAAAAGTAGTTTTCAATTCAAAATTGCAAAGTGTTGTCTTGCCTTCCTGTCATTTTTGAAAAGAAAATCGTTAGTACTGTCGCTTTGAAAGAAGAGATAATTCAGATTTGTATTTAGCATTCTTTCTGTCATTCACACATTAAGAGAGCGGAAAACAAATACATGCATGTTCATTTGCATTTAGATTTCTTGTTGATTGTGATTTAGGACAATGCATCTAGTGTGTGCTCTCTGCTCTATGTTGAAAGAATTTCATTTCTCTTTCCTTAGTAGATAGGATTTTCATTGCAAAAAGAAGATTAAACGACTGTTTATCATCTTAGATTGCATTTTAGGAATTGTATATCTACATCACGTGGTGAACCTTAAAGGAAAACTTCTTAAGAAATATCAACTGTAAAATAAATTTAATGAACATAAAAATGCTTTGGAAACTAATGCACAACATCTAGAATTCTAGGCTAGAGACGTATTCCGGTGTCGTAAATCCTGGTAACTATCACTTTCATCGTAGCTTGGGTGATTCCTCCTCTTTGAGATGATAAGTGCAAGTATGGACTTGTGCTCCCACGTACCGTCGAGTATATATTGGGAGACCACAATAGGCTATATCCTTTATCCTTAGGAAGTCGTGTTTGCCACCCTATCGATCGCAATGCACTAAACACAACATTCAGGAAGATTGACTGCCGTACCATAAAAAGTATTCTGCAATTTTACGATTGGTTTTGTAATCCCTTTGTATAGATTTCCAGAGCAGTCTCTTTCATTCCTTTTCAAACTCCTTAAAGAAAAAGGTCCATCTGAGCATTGTCACTTCAGGCTCATTAAAAATCAAAGGCGACTAGAGTCATCTTTAGCTTTTTCTCGACTCTTAAAAATTGAAAAATAAAGTTGTGTCAAAGCATCTAAAATTCATTTAATTCGGAATAACATTTTCCCCTCTTATTTTGAGTTGAAAAAATAATCCGCAATCATGGAAGAAATTCAATCAAAACCCCATCATTCGCGGAGACTAACAATTCAACCGTCTTTGACTCTAGAAACCAAACCATTCCAGGTCAAGTGAACTCGTTTAACTGGGTCAAAGTCTCTTGGTTTGTTTGAAATTTGTGTTTCAATGATGATTCAATTTGGCTTCGTCTTTTTCAGCGAACGTTAACTGGTCTGGCAGAAAAATGGTATATGAAATTGCCTAGAGATTCGTTTGATAACTTCAGTGCCCTTGCCACAACCTTTTTAACCCGTTTTCAATTACCAATAAGGTACGAAACAGGAATAGAGCTTCTTACCAATTTCAAGAAAATGACGGCCACTCACATATCCGATCATATTCATGAATGGTGACATCGTCGTAGAATGGTAAAAACATATGTCCCTGATCAGGTACTAGCTGAATGGTTTATTAAGTCTTTTTTACCTTCTATAATAGAAGATGTGGCGAAGGGAGGGGTTGTCACTAAAGAGCAGGTGATTGCTCGTGCGAAATATCTAGACTTGATCAGTACTCAGTCTGGCACGCTCTATGACAAAATCCCTGATGCTCCAAGACCAGAATTTTCCATTCCTCCTCCTCCTAAATCAAAAAAAGACTCTCATGCCGACGATGGCATGATAGGTACGACGAGCACGAAATCGACAAAGGCTACATCTAAGAAAGCCCATAAGATTTCTGATCAAAGTGCAAATGAAGAAATTCTAGCCTCGAAGGTTAATGCCGTGTCAACTGACAAAAGCAAAGAACCGAAGCAACCAGGAGGCAAGAAGAAGGGGAGGAGCAAAAAGAAGAAACATGATGATTCGTCTCCTGAAAAATATTCTGCAAACGCTTCTGGGAAAAAGAAACCTACTGAGCCATCCCTCATATGCGACGAGGATCATTGGACGAGATATTGTCCATATAAAGTTGAAGTTAAGAAATTCTTTAAGAATTCAAAAACCTAAGTAGTATTGACTGATCCATTTCCAAACCCAGGAACAAATCTGGTTGCTAGTGACAATGCTTCCCCATCCCAAGTCCTTATGCTGTCCATTTCAAAATAGCAAAATGACGCTTTGATATCAACAAGGAATAAATATTACGAGAATCCACAGCTGTCAAACAACAAGGCTACTAATCAACCTAGTAGTTTGACAACAAATTCGACCAAATTTGTGCCACCCATCATTCCTGTGCTAACAATAAAGCCTCCAAAGGGAGTAGTACACACATCGACATTTAATCCTCTTACTAGAGTGGCATAGAATTATAATATAGTAGAGGACCTGGCCCAATCGCTGTTCGCTATGTCGACACTTGAAGTACTGCAAAATTGCCCCTCCCAAAAGCAGGCTCTATTATCAACTATAGGTGGGATTGACCCAACAGATTCCAATCTTGTGGCCTTTAGTCATATAGGATACGAAACTCAATTACCAGCTCAACTCGCTTTCCTCATTCAAGTGAAAGCCCTCAACAAAACTATTCATCGAACGATTATTGATGAGGGGGCATCTACATGTATCATGTCAATGAGTTGCTGGAAAACTTTAGGCTCACCACCCTTGTCGCAATCATCGACAACATTAAAAGCATTTAATGGACAAACATACACTCCATACGAGACTTTAAGTAACTTGCAAATCGAACTGGGGGGCAAAATAATAGAAATTGATGTGGAAGTTATCGATGGAAACCTCGATTACAACATCCTACTGGGAAGGCCCAGATTTATGCTATGGCCGCTGTTGTGTTGACATACTTCAGAAAGATTGCATTTCCCTTCCAAGGGGGAATTACAATCGTTGATCAGCAGACATTCCTCCCTAACAGTTCGCAAGTTACAGGAAGCATTCCGATGATCCACGGAAGCTTTCAGTCGCTTCAAAATATCGGAGTAGGCCTACTAAAAGACCCTACATTGATGGGTACTTTTTCCCTACTGCCTCCAAACAGCATGGCGAAAGTGGCAACGGTGGGAACCTACAATATGGTATTTTCCATTCAAAAGATATCCGAAAACGATAGTAGCATGGATCGTCACCAAGTGTTGCCTCCAAGCCCAATAGAAATATTGTAGCAATCAATGTTCTTGGCATGGGAGGCAAACCCCAATGAATGCTTGTCAAGCATTTGGGTAGATAAGTCTAAGGAGTAGGGTACCTCTTCAGATCCTTGGTCGCATTTACATTCTACAGACAAAGGAATTGTTCGTCTAATGAACATACAGGGGGCACCATGGGAATATTACCACCATCGTTCCCATCTTCCGGATTACAACGAGGATTACTCCAACGACCTTAATCATCCATCAGTTTTTGATTTTCTATCAAATACTATAAATATGGTGTATTCTGAGTGAAATTTGTCCAATATTGTTGAAACTGTCACCATTAATATCTCGACAAAACCAGATGTTGTAGAAAATATTCATGTTGGCAAATCTTGATCTTCTTTAGAACTGGAAATATATTACGCTCTCTTTCGCGAGTTTGGAGATGTCTTTACATGGTCATATGAAGAAATGCCAGACATTGACTCGAGCATAGTTGAACACGAAATTAAGATGTATCCAGATGTCAAACTAGTAAGACAATGGCTCTGGCAGGTGCACCCAAATAAAGTTGTTGCCATTAAAGAAGAAGTTGAAAAACTTCTCCATGCTGGTTTCATTTATCCAATTCCGCTAATTGATTGGGTATCGAACATTGTTCCTGTGATGAAAGAGAAAGGAACAATTAGAGTGTGCATTGGTTACAAGGATGTAAACCAAGCTTGTCCAAAGGACAACTACCCTACACCATTCATCGACCAGATAATTGATGAATGCACTGGATGCGAAATATTTTCATTTATGGATGGGCTTTCTAGGTATAATCAAATAAATATCCGCCCATAGGACCAGTCGAAGACTGCATTTATTTGTCCATGGGGCACATTCGCTTACCGTAAGCTACCTTTTGGTTTAAAGAATGTAGGGGAAACCTTTTAGAGGGCAATGAATTATGCCTTCCATGACATCAAGAACATCGTTCAACCATACCTCGACGATCTTCCGGCTCACTCATGAAAGTGGACCGATCATCCGTAGCATTTGAGAGCAATATTTATACATTGTCGACACTACAAAATAAGACTCAATCTGCACAAGTGTGTGTTTTGCATCGGTTCTAGTTGTTTACTTGGCTTTGTAGTTTCAAAGGACAGAATTTGTCTCGACCCGTGCAAGGTTCAAGCAATCATCAATTTGCCTCCACCTTCAAATTTGCTTCAGATTCAGAAACTCCAAGGGAAAGCAAACTTTCTGAGGAGGTTCATTCCAAATTATGCCGAACTTGCTAAAGGTTATACGCGTCTCTTGAAAAAAGAAGTAACCTTCAACTTGGATCATGTTGCGCAAGCTTCCTTTGATGCTCTAAAGGAATCCCTAATAAAAGCATCATTAATGTATGCTCTCGATTATCAAAGAGACTTTAACCTCTATCTGGCTGTAGCAGATACAACCATTGCAATGGTTTTAGTTCAAGAAGACAATGGAATCGAACATCCTATTTATTATTTAAGTTGAAACTTAAATGATACAGAAAGTAAATACTCATATGTTGAAAAGCTAGCTCTCGCAGCTGTTCAAGCAATACAAATATTTCGACACTATGCTCTCTTTTGAAAAACTACCGTTTTGTCACATTGCAACCCCTTGACTTACATATTGTTGCGACACTTTCTTGGGGGCAAATATTCAAAATGGATTGCAATTTTGCAAGAGTTTGATCTGGAATTCGTAAAATCCAAATCAAAGAAAGCTTTAGTATTTGCAGAGTTACTATGTGATTTCCCATCATCATCCAACGATTTAACATCCAAAGAAACAATCGTGGATGAATCTTGTTTCTGATATCTTCAAGTGATCCATGGTATGGAGATATAATCATTTATCTCCAAACCCAAACATATAGGTCTAATACCTCTCGCTCAGAACAACGACGTACTCGATACCAAGCAAAAGACTACATGATCATCGATGATACACTATACCATCGTAGTGTCGATACTGTTCTGCGAAGGTGCCTCACCCATGAGGAGGCCGAAAAAGTCTTGAATGATTTTCATTCAAGCGCATGTGGGGGCAACCAATCTGGTTATGCTACTGCACAAAAGATTTTATGAGCATAATACTTCTAGCAAACAATGTTCAAAGATTGCATAACCGCAGTCAGAAGTTGCCATGCTTGTGAAATCTTCGACTGCAAAACCAGAATACCACCCGCACCTCTACAGCCAGTAGTTGCTATTGGGCCATTCGCCAAATGGGGCAGAGATTTCATGCAATGTAACCCCACCTCGGCCGTGGGGCATGGGTATATCATAGTCACAGTTGACTATTTTACGAAATGGGTCGAGGCGCTTCCTACATTAAACAACAGCGGCAAAATGGCCGCTCTTTTTTTTCCAATCATGTAGTCACCAAGTTCGGCGTCCCCAAAGCTATAGTCATAGATCATGGATCCTATTTCCGAAATCACATGATGGTTGAATTGGCCGCCAAATTAGGACTCTCCCACGATATCTCTACTCCGTATTATCCACAAGAGAATGTGCAAGTTGAAGCGATAAACAAAGTCCTGAAATGCATGCTGCAAAGGATGATTGGAGTCCATAAACGGAGTTGTCACCTAATCCTGTACTCAGCCTTGTGGGCATACTGGACATCGGTGAGAAATGCGACCGAGTTTACACCCTTTCAACTAGTGTATGGCTTGGAAGCAATCTTACCAGTTCAGTGTGAGATTTTGTCTCTCAAGCTTGCAGTTGACCTCCTCCCAGGAACTTCAGAGGAAGAAGCTCATTTCCTAGAATTAATCCAACTGGATGAAACTCATCGTGATGCCGCCTTGGCTAATGAATCACATAAGGGATGAGTCAAAGCGCAATTTCACAAGAATGTCAAACCCCGTGTTTTCTCAGAAGGTGACTTGGTCTTACTCTATGATCAGGAATCCGATAAATTGGGAGCAGGTAAGTTCCAGTCTCTATGGATGGGTCCCTATATTGTTAAGTGTGTATTAGCAAAAGGAGCCTACGAGCTAGTAGATTATGACTGGATTCCACTGTCGCAACCCTGAAATGGGTTGTACCTTAAGCATTACTATGGTTGACTCAGCATGGTAATCTCTTCATATGCTTTTGTTACGTTTTTGTTTTCGTTAAGAGTGATTGTTTTGGTTAGGTAATCCACTTTTCCATTTTGTTACAGATGTCGAACCCATTGGAATCATTTGTTGGATATGCCAACAGGGTGAGTCGTAGTACATGGAATCTATCTTCTGCAGCTTGGGCCATCTTTGATCCAAGCGGCGAGTTAGTGAGTTTCAAAGGGGTGTGTATTGGTCAATCAACGAACAACATCGCTGAATATAGTGCATTGATATAACTCCTCTCTGATGCCATCGTGCATGGCATACAACAACTTGTCATTGGGCTAGACTCACAGCTTGTCATTCTGTAGCTTACAGACATCTATTCCGTTCGAATGTTCCTAAGGGTCAAGATTTTGGAAAGGTAGTTCAATTCTATTCAATATCAACATATTTCCAAAAACTTAAACACATTAACCGATTCATTAGCAAATTATGTGTTAGATAGACATTTGCAACATTTGTAAAATAAAAGCATTTTATCAATAAACTGCATCAGGATAATATAACTTAACAAAAATAAAGCTCCGAAAATAAAATATATATATATATATATAACTGTTTATAGTTTGTACATAGTGTTCTGTGACCAAGACAAAATCGGTCATATGACCTGTTTGGTCAATTTAGTGTGTCCTAAATTGGTACATTAATTATGAATCCGGGAGTCGTAAACTAATGAAGTGTGGCGCACTATATGTGCAAGACAACATCTTTCTTACCTTTTTGTCGTTTTCAATTTCTATTTTGTTTTGGGGGTTTTTATCTTCGTTTATCTTCTAATGTGAATGGAAATCCTATTCCTGAGTTTTAAGAATACTCTAGAAGGCAAGTATGAATATAGATTTTAAGGCAATTATGTCCTCTATAATAATTTCCAGAACTTAACACTTCAGAGGGTCTTAGAACATACTAGTGATGAAATTAATACTTGAACAAAAATGAAAATGTGTTGCTATTCAAATCAAGCAAGCAATGAACTACTGATCATGAAATCATTATCTCTGCTGCTATCTAAATACATAAAAAAGAATTAAGCTACTGCACTCAAATAAATCAAAAATTGAAATCTAGTAAAAGTAAAATCAATTCTCATCATTCATAGTCCAATACCTCGCTAGGTAGTCTAAGCTATGGCTTTCGGAGATAATGTCAATGATATGAGCAAGTTGATGTCTAATTGCAGAAAAGTAAAACTAAAATCAAATCACATCATTCATAATCCGATTCCTTGCCAGGTAGTCGAAGCTATGGCTTTCAGAGATAATCGTTAATGATATGAGCAAGTTGATGTCTAATTGCAGAAAAGTAAAACTAAAATCAAATCACATCATTCATAATCTGATTCCTTGCCAGTTAGTCTAAGCTATGGCTTTCGGAGATAATTGTCAATGATATGAGCAAGTTGATGTCTCATTGCAGTAAAGTAAAACTAAAATCAAATCACATCATTCATAATCCGATTCCTCGCCAGTTAGTTTAAGCTATGGCTTTCGGAGATAATCGTCAATGAATATGAGCAAGTTGATATTTAAACTAATTAACAAAGCAAGTGAACAAAACTGGAATTAAAAAAAAAATAAGAAAATAAAAGTCAGAAGAGAGGCTAATTCCATGTCACTATTTATTACGAAAATTGCATGAAAAATGCCAGGGCCTACTCTGTCCTAAAACATACACACACTGATCAGCGTTAATAGCAATATAAAATTCTTTTAAAATCATAAACAGGAAGGAAATATTAGAAATATATACACGGGTGAATAACTATGAAACATGTGTAGTGAAAATAAGGAAACAAGATGTAAAAATTGTACAGCAAGAAGGAAAACGAAACCTCAACATACAGGGGCCCTCTACACAGCCTCGGTCAACAAGCTATCAATCCAAAATTATGCTCACGCAATCATGTAGAAACAGAGTCTTCTTTATATATCAAAACAGAGGTATAATCCTCTCATTAACACAATGGAACTAGTGTCACGGAACAGTAACTTTAATAGCAAAATTACATTAACAAGAACTAACTACTATGCATATAGAAACGCGTTATTTATAACAAAAACCTTAAATTGTTTTCCTATGAAACTACGTCAATGGAAGACACGTAAAAGACAACGTCCATGGATTTAGCATAATGGTTGCTGAGACTATTAAATCTATCAACTGTGGCTGTTGGATTCGCATTGTGGGGTAGTCTACAACTGTCAGCATGTCCCCGGGGATCCAGGAACGACCATGAATCCTTCATGTGTTTCAAAACAGAGTCCTGTTGATGTAGGATTCTTCTGTTTGATCACTGCTTGAACACCATTGACCACGACTTTCTTTGATGAATCCGGTTGAACCAATAGGACCTGATCCATTTCCAGGTCATTCCTGATCTGACCACGTGTCATGTTTTTCGTGATGACACCTACAACCTGGAGTTTAACAAAAACAACTGCGGAAAGTTGAATCAGCTGTGGAAAGTGGCTGCATTTCACAGTTAATGAGCAAAATCTAGGTTAAACAGCAAACACAAAAACATAGTTAGAAAACCACTTAAATGCTCTTTTAGAATCACTATGCAATGATTTCTGATAGCTTATGGAGTATTGATGAGGGGAAAAAGTCTAGGAAAATGTGTAGGAGAGGTGTAATTTCAAAGCTCAACATACCCCCACTGTGAAGGTGTTGCATGTCCACATGCAACCAAAACTTTGATCACCCTCCTTTTAGTGCATGTGTTCTGAGACCTCTGCCAATACATCCAGGCTTCTTTTCTTCTTTCTTGGGACCACTATCATCCTTGGCTTCCTCATTAGACACTTGAATTTGAGGTTGATGAGAGCCCTGCTCAACCTCCTATTCTTTTTGTTTAATTTTCTATTTTTCTTCTACCATAGCCCAAGATGCAACATGGTGTTTTCATGAATAATCTTATCTAACCTTCCCTGTTCCTTCAATCTTTCATTTTCTCTTTTGGTGTGTCTATTTAAGACCTCCAGGTCAAAAACTTCCTGTTTTAGTGATTGGATTTGAGCTTCTTGGGTTGTATTAGGTTGGGCATATGAAGTGCCTGGATCTGTGGTCGTTTTCTCCAAGGACTCTATATAATCATACATTTCTTGTTGGTTTGGGTCTATCTCAGGTGTAGTCTTTCTTGTGTTGAACCCAAAATCCTGTTGAGAAGGACGGATTTCAAAATCTGGCCGAGAAGGACTATTTTCAAAATCTGGTTGAGGAATAGGAGTATGGTGTGGAACACGGCCAGGAGGGATTGCTGAAGGTTGTTCAGGTGTTTCTCCTCCTAAATCAATAAAGCGGGGCCCTTTAATTTGTATTTTCCTCAATTTCCATTTAAGTCTAGAACTTCTCCTCAAATTTTGTGGGCTAGTGACCTCTTTCTCCCCACTCTATTTTTCTTTCTCTTTCTTCTTTGTTGCACATGACTGTTCCTGAAGGTAAACTAGTCTTTCAGATAGTATTTGGTGGTCCTCTTCTGAGGAAGGTTCTGGGGTTTGATAGACAACCTCAATATTTCTCTTCCCTTTTGATTTTCTTGCCTTCTCCTTGATGTGCTGCTTTCAGGGGTTTCTTGTGGATCTCAAAAGAAATTTCTACTAAAAACTGCTCCCAAGTGTCCTTTTCCTTCAATTATTTTTCTATCAAAATTTTCACAAGGCTGTGATGATACAAGTGGGGTTCTACATCCCCCGGATTCTTTTGGACGGTGATGGAAATTTTCTTCAGTCTATTTATCCAGAAGTAGGGAAAATTAATAGTTTGGTTTTCTAGAAAATTCATTAGCAACCGGGTGTGGTACATGTACATTGATCCGAATCGTCCCTCACATGTGATGAATTTCTGGATTATCAATAATAGACTAGCCCATTTTCTTCTAAAGCAGAGACAGGGATTCCAAGTTTAAAGATGGTTAGATCCATACCTATATTTCGTAGGATAACCCTCCATGCTCTCTATCAAAGCTTTTATTTTTGAACCAGTGTTCTCCCTCCCATGGGAGTTTGGTTGCAGCTGCTATGGATGCCTCTGTGACTGAGAATTTAAGGTCTCCTACCTCAGCTTCCACACCATCAAAAGACCTCGCAAAAGTCTTCGTAACTTCCTTGTTGTAGCCTCTGAATTTTTGAATAAATTGTAGCCACTGAGCCTTCCTTAACATGCTTTTTACTTGTGTATACCCTTCCATAAATTTGGGCCCTTCTAGCTCTGCCCTCAACAAAAGATGCGTTCCTTCCTCCTATCTTAAACACGTCTACATGGGTATTGGATGAACGAAGGTGAGATAGCTGGGTTAGTAGGGAATGGACAAGATTTATGGAGAAAAATCAGTGACTGTAAATGGAAAACAGATAACAAGTAGCGGGAGTGAGTTCATGGAGTAGAGCAAAGGCTTATCTGAAAAGGGTAGGAATGCAAACATGAATTCCATAGAATAGTAGGGGAGTAAAGTGAGCCCGACAGAGTTTTTTTTAACTAGATGGCTACGAAGTAGACGTAAACATGCTCACGAAATGGCTGCAGAATTTGTGCGGCGGAGAAGAGCCGTGATCAAATCAACCACATCCCCATAATTACAGGTGGAGTGTCAAAGTACAGCCATACATGAGTTAAATCTGGAGGCTTGATCATGAGGTCGTTTGAAAAATAAATACAAGGTTCATGGAGGAATCATAGGTCGTGGGACGGTTATGGACGCTATCAATGCCAATCATTGCATATAATGGAGCTAGTGGTTTCATAACTATATAAAATGTTTTTTAAAATGCTATTTGAAATGAACTTTGCTCATACCTTGGAACTTACCACTTCCGTCCACTGACCTTTGATTGGCTGCTTATTGTATGCTTCTAGGTGCTTTATATCTTCAGAATATCTTCCTTTTGCCATACCTGCATTTGATTTTCATGATCATTTAACTAACATCTAACTGTCAGTGTTTAAAAACAGAGTGGTGGCTACGAAATCAGCTTCTAGCTACGGAAACTGGGTTCAGCTACGGAAACTGACACAATGATCATATGACTGAATGGAGATGGATAAATGATGATTGAGTGAATGAAAATGGTCACAAAAGGAATTTTATTTGCGGAATGAGATGATGAAATCAAATGAAATGAAGTGAAGTGAAATGAGGTGAAATGAAGTGAAATGAGATGTCATGAAACTATGAATACAATGAGAGAAGATTTTTTTTTTTGGAAAATATAGGGCGTCAGGAGTTCCTGATTTTCACCCTGTATTTTCTGTATAAGACTGCCAATCAGTGATTGGTTTTCAGGCTTATACACATTTTTCTTTTTATTTTGTAGAAACAAAAAAGAAAAAAGGCTAGGCTGGTGGAGAAGAAGGATTCTTCTTCACCAGCCTTATTGCAGAACTATCTTGAAATATTTTGACAAATTCCACTTCTGAGAGTGGCTTATGATAGATCTTTAATCTGTGGCCATTCACAATAAGAGGAGTTTGATGTTCATCAATGGTTTTGATTGTTACCGCTACCTTGCTAAAGATTTTTTCAATCTCATATGGCCCAAGCCAATGAGTCTGAAATTTTCCATTAAAATCTTTAAACTTGGAATCAAATAGCAATGCCCAATCTCCTTCTTGAAACATTTTCTCCTTGATGTATTTGTCAGGCCACTTAGCTCTCTGATATTGAACTAGATTAGTTCTTAGGATTTCCTCTTGTCTGATCTCATCTAGCTCATTCAACTGCTCCATTCTATGCTTGGCTTCTGATAGATCCACTCCCAACTGAACTGCCATCTTGAAAGTTTTGACTTAGAACTCGATGGGGAGTAGGACTTCTTTCCCATAAACAAGTTCATAGGGAGAATGTCGTGTTGTATTTCTCCATGTAGTTCTATAGGCCCACAAGGCTTCAGGAGCCTTTCTACCCAATCTCTTCTATGTAGATGAATAGTCTTGGTGATGATGCCTTCAATAACTTTGCTTGTAGACTCCACTTGTCCATTTTCTTGCGGATGGTAAGGAGTAGATTTTCTGTGCTTGACTTTGTATTCTTCCATCAGCTTCTCCACCAGGTTGGATGTGAATTGACTTCCGTGATCTATAACAATTTCTCTTGGAACACCGAAGTGAGTAAAAATATCCTCATAAAGAAAACTAACAATTGAATTCTTAGTTGCAGAAAATAATTACTTGGCTTCTACCCGTTTAGTGACATAATCAGTACATACCAATATATACTTTCTTTGTTTAGATGGTGTGTTAATAGGTCCAATGAAATCTAAGGCCCATTTTTCAAAGGGTTCGATGAGTACCTATGGCTGTAATGGTGTTTCATTTGAAAGGGTAGGTTTCCCTACTCTTTGGCAGCTGTCACACCTTTTGACATATTGTTTTGCATCTTTGAAGAGGGATGGCCAATAATATCCTAAATAAAGGATTTTATAGGCTATCCTTTTGTCAGCAAATTTTCCGTCGCATGGTTCATCATGACATGCTTTGAGGATATCAGGCAATTCGTCTTCCTTAACACATCTTCTGATCACAAGATCTGGCCCTATTTTAAACAATTCGTTAGAAATCCATGAATACTTTGAACTCTCCTGAATAATCTTTCTTCTTTCACTAGGAAATAAATGTGGAGGTAGTTTCCCTGTAATCAAATAGTTAGCTATATCTGTATACCAAGGGGTCTTAGTAGTTACTGCAAATAAATATTCATCAGGAAACTTATCCTCTACAAGAGAATCTTCTATAGTATTCTGAATCCTAGACAAGAAATCAACTACTGTATTTTGTTTCCATGGTCTATCCAACAAAATAATATTGAATTCTTGTAAAAGTCGGAGCCACCTTGTAACTCTTCCATTAGTAATAGGTTTGTTCATTAGATATCTAATCGCAAAATGATCAGTATGAATAAAAGTTTCAAAGCCTATTATATAATGTCTAAATTTATTGATTGCATGAACAACAACTAAGAACTCTTTTTCAGTCATAGTATAGTTCAACTCAGTGGGAGTTAAATTTTTACTGGTATAGTAAATGGCATAAGGAACTAAATCTTTTTGACCCAACATAGCTCCTAAAGCTGTATCTGAAGCATCTGTAGTAATATGGAAAGGAAGTTTCCAATTTGGTCCTCTCAAGATAGGAGCTTCAGATATTCTTATTTTCAAAGTCTCAAACACTGATTGACAATCAGGATCCCATTTGAATTCACAGTCTTTTGTAAGAAATTTGAAGAGTGGAGATGTTATTTTAGTGAAGTTTTTTATAAATCTTCTATAATATCCAGTAAATCCTAGAAAACGCCTAACATATTTTTGACAATTTGGAATAGGTAACTTGGAGATGACTTCAACTTTTGATCTATCAACTTTAATCCCATCCCCTGAAATATGATGTCCCAAAACAATACCTTCAGTAAACATCATAAAGCACTTTTCATGGCTTAATGAAAGGTTTGTTTCTTTACATCTTATAAGGACCTTTTCCAAATTTTCTAACGCCTCTTCAAATGAATCGCCATAAACTGTAAAATCATCCATATAAACATCTATACAATCATAGATTAGATCAGAAAAAATTCCTAGTACTACTCTTTGGAATGTTGCAGGTGCATTACATAATCCAAAAGGAGGCACTCGATAAGCAAAATTTCCCCATGGACAGGTAAATGTGGTCTTATCCTGATCTTCAGGTGCTACCTGAATTTGATTATAACCACTAAAACCATCCAGAAATGAAAAGTACTTTTTGCCTGCTAATGTATCTAATACTTGATCGATAAAGGGAAAATGAAAGTGATCCTTCAAAGTTTCGTTATTCAATTCCCCGTAATCAATGCATACCCTCCATTTACCATTCTTTTTAGGTACTATAACCGAAGGCGAAACCCATCGGCTATATGAAATTTGATAAATGAAGTTTACATTGACTAGTTTTTGGAGTTCTTCTTTCACTATCTCCCTAAGATTTGGATTCATCCTTCTCTGAGGTTTTCTGATTGGTCTATTGTTTTCCTAAATATAGATATGATGGATGCAAGTCTTAGGATCGATACCTTTCATATCAGTATACTCCCATGCAAATGTAGTAGAATGTTTTTGCAATATTTTGGTTAGCTCTTCCTATTGTGATTTTTCCAAATTTTTGTTGATATTCAATGTTTTACCTGGAAAAATCTCAATGGTAGAACTACCAAACTCTTCCATAGAGTAAAGAGACATTTGTCTTGATGATAAATACTCAATATTAGAATCTAACTGAAATTGTGTGTGGTCATATTCTGAAGGTGTTTCAAAATTTTCTAATGTGTTCAGAATTTGACTATCTTCACTAATTTCAGAAATGGTAAAGACAAGTTGTATATTGTCCTCATCATTGACCCATTCATTGTCTCCTACTTCTGTAACTGCTTTTGTTGGAGGATACAAATTGAATTTATTTGCCAAACTACCATCAGAAATATACATATCTCTAGATCTACAACTAATGAAAGCATCAGCTGTGGCTAGCCAAGGTCTTCTTAAGATAAGTGGGTGCCCTCCTAAATTACTCTTGGGGGTCAAAATCATGAAATCTACTAGATATTCCCAAGAATCTAAGGAGACTAAAATATATTCTAATACACCATCGGTTTGATTATTGATCTATCTGCAAGTTGCAGTAAGGTGGGTGTAACAATAAGATTAGGAAGTTTAAGCTATTCCATAGTCTATCTACTCATAATGTTGATAGCAGCCCCTATGTCAATCAAAGTATTTGGAATTTCTATCCCATTTATATGTGTCTTGACAATTGTACTACCTGGATCTACATATTTCTGCATGGTAATTTTTCCCATCATGATACCTTTAATTTTTCCTACCAGGTGGATTCTTCTTGTAACTCTTGGTTTCCTTCCTCGTCTTTTGAGACTCAACTCCGTTATTGTTTTTGCTAGAATAGGAATCTCTCTAATGGCTTGTAGCAAGGGAATCTTGATACAGACATTATTCAATTCATCTAGAAAATCCTAGTCAGGCAACAAGATTTCTTTTTCCACCCCTTTGTCAATTTGTAATCTTTCAGGGAAAGGAGGTGTGGATGAAGATGTAGGTTGTTCAACTATAGGATTTGTGGGGGTTGAATCTTTTTATTTTTCTTTTTGAATGGTTGGGTTTTGAAGAGATGCTTCCTCAGAACCTTTATTGGTTTTAAGAGAATTCTCCTCAAAGGTATCTTGCTTTTGAACACCTATAGAAGGTTTTTCTAAAACTCTACTAGACCTGAGTTGTGCATCATTGAGAGGAACATTCATATAGGTAGGAAATTGTTGTCCTTCTACCATGTAAGAATTTTGAGGATTTTTTTTATTGGGATTTGGAAATGGCTGGGCTGGTATTTGATTCGTCTTTTGTTGAAATGGAAGCAAGAGTTGAAAATTTGGATTTTGTTGAGAAGGTTGTTGTTGTGGAAATGGTAATGAAAGTTGTGGGTTTTGATTTCGAATTTGTGGATTTTGTTGATTTTCAAAAGATGGAGGATATTGATAAAATTGAGCAAATCTCCCATAAGGATTTTGCATCCCTTGTGCCCATGATTAGTATGGATTTTGAGATTGGGGCCAAGGTTGTTGCCAAGAATTCCAATTTGGTGGGAGACGAAAGTTCATAGAATTGTTAAATCCTTGATTTTGTGGCCCCTGCCATGGTCTTCCTGAAACAAAACAAAGGGACTCTACTAAATTTGGATCTTCCTAAAAGACAACTTTGAGCTCAGGAATTGAAGTACAATCCTTGGTCTCATGGATTTCTGAGCAAATCACCCATGTCTCTACAACTTTTGCATCCAAGGGACATTCCCTTAAAGCATGTTTCTTTCTACATTTCGTACAAAAGATGGCTAAGGCCTCAGCTTTTGCTTTCTATTTGTTTTGTATTTTAAGGGTGTCTATGTTACAGGGAAAAGTGTCTATATAGAACTGCTCTATCCCACTAAGGTGTGACAGCTGCCTTAGAAAAAAACAGAGAAAAGCTACTTATGTTTTTCCTTTATGAACTATAGATAGAGAGGAATAGAAAGACCAACCTCTATCTTGCGCTAATCCCTTGATTCGATCCCTCTCTTCTTTGATAGTCCTCAGCTACCTGCTCCCTTGCACGCCCAGCTTCACAAAGTACCTGTAAGATCACAGAAGCATAGCACTATACAAAGACATGGATCTATAATCATAAACAATCTAGGATCAGATGTAAATTGACCATACAAATGTAACAAGCATCAATGATACAAAAGCATGGAGGAAAACTCAAATAGCTTTTATTGATAAACAAGGAAAAGAGCCAGGAGGACTTACAACTAGTTGTTCTGACACAGCATCAACCTCCCAGCAAGGAAGCCCGTCTTCACCTCAAACAAAGCGTAGATCACCCAAAAATCTAATGTTTGTCTCTAGAAACCAACAACAATTCCTTACAATATGCAAAATTCCAGCCTCCCCCTCCCTGGATCTCTGGGATGAGAGATCTATATATAGATATTTGCAGAGGTGTGAGTCAGCTCTCTGTTTTTGATTAGTGTCTTCTCTCTGATAGTTCTTGATGCCACTTGGAGACCTCATTGATCTCTTACTCATCCTTGGGCGATTCTGAGAGGCAAGTGTCCCAGGAGAAGTTTCTGGAAGATTCCATGATCATCCACCTCGCAAACTGTCTCCGCCACTTGTATTTTCTCGTCCATCGCACCCCATAGAAGGGCTTTTTGAAATGCAACGCACTTCCCGTGTGTACAAGGTGCAATGCATCGCACTCTGGCCATGGAGCAATAGCAATGATCCAGTTTTGACCAGTTCTGAGTACTTTTTCATGGAGAACTTCTAGGAGAAGCTGTAATCAGTCGACCTTGTTCCTTTAGGGGTTAGAACAACACTTTTAGGGACTTAGGAGCCCTTGGTTTATGGACATTTCATGCTTGGGGTTATAGGGCCAAAAAATTTCTATAACAGTTGCCCCCTAAAGCATGAGGTCATTAATCCTTTGATGTCGGGTGAAATGCTTTATTATGAGGATCCGAAGTTCTTTCAATGCTGGGAGGAGACCTGTAATAAGATACAATACAATACATTATCTTCATAATGTTTTCATGATCTGGCTGAGGTGGGCATTCCCATGCTCAGCTTTATAAATTCATTTTCATGTACATAGGACAGACAATCGTCTGAGTGTAGACTGATGATTCTGATAGAGCCATCATCCTTTTGAGTGGATGATTATCTGTGCAGCAATGATGTACATTTGATGTCTTTATTTTCCCTAAAAATATATCGCAGCCCGGATGGATGAAACTAGATCCGAGGTCTTCAATCTCGTCCGATCTTCACTCAAAGTACAAGTCGATCCATGTGAGAAATGTTATGAAGTCAAACATGGAAAGACATCGCTTGATTACCAGTCAATGATGTAAACTGTTAGCAAGCGCGAGAGGAATCACTGATAATGATAATGACCCTCAAGGTACTGTTGTACAATTCACGTGGTGTGAATAAAGGACTTGGCATCGAACACCACACAAAATCTTTCGGTCGAAGGCCATTGATGTAAACCTATCGCTGGAAGTGAGAAACTTGCCATTGAGGTATGCAAGCTTCAAAGTACTGAATGGGGTGTTCCTAGATCAACTTCTTGGATAATGAGCTGATGTCGACAAGAAGTGATCCGTCACAGGAAGGCCTTAATGAATCCCACATCAATGACATGGAATGGAGAGAATGATTTTAATGGAGGTGAAAACGATCTGGTGATATAAGGTTCAGGGTGGCGGTCATGAAAGAATGGAGTATAATGTATGGTAATGGGTGAGACATGGGTGAACTCTCTAAATGACTTCTCTTGAACATATCGGTGACACTGATGTGATGGATTGGTAGCATTAACCCCAAATGTGGATGGTATGGCGTGACCATGGTGATGTGACCGGTGAATGAAACAACCCAACCTGACTCGGACACGGAGTGGAAGTGTCATGTTCAAGAGTGACTTGCTACCAACAAAGTTTCTTCAAGTTTTCTTCCCAATTTTCCCCAGTCATTGCTGACCAGTACCTATTTATTTTTGTCAAGCTTGAGGAGGATAACATATGCTTGTTCTATAATTTTCCCTTTGGGCAAACCCATCGCTATGTTTTAATGATCCTAGCGATAGTGAAACTCGTTCTCGTCTATAGACAAGTTTGTCGCTATTAATCTTTTTAACGAGTTTAACGACAAAGATAACTGGGTCCTTTTCAATTTTAGAGAGTGTGAAAAGGAACGTAAAGGTAACTCCAAAATTCCTTTTTTTCATCTAATCCCTTAAGTCTGAAAAAGTATAAAATAGTACAGAAGGGATGAATTTTCGATACTTTTAATGAGACGAACAAAACAAGCACTCGATCGTATTGTGCAATAATCCCTCAGGTCCAAAAAGATTAAAATCTAGAGGAGGGATAGCACTTCCTATCCCTTTAACGAGCTGGAGAGGCCAATGGCTTGGAAATATTTTCATATTTTACGAGTCATTTGAAAAGAGCTTAAAGGAGACTCGTCTTTTGAGGAACGAGTGATAAAACGGGTAGCAGTTGATTCCAGGTAAGGTTTGGAATTTTCCAATCACGGCAGTGTCACAAGGATGGCTAGTGAAATCACTCTTCGCAGCTGTTCCTCAAAATGGGTAAACAATCAAATGGAGGTGAATGATCGGCCAATGAAAAAGTGGAGGTGACAGTGCAAACACGACCAAGGCTTTAACGGCTGAAGTACTACATTCACGATGGTTATTTACCAGGGAATAGTTCATTTTTTAACGAGCTTAAACATGGGGGGAAACATTTGCTCATGTCTTATGTTTATTTTTTAACGAGCTTGAACTATGTTCTAAAACTGCTCGATGCGGGTTTATTTTTTAACGAGCTTGAACCCTGCAGTAACACTGCTCGTGGGGGTTTATTTTTTAATGAGATTGAACCCTACAGTAACACTGCTCGTGATAAGTTTGCATGCCCCCAACATAATAATGCAAATCGAGGTGCATGCCCCCAAGCTTCATTGCATTCAACTCGGTGGTTGGAATGAAGGTTTACCTTTGAGATTTGGAAAGGGGATTTGTTTCATTTTTTAATGAGGTTTACACTTTAAAAGAACTATCCTCATGACTCCTTGTTTCATTTTTTAACGAGGTCAACATGAGATAAGAACACTCCTCGAAAGGCACCGTATTTACTGTATTTGATAGAAAATCAAAAACTGATGGATGATTAAGGTTGCTGGAATAATCTTCGTGGTAATCCAGAAGATGGGAGCGATTGTGGTAATCTTCCCATGGTGCCTCTCCTATCATCATTGTTTGAATGATTCCTTCGTCTGTAGAATGTACATGCGACCAAGGATCTGAATAGGTGCCATATTCCTTAGACCTATCTATCCAAACACTCGATGAGTGTTGATTTGGGTTTTCCCCCCAGGCCAAGAAAATTGATTGCTACAATATTTCTAGAATGGCGATGATCCATGCTGACAAAATATTCAGGAATCTTCCGAATCCATTAGATATAGAAGATTTCATATTGCAGGTTCCCAATGTGGCCACTTCCGCCAAATTACTCAGAGGAGGTAGGGCAGAAGTACCCATTAAGGCAGGGTCTTTTAGGAGGCCTACTCCAATATTTTGAAGCGAATCATTGCTTCCATGGATCATTGAAATTCTTCCCGTAACTTGTGAACTGTTGGGGAGAAATGTTTGTTGGTCGACGATCGTAATTCCTCCTTGGAAGGGAAATGCAATTTTCCTGAAGTAGGTCGACACAACTGCGGCCATTGCATATATCCACGGCCTTCCCAGTAGGATGTTGTAATCGAGGTTTCTGTCGATTACTTCAACATCAATTTCTACTATCTTTCCCCCTAGTTCAACTTGCAAGTTACTTAAAATCCCGTATGGAGTGTATGATCATCCATCAAATGCTTTTAACATCGTTGACGATCACAACAAGGGTGGTGAGCCTAAATTTTTCCAGCAACTCATCGACATAATACATGTAGATGCCCCCTTATTAATAATTGTTCGATGAACAATTTTGTTGAGGGCTTTCACTTGAATAAGGAAAGCTAGTTGAGCTGGTAACTGAGTGTCATATCCTTTATGATCAAAGGCCACAAGATTGGAATCCTTTGGGCCAATCCCACCTATCGCTGATAATAAAGCTTGCTTTTGGGAGGGGCAATTTTGCGATACCTCAAGTGTCGACATAGCGGACGGTGATTGGGCCAGGTCCTCTATTATATTATAATTCTGCGCTACTTTTGCACAAGAATTAAATGTCGATTTCTGTACTACTCCCTTTGGTGATTTTATCATTGGTTCAGGAATGATGGGTGGCACAACTTCGGTCGAAGTTTTTGTCGAACTACTAGGTTGATCTTTATCCTTGTTGTTCGACAGCTGTGGATTCCCATAATCTTTGTTCCTTTTCAAAGCATCATTTTGCTGCTTTGATATAGACAACATAAGCACTTGGGATCGAGAAGCATTTTGATTAGCAACCAGTTTGGTTCTCGGGTTTGGAAACGGATCAGTCAATACTGCTGAGGATTTTGAACTCTTAAAGAGTTTCTTAACTTGAGCTTTATGTGGACAATCTCTCGTCCGATGATCCTCATCGCATATCTGACACCCCGCAGGGGGTTTCCTTTGCCCAGAAGGGTTTGCAGAAGGTTTTTCATCAGATGACTCATCCTGCTTCTTTTTTCTCCCTTTCTTTTTCTTCTTGCCCCCTGGTTGCTTCAGTTGTTTGCCTTTGTCGATCGACACGGCATTTACTTCCGAGGCAAGAAGTTCCTCATTTGCTTTTTGACTGGAAATCTTACGGGCCTTTTTAGATGTAGGCTTTGTCGATTTTGTGTCTGTTGTGTCAATCATGCCATCGCCAGCATGAGAGTCATTGTTTGATTTAGGAGGACGAGGAGCAGAAAATTCCGGTCTAGGAGCATCAGGTACTTTATCATAGAGCGTGCCAGACTGAGTATAGATCAAGTCTAGATATTGCGCACGAGCGATAACCTGCTCTTTGGTGACGACTCGCCCTTTTGCCACATCTTCCGTGATGGAAGGCAATAATGACTTAATAAACCATTCAGCTAAAAGTTGATCTGGAACATACGTTTCCACCATTCTACGACGACGTCACCACTCCTGTATATGATCAGATATATGAGTGGCCGTTGTTTGTTTGAAATTGGTAAGAAGTTCTGTTCCCATTTCATACCTTATCGGTAATTGAAAATGGGTTAAAAAGGTTCTGGCTAGGGTACTGAAGTTGTCAAATGAAGCTCTGGGCAATTCAATATACCATTTTGTGTCGGACCAGTTAACATCCTCTGAAAAAGGCGAAGCCTAATCGAATCATCGTTTAGGGTGTTTGATGAACACCACAAATGAAAGGTCATCACATGATTCGACGGATCTTCACCCAGATTTCCATTAAATTTAGGAATATCTGACAGAAGTTTATGCGGAATTGCCGGCCACCAAGGGGCATAAGCAATTGGATCATTTGTCAGCTAGTTTAGATCTAGTAATTCTAGAGTTGCTACAAAGGGTAACTGTTGATTCAGGTTAGGCGAAGCATACCTAGGATAAGATGGAATCACCTGAGCAGTGGGTCTTTGCATACCAACATAATGTATTTGATGCTGGTAACTTTGATAAGGTTGATGGGCATAACCATTATAATATGGTTGTTGATAACCGCTTTGGAAATGCAGTTGCCCATTACTTACAAAGACTTGTTACTCAAATCCTTGATATGATTGCTGGAATTGCGGTTGTTGAGATTGAACCAGCCCTGGTTGTTGGACCATTTGCTATCGTCCAATACTGGATGATTGACCAAGATGAGGAGTCATAGTACTTGTTTGAGCTTGAGTTGCTCCAGATAAGGAGGCATTAACCTGAGGTTGTGATTGAGTCGTTGAGACAAGAGGCTGTTGTATTGCAACCTGAGAAACTTGGGGTTGACATACAACAGGTAGTGCTTGTACTTGCGATGCAGTCACCATAGCAGGTATAGTGGGAGTATTCGACACAGGGTGGACTGGTTGCATTGAATATACAACCCTTGGTTGTTGAGGCAGTATTGGTACCCAACCGCTGGATGTAATTCCAGTTTGACCTGAACTTTGTTGCAAACTCCCATATGGTTGTTCTTCGGGAGGGAACAATGAAAAGGCATACTTCCCTCCATATGGTGGAAATGCAGTACTTAAAGGGTAGATTGGCCTTTGAAGACACATTGGATCAATTTTTTGAGTTTCAACATAAGAAATACCAGATGATAATCCGGATGAAGAAATAGGAACTGACCATGTCGTCGCAACAGTCCCTGATTGGACTCCGGCTTGTTGTTGATAACTTGCCGGGACAGATGGTATACCGGCGAACATTGTTGGAGTAGCAGCAGGAGGTTCTGCTGCTGCTGTGTTGGATGACACAGTCCTAGATGTCGACGGTTGTTCAGACATATCTAGTCTATCCAAAATATTTCCTAGCGATTCTACAAGAACTTGCAATGAAGGGAGACTAACTTTGAAGACCAACGAGGGAAAGGTGATGATTATTCTGTTTAAAATAAATTTTAGATGCTTTGACACAACTTGCTTTTTCAATTTTTAAGAGTCAAGAAAAAACAAAAGATGACTCTAGTCGCCTTCGATTTTTAATGAGCCTGAAGTGACAAGTGCTCAGATGGACCTTTTCCGTTAAGGAGTTTGAAAAGGAACGAAAGGGACTGCTCTGGAAATCTAGGTAGAGGGAGTACCAAACCAATTGCAAAACTGCAGAATAATTTTTACGGTACGGCAGTCAATCTTGCCGAATGCTGTGTTCAGTGCATTGTGATCAATAGGGCGGCAGACACGGCTTCCTATGGATAAAGGATTTAAGCCTATTGGGGTCTCCCAAAATATACTTGACAGTACGTGGGAGCACAAGTCTGTACTGGCACTTATCATCTCAAAGTGGAGGAATCACCCAACCATCAGTGAGAACAACAATTACCAGGCTTTACGACGCCGGAATACGTCTCTAGCCTAGACTTCTAAATGTTGTGCGTTAAGTTCCAAAGCGTTGTTAGATTCATTGAATTTATTTTAAGTTGATCTTGTTTATGAAGTTTGTCTTTCGGGTTCACCACAAGATGTAGATGTAATTCCTAAAATGCAATCTAAGATGATAAACAAACTTTTATCTTCTTTATGCAATGAAAATCCTAGCTACTAGGGAAAAGAAAGACAAAATCTTTTCACAAAGAGCAAAGAGCACACTCTAAATGCACTTTTCCTAAATCAAGCCAATCAGACTGTCTATATGCAAATGCACATGCATGTATTTGTTTTTCGACTTTCTTAGTATATGGATGCTAAAAAGAAAGTTGATGCACAAATCTGAATTTCTTTTCAGGCGACAAATATAAACAAGTTTCTTTTCGAAATAAAAAATGGAGACGATCTCAACACCTTACGATTTTGAAAAGAATACTCGTTCTTGGCACTAGAAAATTACAAATTCAAACCAAAAGCAACAGTAACAGGATAATAGACTATCAACAGCAATCAAACTCTTCCCTAGGACTGAAATCGACACTTGCGACAGTTTCAAATCAAAGGGCGACAATACGATTATGCTACTTTTGCAAAGGAGAACTGTAAACGACTCAACAAACACAAAAAAACATCTACAGTTATTTTGTACAAAGGAGGCGGAATAACAGTAAGGAAAAATGGTTTCAAACAGACATATACTAATCACTGGTAGCAAAATTCAGGAATAGAATTGGAAAGAATGATCCACAGAAACCACAACTGCACAGAGCTAGTCTGATCAGCGCACCTGTAACACAGAGAATCTGAAATGCAACACAGGTTGTCCACTCGGGAAGTGTGTTGAAATTCAGAATCTTTGAATAGTACCTGCGTTGGGCCAGAAACGAGACTCTGTTCAGTCTCCGGGTCACAGTTTGCAGTTTAGTTCTTGGTTTTTGGCCGAGTAAAAAGCAATCAGTAATGCAACAATCAGGGGTAGATCTAAGGAGGAACTACGAGCTATCACAAGGGCAATCAGATAGTTCATGAATCAGTTGTTTAAATCATAAACAGATCCAGTAGATGGATTGAAGTATCAGCTATCTACTTTGCATTTGTTATGGAAAATGCAGTTCGAATGCTACTTGTAAGTTTATGAAATAGACAACAAAGAATGATAAACAAACAAACTAATTATCTCCCCAGCGGAGTCGCCATTTTGTTAGAGGGAAAAGTGTCTATATAGAACTGCTCTATCCCACTAAGGTGTGACAGTTGCCTTAGAAACAAACATAGAAAAGCTACTTATGTTTTTCCTTTATGAACTATAGATAGAGAGGAACAGAAAGACCAACCTCTGTCTTGCGCTAATCGCTTGATTCGATCCCTCTCTTCTTTGATAGTCCTCAGCTACCTGCTCCCTTGCATGCCCAGCTTCACAAAGTACCTGTAAGATCATAGAAGCATAGCACTATACAAAGACATGGATCTATAATCATAAACAATCTAGGATCATATGTAAATTGACCATACAAATGTAACAAGCATCAATGATACAAAAGCATGGAGGAAAACTCAAATAGCTTTTATTGATAAACAAGAAAAAGAGCTAGGAGGAGTTACAACCAGTTGTTCTGACCCAGCATCAACCTCCCAGAAAGGAAGCCCCTCTTCACCTCAAACAAAGCTTAGATCACCCAACAATATGATGTTTGTCTCTAGAAACCAACAACAATTCCTTACAATATGCAAAATTCCAGCCTCCCCCTCCCTGGATCTCTGGGATGAGAGATCTATATGTATATATTTGCAGAGGTGTGAGTCAGCTTTGGGTTTTTTATTAGTGTATTCTCTCTGATAGTTCTTGATGCCACTTGGAGATCTCATTGATCTCTTACTCATCCTTGGGCAATTCTGAGAGGCAAGTGTCCCAGGAGAAGTTTCTGGAAGATTCCATGATCATCCACCTCGCAAACTGTCTCCGCCACTTGTATTTTCTCATCCATCGCACCCCATAGAAGGGCTTTTTGAAATGCAACGCACTTCCCGTGTGTACAAGTTGCAATGCATCGCACTCTGGCCATGGAGAAATAGTAATGATCCAGTTTTGACCCGTTCTGAGTAGTTTTCCATGGAGAACTTCTGGGAGAAGCTGTAATCAGTCGACCTTGTTCCTTTAGGGGTTAGAACAACACTTTTAAGGACTTAGGAGCCCTTGGTTTATGGACATTTCATGCTTGGGGTCGTAGGGCCCAAAAATGTCTATAACAGTCTAGTTGTTCACTAAGGCTCCCTAGAATATTAGTTTTGAACTGATCTATCATATTGCCAATCTCTACCCTACTTACTGATCCAGTTGCAGATTTGTTTGCTCTAAGAAGAGAAGGATCTCTAGGCCCTTTTCCAGTTTTGGATCTTCTTCTTGAGAGATGGACACATAGTTTTTCTATGTCATGGAGTGGAAGGTTAGAAATATCTCCCTTCCCCATCATGTTTAAAATATCTATCCATTCATCTCTAATGGATTTCAATAGAAGGGCTTTCATTTTGCTCTCTTTAAGTTATATTGAAATCTTTCAATTAAATCCTCAAAGCTTTCATCTTCTTTTTGCATCATCTTGAATACCTCATCCTTATGATTGGTGGGCATACAATAATCCAAGTATCTATCCAAAAATGTTTGTTTCATATCATTCCAAGTCCTAATAGATTGAGTGACTAATCCCATGAACCATTTCAAAGTAGCTCCTTTCAATGTTGAAGGAAATAGTTTGAGTTTTTGAGAGTCTTCCAGATAGTCATAGGTTCAACACAAGACTTCAAACTCAAATAGAAATGTTTCAAGATCCTCACTTCCCAACCCATAAACGTTTTGGAGGACAGATGGTAAAATGTTTTTCATTATTGTATGGGTTTCCTCATTGGCTATAGGGAATCCAAATGAGTTATCTCCATCCCTATTTCCTCCAATGTTACCTCTACCTCCTCCATTGTTTCCTCTTCCTCTACCTCGACCCCTTCCTGCAAATCCATTTACTACTTCCTCTGTCATGATATTTTCCTCGGAGTTCTCAGAGTCCTCTAGTTATTCTATTAATGGCAAACGAGGAATAATTTCTCCCTCCTCTTCTTCAGGTGATTCTACTTCTTTGATTACAATATGTTCCCCTGTAGAAGTGAAGAAAGGTTCTTCTCCTAGGTCAAATTTAATGGATAGTGTGGGAGAGTCTCCTAATTCGGTTGTTGCCCCTTGAATTCCAGGAATCCTAAGGCTAGGAGTTTGAGTCATAGATGATGGAGGTGTATCTTTTCTATTCCTTGAAGTAGCTAGAGTTGTGAAAATTGAACTTTTGGCCCTAGATATAAACCTTCCCCTAGAATCTCTGGCTCTATGCATGTCATTTTTTTTTATTTTTTATTTTTTCAAGTCGGGCTAATAATTCTCTTTCTGATCTTCTAGGTCACACTAGGTGCAATAAGAGAGCATAATCAAGAAATTATTGAACTAACAACTCTCCTTTCTGATCCTCCAGATCACACTAGGTGCAAGAGGAGAGCATACTTCAAGAAGTTATCAAATTTTCCCTTCCTTTTTTTTCTAAGAGTTTGGCTACCTAGTTACACTTCCCCGGAAATGACACCAAAATGTTTGGTCAATTTATTGTGTCCTAAATTGCTACGTTAATTATGAATTTGAGAGTCGTAAACTGATGAAGTATGGTGCACTATATGTGCAAGACAACCTCTTTCTTACGTTTTTTTCGTTTTCAATTTTTATTTTGTTTTGGGCGTTTTAACTTTGTTTATCTCCTAATGTGAATGGAAATCCTATTCCTGATATTAAGAATACCCTAGAAGGCAAGTATGGATATAGATTTTAATGAAATTATGTCCTCTATAATGATTTCTAGAACTTAACACTTCAGAGGGTCTTATAACATACTAGTGATGAAATTAATACTTGAACAAAAATGAAAATGTGTTGCTATTCAAATCAAGCAAATAATGAACTACTGATCATGAAATAATTATCTCTGCTGCTATCTAAATACAGAAAAATGAATTAAGCTACTACACTCAAATAAATAAAAAATGCAATCTAGTAAAAGTAAAATAAATTCACATCATTCATAGTCCAATACCTCGCCAGGTAGTCTAAGCTATGGCTTTCGGAGATAATGTCGATGATATGAGCAAGTTGATGTCTAATTGCAGAAAAGTAAAACTAAAATCAAATCACATCATTCATAATCTGATTCCTCGCCAGGTAGTCTAAGCTATGGCTTTCGGAGATAATCGTCAATGATATGAGCAAGTTGATGTCTAATTGCAAAAAAGTAAAACTAAAATCAATCACATCATTCATAATCCGATTCCTCGCCAGTTAGTATAAGCTATGGCTTTCGGAGATAATTGTCAATGAAATGAGCAAGTTGATGTCTAATTGCAGAAAAGTAAAACTAAAATCAAATCACATCATTCATAATCTGATTCCTCGCTAGTTAGTCTAATATATGGCTTTCGGAGATAATCGTCAATGATATGAGCAAGTTGATATTTAAACTAAATAACAAAGCAACTGAAGAAAACTGGAATCAAAGCATAACTGGAATTAAAAAAAACTAAGAAAAGCAAAGTCAGTGGAGAGGCTAATTCCATGTCACTAGTTATTACGAAAATTGCGTGAAAAATGCCCAGGCCTACTTTGTCCTGAAACATACACGCACTGATTAGCGTTAACAACAATATACAAATCTTGTAAAATCATAAACAGGAAGGAAATGTTAGAAATATATACACAGGGGAATAACTATGAAACATGTGTAGTTAAAATAAGGAAACAAGACGTAATAACTATACAGCAACAAGGAAAATGAAACCTCAGCGTACAGGGGCCCTTTGCATAGCCTCGGTCAATAGGCTATCAATCCAAAATTATGTTCACGCAATCATGTAGAAACATAGTCTTCTTTATATATAAAAACAGAGGAATAATCCTCTCGTTAACACAATCGAACTGGTGTCATGACACAGTAACTTTAACAACGAAATTATATTAACAAGAACTAACTACTATGCATATACAAATGCATTATTTATAACAAAAACTTTATAACTATTTTCCTGTGAAACTAGGTCAACAAAAGACACGTAAAAGACAACATCCATGGATTTAGCATAATGGTTGCTGAGACTATTAAATCTATCAACTGTGGCTGTTGGATTCGCATCGTGGGGCAGTCTACAGATGTCAACATGTCCCCGGGGATCTAGGAGTGACCACAAATCCTTCACGTGTTTGAAAAAGGAGTCTTGTTGCTGTAGGATTCTTCTGTTTGACCACTGCTTGACCACCATTGACCACGGCTTTCTTTGATGAATTCAGCTGAACCAATAGGACCTGATCCATGTCCAAGTCATTCCTAACCTACCCACGTGTCCTGTTTTTCCTGATGACACTTGAAATGTAGAGTTTAACAAAAACAGTTGTGGAAAGTTGAATCAGCTGCGGAAAGTGGCTGCATTCCGCAGCTAATGAGCAAAATCTAAGTCAAACAGCAAACACAAAAACATAGTTAGAAAACCACTTAAATGCTCTTTTAGAATCAATATGCAATGATTTTTGATAGCTTATGGAGTACTCGTGAGGGGGAAAAGTCCGAGAAAATGTGTAGGAGAGGTGTAATTTCAAAGCTCAACATGACCCAAAAACTCTAAATGCAAGGGGGCACCCTAGTCTAATGGTGCTCGTGATAACTAGTCACCGCCTATGCAATCATGCGTAAGAGCCTGGTCCATCGGCTCGGCATGCCAGTTGTATGGCGCTGTAATCTCATAGGAAGCTCATCGGTCCTCACATTCGGAATACCAAGGGTGAGACCCTCGATTTGATCCTGCAACACTGCAAGGGTCTCGGATACATCTAGGTTGCGAAGAATGGCCCTCCCTATAGGCTCTCCTACTATAACGATAGCTACTCCTCTCAGATGCGCTGCTGGTCACACTGGCCCAATATCTGCATAATCATATGAGTTTTGATTAGTCTTGATAAAAATTTAAAAAACACAAGAACATTATGAAAATAATAAACAAAGATGTGGTCAGATATTTTTACCTATGACACCCCACTGCTCGCTAGCCGGCAGCACCAAATCCGGGTCACCCCGGAAATCCATCCCAGCATATGGATACTCAGCATAAACCATCTGCTAATGGTTGAACCACTCAAAGAAGGCATCAGAGAATGAAACCTGCAGTTGACCAACATGTCTAGCCATAAGGTTGACCCATCTCTGCATCCGTGACTCAACCGGTGGTGGTAGGCCAACTGAAATGTACTATGGCTACATCAGTGGGATCTTCTCCAAGGCGAAAGAAGTTAGAATAGAACCATAGCCAAAGTTCTTGGATCTTCGATTTTTCACCTTGGTTAGTTGTTCTTTGATAACTAGAAGTACTGCACCACACCAGTTGAATACCTTGGGTTCGAGGCATTCCAAGGCATACCGCATATAGGATTTGTTGGCCAAGTGAAGGGCCATGCTGCCAGCCAATCTAGAAAAGGTGAATAAGATAGTCCTCAAAGGCCAGTCGGTGACATCTCGGATGCTGATTTTACCGTCCTTGCTCGGCTGAGATCCTTCCCTATAGTATCGATGAATATAATCCCTCACGGATTCACCCCCACAGGCAGAACCTAAAAGTGAGAGAGTGGCACCACGCCTCGATAAGCCGGTCAAAAAGTAGATGTCCTCAATAGTCATGGGGGTGGATTTTCCTCTTATCTGGAACACTTGGTTGGTAGGATCCCATGCATCGAGGAAATATTGCAACAAATTGATTTGTTGCCTCATGCTAGAAATGCGGAAGAACTTGAGCAAGCCACAGTTCCGCAATGCAGTTACTGTACCTGGATCGTGTAGGGAAACCATGTCCTCTTCTTCATACTCACGTTCACACCATGTAACGACCATTTTGCTCCCATGAATCTCTGAAAAACAAATAAGAGAAGAATCAGGATCCTAATTTGGAAAAAAACAGGCAAAATTTCCATGAAAAATCAATGCAAAAGTTTTCACGACCATTATGAAATGACCATTATCATGAGCATTTTTACGTGAAGTTCAAGCTCATTTAAAATTAAATTCATTATCATCAGCTTTTGAGCCTTGGTCGTGTTCTTACCATCACCTCCACTCTATTGTTGCCGATCATTCACCTCCATTTGATTGTTTACCCCTTTTAAGGAACAACTGTGACGAGTGATCCTATTAGCCACCTTTTTACACTGTCATGATTGGAAAGTTCCAAACCTTACCTGGAACCAGCTACTATTTGAAAACATCATTCATTCCTCAAAAAACGAGTCTCTTTTAAGCTCTTTTTATTTGACTCGTAAAATATGAAGAGATTGCCAAGCAATTAGCCTCTCCAGCTTGTTAAAGTGATTGGAAGTGCTATCCATCCTCTAGATTTTAATATTTTTGGACCTGAGGGATTATTACACAAAAAGATCGAGCGTTTGTCTTGTTCGGCTCGTTAAAACTATCAAAAAGTCATGCCTTTTTCATTGTTTTATACTTTTTTGGACTTAAAGGATTATGTTACGAAAAAGGAATATTGGAGTCTCCTTTCCATCTCTTTTCAGACTCTCTAAAATTGAAAATAACCGAGTTATCCTTTTCATTAAACTCGTTAAAACAATAGAAAAAATCTTGTCCATTCAAACAAGAGTGAGTCTCACTGTTGCTAGGCTCATTAAAACATAGCGACGGGTTTTCCCAAAGGGCAAATTATAGAACAAGCATATGTTATCCTCCTCAAGCTTGACAAAAATAAAGAGGCACTGGTCAGAAATGACTGGGGAAAATTGCGAAGAAAACTTGAGGAAACTTTATTGGTAGTAGGTTGCTCTTGAACATGACACTTTCACTCCATCAGCATGATTGAGTCGGGTTGGGTTATTCCATTCACTGGTCATATCACCATTGGTCCACCGTACCATCCACTTTTGGGGTTAACGCTACCAAACCATTTTAGTGTTGCTGATATGTTCAAGAGAAGTCACTCAGAGAATTCACCTACCCAACTTGTGTCTCATCCGCTACAATAGCTTCACACTTCATTCTTTCATGACTGCCATCCTGAACCTTGTATCATCAGATCATTTTCACCTCTACAAGATCATTTGCTCTGTTCCATGTCATAGATGTGGAATCCATTAATGCCCTCCTATGATGGGTCACTTCTTGTCGACGTCAGCTCATTATCCAAGAAGTCGACCTAGGGACAACCCTTCCAGTACTTTGAATCTTTTATGCCTCAATGGCAAGTTTCTCACTTCCGGTGACAGGTTTACACTAATGGCCTTCGACCGAAAGATTTTGCATGGTGTTCGACATCAACTCATGTATTCACACCACGTGAATTGTACTGCAGTACCTTGAGAGTCATCATCATCATTGGTGATTCCACTCGCGTCTATTAACAGCTTACATCATTGGCCGGTAATCAGGCAATGTCCTTCCATGTTCGACATCAAAACATCTTTTCACATGGATCGACTTGTACTTTCGGGCAAATATGGAATGAGTTTTGAAGACCCCGGATGTAATTTCATCCATACATGCTGCAATATAATCAGGAAAATAATGACATCAAATGTACATCATTGCTGCACATACATCCGAACTAAGGGATGATGGCTCTACCAGAATCATCAATCTGCACACAGATAGTTGTTTGTCCTATGTACATGAAAATGAATTTATCAAGCTGAGCATGGGAATGCCCCCCTCAGCTAGATCATGAAAATATTATGAAGATAATGTATTGTATTGTATCTTATTACAGGTCACCTTCCAGTGCGAAAAACTTCGGATCCTCACTATAAAGCATTTCACCCGACATCAAAAGATTTACGACCTCATGCTTTAGGGGGCAGCTATTATAGACATATTTGGGAACTGCAAGCCCAATCACATATGTCCATAAACCAAGTGCTTCTAAGTCCCTAAAAGTTTTGTTTCATACCCTAAAGGAGCAAGGTCAGCTGATTACATCATCTCCCAGAATTTTTCCATGAAAAACCACTCAGAACTGGTCAAAGCAGGACCATACAGACTCCCCAGTGCAAAAGGTGCGATGCATCTCACCTGCCACATGCAAAAAGTGCGATGCATACTAGAAATCCCTTCTATAGGGTGCAATGAGCGAGAGCAAACAAATGGCACAAGCGGTTTGCTAGGTGGAAACCCAGAGAATCTTCTAGAAACTGCTCATTTGACACTTGCCTCTCTGAGTTCGCCTAGGGATGAGTAAGAGATCTAAAATCTCCATGTGAAACTAAGAACTATCAGAGAGATGACACTAATCAAAATCCCAGAAGCTGACTCATCCCCCTACAAATATCTATAAATGGATCCCTCATCCAATAGATCCAAAGGTTGGAATTTGGTAATTTGCAAAGAGGTGTTGCTGGTTTCTCTTTGAAGACATTGTTAGGTGATCTTGCTTTGTGTGAGGTGAAGAGGGCTTTCAAGCTGGGAGGATGGCACTGGGACAGACCAAGTGGTTGTAATCCTCTCTTCTACGACTTTTACTAATAAAGCTATTTGAGTTTTCCTGCATATTCTTGTGTATCTCTGAAATATTGTGTTGTTATATGAATTTATATGGTCAATATACAGTGAAAGATCTCTATGCTTTGATGGTATTATGCTACTGTGAATCTACAGGTGCTCTTGAAGCTGGACAAGTAAAAAAGTAGTGGTGAGATTTTGTCAAAGGGGAAAGGAAACAAGCAAGGAGCCAAGCGGAAGACTGAGGTTGGTACTCTCTGCTTCTTTCTCGTCTCTCTCTTGTAAAGGAAAAACAAGTGACTTTAATCTATTTGTTTATAAGATAACTACCCATCTTAGTGGGACTAGCAGCTCTGAATAGACACTAGATTTCCCGATAACAATGTTTTTGTGGAAATCGAGTACCAAATAACACTTCCTTAGTAGCAGGTTGTTCCCTGGCAAATAATAAACATATAGATGGGGTTGTTAGTGGACAAACCTAGAAAAACAAAGAATTTCAAATGGTGAAAACAATGCATCTCCAAACATAAACTAAACAAAGATATAAATACTCAAAATAATGCTTAATGAAGAAAAGAAGTCAACAAAATAATGGAAAAATTCTCCCTTTATTGATTGTTGGTGGTAGAAGATGAATACTAAACACTTGAAGAGAATTATTTGAGCTATGGTGCTAAAAAATCCTCAGCAAGGAGGTCCCTTTCCTCAGTATCTTTGCAAGCTTCTCCTTTGTCTCAAAAGAAGTATGAAGACTCTCTCAATGGTACAATCTTCTTCTCTCACTGGGATGATGCATTTCTTAGAAGAAATATGACCAACATGCTAATGCACTTACTTATTCTACTTCAACAATGAAATGTGGTGTTTCTCTGATGAAATTTGGCCAGCATAACATTGTCTCATGTCTTGGGTCTCCCATGGCTTGTTTATATAGAATTTTTTGAATCCATCTTCCCTCTCTTGGTTTGTGAATGATAGTGACTCAAGAGTAGGACAAGATGATTCCATTGAGGGTTGCATATCTTCAAGGTGACTCAAATTTGGTTGTCCTTGACTAGCACATGTCAGGGCATCATCCTCCAAGTGTGGGAAGTGGTCTCAAATTTGTTGAGCCGCAATTTTCCTCGACCAGGTAGCTTTGGAAGAAAAATTGAAACGGTTTCACTTTTGGCCTTTCGGTATGGTGCACAATCCAAATTTTACATAGGAAACATTAGGAGAAATTAAATTTTTTGCACTTTCATAATGTATTTAGGTGGAAATTATTTATCTGTACGTTATGTTGGACAACCTTAAGTGTCTTTTAGAGTGTACGATTTTCTCATGTTAGAAATTATAAATTAACACAATTATGTTAGTGAAAACACCCTAAGGCCAAGACTACTGACACAGACCAAAGAACACAAACTAGAAATTTCCTATAAAGTAGTCACATAATTAAACCAAATTCAAAGAAGATGGTGATGGGACAATTATACTAGCGACCTACTCCCCAATCCTTTTACCTATCAACTTAGTTCATATTACCTTATTAGCTTTGGGGCACCCCTCTAGAGGATTGAGAGAGTTGACCAATATTCGTCCCAAGTATAGAGAAGGCGAACATGTGCATGAGCTCGAACAATATTGGCCACTAATTGTTACCACAAACAATAAAACATTTTGGGGCTACATTCGTCAACCAAATTCACACGCAAAGGAAGGAAACTTAGCAAGTATAGCTAAGTTTGAAACCCTCTTTAGATTTTCCTCCCTAGTGGCCCCCAAGTGCCACAACAAAATGCTAATAACACCGTTTGTAATAGGTGAAAATTCTGAAATCTGCGCCACCCGAAAGTAGGCAAAATGGGGTATGTCACCTTGACTAGCCCAAGTGTGACCTCACAATTAACCCTCATGTTAGAAGGGATTCCCATACCATACTACTACAAGTGGATTTGTCACCCTAACTCAAGTCACTAAGTTTATTTTGTAGTCCCATAGTAGTTAACTCACACACTTATCTCCAAGACCCTAGCCCAAGCTAATGCTAGCATATTATGAGTAAAAATAAAAGATGAATCTAGTTGCTTTTATTATCATGTTAATCTTAAGTGGTTTTTGTTTACATAGTTGGGATCCGACATGAAACTTAGATGGTGTCAACGACTCTTATTAGTAACCTTGATGCAATTATATGCAAATTTAGTTTCTATTTCAATGAATTTCTAACTACAAGAGGGTAATATTTTTTCCACAACACAATAATGCCTATTATAATGCACCTCTCACTAAATTCTTAAATGATAATCCCAAAATTTATAAAATTCTTAACGCAAAAAAAAACCAAAAAGGAAAATAAACCAAATAAAGACCAAAGAAAAGTCCCCAAGTTAGAATGAAAATCACTTCAAAAGTGCCAAAGCTAAAAAAAAAGCCAAAGAAGCCAATACACTCAAGAAGTTAACAAGAAAGCTAAAAGTGAGAAAGGAAGGCAATGTCAATAATCTGGTGTTGTAGCACAATGGCTCAACAAAATCCAATGTTATACAAAGGTCAAAACCAAAACCTAGAGGTAAGAAGGCCTAAACAAGATGAAATGGGAGTGATAACAAATAATATAGACACACACAAATAAAATTTTCTAGATTACAAGTGTATAACCAAACACATGAGAACCAATTATCATACAAACAAGAAAAAACAAAGGAATTCACTTAAACACAAGTGATCAAAACCAAATGAAATCAACAAGGTTGCAAAGATGAGATGTAAATAATCACTTAAGTAACAATTAATCAGATCTGAAAAGACTAGATCTTAGCATGAGGACATTAGCCTTAACCCAAGCACAAAAAACGTCAAAGAATGCCTTCAAGAACACAAGAAATGGAAGACTTCAACCAAACAAGAAATCAAGCTTCAAATCAGACATGTAGAAACTAGTAGGAACAATAATAACATATTTAAAAGATCATAGAATAGATCAGGAAGAAAATGAATTGCAGAAAGACAAAGCACAGCAAGAGACCCTTTCAATAATAAAAGGCCAATTCCAAGTAAACTAGTCCAGAAAAATAGATTTGGAATAGACCCAGGCTACAGGTAGAAATCCTAGAAATTGCTCAAATTAGAGATCCAAGATTTAGAGAGAAATTTAACATTTTCAAGGCTAAAGGTACAACTGCACTTATGAGCTATGCTCAAAGTAGTTACAACTTCCTTCTTAAAGAAACAAGGTAGAAATTGAAGCCTCTCAACCGCACAAATAAGGCTTTGTGTGTGTTATTGGAAAAAAAGTCCATTTTTCTGAAAAAACTCATGCATAAGTGGAAATAAAAACCAATATTCATAAAAATAAACCTTAAAAAGGGCCATAAATTATTAGAAAAATTCGAGAGAGCCTTAGAAGCAAAGTTAGGAGAAAATCAAAGAAATCCCAAAGAAGGGCGAGCAAAGGAAAATAATGCTCTCATTGAAAGCACCAATGTCGTTGTTGTAGATTGTACACTCAAGGAGCTATTTCTTTGCAATCTCATGCCTGATTGAGATCACTACATAGCAAAAATAATGGCTAAGACAATCTAATAAAATAGCCAAACCAAATGGCCATGCACACAACTTCTATGCAATTTCTAATGCTACAAGAGATGAGTAAGTACCTTACCTCCTCGCAGGTCAGTGAAGGGTTTTTGGGCCAATGTGGAATATTTTCACTCCAATCAAGAAATCCATTTCATTTTCTTTTGATTCAAAGCCTAAACACAAACACAAAGGAATAAAGATGACTGGTGATCTTCCACAGAAGATCATTAGCTTAAAACATCCAAAAATTACACATGTAAATAACTACAAATACTGATGTAAGGGGAAGGAACATAGATTTCATTAACCATATAAATGAAAATACATCAATATACCTCAAGCTTAGATGCTCATATCCTCATTCTAGTAGAGTCTCCCCACTATAATGAATAAGGAATCATAATGGCATGAAGCCCTCAAATATGAACCATAAAGGTAGCAAAGACTCTTTGAACCACACTCTTCAAATATTTGGCTTTCCAAAAACCAACCTCACCCTCTAAGATGGCCCAACATAAATAGGAATAACAGGACTCCTGGGAGGATGAATGTAGATGCTTAGGAGAAATATGTAGGAATTTACAGGGTAAGTTCCACAGAAAGAATACCAAAAGGACACCGATCACAACCAGATCTCAAATCAATACACCAGTATTTTTGACGTGGTTAAAACCCTCAGAGTGCAAGGAGGGAAACAGTCCACGGCCTGTCCCAACGTGGGTACTACAGGCAATTTATTAATCAAAGAATGAAAATTTACATAAGCTTCTCTCATGCACGGATTACCCGAACAATGACCCTCCATGCGCTTTAAATAGAACTCATGGACCAATCGGGTGTCAAGCCACGGATCAAGTGTCGGTAATACCGAGGTGAGAGTGAACCGTCGGATCACTACATATCGTGACCGTCGGATTGTAAGTTACAAAATGTACAACGGTAAAGAAACACACTTTACCTAACTCTAACCTAACTCTATGCTAGACCAAGTTGAACTTAACTATATCCTATGTGTCGGAATATCCTAACATCCCCCCTTAAGAACAACTTGGGATAGGATTGAAGGATTTACAAATATGACACAATAGGAGAAGGAAGGAGGCACTAGAGCCTATCCCCCCTTAGTGACAACTTCCTGAACTCCAAGCATATATCGAAGTTTAGTGAACTTCGCCTCTGTGAGAGCCTTTGTGAAGATGTCTGCAACCTGATCATCTGTTGGACAATATTGCACTTCAAGAACATGGTCATGAATGAGCTTTCTGATGAAGTGCATGTGTAGTTCAATGTGTTTGCTGCGCTGATGCTGGACTGGATCTTTGCATAGCTGAATGGCACTTTGATTATCACACCAAAGTGTGGTTGGATGCTGCTGCTCAAAGCCAAACTCTGATAGGATCTGACGAAGCCACAAGGCTTCCTTACTAGCTTCCACGGCACCACGATACTCTGCTTCTGCTGACGAAAGAGAAATGGCAGCCTGTTTCTTACAAGCCCATGTAATAGGTCCTGAACCAAGAGTGAAGACATAACCGGCAGTAGACTTCCGATCATCAAGGTCACCAGCCCAATCAGAATCAGTGAAACCAACTAACAGAGGAGCTGCTTTGGCACTGTAATGAATCCCAAACTGTACTGTACCTCGAACATAACGAAGTATTCTTTTAGCTGCTTTCCAATGACTTTCACGGGGGTTTTGCATAAAACGAGCAACAAGGCCAACAGCAAAGGAAAGATCAGGACGAGTATGGGTTAAATACAAGAGTTTTCCGACAAGTTGACGGTATAAGGTAGCATCAACTTCAGGAGAAGTACAAGAGACTGAAAGTTTGACTCCAGACTGAAAGGGAGAAGGGGCTGGCTTACAGTCTTCCATGTGAAAATGACGAAGAATATCACAAGCATACTTGGACTGGGAAAGGAAAATACCCTCTTGGGATTGCAAGACTTGAAGACCGAGAAAATAGTGTAAGTGTCCTAAGTCTGTCATTTCAAATTTCTTTTTAAGGCTGGACTTCACATGGTTTATAAGGTTGGGATCACTACCAGTAAGAATAAGATCATCAACATAAAGAACAAGGATGATAAGAGAGTTGCCCACTTTCTTGGTGTAGACAGTATTGTCAGAATGACACCTAGAAAAGCCAGATTCTAAAAGAAAGCTATCCATTTTGGCATACCAAGCCCGAGGAGCTTGCTTGAGGCCATAAAGGGATTTCTTAAGTCGACAAACGAGGCTGGAGTCTGTTTGTATGAAGCCAATGGGTTGTTCCATATAGATTTCTTCCTGCAAGTCCCCATGCAAGAAGGCAGATTTAACATCCATTTGATGGACTTCCCATTTTAAAGAGGCAGCAAGGGAAAGAACAAGGCGGATAGAGTTCATTTTGGCAACTGGAGAGAAGGTTTCAGTGTAGTCAATGCCTTCAACCTGTGAAAAGCCCTTAGCAACTAGACGAGCTTTATGTTTATCAACTTTCCCATCTGGTCCATACTTGGTTCTGTAAACCCATTTGCATCTAACAAGTTTGCGTCCCTTTGGTAGAGGAACAAGATCCCATGTATCATTTGTCATCAATGAATGATATTCTTCATTCATAGCTGCTTCCCAATGTGGATGGCCTGAAGCTTCTGCAAAAGTGTCAGGATCATGATTTACTGGAGCTTGAGCCAGTAAAGAAGAGGCTCTTTCAAACTGAGAACGTGTACGTCGCTGATCTGTAGGATCACCGGCAAGATCACCTGCTGCATCCCGAGTAGCACGGACCCATCTTGGAAGTTGAGGATCCTGAGAAGGTGGGGGAGGATTATCATCCTCGCTTTCATCATCAGAAGAAGAAATGTTTTCAAAGATAGAAGAGATAGGAAGAGGTGGCACATCCGCCGGACTAGGCTCGCAGGCCGATTTATTTTCATCAAATTTTACATCTCTTCTAATGATAACATTTTTGGACTTAAATGGAATAAGTCTATAACCTTTTACATCTTCAGAATATCCAACAAAAGTACATTTCTCACTCTTAGGTTCTAAAGCTTTATGCTTTTCATCTGGAATATGGGCCCATGCTTCACTTCCAAACACACGAAAGTGACTTACATCTGGTTTAATGGAACTCCAAGCTTCTTCTGGAGTGATATTCTCTAGAACCTTAGTAGGAGTGCGATTGATTATATAATTTGCACAATTAATTGCTTCGGCCCAAAAACTAAGACTGAGTCCTTTAGATTGCAGCATACAATTAGCCATTTCCTTTAAGGTGCGATTTTTCCTTTCAGCTACACCATTTTGTTGTGGAGTGTATGGAACAGTATGTTGCATTTGAATTCCATTTTCGGTGCAAAAGTTGATGAATGCGTTTTTAACATATTCTCCACCATTATCAGTTCTTAGCTTAAGAATTTGATGTCCAGATTGTTTTTCAACAAATGCTTTGAAGGCCAAAAAAGTGCTAAATACTTCGCTCTTGAGTTTTAAGAAGTATACCCAAGTGCGTCTAGAGAAATCATCAATGAAAGTTAAGAAGTACTTGCAGCCAGAGAATGAAGCAACAGGAAGAGGACCACATAAATCACTGTGCACAAGCTGTAAAGGGGCTGAGGCGTGCCAAGAGGCACGTTTGTCAAAACTGTCCCGATGATGTTTTCCGAGTACACATCCGGAACAAACACCATCTTTGCAAGATACCATAGGAAGACCTGTCACCATATTTTCTTTACATAGATGCTGAAGGGAGCGATAGTTTAAGTGACCAAACCGCTCATGCCAAAGTTTGCTCACTTCATCATTATGAGCAACAAATACTGAGGGAAGATGGGATGACCCAAAGTTGTGAAACTTATACAACCTTTTGGAATCATCAGCAAGACCAGTAGCTAGAATCTGTTTAGGATCTTTTAGATCCTTGATTACAACATCATGAGGTGAAAATTCAACAATTTTACCTTCACCTGAATGAGTTATCTGATAAACAGATAGAAGGTTGCAGGATAAGTTTGGAACACATAATACATCATTGAACTGACCATTGTCTAGATGAACAGTTCCAGTCCCTACAACATTAAGAGATCTATCATCACCAATATATATATTTTTGGTGTTACAATCATTTAAAGAAGAAAACATGGCTTGGTTTTTGGCCATGTGACAAGAGGCTCCAGAATCAATGAGCCACTCATGAGAATGAGAAGAAGAAGAAGATACATTTAATGCATAACCAGACTGAGATGATTGACGATGACATGCAGAAAGTGCCATTCCGGAAGTTGAAGTTGAAGTAGGCTCCAGATGGATGTTATGTTTCTTCATTGCGGCTTCCAAGGCTTCCATCTTCTTAAAGCATTTAGATTCTAAGTGGCCATCTCGATTACAAAAGTTACAATGTCTATCAGTCTTCTTCCATTTGTTTTTATTGGTCTTATCATTTTGCTGAAATGATCTTTCATTTTGAGGCTGAGATGGTTTAGGACCATTCTTTTGAGGATATGACTTCTTAGGATTCTTTGAATTTGGTTGCTGCTGGGCGGCTAACGCTTTTGTGGAAGAGTTTCCAAGATTAAGAAGACCAAGGTGTAAGAGTTTTTCTTGTTCTCTTATTAAGGAATCACAAAAGGAGTCAAAGGAAGGGGCCTTGTAGTCTTGTCCTTGACAAATGAAAGCTTCCCTTGTAGAATGGAAAGTGGAAACAAATACAGAGTAGGCTGGTCCCAACTTAGTAAGGATGGAATAAATAAGGTTACCATCTTCTTTCTTAACTTTAACACCTTCCAAGAGATATCTAAGGGTCTTGAATTTGGACAAGAAATCTTCAATGCAAGAAAAATTATTAGGATCCAAAGTAAGCAGCTCATTTTCAAGTTGATGGGCTCTAATTTCATTTTTAATCCCAAAAACTTTAGCAAGTTTTTCTAATGCTTCATGAGGAGTCTCAAGTTCTGCAATGTGGAATCTAAGATCAGGAGAAATAGACATCCCTATCAAACCACGTGCTTGATCTTGTCTATTTTCCCATTTTGCCGCCTTGTCTTCATCTTTGGTTTCTTCTTTTGGTTTGTGGCTATTCTGAAGAGACCTTTACTTCTAAGTAAATCTTCCATGTATTCTACCCATTGGAAGTAGTTAGTGCTGTCAAGAATGACTTGGCATGGACTTTCCATTTTTTAAAAAAACTGAAGCTGAAGATGCTGAAAGTAAGTGTACCAATGGATAGATCTCGAAAAAATAGGCGGTTTTAAAAAAAACGGCTCTGAAAAAGGCTTCCGGATGAAGAAGTTATGGCTTTTTGAAAAAAAATTGTTGACGTTGCCGGCAAAGTGCGCGAATGTGCGGGAATGAAAAAATCCGCCCCCACAAAATGGAGACTTGAACCCAAGACCTCTACTCTCTAAAAATAGCTTTGAACCAATTGATCTATACAAAAAATTTGAGAGAGAGAGAGAGAGAGAGAGAGAGAGAGGGGGGGGGGCCTCGGTTTGCGTGCTTGCCTTGAGAAAGCTCTTTTTCCCTACAAAACACAAAACACAAAACCCAACACGAATATGCAAAGAAAAACGAACCTTGCGGCTCGAAGTTAGCTTTAGCCAAAAAACTAGAAATTTAAAAAAAAATCTCAAAGTTAGCTTTAGCCGAAAAACTAAATATTTTTCTCAATGTTTCTGATTTTCCGAGATCACACTAAGGTGCAGGGAAAAGAGCATACGCATGAGAAAAATCCTTCCTTTCTGTTTCTGATTTGCCCAGATCGCACAGAGTCGCAGGGCAAAGAGCATACGCAGAAATGAAAGGTATAGATCCGGTTAAAAAAAAAGGCTAAATAAACTGAGACCGAAATAAGCAGAGAGAAATTAACAGTAAACTGCAAAAAAAAAACACTGTATACCTCCCGATCTGAAAAATGACGCAGCTAGGGCTACCGGAAACCTTTTCGCATGAAACGAAAGGGGTTCCTCACTGGAACAGATGCTCCGAACGCAACAGAGCATTCCTCTCGGCCCGAAAGTAGTCAGAAACAACAGATCTAGTAAACGACAGCCGCATGCAGTTCTACCGGCTTCAGATTTGGATCACCAACGGACGCGGCCCTCAAATAGCTCTGATACCATGTAGGAATTTACAGGGTAAGTTCCACAGAAAGAATACCAAAAGGACACCGCTCACAACCAGATCTCAAATCAATACACCAGTATTTTTGACGTGGTTAAAACCCTCAGAGTGCAAGGAGGGAAACAGTCCACGGCCTATCCCAACGTGGGTACTACAGGCAATTTATTAATCAAAGAATGAAAATTTACATAAGCTTCTCTCATGCACGGATTACCCGAACAATGACCCTCCATGCGCTTTAAATAGAACTCATGGACCAATCGGGTGTCAAGCCACGGATCAAGTGTCGGTAATACCGAGGTGAGAGTGAACCGTCAGATCACTACATATCGTGACCGTCGGATTGTAAGTTACAAAATGTACAACGGTAAAGAAACACACTTTACCTAACTCTAACCTAACTCTATGCTAGACCAAGTTGGACTTAACTATATCCTATGTGTCGGAATATCCTAACAAAATAGATGTTAGAGAAGCTTCAAAATAATGATTCCTAGCCAGCTCGAATAGATAGGATAAGTTGATGAGTTGAATTAATATCCTACGAACCACAAGTCTATAGAAAAACTCTCCCAATCAAACACATAATAAAGTGAAATGTAGGTCGTAACCACTCAGACCATGTGTCCTTTGTGTAGTTCGAAGGTTCTAATGACATGCATAGGCCAAGATTCGTGCAATTGGGAATGAAAACTAGAAAAAGAGTGGTTAAGGCATAACAAAAGGCCAATCAACTTGATGACTCATAAGTACTAACCAAAGGAAGAAAAATAGGTTGATAACAAAATTAATATTCCCTAGGAAATATTGCATAACCTTCTTATTTATAGGGAACGATATTTCAGCTATAGTTTTTACCGTTACTAGATCAATTTTGATTTCTCTCTTGGAAATATTGTATCCTCAGAGAGTGCCTTCTGACACACAAAATATGCTTTTATTGGGATTAAAGTAGGTCCCATACATAGGAAACCTCTCAAATATTTATTTTAGATGACACACATGGTTTGATATTCTTTTCGAGAATATAGTTACAACATCTAGATAGATTAGAACACTTTGTCCAATCAGCACACCAAAAGCAATGTCCATTTCTATTTGAAATGTAACGCCAACATTGATAAGCCTAAATACCATACATATAAACGAAAGTGTTCCCCAATTCGTACTAAAGGTGGTTTTGAGATTATATGGTTCTGCCAGTAGCACTTGAATATAGCCACAAAATCCATCTAGCAGTGAGAACATTTCAGTCCCAAATAACGTTTGGAGGATGTGGTCCACAGATGGCACTGGGTAATTATATTTGTTTGATGTCAGGGTTGAGATTCTAAAAGTAAAAACATAAACTTATCTCACCAGAATTCTTCCTGATAGGGACCAAATTCAAAACCCAAGTAGAATGCCAGACTTTAAAAGTGTTTCAATCATCCAACAATGTTTTGAATTCCTTTTGGATTAGGGGTTATAGAATTGGATGAAATTTTCTTAACATTTTTCTTAAAAAAATTCACCCCTTTTCTAATGGGAATGACATGCTAGATAATATGAGTGCTGTATCTATTCAAATCATCATAACTTCATGCAAAAACATATCATTATTGTTTGAAAAGGAAGATAAATGCTTCACATTCTTATGGAGAATAACATGTACCGAGGTTTACATATTTCCGATCATGTTTATTTCTCAAGTTGACTTATTTAAACGAAAACTTAGTATTAATTGGTTTCTTAGGTCATATAATTTTTCCAGGGACAATTCACCTTTAGGCATATTATTCCATTTCATTGTATTAGCTACTTCCTACAAGGCATTCTTATGCTCATCATTTTCAATGGTCACATCTTTGAACACGTTCGTATTGGATATAAAATGCAATATGTGTTGGTCTTCATTGAAAACACAAAAAATAGTTACTTTATCGGGTATAGACGGTTTATATATAATCTCTATAGAAAAATATTTTTCAAAGTCAACATTGTGGTAGCTGCATTAGCTAATGTGTCAAGTACGACATTTCTAATTCTAGTAAAAACAATAATATGAAAATATTTGCAATAAGTAATAAGTATCCATACCTCATGTTGATAGTTTTCTAAATTTGGTAACACACAGTGGATAGTGTCTCGTACCTGAAAAGTGACCACCTGTTAGTCACCAATTACCTTTAGAAGCTCTACCTTCAAGTCAATGGCTTTCTTTAGACCAAGCACTAGTGCTTCATATTCGGTAGTATTATTTGTGCACTCAATGTACTTCTTATTATATGGGTCTATGAGAATTCAACCAACTCCAAAACTATCTTGAGTTTTTTAAGAATCAGAGTACAAAGTCTAAATATTGTCAGCTACTAAACTAGTTCCTACAGTATTATTACTACGCACATATATGTTACGAGATTCATTAGCATCCATAGGAGTACAAGAGAGGAGCTCCAATTGTGTAACTGATGGGACGAGTGATGGTCATGCTTGATAACATCTGTGATACACTACCAAGAAATAATTCCAAATATTACCTCTACAAATCCAACAGAGTTGTTATGACCCTCAAGTGGTGTCACAATATATTTCATCTAGGTTTCACTTTCCACTTGAATCTAGTTGTCTCTAACCTTATATGCAATACATAAGTGTGACCAATCTGTTGAAAAATACCCTTGTAATTTACTAGACCAGTCTCGACTCCAGAGTAAGCCATTGGCTTCGGGGATGTCCACAATCACAATTTTTATACATTGGTGTACCCTATGGTCTAATGATCATAAGATAATAAAAGTCTTGAGTTCACTCATGACCTGATCAAGTGATCTATCTAGCTGAATGACTTGTGCATCAGTTTTATCCTATTTAGCATTGATTTTCTTAGTAATAGATAATGGCATTACATTCATAGATGCACTCAAATCAACCAAACAATTATGGACATTGTAATTAAACATTTCAAAAGTTATAAAAAATGGAGGGAAGAGAGTTTTAGTATCCATTGTCACATCATTAACCACAGATTCGAGAGATCCAAGATACTCACTAGACAACTGTTTGAGAAGTAGAAGCTTTGTTACCTGATGAAGGATGTGAAAAGGCTTGGACACGCAGTTCATGTTGGCATATTATCTTTGCAAGTTCAAATATGGAAATGTTGGCATGATATTTTTTAACGTCTTTGACTATATTATAATCAATAGTTTCATTTTTAGAAAGAAGCGTTGAAGTGTCTAGAGGTGTGGCTTTATTTGAAACTTCTAGAGTGTTAGACTTGTTTTTTCTCCTAGTGGAAGTTCTCTTAGAAGTAGTATCATTTCGAGACTTTTTTTTTTCTGCATTCTAAGTAGGATTAGTTGGTGGTGAGATCGTTCTTAAAACTCTATTTTTCATTTCATGCCTCATCACTTCCTATTCAGAAATGGGCCCTTATCTCCTCAAGCTATAATTACGAGTTTGTTTCTAGGGGGGGATTCACTTTGAGGTTGTGCTTCAACGCTCTTCTTTTTAGTGTTGAGAATAAAATGAAAAGTTTTAATTGAGTGTCCAATACATGTACTTTACTCAGTCACTACATGCTCATTTGGTTCTTATGTCTTCTTAGACTATTCATCTACTAGTAAATTATGAACGATATGAGTTGTGAGAACCTTCATGTTATAGTTCCATAGTGGGAAAGATTGATCTGATTTCCATTCCTGATGGAAGGACAAGTAGTTCTCCATGCTTATGCTTTCAACATTCAACACAATATTTGAACTCTAGGAAAATTTAGCTGGCTGATTATTGTTGTTGTTATTTGTTCTTAATAATAAATAATTAGAGGGCTTGCTACTTGTATAAGCCTCAGTTGAATTTCTCTTTAATTCTGAGACTTCATTAGTGAGTAACTTTAAAGATTTTGTCAAGCTTTCAATATCAAAAAAATCATTTTCTTTAGCCTTACTTTAATATGCTTGGGACTTCATGCCAAGTTCCTTGGAGTCTTTATATTCTTCATCGTCTATAATAGCTCCAATGGCATGAAATTCCTTCTCCACGTCAATTTCATGTGCGAAGTTTAAAGCCAATGTCTCGTTTCTATCTCTCTTAACAAAAGAAGTGTTGGCAAGGAAGTTATATAATAATATATAATGATAGAATAGTGAGAATGCATGTTTGGGGTGATATTCTTTAATATACAATTGAACCTTTGATTCCCCCCATCTTAATATTTTTGAGTTCTTTTAACAACATTGTGGGAGTCTTAACATCGACCAATTTTTCCAAAAACAATTTCATAAACTCCGTCCAACCATGGATTGGATTAATAGGTAGACAATGATACCATGTTGCTGCTTTACCTTCTAAAGTGCAAGGGGAAATCTTATGAGCAACATAATTTTACTATATCTATAGCATTCATAGATGCATGAAGAAATCATCAATTTGATATTTTTCCTTAGTCTTCTTGTCAGGTTCAAAATTATATAACAACTTCTTCAGATGTCTAGGAATTATATGAAGGTTATTCAGAAGAGTAAGTCCAATATAGGTCTTGATTAGCCATGTCTTCATATATTTGTTCCTCATCCTTCTCTGAATATGATGATCCTTCTCCTTCCCCATTCAACCCTTCATTATACTAAAAATCATCTAGCAATTGTTCTCTGTTAGAAATAACAAGATCTTCCTCATATTCTTTATGAATGGAGGAAGAAACTCTTGTTGAACTATGTATTCTGAAAAATCTCCTAATTCCTCAAGAGTTTCCAAGACCAAATCTTCCACTGATACAACTAATACACCAATATGATTTATTTATTTTATATTTTAGATGATGAGGAAGATTATGAGCAATAGGGAGTAAACTAATAACTTTCAAAAACTAACGAGTAAAAATCCAATTTGCCTAGAGTTGTTCATAGGTAAGTTTATAGACCAACTCCAGACCAGGTTGAGAATGCCCTCCTACCTCGGGAATAGGATTTGGGGTGGTACTTGGCATATTATCCTCTTGTACAAAAGATGAATGATTGGGATGTGATGAGTTATTAGCACCAGAATGTTGACGACATTCAATGCTGCCAACATACAGAAGATATTTAAATATGAGGTCCCAATTCAACCTCACAATTATTAGTGTAGGGGTCCCATCTAGAAATATGGCTTGTATGCCATTAACTTAGAAATTTTCCTTGGCTTAAGAAATTTGCATGATAGAGTAGCACACATGTTCTTTTGAATGAGAAAGAGAGTGTGCCTTGTATAATTTTCATTTGTAGATGTATCAAGGTTCTTTCACTGCAAGGAAGAAAAAGTGAGCCTCTAAAAGAAAAGTAGTTGTACTAGTCTAGTGGAGACGCACACATGTAAACAAGAATGAATAACTATACATCAAGATAAATAGTTCAGATAGTTGCAATGATATTAAAATCAACACAACACATTTCCAACAAGTTTAGCACCAAAGTCACCAAAATATTTCAATTACTTTAGTACATGTGCAAGCCAACATAAATTCAAACATTAGAAGAGTAGTCTCAAAACATCCAGAATCCATGCATGAAAATTTGTTGGCTGAATGAGTATTAAGAAAAATTTCCAAGATATCACTAGGTCCAATAGTGGAGCGTAACAGCCACTACATTCTCCCCAAAGCTACTAACTCTATATCTATAATGGCATGTCAGAGAAGGAAAGGTTAAAGTCCTTCACTTGAGTAATCAGGCTGCTTTTATAACTTGAGGTTTGAGATTTCATATCCTTGCGACTCTTGAGTTTCCCTTATGACTTTTCAACTTCTAATGACCTTTGGACCTCTATAACTCTTGAACTTCCAAATGACTTTTGGAATTACATGTCTTTTGTACTTCTTCACATTGATCTTTTGTCCATATAGTACTCTTGGACTTATACTTCTTTGTCTTTACAATAATTACATAATTACATCATGATTTCCACATCATCATGTGGTGTGAACCTGACATGTCACTAACATTGATGACCTAGAATCATAGAGACTAATGACATGGACTTCCTTTGATAGGTGACAAGGCTACCACTTATGTCTTTGATCTTGCATGCCACTTCCATGTTGTTTATGTCTTCACAGTTTAAAGGGTATTTGATCACATGGAGTCTTCTGGGTTGCTTCGATCATTAGGATTTCAATGTGTTCTTCATTCTTGAATGATTCCTTTGACTTCCTTCTTTTCTTGATCCCTTCATGATTCCTTTCCATTCTATTTTGGAATACCACCCACTAAAATCATTCATGGAAGGAAAACATCAACATGAAAAATATTTTATCCTAACATGTTTCATGCAAACCTTTTTCTCATGACTTAACAATGCACTTGAGAAGGACAAGGAAAACTTCTAGGCATAGGACACACTGTCAAAGGGGGAAGGATTGAGTGATTCGAGGCTTCAGGATGCACTCATGTGCTCAAATTGATAGAGGAAGCTCAAGGGAGGGCTCAAAACATAAGTGAAAAGCAAGAAGGAAGACCAATAAGCATTCCCAAGTGAATTGTGCACTTAAGGGAGATAGGAAGGGCACAAGGCACTCTACTGAAGGCTAAAGGGATGAAATTTCAACCTACCCAAGTGTGTTATGCACTCAAAATAAGCCAAGAGGGTCTAGGGTGTAGCACTAAGGATGAATGGGTTAGGCCTAAACCTTCCCAAGTGCACTATGTGCTCAAGAGAGGCTAGGATGGCACAAAGTAAAAGTCGAAAGGATGAAGGGATGATGATGTTACTTCAATGATGCACCATGCACTCAACAAGGCTGAAGGCTTTCTTTCAGGGGCCAGTTGGGGATAATGAAGGGGAATGATGCTTGGGAGTGTGTTATGCACTCTTGGAGTGAGAATGGTGCACTTTGAAACAAGGAAGGGTTCTTGACTAGGGCTCAAGAGTGCGCCATGTGCTCTCCTAGCCTTAGTGGGATAACTTGCAACCAAAATTTTTCTAAGTCTTGAAGATGGAACAGGGGGAAAGCACAAAGAGTTCAGTCATGAAATCAAGTGCGCCACATACCAACTCACTAATAAAACTTAGAAATGCTTTAAAATTGAGAAATAAACATCAAATCGCCAGTTTACAAACACTCCCCAAGTCTAATAAATAAAGTGTGTGTGATTGTGACTAAAAGCTGTGTTTTAAAACAAATAAAGGTGTTATAACAATGAAGGACACTAAATATGTTCTAGACAATGTGTTGACACCTATGAGAAATCAAGAACACTTGAAACATGTGGAATAAATTGAAACAACACTTGAAGACCAAACAAACACTTAATGCGATAGTTTGGTAGGATTCAAATTTTGAACGTAGTGATTTTTTGGAGGTTTTTATAGCAAAAACAACACATTCCTACAAACAAATGGAAAGGATCCCAAGTTATTCTCAGGCATATGGAAAAACACCCCAAAATAAAATTACCCAATGATGATTATTGTAATGCAATTTGTACCCTTACTCATTATCCACGTTTGCAAGGATTGCAAATATGTAATGACTTCATATTACCTCAAACGTACCTCGAGCCTTTTCTCTTCCAAACCATATTTTGGTTTCCATTACTTTTTTTTTTCATTTTAGTACAATATATCCAGCGTGTGATGTAACCATCCATACATATAGACTAATATTAGTATTTATTCTCAACTTAGCCAATAAGATTCCGAATAACATAAACTTAAACCAAAGTTACATGATTACAAAAATTAAAATTTCTATAACTCTTTCTGCTAATATTATACTAAAATTTCAAGGCAATTAAATTTATACTCGATGTGATATTCAACTCTAGTAGCTGAAATCATGCTCCATGTATGATTCCTTAACCAAATTATTTGAACCATCAAGCTCACCTCCCAGAAATATCTAGGAAGAAATTCTCTCCCTGAAACTCCTGAATTGTATAATCTCACAAGTAGTACCAAACTATAGTAGTAGAGAGATGCACAACACAAGTTCAGAAAGATAAGCTTCAGTTCCTCTCAATACCACTCATGTTCAACTCCATTGGGTAGAGATACTTAGTAATATATATTAGCATTTGGCTACTCTCTAGGTATCCCCCTCTCACAATCCTCTTCAAATCTCTCAAACACTTGGTATCACAATTCACCTCTCCTTTTCCAGATGAGAAGACATGAGACACATATATAGGAGGAGCAATGAATTATTTAAATAAAGTCCTATACCCACTTGGTATCTTTATTTTTATTATATACCCATCTAATGGTTTGTTGGTAGGGTCTTGTTCCAAGACAAATAATTGTGAATGACTTTCACATTCATTTTGGTTTTGAATAAATGACTTCCACAATGATTTATAATTTGATCATCCTTGTAGGAAATAACAAGATTCCCTGCCACATCCTGCTTAGTACAAGATTAAGTGTATATAATCATACAAATAATGTATCATCCATAGATCATAATTAACCATACGTTCGACATAAACATGACCATGCATTGATATATGTGTCTTAATCCTAGATCACCATCCATGTCAAACACCTATTTCCAAACTATAATACCAAAATAGAAACATTGATAATATGCACTTAACTTAACCAAAATTAGTCTTATACACACAATCATAGATATTATCATAAGCATGTGAAAACAGTGTGACGCAAAATAGGTCTATATCATTTAAGCATATACATAAGTCTGGCGTGCATAATCTTTATATCACTACCTCCAAATCATCCTATCCAAGTGTCACCAAAGTGAACTCACTAAGAAGGGACGTTACATACTACCCCTCTTAGGCTAAACTTGGGCCGTTGTTTTCCTGCAGTCATATGATTCTTGGGTATTTTTTGTTCTCCTATCAATAAGTTGTTAAACATATGTATATGTATTTGATATCTTTTTCTTCATGGCAATTCATAATTTAATGCTTTTCTAAACTGAAAGCAACCCCATGAAAACCAAAACATACCATTCTTAATCAAGTAGAAAATATGTGTATGCCATATTAAACATGTCTTGTTATAATACTATTTTATGTAATTGGTATGACATCTACTTAAGTTATCTATAATAATTCGACATTCTACATGTTTTTCTTTCTCATAGTCCGCATGAATCCTACATGTGTCCCCTTGTTGCTTCTATAGTATGTTGAGCTTTCCAAGTTATAAATAGCTCACAAATTAGTTGTATAACAACATTGGTGGTCCATCCCATCATACAATCAATATTTCATGACAAGAGGTAATCAATCATACACATACAAATGCATGTCCACATGTAGATTCCACATGACTTGTGTTTTCTCATTCAAATTTTACTCTTTTCATTCCAAAAGGCATAGATGAAATCACAACCATTAGGAACCAATTAACATTTTTACCAAATATTTCATCCTAAGAATAAAAACAATTTTAAGATCAAAGCATAATTATTTTAAATTATTAGGGTAAAGTGACAATCACCCACAATGTACCACTAAATTTTTCTTGAATTCCACAACCATTGATGTTACTCGCTTTTGTTATGTAATAGCCCTAATAAATATTCATTGTAATCAAAGTAAATAAAGGAAAAATAATAACCACAAATGATGGGACGCTTATTCAAAGATGACTGTTGGGAAAACTCCTAGTGATGCGTATCACTTGTGATTTTTTATTGCTAAGGAAATTGTCAAAGGCAATGTTTAAGGCTTTGGAAAGGAAAAATGGCATTTTGGCACACTTATTTATGAAAATAATGGAAATTAGGAGAAAAGGGGGGTGAAAGGTCACAGGTTATATGTGAGGAGGAAAATAAAGGAAAATGAAGAAACTAAAGGCCTGATTCATAAAAAGGATTCTGAGGATCAATTGGTAACCTTTTGTTAGTTAGGTTTTGGAGCTCTCTCATTATTCTCTCTCTCTCATACTCTTGGAGACTTAGAGTTTTCTTAAAGAACTCTTGGTGGGTGTGGCATACTTCAATTTTGGAGCAATAAGGCAAAGGAAGAGAAGGGACGCATAAGAAGGCATTAGGATCAGCGACTACATCAAGTTTTCTTGCAAGTACCGAGTTGCATGTATGTTTCCTTCACTAGTTTTGGCATGCATGTGGTTTCTTGGTTGTGATTTGTCATTGGCATGGGGGATTTCCTAGATTGAGAGTGGATTTCCTAGCCTTTCCATTTCCTGGATATCCATAGTTATTGTGGTTTTACTTTCATCGTTTGTTTTTAGTTGGTTCTCATGTTTTCCAAGCATGGGTTGGGTTATTAGTTCCCAGAAGCCCTGGTTGGACAAATGATTTAGAAGCCCTATAACAGCTTGTGTTGAACCTAGAAGCCTTGGTTGGAAAAATTCTTTGGAAGCACTTGGTGCGTTGAGTTACTAGTCCTGGAGGCCTTGGTTGGAAAAATGCTCTGGAAGCCCTTGGTGGGTTGAGTTACTATTCCATGAAGCCTTGGCTGGACAAACATTTTGGAAACTCGATGAAAATTGTGGGTTGGATTACTAGTCCTAGAAGAATTGGTTGGAACAAATGCTCTGGAAGCCTAGAAATCTTTGGATGAAGAAAAATCTGATGATGGATTTGTGACATCTGAACATGAGGTGGATTCACTATTTGATGTGTTGAGGTGGATGGTGTCTAGAATCCCTAGATGAGTTTTGATTTATGTGTTCTATGAGATCCCACATTTACGCTTAGAATAAGGCACGAGGGTGAATGGATGAAAAGAGATTTGGCTTAGCCATTCTATGGTCAGGCGGAATGTGCAAGTCCCATCCCAGGTTTAGATTTTGTATCATTAATGAAAAGTTATTTCCCCTTGTTTTTCTATGATAATTTTGATGGATTATATGTGGTCTATATGACTATACTTTCATGAGTATTCATGTTGCTATTATGCTAGTTATGTATGTGTTTTATGACATCAGCCATGTGTGGCTGTCATTATGTTTTTACTTGTAATTGAATGATCAATGTATGTATGACCTAATAGATGGAACGGTGTTTGATGTATTGAGGAATCAATGGTTCTTAGTGATTCTCAGCTAAGTATGAGACCCCTATGCTCAAAACTCTTAGTTACACCTATAAATTGCATATTTGCGATATGTTTGACAAAATGGCTATCATGGCTAGTAGGGGTCCATTCAAGGTCTTGAACAAGTATTTTCTTTAGTACTATCATTTCAATGTTTTTTTACTAATTTGAAGAGATGGTTAAATTATGGGGAGTAACCTGGGCTCTGGGCCTAAAAAAGTGGCTCAAATCTTGGAGTCGCTGGCATAGCACTTATAGATTTGGTCTCTGGTCACTGGCAGGCAAGCCTATGCGAGTGAATTTGGGTTCCTAGTCACCCTCATGCCTATAGCATGGGAGAAAATGAGGCTTAAGTTGTCGAAAAGTCTAGTGGGACCCCAAAGAAAGCTTTCTAAAGTATTGGATTGGTTCCTGAGCATCATGTAGCTGTTGATTAATGTTTGTATGGTGTGTTTTCATCGGTTTCACTTCATTAACGTGACTTAGGAGGTCAAATCATATCATAGTAGCCTATCGTCACATGTTTATCCCAGGTAGCTGGTTTCTTGGGTAGATGTGGGAGGAGGGTGTTACATACGGGTATTAGAGCATGGTTCACCCCTAAAACTAGATGGGATATGTGTTGGTCATGCATGCATGTCAGTTCATGTGTGTCATTGACACGTGCATTCCATGTGCTTGTTGCAATTGCATGATGTTGTTCCTAGTTGTAGCGATGTCACCATGTGAAACTTGAGGTTGTTGTGGTGGAATTCAATTTTGTGAGTGTATGATTGGTTACATGTCTATTTATGTCACTTACATGTATCATTGTAGTATTTGTTATTGCAATATTTCTAGTTGGTTACATTTTGTATGCTTGGTTACATGTATCATTCTTGTAGGCTTGATTTCAAGTATCGTTCACTCATGCGTGACCATAGATGTTTATGCATATGTGTGGATGGTTATGGATCACTTATGCATGTTCATATTTTCATGTGGTCAAGTCTATAGTGAGGTAATGATGGTGGTTGTCATGCATGAGGTGATGGTGTGTGTTACTGTGTGGTCATGCATGAGGTCGTGGTGTGTTTTGTTGTGTGGTCATGCATTGATGATTGGAACCTAGCTAGAATGATGGTTGCATGGTCATATGATTATGTTATACATGTGTCACGTTAATTTGTTGAGGTTGCAGACAAGGTATCCTCCTCGGTCTATACTAAGTTATGTTGGCTTATTGTGATTTGGTTTAGCTGACATGATATACCTTGCACGAAGAAATATCAAATGGCTAGCAAGATTGTTAACTAAAAAGAGACTCCCTGTGAATCTGAAGAGCAGTATGGTGTTGGGAACTCTTCCAATTTGGTAGTTACATTGAGAATCTTAAAGGAAGAAATAAGGAGTTGTAAGGTAGATAATGACATAATCATGGAGGCACGACAGAAATAAGTAGAGGTAAATGTAGTAATACTTGAGAGTTTGTTAGATTTGCAGTAACAGGGGCCATGTTGAATCAGCTATGAGAATGAGGATAAATCTAATGGGGCATATGGTAGTCAATCACATGTTTCTCATAGATCAGATAGGGATGACACAATCAGAGATGGGAGATGGTTGGGCAGTCCGAATAGGAGAAGGGAGAGACACAGATATGACTCTAGTTGTGAATCAGATAAGCACTATGATCATCATCAGTATCATCCTTGTGGGAGAAGTGTCTGGGGATACTTGACGAATGAGTTTAAGAAATAAAAGTCACCAACATTTGATGGAGGCATGAATAAACCATGGGATGCAGAGGCATGGTTGCTTGGCGTGAGGAAATTCTTCAGGTTACATGGTTATTGAGAGAACATGAAAGCTAGAGTGGATACATTCATTCTCAAAGCTAAAGAAGACATCTAGTGGGAAGATGTGAAGAATTCCAAATGTATCCATGAGGAGGATTTGACTTGGAGTGAGTTTGACAAAATATTCAAGAAGAATTACCTGTTAGAGAGATAATTTCATGATAGGGAAAAATAATTTTATGAGCTAAATATGGGATCTATGCTAGATGATGAGTACACTAGTAGGTTCTTGGAGTTACTAAGATATGTGCCTTATCTCACAGAGGAAAAAGCCCAAGATTCAAAGGTTCATTAGTGGGTTATTGGTTGCATTTAAAGATAGAATTGAGTTCGATGAGCCTAGATCATTGAAGGAGGCCATTCAGAAGCTAAGGCATTTCTATGAACAATGAAAGAGCAGAACCAATACTGAGATAGAATGGAGAGGTAATGCAAATAAAAAATTAAAATCAGAAAAAAAGAGAGCAAGGCCTCAGGATACAAGTAAAAAGGAGAATATTGCACCACCTAAGAATTTCAATGCATTAGATATAGGACAGGGATTCCGATCATGAGAATAGAACAAGGAGATAGGCTCAAAGCCTATAGACTGTTGGATTTGTGGCAAGGATCATCATAGGAGAGATTATCCACATAATTACAGTGGTATATGTTAGATATATAGTGCACAAGAGGCAGAGACTGTTGGGGGTGTTTCTCGTATTATTCCGCGTATCTATGCAACATTGGATAAAAAACAAATAGAGCATCATGCATCGATAATTGAGATGGACTATAAGCTTTATGATCAACGTATTTCTATTTTGATTGACACTAGATCTAATTATAGCTATGTTAGTCCTAATTTGGTGGATAAGTGTGGTTTGAGTAAGGAATCATGCAGAGTCTTGTTTAGTGTAGTTAGATACAGGTAAAAAGAAGTGAGTCCATCATTGGGTAAGAGCTTGTGCATTTGATTTGAATGGTATGCCTACCACAAGACATTTGAATGTATTACTGTTGTATTGATATAATATGTTCTTGGGCATGGATTGGTTGTATCTTCATAGAACCAAGGTAGATTGTTATGAAAAATCCATTGAGTGTGTTGATGAAAATGGAGAAACAAGAGTCTTACAGGGTAAGAATAAATCGACATCAGTTAGAATGGTGACAACTATGCAACCAAAGTGTAGCTACAAGGAAGGGTGTAAGGTATTTGCAGTGCACATTTCTTGTGATAAGGGTAAGGAAATTGAGGATGCATATGTGTTGAGCAAGTACCCAATTTTATAGCAGTTCAAGGATGTATTTCCTGAGGAAATTACAGAGTTTCCACCTAACAGGGAGGTATTCTTTTCTATTGAGTTAGTGATAGGGGAAGCTCCAACATCAAAAGGCACCTTACAAGATGAGAACACCTGAGTTTCTTGAGTTAAATTTGCAGCTGAATGAAATGTTGGACAAGGGGTACATTAGGCCAAGTGTATCACCATAGGGAGCACCAGCATTGGTTGTGAAGAAAAAATATGGTGCTCTCAGATTATGCATTAACTACAGGTAGTTGAACAAAGTGATTATCAAGAATGGGTACCCTTTCCCGAGGATTGATGACGTGTTCAATCAGCTAAAGGGAGTAGCAATGTTCTTGAAGATTGAATTGAGATCTGGATACCATCAGGTACGCATCAAAGAGGAGAACATTTAGAACACAAATTTTAGGACCAAGTATGGGAATTATGAGTTCATTGTTGTTCCATTTAGTTTAACTAATGCTCTAGCTACATTCATGTGCTTGATGAGTAGTGTGTTGCATCCATATTTGGATAAGTTCGTTATTTTGTTCATTGATGATATACTGGTATATTCTAAAAATGAGGAAGATCATGTCAAACATTTAGCAATACTATTGAGGTTGTTGAGAGAGCATTAGTTGTATGCTAAGCTCAACAAGTCTAGTTTCTTTCAGATTGAGGTATACTACTTGGGGCATGTTGTCTCCAAGAAAGGAATTGTAGTAGATCCAAAGAAGATAAGGGACATCATGGAGTGGATAGATCCTAAGAATGTGGATGAGGTGAGATCTTTCATGGGTTTGGCAGGCTACTACAAGAGGTTCATCAAGAAATTATCACAGATTTCTTATCAGATCACATCATTGCAGTGGAAAGGTAAGAAGTTTGAATGGACAGAGGAGTGTGAGGCTAGCTTTGAGAAACATAAGCAGTTGTTGACACATGCACCGGTGCTATAGATTACAGATTGAGACAAGAGTTTGTAGTGTGCATGGATGCTTGCAAAAGAGGGATTGGTGGAGTCCTTATGTAGGATGGAAAGGTGGTATGCTATAAGCCTCGAAAACTAAATGAGGACGAGAAGAGATACCCGACGGATGATATTCAGTTACCAATGATCATACATGCACTAAATATGTCAAGATGCTATCTTCTAGGTAGGAGTTTCACATTGATGGGTGATAAAAATGGTTTGCGATATTTATTTGACCAACGGAATCTGAATGCAAGGAAGGCTCGGTGGTTGGCCACGATCAGTGAGTTTGATTTTGAGATCAATTATATCAAAGGTAAAGAGAACAAAGTGGCAAATGATCTCAATAGATGGGTAAAAGTAAATCACTTCACAAATATGAGCTCCTATGGGATAGACTATAGGATAGGATCTTGCAGGTGGGTCAACAAGATGTGAGGTATATGGAGATTGTTCATAGGTTGCAGTAGGGTGCAGGTACATGTAGTGGGGTAGGCATAGGTCATTGCATAGGTGTAGGTACAGGTGATGGTACAAGTACGGGTAGTGGTATAGGTATACGTGTAGGAGCACATGATGTGGATTATTGTCTTACAACAAATGGGTTAGTCATGTTTAGAGATAGGATATATGTATCGGATAAAAATGAGTTGAATAAGGTGATATTGAGGGAGTTCTATGTGAAACAATATTCAGGTCACCCTGTGTATTAGAAGACACTCATAGTGGTGAAGATATTTTATTATTGGTCGAATATAAGGAGGGATGTAGTAGAGTTCATGGCTAGATGTTTTGATTTTTAGCCAGTGAAAGTATAATGTAAGCATCTAGGTGGACTACTATAGTCGATGGTGATTCTAGAGTGGAAATGGGAAGTCATTTCCATGGACATCATAACAGGGTTGTTGAAGATAGTGACACAACATGATTCCATTATGGTTATTGTGGAGAGGTTGATGAAGGTTGCACATTTCATTATGGAGAAGTTTACATTCTCGGCTAGCAATGTGTCACAGGTATTCATCTGAGATGTGGTCAGATTGCATGGTGTTCCGAAGAATATTGTGCCAAAGAGGGATGTGAAATTCACCTCCAAGTTTTGGAAGGAGTTACTTGTAGGATTGGGCATAGAGTTGGCCTTTAGTATAACTTGTCATCTGTAGACATATGGACAGTCAGAGATGGTCAACATGATATTGGAGGACATGTTGAGGATGTAAGTGATGTATCAACAATGAAATTGGGAAGAGTATATTCCACTGGTGGAGTTCGTGTATAACAATGGTTATCAGGAATCATTGAGGATGAGTCCCTTTTAGTCATTGTATGGGAAGAGTTGCAACAATCCCATTAGCTGGAGTGATATAGTTAACAATGTATTGATTGCACTAGACATGGAACAATAAATGCAAGTTATAAATAAGATTCTAAAGGCAATTCAGGATAGGCATAAGAGTTATGCAGATCAGAATAGGTTGTTCAAGGAGTTCCAGGTTGGGGAACAGGTTTACTTGCACATCAAACCAAAGAAGAGCTCCTTGTGGATTGGATATTGTGCCAAGCTGGAAACACAATTTTGTGGACACCTCAGTATCATTGAGAGGATTGGGTGAGTAGCCTATCGACTTGCACTATCTACGAAAGTGAAATTCCATGATGTTTTCCATGTGTCATTCCATAAGAAGTGTGTTAAGGATGTTGATCATGTGATTCATTGGTCTCTATTGCAGGTGGAACTAGATGGACAATTCCAACATGAGCCTCAATATGTATTACAGATAAAGGTGCTCATACTTCATAACTGAGAAATCAAGCAAGTTAAGCTTCAATGGAAGAACTTTGGGCCCGATGAAGCTACATGGGAGATGGTAGATCAAATGGGGGCTATGTATCCTTCCTTGTTTTCTGGTTGAGACAAAGTCATTTTGGCTCGGTGTTTTGGTATATGCTTTGGTATATGTTTTGGTATATGTCTTGATGATTTTGGTTCATGTACATATGTATATGGATGTAAATACTACCATGAGATGTATTATGAAGCTCCACTATGCAGTATGTTGTTATGATGTCATGTTATTATGTTGTTATGTTGGTTTTCTTTTCAACAAAGTGATCATTGTAAATACTGCATCGAGCTAAGTTATAAAGCTCCATCGGCAGTATATATTTTTCTTAGAAAACGTTTGTGGTTATAGGTATTTTTGAACATCGAGGACGATGTTCCTCCAAGTGTGAGGATTCTGTAACAACCCTAGTGAAAATTCCATGTAATAAAAGTAAATAAAGGAAAAATAATGAGCACGGATTTTGGGACAATTATTCAAATATGAATGTTGGGAAAAATCCTATTGATGGGGATCTGTTGTGATTGTTTATGGCTAAGGAATTTGGCAAAGGAAATGGCTAAGGCTTTGGAAAGGCAAAATGGAATTTTGGCACATTTATTTATGAAAATAATGGAAATTAGGAGAAAACAGAGCTGAAAGGTCACAGGTTTCATGTGAGGAGGAAAATGAAAGAAAATAATGGAAAATGAAGAAAGTAGAGGCCTCATTCATAAAAAGGCTTCTCAGGATCAGTTGGTAACATTTTGTTGAATTTAAGCTTTTGTGATCCATATCAAGTTTAATGAGAAATATTTCAGCAGAAATCACATTGTAATATTTTTGTCGACGCATTTCAAACCAACAAGTGTGGCTCATCATTAGGACAAGTTGAAGAACCAGATCATGGCTACAGGTTAAATAGGGGGAGCAGATCTCCCAACGACTATATTTGACTAGGAAACAACTATATTGGACTAGGCAATTTGACTGAGAAATGACTAAATTTGACTGGTCAACTCGACTGGACGGAGGGAGAGGAAAAGTTACTAATGTTATTGTTATATTCATTACCAACAATTGAATAAAAGGATAGTTTAACCTGTAGCCATGATCTAGTTCTTCAACATGTCTTGACGATGAACCACACTCGTTGGTTCAAAATGCATCGACAAAAATATTACAATGTGATTTCTGCCAAAATATTTCTCATTAAACTTGGTAACATTTTGTCATTTCAATTTTGGAGCTCTCTCTCTCTCTCTCTCTCTCTCTCTCTCTCTCTCTCTCTCTCTCTCTCTCTCTCTCTCTCTCTCTCTCTCTCTCTCTCTCTCTCTCTCTCTCTCTCTCTCTCTCTCTCATACTCTTGGAGAAGAGCACTCTTCTCTCTCTCTCTCTCTCTCTCTCTCTCTCTCTCTCTCTCTCATACTCTTGGAGAAGAGCACTCTTCTCTCTCTCTCTCTCTCTCTCTCTCTCTCATACTCTTGGAGAAGAGCACTCTTGGTAGGTGTGACATACTTGGATTTTGGACCAATAAGACAAGGGAAGAGTAGGAAAGTGCAAGAAGACATCAAGTTAGCAACTACAACATATTTTCTTGTAGGTACCAAGTTGCATCTACGTTTCCTTCACTATTTTCGGCATGCATGGCGCATACATGTGGTTTCTTGGTTGTGATCTATCATTGGTATGGATGATTATGTAGATTGACAGTGGTTTGCCTAGCCTTGCCATTACTTGGATACCCATGTTGATTTTGGGTTTACTTTCAATTGGTTTCAAGTCTTATTCCTTACTACTAATTCATACACAAAAACAAGATATCAAAACCATGCATTTCTCAAAGTCCGAAGAATATTGTTGATTTTAAATAAGATTTAGACTATCATAAGGGAATTTCTAGCCTAAATATAAGTTTTTTTTAACTACCTCCCAAAAAATTATAGCCTTTTCCAAGGCTGCTAACTACTCATAAAACTATACATCCAAGCACAAAATTCCTAAATTCAACAATCTCTTCCATTCCACACACAATACAATCATCTTAGTTTTCTAAATCATGTTACAATTCTAATTCATCAAAATCTAATCTCACTCTCCTTCAATTTCTCCCTCAAAAAAATATCAAAAGAACATATTCCTGTCAAACAATAACTCAAATAAGCTTTTCATTAATCACATACCTTTTCCTTTAATTTCAAATAAAATAATGTTCTCACCATAGAAATTTTTTATGTTCTAAACATGGTATTCTCTTAAAAATTTACAAGTTCAACAAATTTCAAGAAAGCAATTCATCAAGTTCATAAACAATATGAATTTTGATTCCATCACCTAACTAACAATATTTTATAGAATTTCATGAGTTCAATCCTCATAATTTCTCTAATTAATTTAGTATAATACAATGGAGCCAATATAAAATTGATAAAATCATTAAGGGGACTATTATGGCTTTTCTAGACATAACAATATAAAATCTTCTTTAAATATTCTAGACCTAATTTTTCTTAATCCAATAGAAAAGTTATTTCATGAGCTTATCACAATACTCTTTTTCTACATTTCCAATCATTTGAAAATGAATTTAATTCTACCTAAATGAAGAACATACAAAACAATAACAATACTATAGGATAAATTCCTCGTGCACACTTGACTACATATATCAGAATGAGTTATTCCAAACATTCTAAGCTACCTAATGGTGTACATTATATCAATCTTAGTTTCTTCATTTCTAATCGAAATAAAATAATGCATTTAAATTAAAGAAAGTTCATGTTACAAATATTTATTCCACTAAGTTCAAAGTATGCACAATCAACCTTTCTTAATCATGTCCATGAGATTTTTTCAAAATCATTTCTTCATTATATACACAAAGAATTACTTACTATACGGATACAAGTTACTATAGTTTCTATGATCATCAAGCACATCCTTTAATTTTCCCTATAATGGTTTCCACAACCTTTCACACCTATAATTCTTTTAGACCCCTTCTTTACTAGACATGACATACCTCGACTAAATCATAGAGTGATTTCAACTTATCCCATGAAGAAAACCAACTTGAAATCTAAAATTAACAAGATCACAACATTTTCATTCTTAATCATTAATAACGTCTTCATAAAACATATTTTACCTCTTTACTTTAATGTTTGTGCATTACTTGGGCACATATATTCATAGTTAAAACTGACTCGTTAGAGATAACTTACATTGACTTTTATTTAGTGTACATAATTTAAGAATCAATATTTGTATGATGAACTCGATAATTACATTAACGATAATTCAACCTCATATTTTTTACCCAATACCAATTCGCCAAAAATAAACCTTTATTCATAAGTGTACTGAGAAGAAATTATTTTACATAGAATATGAAGAGGAGGAAGAAAAGGATCAAGAAACATCAAAAGAAGAAGATATACGCCTAGACCCCACCCCAGAGAAAGAAGAAATGAATCAAACCATATCTTGTAAAGCATTGGAAAGAATTACCACTCCTCAAACTCTCAAGATAGAAGGAAATATCAAGAAGAAAAAGGTGCAATAAGTGAAATATCACATTGAGAAAGAAGAAATGAATCCAACCATATCTTGTAATTCATTGGTTGAAATTACCACTCCTCAAACTATCAATATAGAAGGACATATCAAGAAGAAAAATGTTCAAGAAGTGAAAGATCACATCGAGCATCAAGAAATGAATCCGACCATATCTTGTAAAGGATTGGAAGAAATTACCACTCCTCAAACTCTAGAGATAGAAGGACATATCAAGAAGAAAAAGGTTCAAGCAGTGAAAGATCACATTGAGCATCAACAACAAGTTCTCCAACTTTTAAAGGATAACGCCACTTTGGTGCAAAACCAAACAAAACAACAGGTAGATCAACATCGCAGTGAAAAATGTTTTGATGTAGGTGATTGGGTATTTTTACTGCTACATCTCAAGCAACCTATTTATGAGAAGGAAATTTTGGCAATACTACATGCACTTAAAAAATGGAAACCTTACCAAATGGGAAGACTCTTCAAGGATGAGGATGTGGAAGCATTATTTTGTGCTATTTCTATTATCCAACCAGATTGGATAAACGAAGCAAGGGATAAATGGAATAAGGATGAAGAAGTATGGCCACTTATTCAAAACCTGCAAAAGGTCCCAATTCAAACAATATTTCCAGAAATTGAAGAGGAAGGAAAAATCATATTGGAACCTGGAGAAGTCACAGAAACAAGAACCTGACAACTATGAAATCGATCAATTTCAGAGTATCTCATCATGTGGAAGAACTTACCCGCTGAAGATTCCACATGGGAGGACAAGAATTTTATACAGAAGCATCAAAAACTACTCAAGCATTGAAGACAACGCTTTTTGAAGGAGAGGGGCATGTTAGGCCCCTATACTACTAGTGTAACCCCTTATTGTTATTAGTACAACCCACTTACTATATTGATGTACCCATGTAGTGCCCATATTGTTACTATTGTGCCCCATAGAAGCCCACTATTGTAATTATTGTGCCCTTACATTATTATTGTTATGTCGGCTCTAATTATGTTATGACCCCTTAGACTCCTATATATAGAAAGGAGGTCTTTTCATTTGTATCTTCGAAGAATTGTTCATTTATGTAATGTAAAGGACGTTGCCCCCTCGAAGAGGCTGAATTCTAAGGCCTTGATCTATCTTTTCTATCTTTTCTTGAGCTGGTTTCATAACATGGTCACTGTAAAATTTCTTCAAACAACAACCCTTTTTCTTCATGAGGGTTTTAGATGATAAAATTGATAATTGTCCTACTAAAATATTCTCTATTCACAATTCAACAACTTTATTAAATTTATTTCCACATTCATACAAGAACTTTCATACATCATAAGCTATATCCATTGAATAATCTATTCATAAATTTCTAGTACATAAAAGATACAATAATTAAGACATCTATTCTAATAGTTTATGTGCATAAAAGCTGCAACCATTGAGGCCATTTGACAAACAATTTGCAATCATGAAATCTACATCCATTGGGGCATTTTCTCAAACATTTGACAACCATAATCTCTTAAGGAAATTTTGATAACCATTAGCTAACATGAATATGATATTCTTCCTCAACCTATTTACCTCATAAAATTCATAAATTCAAACTTCAAATGTTGGCATATTAAAACAAAGGCTAAATAATCTTAATATTTCATCAAAAGCTTGGCAACAAGAAAATATAATTAGCATCAACAATCTGACAAATCACTCAGATTTACTATTTAGGTTCTAAAAAGTGTTTTTTGAACTCAAATTAGTTGTCACTGGTCCTAAATATAAGAATACCCCTGATGTTATCTTGAGTCATTACGAAACAACTTGTGCATGAAAATATTTAAATAGCAAGTTCCGTCACCCTGGAATCGCATTCTCAGAGTTGGTCAAACATATGGCATGGAAACTTAAATCTACAACCATGCATAACAAATAACCAAATAGATTTAAGACAAAAGTAATTATGTATGTCCTTAATTCTTTCTAAACTATTTCATCTATTTCAAGTGAAGTGAAGGATTTTTAGATTCATTAAGCATTTTTTTCACTCAGTCATTCCAGCAAACACATGAAAAACATCCTAAGATATTGTCACAAATATGGAAAACAAACTACAAATTAAAATTTAACCAATGATGATTCTTGTAATGCATTATGTATCCCTACTCGTTATCCACATTTGCAAGAATTTAAATCATATAATGACTGCAGATTACCTCAAACTTATCTCAAGCCTTTGGTCTTCCAAACTATATTTTTGTTGCCATTATTTTTTTTTTCATTATTCTTTTGAGGGCTAATCTTGTAATTTTCTAGGTATATTCTCAGTACATGTCCATTTTCTTACTTCTACTATGGAACCCTTTCTAAAATGCATCTAACTATCTATTTCAATTAAAACAATAGAAAACCATAATTCATGAAAGTCTTACACAACCTCTTTCACAATTTTTCATTGTAATCACTTTTACAATATTTGGCTTTTCTTTCTCATTTTTCTACAATACAAAGGTTAGTACAATAAACTACACCAATAATATTTCCAACTTTAGATATAAACATCGATACGTATAGACAACTCTTAGTCTTCATTCTTAACTTTGTCAATAAGCTTCTAGATAACATGAGCTTAAACCAACATTACATCCTTACAAAAATTAAAATTTCTACAATTCTGTATGCTAATATTATTCTAAAATTTGAAGGCAATTAAATTTATACCTAATGTCACATTCAAATCCAACAGTTGAAATCATGCTCCATCTCTTATTTCTTAACCAACTTATTTGAATAGTCCAGTTTACGTCCCAACCTTATCTAGGAATAACTTCTCCCCATGGAACCCTCGAGCTATATAACCTCATAAGTAGTACCAAGATATAGTAATAGAGAGATACACAAGGCAAGTTGAAAAAGATAACTTTCACTTCATCTCAATACTGCTAATGTTCAACTCCATTGGGTAGAGCTACTTAGTAATTTAGTTTAGCATTTGACTATTATCCAAGTCTCTCCCTCTCACAATATTCTTCAAATCTCTCAAACTCTTCGTATCACAACACACCTCTCCTCCGCAAGTGAGAAGACATGAGACATATATATAGTAAAAGTAATGATTTTTTGTCATAAAGGATGAGTAATATGCAGGTCTTGCGTAAGAGTAACATATTCCATTTAGGGGAGTGTAACACATGCCTTTAAAGAGAGGTACACATGCCTTAGTTAAAGAGAGTGTAACATATTCATTAAAGAAATCCTAAGAGGAATCTTTTATGTCATGCCTCTAATAAGTGTAAGAGGAATATTCCATGTCCATAATTTGTGTGTAAGAGAGAGTGTAACAAATCATTAAGAGAGAGATTTACATAGAGCCATGAGAGTCATCAAGAGAGGTATGAAGTGATTGAGGTGACGAACGTGACTTCTAATTCCTTTTAATAATAATAATAATAATAATAATATCATAGTATCATAAACAATGATAATAATATTAATAATATAGATGATTAAGTTGATATTGAACTATTAGGATTGATTAGTGATAAGTTAAGTCGTTTTCTTTCAACTATATTTGATTAAGAGTTTCTGCACGGTGATTTACTATTTTTGGAAAGTCATACTTGAGATGCTAGACATGACTTTCTATCTTTACAAGGTCACTCGATAATTTTCGTAAATTAGATTTTATTAAGGAAATTCATCCTTGAACTTCCCATGAGTGTTATTTTTCTTCCATAGAATAGGGATTCCATATCCCTATTGCATGCATCTCTATGCCTTATTAGATTGAGGACTTCGTGCCCTAATCTACTCCAAGGATCCAAGATTCCACATCTTCATATTTTAAATATTCAAGAATCCATGCCTTAATAATTTTACTATAGATCCAAGACTCCTCATCTTTAACTTTCATGGATTTAAGATTTTGCGCCCTAGTTTCCATGGCTTCTCATCTACTCTACCTTGAAACTTCACGCATCACCTTAAGATATTGATTGTGAGCTTATAGCCTTCTGATGGTTCATTTGTAAGGTCTTGTTCCATGACCAAGAATTTTGCATGAATTCCAAAATCATTTTGATTTTGAAGAAATTTCTTGCATGGTCATCTTTAATTTGAGCATCCTTGCTGGAAAATAACTAGGTCCCTTGTCACATCTTGCTCAGTACAAGATTAATCATATATAATCATGAAAATCATGTATCATCGATAAATCATAATTAACCATATGTTTCACATAACCATGATTATTCATGTCTCTATGTGTCTCAATCCTGGATCAACATCCATGTCATACACCTATGTCCAAACTAGGATACCAAAAGAGAAAACATTGATGATATAACCTAACCAAAATCAATCTTATACACACAACCATAGATATTATAATAAGCACACAGAAAATGTGTCACCCAAACCAATTATTTCACTTACAAGCATATACATATGTGTGGCATTCATAGTCTTTATATTACTGCATCAAAATCACCTTGTGCAAGTGTTACTAAAGCTAACTCGCCAAAAAGAAACAATATAAATGTGCATAGTCTAAATACTCCAATATATTTTGGAACTCAAAATATAAGTAAAACAAAATAGTCTTAGAACTAAAAAGCATGTGCCCAAATGATCAGGTAAAGAAGATTTTTTGCAAAAAAAATAATGTAAAAGAATAGGGGGTAATATTTAATAAAAATTACAATTATATGAATAAAGAGATATGGCATGTAAGTAGTTTTACTTACTCTATCTAGATTTAAAAAAAAATATGTAACATACATTTACAAAAAAAAAAAAAAAACTTTTAAAAACATTTCAACATACACCATTCAATATCAAATTAATTGACAGGATTTCAATCGAATCCCAAGGTGATTAAAGTATTAAACCGTGGATATAGATGGCACATGGTTCTTAACCTTATCATTTAATATGCTGTATAAAACAAGTTGGCAGTCCCATATACAAACCATAAAGTGGAATTTAATTCGTATGGCACCCTTCCAAAACCATCGGTTGGCTCATAGCTAGACCCGTAGGTTAGGCCATGCGTTAAGCCTAAGGTTGACCTTCTAGCAATGCGAATTAATGTGATAGGCACAGCAACAGATGGGGTCCTTCTGATTGTTGATCTGTGATTGATCCAATGATGCAAGAAAACTTAACATTTTACCTAACTGATTGATGCACCCTCTGGCCGATGGTTAGTCCTTTTTGGCGATTAGGGCTTGGGTTCTTGCCGCTCCACAAAATTTTACCTCTGCAAATGGCTTAGGGGGTTCGAACTCTTGTCACCATGATATATGGAGTCCTTCACCTCTCGACCGCTATAGGTAATATCACCCTTAGATTTATTTGTCATTTCCAGCGTTTAACTTTTCAAAAGATGTTTTAAGGGTCACTGTTTGACTGAACTTTATTTGTTTTGTTCAAGAACTTGGCCTTCGTAGTCCGAAAGGACTCGACTGCTCAGTCTTCAGGGAGGACGACTTGGTCAAAGTCATTGTTAACCAAGGTAAGAAAAGTTCCTTGACTTGCGAACGATTGATTTCATTGTTTGTATAACGGTATCTTCAATCTGAATGAACTAAGTCAGGGTTTCACGGTTTTCTTGATAGGATAGCAACTATGACTTCAAGAATGTTCTTCACATACAAGTGCATGCTTATTACTCGTTTCTTGTTTAAGGTTCAAGGTTTATTGCCATATTTTCTGACCAGAGATCATGCTTTTTGCAAGTATGCTACCCGCACTTCGGTGCATTCGAAATGGTAGCTGAATAAGCCTGCACCCTCACTAGATGCTTCTTCATCTGATACAGTTTCGATATTACTCTTACCATGAAAATGCATGTAGATTTTTCTATGGTTGGGGCTGAGACTCGACCACCATTCTCCGATCCTTGGCTTGTTGAGAATGTCTCTAAGAGTTGATTTGAATGACTGTCAAGGGTTTTAGTAATGCACATTTAATTCTTCAATGTTCTAGTGTTTTGAATAGCGTTACTAGCTCGAACTGCTAGGGCCGGAAGGAATTACTTCTATATTTTTTAATATTTTCCCTACGCGGCCAGGATATTGTACTCTTATGCACCTATTCGAATTTTATCATATACGGTGTACACCTTTTGTTTTCTTAATGAATTTTCTAGTTTTTCTAGTTTGCAATTTACATTATCGAATGAGGGTTGGAAATGCTTCTCTACTCCTATTATTATGGTATTCAATTTATGAGTAATCATGATGGCTATATGGAATTCGTAAGAATTATTGATTATGAAGAATAGGTTCAAAAACTCTATGAGATAGAATGTAACTTCTTCTAGAATTCTGTAGAAAATAATAATGATAGTACATGTTATAAGGTTCGAGATTTCTGTAAGATTTTTATAGTTTCCATGATTAACATATGTATAGATGAGATAACCTCGACAAGGGTTGCATTCACATGCATTGTTTGTTATAGTTCGTGGCTAAGATTTAACTATTTCGTCCTAGATTATACACTGTCATGAAAGTCAATAAATCTTACTATAACAATACTTTCTCAATTGTACTCTACTGACGGAAATTTATTATATCTTACTTAATTGTCTCGTCTGCCTTTCTATTCATGAACATATAGTTTCTTACAAGCCTACTAATTTGTCAATAAATATATTTATCTGTGGCTCGTTTATCTTAGTTTATGGCCTTTAATCTATGCAAAAATTGATAATGGATCTCATAGTTATTAAAAGGTTTACTCTTAACCTTTCTGATTCCTTATCTAGAATTTATAAATATATGCATTTATGAGAGAGCTTAATATGTACCTATGTGTCTGAGAGGATAAGTGTTCTTCAGAATATTTGTTGTTTTACTTATCTATCTGAAAGTCTCTCCTCCAAACCACGAGTCTGGAAATTACATCGAGACTCTCCCTAGAGCATTTTTGTGTTCCACACTGGATTGTCCAGTTACAGTTAGTACCTTGGGCCTTAGCACTTCTGCCCAACCTCTACCTCTATACTTCTCTCTTGACTGTGTTTAAGCAAATTGTCCCACTGATTTTATTCACCCAGCTCTAGGATCCCCCTTTTTTTTCCCCCCCCCCCCCCCCCTCTATATTTTCCTTTCTAGGTAGAGGGTAACTATTTTATTGGCAGTCATTTCTTTTAGCTATATTAAACAATTGCTATTTTGTTAAAATATCATTGCGAATAATTTTGGTAAACACAACATATGTTTCTTGGCCTTCTAGCCTCATTCAGTTAATATTCAATCATCAACATATAATAAAATCTAAATTAATATTTAACACAAATCAACTTAGTAACTTCAGTAATTTTATGTGACTTGGGGGTGTTATATTTCCCCCGGTATATGAGGAACATTGTCCCTAGTGTTCTCTCTATTTTCAGAAAAGAAGGCTAGATAAGCCTTCTGCATAAACTCCTCCTCTTTCCAAGTGGCCTAATCTAGGCCAAACTGCTTCCATTGTAGTTTAACCTGGGTGATGGCTCACTTCTGCAAGTTGGTTTCTCTTTGGTCACGAATACGAAGAGGTTCTACTAGGAATTCTACTTCTGGTTCGATCTGAAACAACAAAAATTTCAACTTTCAGTTGCCTAAAAAGAAAGCAGTATATCTAGTCATATAACTATTTACCTAAATATTTTCCCAGTCAATAATGTGATGAGGGTTATACACATATTTTTTTAGCAAGGACACATGAAACACATTTTGGACCCTAATGTGGCTCTGTAGCGCTAGCTTATAAGCCACTGGTCCAACTCATTCCAAGATTTGAAAGCATCCATAGCATCAGGGTGCTAATTTAGCACAATCCCGCCACTGTAAGGAAATTTTCCGGGGCTTCACTCTTAGATAAATGTGATCCCCTAGTTAGAATTCCCTATATGTTCTCTTCTTATATGCATACAATTTCTGTCTATTTTGGGCCACCCTAATATTTTGTCGAATCTTCTTAACAATTCTCTCCATTTCTACTAACATGTCAAGACCCAATGCTAGCTTATTAACTGGATTATTCTAGTCTATGAGCACCATGCACTTCCTCTCGTATAACACCTTGAATGGGCTAATACCTAGAGATTCGTGATGTCCATTGTTATATGCAAATTCTACTAAATGGAGGTAATCCTCCCACTTTTGTGGTTGCTACATCACAAACATGCGTAGCATGTCCTCCAATACCTGATTCACTCGTTCAATCTGTACATCCATTTCTGGGTGGTATGTAGTACTAAATTGGATTTGGGTACCCAATCCCAAAAAGAGAGTCTTCCAAAACGTGGATGTAAATTTTACATCTCTATCAGAGATCACCACCTTGGGTATTCCGTGTAGTCGAAAAATCTCCTTCATAAAAATATCTGTGATTTCATGATTTTGTACATGGATTTCACAAGTATGAAATGAGCTATTTTACTCCATTTGTCTACTACCACCATTATAGAGTCATGCTGCTTCCTTATGCATGGCAATCCGGTGATAAAACCCAATGATATGGTCTTTAATTTCCATTTTGGAATGGGCAATGGTTGTAACAACCCAAGGGGATGTTGGTGTCTACCTTCACTAACTAACACTCCAAGCATTTGGACAAATACTCTGTGACATTCTTCTTCAGTCTGGGCCAAAAGTACTCTTTCTTGATGGCTAAAAACATTTTCTGATAACCTGGGAGGCTAGCATAAGGTTTCTTGTGAAACTCATCTAATAGAAATTGATTAACCAAGTTTTGGTTAGGAATGTAAATTTTATTCCGAAATGTAAGAAGGTTGTCAGAATTTATTTCAAAGTCTGATTTTTCCTTTTTAGCAAGTTTTCTTTTTCCTGTTTCCAAAGGCAGGTATATTCCAGATCTTTATTAGCTGCTTCTTTTATGATATCAGGAATATTTGAACTTACTTGGCTCATTTGAATCTCATAGACACAATTTACCTTTCTACTTAGGGCGTCGACTGCACAGGTTTCCTTCCCTTTTAGGTGTTTCATTTCGAAATCGAATTCACTTAAAAATGTTGTCCATATGGCCCATCGAGCATTTAAGCTAGACTGATTGAAAACATTTGTGAGGCTGCTATGATTGGTTAGTGGCAGAAATTTCTTCCCGAGTAGGTAGTGTCGCCACATTTTCAGTGCATGCACCACTATTACAGACTTATTTTGGCACATCAACCCCAACTCACGTGTCGATGATTATTAGGTTTCATCAACCCCTAATATAGTTGTTTTATACCCTAAAGAAACTAAGTCCTTTGAATGCTTCATTCCCTAAAAGTTCCATTACAAAATTCATCCAAAAAGTGCCTCTAAAGAGATCACTGTAGAAAGCCCTATGTTAGGGTGCTATGCATAGTAGGTGCCACAAAGTCCAAGTGCTATGCATCATAGTTAGGCCCTCTCTAAGGTGCAATGGTCAAGCTTAGACAAAATTTCAGGAGAGTTTGAAGAATCAGTTACTCATGGAAACCTCTAGAAGCTTCTCCAGTGCCACCTGCCCCTTTGAGTTCGCCCAAGGATGACTAAAGGAAATAGGAAACATCCACCTCCTATTCCCCTCTTTTATGGAACCAATTCATAAAAATAGAAAGTCATTTATCATCAGCATTGATGACTCAACCTCCTTCACTCATATATAAATGGATCCCTCATCCAAGAGATCTAGAGGCTGAATAATTCTGAGTTTGTAAGGAAGTGTTGATGGTTTTAGTATTGAGACAAAGTATTGTGGTAATGTCAAAATTTCTTACTATTCATGAGGTGAAGAAGGTTTGAAGCTGGGACGATGGCACTAGATTGAACTTATGGGTTGTAATCCTTCTTTCTATTAATAAAGCTTTTCAATATTTTTCCCCTCTGTTTGTGTAATCTTTCAATGCATTCATATGTTTATCATACTTTTGATTCTATGATGTTTATGAATTATGGATCATTATGCTTTGACGGCTCTATGCTTTTGTAATTGTGCAGGTACTCTCCAAGCATGTTAAGTACGGGGAGGAGTAACGAGATCGGTCAATGGAGAGAGAGATCAAGTGAGGAATCAAGCGAAAGTTACAGGTTGGCTCCTCATAATCTTTCTTTTATCTGTCATTCATAGGAAAAATAGTGAATTGTTTTAACTGTTGTTTCTATGTTAGCTACCAAACCTAGAGGGTTAGCATTTCTTAGAAATACTAATTTTCCTGAAAACAACCACCACTGTCAATTCAAGATCATAAGCAGAATACTGCTGCTCATATTCTTTCAATTTTCGAGACTCATAAGAAATCACCTTTCCTTCTTGTGTTAGTACCCCACCAACACCTTCTTTGCTTGCATTTGTGCAAACTACGAAAGACTTTTCTACATCTGCTACTTTTAACACCAGTGCAGTAGTGTTACACAAAATTTTGTCACTATCCCTGTACTCCCCGTTCCTTGATCCTGGAGGACCTCTACAATGAACCCTACATGCTTTCCCTTCATGAAGAAAATCCCATTATGTCCCTCTTCATGAGCATGACAATTTCGTTTTGCACTATTTCCCAAAAATCTTATGTTTTTCCCAGTTTACAAGATCGGAGCTAATGACCCTTATCCTCCTCGTGTCGATATGCAAGGATTAACACTATACGTAGCACTGACTGAAGCAATTGAACTTTGTTTCAGTCACGTCGATCCTCTTTTGGAAAGTTTCTTAAAAAAGGAGCCGCAGCTTGAAGCTCTAGAAGCTTCGTAATGGAAGTCTGGCAAATGGTTGAGTCGGATGGAGTCAAGGATGTTAGTTTGGGCTCCTTTCCCCTATAAGGATGGAACTACCTCAAGAGATAATACCTTCTCCCATGAGAAGAGGAACCATCTCCAAAACATTCATGCTATATAAACCTCCATTTTTCCCAAGCACAAGCTAGAGTTAATGTTGGTGTGCTAGTGCTAATTAAGTTTGGAGTAAACAATAAGCTATTCATAGTTGTAGCTCTCTAGTTGTGTGTGAGGGAGAAGTGTGAATTTGGTTTGGTTTGAATCCTAAAGGGAAGAGCATTAAAACTATCATTGTTGAGGCCATCATGGAATGCTAACGGAAGTGTGTGGGAACCTAGTTTTGTCGCAGGAGAACAACAACGTCAAGATAATGGTTGTAATCTCTTCTTGATTTAATATATATGCAACTATCGATTGATCTCCTACATAATGTGTCATCTCACATGTTTATGGCTTAATGTTTCTTGACTTGTTAAGTAGCTTGGATTACAATTGTCTATTATCACGGTTGTTGTTTGTTGTTGTTTACTTGTTTCAGGTGTTCGAAGAAGGAAACAAGAGATAGTTGAAGCAAGCAAGCAAGGTCATCACCAAACGGGATAAGCGTACTAAGAGGTAGGCCCTCTTAATTGATTCTAACCCAAGGAAATCTTCCATAGAATGTCTTGTTAGTGGCTAGAGCTGCTATCGGTTTAGAGGAATCATTTGTGTCCGCACTTATAATTTTACTTCACCACAAATTGACGACTCCACTTAGGAGCCAATCCTTCTGTTTGTTTGCTTGGAATTTCATGGTTTTGTGTGAACTTTTCTAGTTTCACCATTTCCCTTTAGTTCTATTTTCTTTCCTTTTCTTACTGCTCTAGGTTTGAAATTCATTGTAGCATGTTTGGTCCAAACTTTTGAATTTTTTTTTTTTTTTTTTTGCATCCTCGCTCAACACACTTAATTCGTTGACAGTCACGCTGATCATCACGATATGATGAGAAAAAGTTTCTCCAAATCTCTTTTGGAACTTGTTGTCAATTAGGCAATCACATCGATTCCTATAATTGAAGATTAGGGTTCACCCTAGATCTTGACCAGTGTGCTTTCCTCTCATGATTTTCACCCTGTAATCTCTTTAGATCGTCTTCTCTGTGAATAGAAAGCGGCTTTTCATTTGGTTTATTTTCTTATTGATTTTCCATCCTTTTGCTTGATTTCTTGGGTCATTGGATGGTTCGTGGCACTAGGGCATCTAGATTGTCATCCATTTAGCTGATTATGAACTCAGTGAGTCAAGTTGTTGGTGCATTTACTCCTTGCATTTTGCTTATGGTCCTTCTATGACTTTGACCTCCATTACACAAGTTTGAAGAGTTTTGTTTGCTTGTCTAAATGTCTCTTTTCCAGCAAAGATCACATTGCTTATCTTGTTTGTGGTAAAGTAGTTGCGTCATTAGTTTGAAAGAGATTCTCTTTTTGAGAATTTTTCATTTGCTTGAGAATTGATTGTCTCGAAAACTTTTTCATTGCAGTGTTTTATGAGAAATTCATTTTTCCATTTCATGAAAAGTACAATATTCTAGTTTGTTGCATCAATATGTTATGGTAATTAACATCATTGAAGGCTAGGATTGCATTGGCATTTGAAAAGAAAAAAATTTATCTTTGCTTTTGAAAGGACTGTTCAAGTGTACTTGTTAGGAAATTAGGAATTGGAATGTATTTTTAATTAGTTTATTTTCTCAAAAAGTGAAGTAGTGAAAAATCATTTTGCTTTCGGTTGCTTGGTTTTTTGCATTTGATTGTGTTTTCTACCCTCTCTAGTGTAGATAATTCATCAAATTGGAAGGGTCTTGTCTCATTTAGCTACATTTTGGGCTTTTCGAGTCACATCGCTAAGACTTGAGAACTGAGAGATAATTCAACATAAACTTTAAAATGAACTCAATTAACCTAGGGCACATTTGAAACGTAACGATCACATCTAAAAGGTCTAGGCTAGAGATGTGTTCCGACATCTTTAAACCTAGCAGCTGTCATTAGCTTCAGCACTAGAAAACACTAGTATGGATTTGTGCTCCTCGTACCATCAAGTATAGAACGGGAGACCCTCTAGGCTGCAATCCTTTATCCATATGAAGTCGAGTCCACCGCCTTGCAAACGTGGTACACCAAACATAGCATTCAGGGAGATTTTCTACCACTTCTTGGTTCACCGGGAGGTATTCTCTATTTGATATTTTTGACTCATTAAACTTAAAAGATCATTCGACCATTCATCCTTTCAAGCTTGTTTCCAATCGAAATTGATAGAGTCATCTTTGTTTCTTTCTCGACCCTTAAAACATGAAAGAGCACCAGTTTATTTATGCGTCTTAAAAATTGATTTCCCACGATCTTATAACATCCTGTTAGTCTTTTCTAGACCAAATCATGAGTTTTCCTTAAACTACATTTTAAAGCCTTCAAATTTATCTCTTTCCTGTTAACTAAGACAACGTCATTGGGGCTAAACAATTTGGTTCACCTAGTTCCTCTTCCTCTCCTTTGTCTGAAAGATTGTCTAAGGATCCTTTTCCTAAATTACCAAAGTCACTCGAGGACCAAAGTGTTGAACTCGAAATTTTTCTAAGCATTCATCTCGTCCTCTGCCTACTTTAGATACTGGGTCACCTGCTGATATTGGCCCGAAATCTCTGGACAATCCCATCCAGACTCCTGAGAGTTCGCCAACTACTTACGGTCAGCTTGGACTAGTTATATATTCTCTGAATCCTTTGTTTGAACCTATTGTGATATCTCCATAGTTTCCATACAGTCTGTACGATCAGCCGGGTGTTCCTTTGGAATTATCCCCTCGTACCTCTTCAGTCATTTGTTGTCATTTGTTTCCAGCTATGGAACCCAAAGGCGATGCTCTAGTTACCTCTCTAGATGAGTCAAAAGTTTCTACTCCACACACTATCAAAGAGGAAGAACATCAATTTCCTCCTGAAGGTTTTCCCTATACAGGGAGCATTCCCATCAATGTGTATCAAGATTTTCTGCTTAATTATGTGACTTTAGCACAATTGGTCTCAGGTACACCTAGTGCCTCATCACTTTATCATAACCCTATTTGGGCATCTGGGGCCATGCCTGCTACTAGTCCATTTATTGCGAACTTGACCTCCCAACAGGCTATTACCTTAGTCTTGGTGCAACCCACCATTCTAAAACCTTTTGTCTCGTCCGTCTGAGTCACCTGTCCGGTTCAACAGACGGTCTCGAAGAATGTTATTGTCAGTTCTTCAATCCCTCCAGTAAGTGGACAAGTGGTGCCACCACTTGAGCAGGAAAAATCTGAGTGTTTCTATGGTTTCAGGCACCACCAATGTGAGTAGCTCACATGCTCACATGGTTGGCATGAACCAGCCTTCCTGTGGCATTATCCAAAACCCTGCTAGATCAAGCAATGTCGAGTACCAACATGTTCAAAATCGTGTTGGTCCGTCTAGGTCAAGAAATTTCTAGTATCAGCAGCCTTATGAGGCTCAGGTTCAGTACCAAACTCCTTACGTTCCATATGGTTCTCAAGGAATGGTCAATCTGCCTTACGTCCTTCTGTCTGGGCAATACATTCAGCCTAGCCCTTCCACTACGCAAGGTGGCTATGGCCAAATTTTGTTCGGAATTTTTTCGGGAACTATTCAAGTACCCTTGCAGTAGAAAGGACAGCCTCTGTAGCAACAAGGGAAACCTTTGTTGCAGCAAGGGCCATCCACGTCATATCAAGGGCAGATGATACTGTAGCAAGGACAACTGCAACAACCACAGGGGTAGCCCTCGTAATAGTTGCATAAAACCATGTAGTAGTAGATGTAATATGCTTCGCAAACTTCCCAGCCTATGTCTTCACAGGGCCAACCTATGTAACCACAGGGACAGCCTTTGCAGCCGCAAGGTCAATCCTTGAAGTAGCAGGTCCAACCCAAGTAGCAACAACCCTTATATACATATCAACACGGTCGACCCTTGCAAGGAAAAGGCTAGGGTCAAGTCCTACATCATCATGCCCAAAATCCCTATGTCCAAGGGCAACAAGTGTAGAATCCTTATGTCCAAGGACAGCAGGTCCAAAATCCTCTTGTTCAGGGGCAACAGGTTCAAAACCCATATGTTCAAAGACAACAGGTGCAATACCAATATGTCCAAGGTCAACAGGCTCAAGAGCCTCTTAACTCGTATGTTTCTTATTAGCAACTTATGCTCAGACAGTTTCAAGGTGTTCAAGGTCAAAAATCTCCACTACTGGGCCAAAATCCTTACCAGCAGGGATGGGGTCCTCCGGTTGGACCCGCTTATTGACATCCAGTGCCTTTTAATACTTAATTGTTGTTCTTGGCCACACTAGAGTTACCAGATATGTCTCGACTCATGAATGATCCAATCCTTCATTCGTCATACTAGCCTCCAGTTCCGTCCAAGATCCCGAGCAATTGTCCTAAGTTCGATGGGAAAGAAAAAGAAGATCCTCAAGCCCATGTGATGACATATCACCTTTGGTGCTCTTCAAATTCCCACATTGATGATTATATTCATCTTTGTCTTTTCCAGCGAACCCTTATAGGTGTTGCAACCAAGTGGTACATCAAGCTTTCTCAAAGTACTTATCATAACTTCAAATCTTTAGCTATGGCTTTCCTCACGCATTTCCAATTTTCTGTTGGCTATGAGACTGGCCCTATTTTCTCACATCTCTTAAGCAAGATACTCTGACACACATCTCCGACCACATCCACGAATGGAGATGTAGATGTTGCCTGATCAAATTTGAGATTGTTGATCAGTTGCTCACCGAATAGTTTGCCAAGTAGTTCGTCACTCCAATTGCTCGCGATATAGCTATGGGTGGATGCGTTACTGAAGAACAAGCCATTGCTCATGCCCAATACATAGATATTGTTAACTGTCATTCTAGCACTTTGTATGAGTTATTACTCGATGCTTCACTCCCATCCTTCAATCCCAAGGCATCGAAGTCATAGGCTACATCTCTTGTTGATGGAGTAATTGGTTCAGTGTCCTAGACCCCTGCCAAATCTTCCTCCAAACATAAGTGAGTATCAAACACTATTTCCAATAGTTCCTCCAAGAATCCACCTAGCCCTAGTGAAACCTTAGTGGTCCACTTTTTCTACTCTACCACAGTGGAAAAATCCTTGAAAGGTAAGAAGAAAGGCAAAGGGAAGGGTAAAGTCGATGCTCCAAAACAGGGTCCTCCTAAGTCTTTTGAATCAGTGATTGGAGAATCCACAGTATGAACATTTTTATACCAACGTTTCAAATCCCAAGTGGGATCCATCATCAGGGTTGAAGAATGATGATAAAAGAAGAGCAAGAAGGCAGAATAAATACTAATGAGGAAGAAATTTTCAAGGAAGAACACACTGTCGGCTAGAATCTTTAATTTAATATAATTTTATTTTTAATTCATATTAATTATTATAAATAATTAATATTAAAATAAATTAATATAATAATTCATACATTAATTAATGAAATAACTATTATATAAATTAATATAATATTAATATAATAATAATCAATTATTATATAATAAATAATTAATTATTATTATATAATAATAATTAAATATTATAATAATAATTAATTAATATAATAATTAATAAATTAATTAATATAATAATTATTAAATTAATATATTTAAATCATATTGGTATCGTCTGCTGGTGATTCTTCACAACAGAAGCCTAAGTATCCGTGCCTCATTTGCAAGGAGGATCATTATACTAAGGATTGTCCCTGATGGTCTGAAGTTAGTCGTTTTCTCAAAGGGACCCCAGTTGTCCTCAAAGACCCATTTCCATCTCAGCAGACTCAAATGGTAGACCAACCTCAATCATATGCTTCCTTAGGGTCTCAAGTGTTCATGATGAGTATGGATATCAATGTGGCTACTAGATCAAAATATTATCAAAATCCTACTCTGACAGCGAGGAAAGAGAAAGAGGCTGCCCCTTCTTCTTCTTCCTTGAGTTTTGTTCCTCTTCATATTGAGTGCCCTAACCCTGATTCCACCATTCAACCACCTTTTCAAGGTGTGCTAAGGAAGTCCTCGTACAATCACAATGCTTGAGCCGCTCAGCACTATAGTATTGTTGCGTATTTTGCTCAAGCGCCATCAGCTATGTCGGCTCTCGAGGTGCTCCAAAGTGTCCATCTCAGTGGAAATATTCGTTGTCAGCTATTGGGGGCATTGATCCTATTGATTCCAATTTGATATATTTTGAACTAGAGAACCACGTTCCATGCCTGCCTCATCAGATTGCCTTTTTCATTCAGGTAATCGTCAATGAGAAAACCATTCATAGGACTGTCATCAATGAAGGTGCTTCTACCTGCATCATGTCAGTTGCATACTAGAAGGAAATTGGTTCTCCTACTTTGAACAAATCCCCTAACACTTTGGACGCTTTCGACAGGTGCAATTCGCAATCCTTTGGTGTCTTACTTAACCTTGCCATTACTTCGGAGGGCAAGACAATACAAGTCAAGGTAGAGAGTTTTGATGCTAATCTCAATTATCTACTCAGACGGAGCTGGAGCCATGCCATGCATGTTGTAGCCTCCTCTGTATTCTTTGTGATTCGTTTTCCCCATCAAGGGAAGATCATCACTGCTGACCAGCTACCCTTATTTGCCTCTTCCTCCTTAGATGGGAATGTTCCATATTTCAAGCACACTGGTGCTCCTTATGAGAGTGTGGGGGAAGGTCTTTTTAAAGATTATGCCTTGATGGGAATTTTTCTGCTCCCGCCTCCACATGTTTCCTCTGTTAACATGATCTCAGTAAAATCTGATCATTGGGTCATACCTTCACCAAATCTTGTTGATACTTGGGGCGAGGTTATGCCACTTAGTCTTGCCGAACTCAATTACGTGGAAATTGTTTTGGCCTCAAGTTTTGTATCCTCTAATTCTCCTATTTCGAGGACTTCTCTCGATACATATTCTCAATCCCCATGGCTCGGTGCTTCGAAATCTTCTGATACCTTAGCCGAGACTTTTCTTGCTAACAAGAGTATCATGGAAATAATGTCTCTCGATGAACCACCTTGGAATGATACTCGTCATCATTCCTTGTTCCTGCCTCACCCGACGATCATGTCTACTAATCTCGAGGATTTCTCTTCTTAGTTTCCTTCCCTCCCACTTTCCACACAGTTCCTGACTCATGAAGTATGGTCATAAAGAAATATCGGTAATATTACCCAAAAGATGCCAATTGATATTTCTGTCAAACCTGGGATTGTTGAACATGTCCATATTGGGGTAACTTGTTCTCTGGATCAGATCAATACCTATACTCGTCTGTTTCAAGAATTTTGTGATGTGTTTGCATGGTCATATGAAGAAATGGATAGCATTGATCCTAGCATTGTTGTGCAAAAAATACCAACTTATCCTCACACGAAGCCTATTTGCCAATGGCTTCACCCAGTGCACCATAGGAAAGCGGCCGCTATCGAGGGTGAAGTTGAAAAACTTCTTAAAGTTGGATTCATTTATCTAGTCCCTCTTACAGATTGGGTGTCAAATATTGTACCGGTGACAAAGAAACAATGCACAATCCACATGTGCGTTGATTATCGTGATCTAAATCATCCTTGTCCCAAGGATAACCACCCCACTCCTTTCATTGATCAGATCATTGATGAATGTTCAGGGAGCAAAATTTTTTCCTTTATGGACGATTTTTCTGGTTACAAACATATTAAAATTGCACCAACCGATTAAGAAAAGACAACTTGTCTCTATCCATGGGGTACTTTCGCGTACAAAAAGTTCCCTTTCGGGCTAAAAAATGTTGGGGCTACATTTCAGTAGGCGATGTCCTATGCGTTTCATGATATTCGCAACATCTGTCAACCTTACTTAGATGACCTTCCCGCTCATTCTCGTAAGCACCAAGATCACCCTAACCATCTTTGGAAGATTTTTCTTCACTATAGGCACTACAACATTCAGTTAAACCTACATAAATGTGTTTTCTGTTGAATCCGAAAAACTCCTTAGCTTTATCGTTTCCAAGGATGGTATTCACCATGATCCACTTAAAGCTGAGGCAATTGTAAATTTACCCCCTCCATCTTCATTGTACAAACTCTAGAGCCTACAGGCAAAAGCAAATTTCCTCCATCGTTTCATACCTAATTATGCTGGACTAGCGTCAGGATTTACCCGGTTTCTCAAACAAGGAACTCCCTTCATCTGGGATGAGGTTTCCCAAAAGTCTTTCGATGACCTCAAGGTTGTCCTCATAAATGCTCCTTTGCTGCATCCTCCAGATTATCATCGTGATTGCTTCCTTTACCTCGCTATAGCCCCTAGCACCATTGCTATGGTATTGATACAAGATGATGACGAAGACAATGAACATGTTATCTACTACCTTAGTCATAATCTCCTGAACACTGAAATGCATTATGCCCATATGGAGAAGGTGGATTTGGCTTCCGTACAGGTTGTTCAGCACTTTTAACACTACATTCTCTTACGCACTACTACTGTGATTTCTAAATGCAACCCCATGACCTATATCTTGACTTGTCAGTTCCTGGGGGGAAATTATTCTAAATGGATTGGTATCCTACAAGAATTTGATTTGGTATTTACTACTGCCAAATCTAAGAAATCACTAGTTTTTTCCGAGTTGATTTGCTCCCTTCCTTCTACGTCTCTCCCCACTGGTGGAGATGAGCACCTTTTAGACGAGACTCTTTTCCTGATCAGTACCCTTGACTTGTGGTACGATGATATCATCATGTATCTCCAAACGTGCACATTCTAGTCCGTGTTCACTAAGGATGATTGTCGACGGATTCGACATCACTCCCAACCCTACTATACTATTGGCGATAGTTTATAACGTGTCATTGTTGATTCAGTTCTTCATTGATGTCTTACTCTCGAGGAGGCTAAGAGAGTTCTCAATGACTTCCATTCTGGGGCATGTGGTGGTCATATGTCTAGCTATTATACTGTAACAAAAAATCCTTCGCGTTGGTTATTTTTGGCCGTCCATTTTCAAATATTGCATCTTTGTTATTTGCAAGTGTCATGAATTCCAAATTTATGAGTGCAAGATGTGCACCCCACCCGCTCCCCTACACCCCGTTATTATTGTTGGTCCTTTAGCCAAATGGGGCCTTGACTATATGACATGTAACCCTCACTCGCCTGGGGGGCATGGTTATATTATCGTTGCTCTGGATTATTTCACCAAATGGGCCAAAGCGATGCCTACATACTCTATAGATGGTAAACGACGGCTCAATTTTTTTTCAATCACACTATTTCTAGGTTCGACGTACCTCAAGCCATTGTCACATACCATGGCTCCCATTTCCGAGATTACATGATGGCTGAGCTGACCTCTACATTGGGTTTACGCCACAATGGCTCAACCCCATATTACCCTCAGGCCAACAGTCAATTTGAAGCTATGAACAAAGTTTTGGTTACAATGCTTCAACGTACTATTGGGATGCACAAGTCAAATTGGCATCTCATGATTTTTTTAGCTCTATGGGCTTACCAAACCTCGACTAAGGATGAAACTGGTTTCACACCATTCCAGCTTGTCTACAGTCTGAAAGCAACATTACCACTTGAATGTGAAATTCCTTTGCTCAAGCTAGCTGTCAAACTTCTCCTCGAAAGATCACCCTACAAAGAGCACCTCTTATATTTAGAATGGCTGAATGAGACTCGTCGTCTCGCTTCTTTGGTCATTGAAGCACAAAAGAAGCGAGTTAACTCCCATTTCGATCGGTCGGTCTCCCCCCGTGCGTTCTCTGAGGGTGATTTAGTTTTACTATAAGATTAAGCTAATGATAAGCTAGGGGCAAGCAAGTTCGAACCCATGTGGCATGTGCCCTACATTGTTGAACGCATTTTTCAAAACGGGGCCTATGAGCTAATTGATTATGAAGGTAATCCTTTGGACAAGCCCCGAAATGGGCTTTATCTCAAAAAGTACTATGCTTAGGCCATCTTGCATGGTTACTTGTGTACATTACTGTGTCATTCATTTTTGTGCAGTGTCGTTTGTTTTGTTAATTTTCAAACAGCTTTCTTGTTTACTATGCTTTCCCTGCTTTGCTAATGTCTGTGACTCATCACATCGGCTTCGTTGATGGTGCTTGCCATAGTACCCAGAATTTATCCTCCGTGGCATGGGCCATTTATGACCCTCACGATGAGTTGATTGATCTTCAAGGTATTTTTTTAGGTCGCACGACTAAAAACATTGCTGAATACATTGCAATCATCGAATTGTTGTCAGAAGCCATTGCTCTTGACATTTGGGAATTGGTTGTCAACTTGTATTCATAGCTTGTTTACCTTCAACTCAACGGGAAATATTTTGTAAGAAACCCTTAGATATTGAGAATGTATCTACGTATTCGTCTACTGGAAATAAATTTTGATTACATTACATATCATCATATTCCTAGATGCATGAATACATTGACAGATGCATTAGCTAATTATGTGTTGGATAGACATTTACGAAACATGTGGAAAGCCAAAAAAAATAACATGTGTGTTCTTAAAATCAGTGGCTCGTAGGCCTCATATATCCATGGCACGCATGCCCCAAAAATGTAAAATGCTGGACCTGGGAACTAATCAGCATGGCGATCGAGATAGCATGAAATTGCTCATGTAACATGAATCAACAATCGACAGATCTAGTCCAATACTCACACCATATACCTCTGGTACTGGCGTGGGATGCCTCCCACCCGAGCGTACTCTGGGATACCATGAGTCAACCCCTCAATATTCCTCACAATCTCCTCCCCATTGTCACTCCCCTCCTGATAAGGAGCAACATCAAACTGGTGGGCGACATGCTTGGCTATCATGGACATCCTAGCAGGACACTCTATTCCAACATCTGCATTGATAAAACAAAATGTTATAAACACATATGTATCAAAAAAAAATAAAAATTCACAAAATTAATAATTGATTTTTTACTTTCGCCGTCAAAATACTCCCCATTTGGCAGCAGCATGTCCAGGTCTCCACAGAAGTCGGTACCACTGTATGGAAAATCCTCCACGATGATCAACTATTGTCCTAGCGATGAAAAGAAGGCAGGCCTGTAGGACATATGCTGGCACCCAGTGATCCTAGGCATCAAACGACTCCAATGGGCCATCTGTGGGTCTCGTGGCATCAACAAATCTACCTCAGTGAGCTGGTACTAGAACAACGACACCCATTCCAAGAAAAAGGTCACTAGTACAGATCTGAAGGAAAATTGCTTTAGATTCCTCGCCTTAGCTTTTGTCAGATGGTGTTTTATGTTGATCTTCATGGCTTCCACCTAATTGAAGATTGTCGGTGTTGTGCAGTCGATAGAATATAGAAATTTCGACTTGGTAGTCTCGTGCACTACTTGGGACCCCGCCACTTTGTTGATAGTCAACAATAGCACTCTAAGTGTTAGATCTCACACAGTGGTAATCTCAATCTTTCCGCTCTTGCATTTGAGGTCTTCAGGGAAATGTTCAGCAAGTAGCATGGATATTCTTGCCCCAATCGGTCGTGACCCATATTGGTTGACTGGTTCCACTCTCCGGGACAATCCTGTGATGAAATATATGTCTAAAGTTTCTAACTCCAGCTCTTGGTCACTAATGATGAATATTTCCCGATTTATGTCCCAAAGACTAATCAGGTATCGAAGTAGCTCAGGTTGAGGCCGCATCCCTGGTGTGAGAAAGAACTTGAGGAGCCCGTCCTCAAAGCGTTCAGGAAATTTGGATCATTTAGTGCTTGAGTGTCCACATCTTCATTCTCACGTTCTTTCCAGTTTTCCATTTTCGACGATTCTTTCCTGCAGAAACCATGTATTCAAGTCAATAATCATTTTTGGCCAATACAATTTCAATTCAAATGGTGGTTTCTCTCGCGCTTGTTAAAAGTTCACAGCATTCATTGGTAATCAAGCAATTTTCTAGCATGTTCGACATCAACACATCTATTCACATGTTAGAATTTGTACTTTGATGGGGTTGTATTGGAGCGCAAGACCCTAAGCTCAAATTAAAAAAGTCCAAGTTGCAAGGCGGTGTGACATGATAATGTTGATATACATGTCTCTCTTAGATGGATGGTTGTGACCATACCATGAGTTATCATATGTGATCCTTCTCATTATTGGATGGATGTGACCATACATTGGTTTTTATATGATTCTCTTTATCGGATGGCTACACCCATGCCTGGATCTGTTTACATGATCATTCTCTAGATGGCTGCGTCCATGTCACGATTCATGTATCATTTGATAGAGTTTTCAGTTATGTATATGTATATGTACTTGCTAGCAGGTTTTTCAACGACAGACTCCAGTTCCTTGCACTGATTCATAAAACATTTCATCCCTCACTCTACTTCGGCCTTCACGCTTTAGGGGACATCTGTTACATATCATTTTGTCACTGTCCCTGTACTCCCCATTCCTTGATCCTGGAGGACCTCTACAGTGAACCCTACATGATTTCCCTTCATGAAGAAACTCCCATTATGTCCCTCCTCATGAGCATAATAATTCCCTTTTGCACCATTTCAGAAAAATCTTATGTTTTTACCAGTTTACAAGACTGGCACTAATGACCCTTGTCCACCTCTTTCCGATATGGAGGGATTAAAACTGTCCCTAGCACCGACCGAAGTGATTGAGCTTTGTTTCAGTCACGTCGATCCTCTTTTGGATTTTTTTTTAAAATAAGGAGTCGAAGCTTCGAGCTCTAGAAGCTTCGTAACTGAAGTCTGGCAAATGGTTGAGCCGGATGGAGTCGAGGATGTTAGTTTGGGCTCCTTTCCCCTATAAGGATGGAACTACATCAAGAGATAAGACCTTCTCCCATGAGAAGAGGAACCATCTCCCATCCATTCATGTTATATAAACCTCATTTTTTCCCAAGCACAAGATAGTGTTAATGTTGGTGTGCTAGTGCTAATTAAGTTTGGAGTAAACAATAAGATATTCATAGTTGTAGCTCTCTAGTTGTGTGTGAGGGAGAAGTGTGAATTTTGTTTAGTGTGAAGCCTAAAGGGAAGAGTCTTAAAACTATCATTGTTGAGGCCATCATGGAATGCTAACGGAAGTGTGTGGGAACCTAGTTTTGTCGGAGGAGAACAACAACGTCAAGGAAATGGTTGTAATCTATTCTTTATTTAATATATATGCAATTATCGATTGATTTCCTACATAACGTGTCTTCTCACATGTTTATGGCTTAATGTTTCTTGACTTGTTAAGTAGGTTGAATTACAATTTTTCTATTATCACAGTTGTTGTTTCCTATTGTTTACCTGTTTCAGGTGTTCAAAGAAGGAAATGAGAGATAGCTGAAGCGAAAAAGGAAGGTAATCACCAAATGGGATAACAGTACTAAGAGGTAGGCCCTCTTAATTCGTTCTAACCCAAGGAATTATTCCATAGAATTTTTGTTAGTGGCTAGACCCACTATTGGGCTAAAGGAATCGTTTGTGTCCACACTTATAAGTTTACTTCACCACAAGTAATGAGTATATGTTTTAGTTTTTCAAAACTTTGCTAACATTCAGCTATCCATTGGAAAGTGTGCTCTTTTTTCTATAAGGAGGTCATTAGAAAGGTGATTTTTGAAAATCCCTCAATGAATCTATGGTAGTACCTGTTGTGGGGGAAAGTATCCAACAAGGAATGACCCTAACCCACTCTAAGGGTGACAGTTCCTTAGCAACAGCTGAAAGCAAAGCTATCTAAAGTTTCTTCTTTATGACATGCAAGAGATAAAAGGAAGAGATCCACTTACTGATGTCTTGCGCAAATGGTCGATCCAATCTCTTTTGATTGCCGCTTGCTCGCAGCTCCAAGTCTTTTCACAGGCCCAGCTACACGAGATCCGGCAAACAAGACAAAGAAAGGAAACTACAAGAGGCATGCATGCATAACTGATTCAAGGATTAGCATAAATCAAAGACGCAAGTAAGACAATACACTATTGAAACACATGCAAATAGAAGAACCTCAAATGCTTTATTAATATATGGAAGTAAGGTTCAGGCGGTGATACAACCATGAGAGGTCCAATCCAGCATCACCTTCCCGACGGAGAGAAATCTCTTCTTCACCTCCCTTAAGCAATCACCCAATACTCTTCACTGTAAACCAACAACAATTCTTTGCACAAAATTCCGGCCTCCAGATCCCATGGGATGAGATCCTTATATAGAGTTTTGGAGTGAAGATAAGTGAGCTTGATGTGTGACTTGTTGTCCTCTTCAACTCCATTTGTTCTTCAGTCCTTCACTCAGAGTTTCTGCCTTCCACTTGGAGTTTTAGAACCTCTTAACTCATCATTAGGCGAATCTTCTGATCCAAGTGTCAATTTAGAAGCTTCCTGGGCACTGGCACATTGAGAAAAGATTCCTCCACATGTCCAAGTACGCTGAGCGCAGGTAGCCTTTGTCCTACTTGATTTGCAACGCAGGTAGCCTTTGTTGTACCTGCTATGCAGCGCAGATGCCTAGTGGAGCAGCTGCAATGATCCAAAACTGACCTGTTTTTGAGTGTTTAGTGGAGAACTGAACTGTAGTACTGTGGTTTGCTGACCTTGTTCCTCTAGGGGTAGGAACAACATGTTTAGGGACTTTGGATCCCTCAGATTATTGACATTTCATGCTCTATGCTGTTAGGCACAAAAATGTCTATAACAGTTGCCCCCTAAAGTATGAGGTCGTTTATTGGGTGAAATGCTTTATTAGGAGGATCCGAAGTTCATTCAATCGTCGGGAGGTGACCTGTAACAAAATACAATACAATACATTATCTTTTCATACTTTCTTTTCATGATCTAGCTGATGCGGGCATTTCCCATGCTCAGCTTTATAAATACATTCGCTGTACATAAACAGACGATCGTCTGATAATAGACTGATAATTCTCTGCTTTTAATTATCATCCTTTTAGTAGGATGATCATTTGCTGCACATGTCTATGTTTTTATCTCCTGAATATATATCGCAGCTCGGATGGATGAAACTAGATCCGAGGTCTTCAAACTTCCGATCTTCACACTAAGTACAAGTCGATCCATGTGAGAATTTCTTGAAGTCGAACATGGAAAGACATCGCTTGATTACCAGTCAATAATGTAAACCATTAACAAGCGCGAGAGGAATCACCGATAATGATGATGACCCTCAAGGTACTACAGCACAATTCACGTGGCGTGAATATAGGATCTGACGTCGAACACCACGCCAAGTCTTCCGGTCGAAGGTCATTAATGTATACCTATCGCCGGAAGTGAGAAACTTGCCATTGAGGCATGCAAGCTTCAAAGTACTGAGGGGGTGTTCCTAGATCAACTTCTTGGATAATGAGCTGATGTCGACAAGAAGTGATCCGTCAAAGGAGGGCCTTAATGAATCCCACATCAGTGACACGGAACGGAGCTAGTGATGATGGTGAAAACGATCTGTGAAATATGATTCAGGGTGGCGGTCACGGAAGGATGAAAGATGATGTATGGTAGTGGATGGGACCCGGTTGAAACTTTCTGAATGACATCTCTTGAACATATAACGACACTGATGTGATGGATCGGTAGCATTACCCCATGTATGGATGGTATGGCGAGACCATGGTGAAGGGACCGGTGAATGATAATAACCCAACCCGATATTTACGGAGGCAAAAGTGTCATGTTCAAGAGCGACCTGCTACCATTAAGCTTTGAGGTTCTTCCCAATTTTTCCCCAGTCATTTCTGACCAGTACCTCTTTATTTTTGTCAAGCTTGAGGAGGATAACATATGCTTGATCTATAACCTGCCCTTCAGGCAAGCCCATCGCTATGTTTTTAATGAGCTTAGCGATAGGGAAACTCGTTCTCGTCTAAAGACAAATTTGTCGCTATCCAATATTTTTAACGAGCCCAGCGACAACGACAACTCGGTCCTTTTCATTTTTAGAGAGTCTGAAAAGGGTACATAAAGTGGACTCCAGGGGTCCTTTTTCGTCATCTAATCCCTTAAGTCCGAAAAAGTATAAAACAATACAGAAGGGATGAATGTTCGATATCTTTATCGAGCCGAACTAGACAAGCGCTCGATCTTTTTGTGCAATAATCCCTCAGGTGCAAAAAGATTAAAATCTAGAGGAGGGATAGCTCTTCCGGTCCTTTTAACGAGCTGGAAGGCCAAAACTCGGCAAACTTTTCATATTTTATGAGTCAGTGAAAAGAGCTCAAAGAAGACTCGTCTTTTGAGGAACGAGTGATAAACAGGGATAGCAGCAGATTCCAGGTACAGGTTGGAATTTTCCAATCACGGCAGTATTACAAGGATGGCTAGGTGAAATCACTCTTCGCAGCTGTTCCTGAAAATAGGTAAACAATCAAGTGGAGGTGAATGATCGGCCAAATGAAAGGTGGAGGTGATGGTGCACAAACACGACCAAGGCTTTTATGGCTGATGATTTTAAGGTCTCAAATGGTTATTTACCGGTTCATTTTTTCCAGTGAGCTTGAACTCTGGGGGAAGCTTGCTCACAAGCTTAACATTTATTTTTTAACGAGCATGAACTTCTGCATTAAAACTGCTCGACTTTTGCGTTTATTTTTTAACGAGCATGAACTTTGCCAAAACTGCTTGTTTGATAAGATCAAATTCATATTTTACCATGACTAGCTTTTTCTTTTTCATAGATAGTACTGTATCATCAATTGCTGCAACAAACTTTGTTAGAAACGAATAATATGAAGTAAAAATACTAATATTTCACTTTGAACTACGTAAAAAGCAATTAAAAGATGTTTTTACCTCTCATTTTACCATTGCATGTTCAGTTGGTTTGTTGGAGCTTTGGAGGTGCCTCTTCCTCTTGATTTTTCACCAGCTGATTTCGGGAGATTCTGTGGACGATTTTCAGCGCCGTTTCCACCAGGTAGGAGCTAAACCCTAGCTCTATCTTTTCATGGTTTGATTTCTCAGTTTCATGCTTGTTTTCCTGCCCCCATGAGCCCCTGGGGTTTCTCTAGGGCGCTCTGCCATCAGCGCAGGTACCCTATATCGAAACCTGCGTTGGGGCCTTCATTTTCAAAGGCAGTTTGCCTCCCAACGCAGGTGAGGCCCTTCCCTACCTGCGTTGGGCGCAGAAAACATCTTAGTTGCATATTTTTTCATGAGAATTTTGCCATTTTCTTCACTGAGTCAGGGATCTTACTCCTCCTCTTGTTTGTTTTGCAGAGTTTATTGGAGCAGAATGACTCTTACGTGGCGAGAACGAGAGCATGAAGAGGAGGACATGATTGCCCTCCATGATCCTGTTACTGTGAGCGCGTTGCGGAACTGTGGCTTGCTAAAATTCTTTCGCATATCTAGCATGAGGGCACAGATACGTTTACTGCAGTACCTGCTTGATGCTTGGGATCCTGTTAACCAAGTGTTCCAGATTAGGGGCAAGTCCATCCCCTTGACCATAGTGGACATTTACTTCTTGACCGGGTTGTCAAGGCGGGGTGCCCCCATTTCCTTGTCCGGTTCGGCCCGAGGGAGTGATTCCGTGAAAGATTATATCCGTCAGTATTGCAGAGAGGGATCCCAGCCGAGCAGAGACGGCAAGATTTCTATCTGTGATATTACTGACAGGTCTCTCAGGTCTATTCTGTACACGATTTGTAGGATGGCCGGTAGTGCATCCCCTCATGTTGCCAACAGGTCATATGTGCAACATGCCCTGGAGTGTCTTCAGCCGAAAGTTTTTAACTGGTGTGATGCAGTACTGGTTCAGATGAAAAACCAGTTGACCAAAGTAAAGGACAGGAGACTGAAGAATTTTGGCTTTGGTTCAGTTTTGACTGCCTTCGCTTTGGAGAAGATACCCCTGATGCAACCTCAGTACATTATCCTCGACTTGCCATCTCCTACTGAGCCACGCATGCAAAGGTGGGTTGACCACATGGCTAGACATGCAGGTCAATCTAAGATTACTTTCACCGATGCTTTCTTTAGGTGGTTCGAGCGGCAGGATATGGCCTCTTCCGAGTATCCATATGTTGGCATGGATTTCCAAGGTGATCCGGATCTGGTACTACCGGATGGCGAGCAATGGGGTGATCTTGGTAAAATCTTGATCTTATCACTGTTTACCGTTTTTATTTGTAATGTCCTTGTGCTTTACTCTATCAAGACTCTAATCAAACTCATGTGTGCATGCAGATGTGGGCCCTGTCCGTCCAGCAGTTCGTCCGAGAGCTCCGGCTGCTGCCCCCGCAGGGGAGGCTCCTGGGAGAGCTATTCTCTGTGACCTTGACTTGGCCGAGACTCTTACAGCTGTGCAGGAACATGTCGAGGGTCTTACCCTTGGGATTCCGGATGCACGGATCGACGAGTTTCCTCTACGATTGCAGCGACATACTGTTGGTGTCCCCAGACGATGGTCTCGTCTTCTGCGCATGATTGCACAGGCCGCGACATGTTATCATGAGCATCACTAGGCTAGGGTGCCCCCCAGCCATTTTTGAGTTTTGGGGTCATATGACCGATTTTGTCTTGGTTAAAGAACATTACATGTAAACCGTAAACAGTTATATATATTTTTTATTTTCGAGGTTTATTCCAGTTTTTATGTGATCCATGTATGAAACATCGATGATGCTTCCCTTTTTATCAATTTTGCAAATGTCTATCTAACACATAGTTTGCTAATGAGTCGGTTAATGTGTTTAAGTTTCTGGAAATGTGTTGATATTGGATAAAATCAAACTGTCTTTCCAAGATTTTAACTCTTAGGAACTTGCAATAAATAGCTGGATTTCGGACAGAGTAGGTACCATTGAGTTGTAGTACCACGAGCTGTGAGTCTAGCCTGACGACTAGCCAGCGTATGCCACGGGTGATGGCATCAGAGAGGAGCTCTATCAACGCGCTATACTCAGCGATATTATTTGTTGATTGACCAATACATACCCCCCTGAAACTCACTAGCTCGCCGCTTGGGTTAAAAATGGCCCATGCTACAGAGGATATGTTCCTCGAACTACGACTCGCTCCGTCAGCATATCCAACCCACGGTTCCAATGGATTTGACATCTGCAATAAGTGTAAAAAGCGGATTACTTAAACCGGAACAAACACTTTAGTGAAAACAAAAATGTAACAAAAGCACACAGGTTACTATTAGGCATAGTAACGCTTAAGGTACAACCCATTACGGGGTTGCGCCAGTGGAATTCCGTCATAATCTACCAACTCGTAGGCACCTTTTGCTAACACACTTTTAACAATATAAGGGCCCATCCATAAGGACTTGAATTTCCCAGCTCCCAACTTATCGGATTCTTGGTCATAAAGCAAGACCAAATCACCTTCTGAGAAGACACGAGGTTTGACATTTTTGTCGAACTGCGCCTTGACTTGTTTCTTATGGGCTTCGTTAGCCAAAGCGGCATCACGACGGGTTTCATCCAACTGGATTAACTCCAAGAAACGAGCCTCTTCTTCCGAAGTTCCGGGGAGGAGATCAATTGCGAGTTTAAGGGACAAAATTTCACACTGGATTGGTAGGATCGCCTCCAGGTCATACACCAGTTGAAATGGTGTGAACCCAGTGGCATTCCTTACCGATGTTCGGTAGGCCCACAAAGTCGAGTACAGGATCAAATTCCATCTTCTTTTGTGAACCCCCACCATCCTTTGCAGCATGCGCTTCAGGACTTTGTTGATCGCTTCAACTTGTCCGTTAGCTTGCGGATAGTACGGAGTAGAGCTGTCGTGAGACAATCCTAGTTTGGCAGTTAATTCAACCATCATGTTATTGCGAAAATGTGATCCATGATCTGTTACTATGGCTTGTGGTACGCCGAATCTAGCGACTACATGATTAAAAAAGAATAAGGCTGCTGTTTCACCAGTGTTATCCAATGTAGGCATCGCCTCGGCCCATTTGGTAAAATAGTCAACTGCGACTATAATATAACCATGCCCCCCGGTTGAGGTGGGGTTACATTGCATGAAATCGATGCCCCACTTGGCGAAAGGCCCCACAACTATTATTGGTTGTAAAGGAGCGGGGGGTCTTCTGGTTTTGCTATCAAAAATCTGACATGCATGGCAACTTCTAACTGCGGTTATGCAATCTTTGAACATGGTTGGCCAGAAGTATCCTGCTCGTAGGATTCTTTGTGTTGTAGCATATCCAGATTGATGCCCCCCACAGGTGCCTAAATGACATTCATTCAGGGCTTTTTCGGCCTCCTCATGGGTTAGACATCTTCTCAGGACCGTATCGACACCACGACGGTAAAGCGTATCATCGACGATCATGTAGTCTTTTGCTTGGTATCGAATGCATTTTTGTTCTGAGTGAGAGGTGTCTGGCCGAAATTTTTGGGTTTGGAGATAAACTATTATATCCCCATACCACTCATCACTTGCCGATATCAGAAACAAACTTTCGTCCACGATCGATTCTTTGGACGTTTCATCGTTTGACGATGATGGGAAATCGCATAATAATTCTACGAACACTAAAGCTTTCTTTGATTTGGATTTCACAAATTCCAGATCAAACTCTTGAAGGATAGCTATCCACTTTGAATATTTGCCCCCAAGCAACTGTCGCGACAGTATATAAGTCCTGGGGTTGCAATCTGACAATACAGTGGTCTTCCTAAAGAGGACATAATGCCGAAATCTTTGTATCGCTTGAACAGCCGCTAATGCTAGCTTTTCAACATGAGAATATTTACTTTCTGTATCATTTAAGTTTTTACTTAAATAATATATAGGGTGTTCAATTCCATCCACTTCTTGAACTAAAACCATTGCTATGGTCGTATTTGCTGCAGCCAGATACAGGTTAAAATCCCTTAGATAGTCTGGGGCATACATTAATGATGCTTTGACTAGCGCTTCTTTCAAAGCATCAAAGGAAGCTTGTGCAACCTAGTCCCAGACGAAAGGTACATCCTTTTTGAGGAGACGGGTATAACCTTTAGCAAGTTCTGTGTAATTTGGAATGAACCTCCTCAGAAAGTTTGCTTTCCCTTGGAGTTTCTGAATCTGAAGCAAGTTCGAAGGTGGAGGCAAATTAATGATTGCCTGCACCTTACTAGGGTCGAGACGAATCCCATCCTTGGAGACTATAAAGCCAAGTAAACAACCAGGACCGACGCAAAACACACATTTGTGTGGATTGAGTCTTGTCTTGTAGTGTCGGCATCGTAAAAATATTGCTCTTAAATGCTGCGGATGATCAGTCCGCTTCTGCGAATGAGCCGGAAGATCGTCGAGATAAGGTTGAATGATGTTCTTGATGTCATGGAAAGCATAATTCATTCCTCTCTGAAACGTCGCCCCTGCGTTCTTTAAACCAAAGGGTAATTTTCGATAAGCGAATGCGCCCCATGGACAAATAAATGCAGTCTTTGACTGGTCCTGTGGGCGGATATTAATTTGATTATACCCGGAAAATCCGTCCATAAACGAAAAGATTTCACATCCGGCGCATTCATCAATTATCTGGTCGATGAAGGGTGTAGGGTAGTTGTCCTTTGGACAAGCTTGATTTACATCCCTATAATCAACGCACACTCGTATTGTTCCCTGTTTTTTCATAACCGGGACAATATTCGATACCCAATCGGTTAGAAGAACCGGGTAGATGAAACAAGCATGGAGAAGTTTCTCAACTTCTGCCTTAATGGCAGCGGCTTTCTTGGGGTGCACCTGCCGAAGCCGTTGCCTTACTGGTTTGACATCAGGATACATCTTAATTTCATGTTCAACGATACTCGAGTCAATGCCTGGCATTTCATCATATGACCAAGCAAAGACATCTCTAAATTCGCGGAAAAGAGCTTTATATATTTCTTGTTCTGAAGGGGAACAACCTTTGCCAACATAAATATTCTCTAGAATGTCTGTTTTGGTTGAGATATATATGGCTATAGTCTCTTCTATATTGGATAGGTTTCTCTCGGAGTCCACCGTATTTACAATATTCGTTAGGAACTCAAATACTGAAGGGTGATACAGGTCGCCTTGAGTATCTTCCTTAGGAAGGGAACGATGGTGGTTATCATCCCATGGTGCCCCCTCAATCCACATTGATTGCAGGATTCCTTCGTCACTTGCATGCACTCATGACAAAGGATCCAAAGGGGTACCACATTCTCCTGACCTATCTACCCAAACGATTGACGAGCATTGATTTGGGCTCGCCTCCCATGCCTGAAATATTGATTGCTACAATATTTCGATTGGGCTTGGGTGCAAGACCATTGCCCGATCCATGACGACTTTGTCTTTTGCGACCTTCGTGGAAGATATCATGTTGCAGGTAGCCACCAATGGTACATTTCCTATGTACATATGATTTGGTAGCGAGAAAGTCCCCATCATCGTGGGGTCTTTCAACAGGCCTACTCCTATATCTTGAATTGAATGGTCGCTTTCATGGATCATGGGAATGCTCCCCGTAACTTGTGAACCATTAAGGAGGAAATTCTGTTGGTCGACGATCGTAATCCCTCCTTCAAACGGGAATGCGATCTTCCTAAAATAAGTCGACAAGACAGCTGCCATGGCAAAAATCCATGGTCTTCCCAGTAGGATGTTGTAATCCAGATTCCCATCTATGACTTCAACATCAATTTCTATTGTTTTTCCACCTAGTTCAACCTTCAAGTTACTTAGGATATCATAAGGGGTATATGTCCTACCGTCGAAAGCCTTTAGTGTTGTCGAAGATCTCGACAATGTTGGTGACCCTAGCATTTTCCAGCAGCTCATCGACATAATACATGTCGATGCTCCCTCGTCAATAATTGTTCTGTGAACAGTTTTGTTGAGGGCCTTTACCTGAATAAGGAAAGCTAGTTGAGCTGGTAACTGAGGGTCATACCCTTTGTGATCAAAGGACACAAGATTGGAATCCTTAGGATCAACCCCCCCTATTGCTGATAACAATGCCTGCCTTTGGGATGGACAATTTTGTAGTACCTCCAAAGTCGACATAGCGGATGAAGATTGAGCCAAATCTTCTACTATGTTATAATGCTGCGCCGCTCTGGCACGAGGATTAAACGTCGACTTGTGGACTACACCCTTAGGTGGTTTTATCGTTAATTCTGGCATTATGGGTGGGACAACTTCTGTCGAAGTTGTTGTCGAACTACTAGGTTGATCTTTACCTTTTTCGTTTGACAGTTGCGGATTTCCGTAATCTTTGTTCCTTGTCGAAATTAAAGCATCATTTTGCTGCTTAGAGATCGACAGCATTAGCACTTGTGACGGGGAAGCATTTCCACTATCAACCATATTTTGACCTGGTTTGGGAAAAGGATCAGTCAATACAGCTGGGTTCTTTGGACTTTTAAAGAATCTCTTGAGCTCAGCTTTGTATGGACATTCGGTTGTCTTGTGATCTTCGTCACATATCTGACATGGCCATTTCTTTTTCCCTTTCTCAGGAGAGTTCGAAGAAGTTTTTTCAGGTGACGGATCATCCTGTTGCTTCTTCTTCCCTTTGTTTTGTTTCTTCTTGCTTCCTGGTTGAGTGGTTTCTTTGCCTTTATCCGCAGATATGGAATTTACTTCCGAAGCAAGAATTTCTTCATGGGAATTTCGTTCTGAAGTCTTACGGGCTTTCTGAGGTGAAGCCTTTCTTGACTTCGCGCTTGCAGTGCCAATCACGCCATCTCCGGCATGAGAGTCAATATTCGATTTAGAAGGGGGAGGAATTGAAAATTCAGGTCTGGGGGCATCGGGTATTTTGTCGTAGAGTGTGCCAGACTGAGTATATACTAAGTCTAAATATTGAGCACGAGCGATTACTTGCTCCTCTGTTATGACTCCTCCCTTGGCCACATCTTCCGTTATAGCCGGAAGTAATGACTTTATAAACCATTCAGCTAATAGCTGATTAGGAACGTATATTTTTACCATCCTACGACGGCGACGCCACTCATGTGTATGGTCTGATATGTGTGTAGCTGTCGTTTGTTTGAAGTTGGTCAGTATTTCGGTTCCTGTTTCATACCTAATTGGTAATTGAAAATGGGTTAAGAAAGTCGTGGCTAAGGAGCTGAAATTGTCGAAAGAGGCTCTTGGCAATTCTATATACCATTTAGCTGTCGGACCTGTCAATGTCCTCTGGAAGAGGCAAAGTCTTATCGAATCATCGTTCAGAGTGTTCGACGAACACCACAGATGAAAGGTCATGACGTGATTCGACGGGTCTTCACCTGGATTTCCATTGAATTTAGGAATGTCTGATGGAAGTTTGTGAGGAATCATGGGCCACCAAGGGGCGTAGGCGATAGGATCGTTTGTCAACCGATGTAGATTGGGTAACTCCAGAGTTGCCACGAATGGCAGCTGCTGACTCAAGTTAGGTGAAGCGTACCCAGGATACGACGAAATCGCCTGAGCAGTTGGTCTTTGCATACCAGCATAATGTAATTGATGCTGATATGATTGATACGGTTGATGGACTACTCCACTATATAGTGGTTGGTTTTGACCGTACTGTAAGTATGGTTGTCCATTGTTCGCAAAAATTTACTGCTTGGTACCTTGGTACACTTGCTGGAACTGCGGTTGTTGATACTGCACCAACCATGGTTGTGACGCCATTGGTTGTTGTGCTATGCTTACCACTGGGCCAAGATGAGGGGTAGGGGTACCCGTTTGTGCTTGTGTCGCCCCGGCAGTTGGCGATTGTGGTTGAGTTGCAGGGTCAAAGGGTTGTTGCATTACAACCTGAGAAAACTGAGGTTGACATGCAACAGGTATTGTTTGAACTTGCGACACAGTCACAATAGCTGGTGTCGTCGGGATGTTCGTCACAGGCATCTGTTGTTGCATAGAATACACAACTCTTGGTTGCTGGGGTAGCATAGGTATCCAACCACTGGTAGTTATTCCAGTATAACTTGGGTATGGTTGTGAACTCCCGTATGGGTAACCTCCCGGAGGGGGTAATGAGAAAGCATATTGCCCCCCATACGGTGGTGGTCCGGCACCGAGAGGATTTATTACACCTCGAGGACCAGATTGCCCAAGTTGATTCCCGAAAGGATCAATTTGTTGAGTTCCAACATAGGAGTTACCAGGTATTATCCTGGGAGAACAAACAGGAACAGACCATTATGTCGCCATGCCCCCCGAAGGGACTCTCTCCAGCTGTTGAGAGTTAGGGACAGATGGTATGCCGGCGAAAATTGTTGGAATGACAGCAGGGAGTTTTGCTGTCGCTGTGTCACTTGGCACAGTCCTAGATGTCGACGGCTGTTCAGACATTTTTAGTCTATCCAGTAGATTGCCTAGTGATTCTTCAGGATCTTCCCTGGGTGATAGGCTAGCTTCTGATGCAGTAGGAAGTAGAGTGATCCCTGCTCCAAAATGTGTTGGAGTATTCGCTTGCGGATTTTCTACAATTTCTTCTATTGCGATCAGACCGGGTGGAAGAGGAAGACCGTCAGGTCCGTAGAATATTTCTGGTGCCGAAGAAGGGGTTGTTTCGACAGCGACAGTTGTTTGAGGGTCAAGACTTTCTAAACCGATCACTGACGGAACTGATTCAGTAACACAAGTATTTGCTCTCAGACTAGGATCAGTATTACTGTCCTTCTGGGGCTGTCGAACTTCTTCACTAGGGGCAGGGTTTCCAGAAATGTTTGGAGTAACCGGAACCTCTGATGTCGTCGGAACACTTGTTCTAACTTTGACAGGAGATTTGGAACCAGTTGAACGAGGTCGCTTTGCCCGGGTTGTTTTCGATTCCGGGGACAAAGACTTTTTCCTCGTATTGCTCCGCAAACGACGGTTCATCGATTGACTTTCTTCCACGATTGTGGATTACTTGATCAACCAACAATGCACAGGGTAAAATGTGTTTTCGAATTGAATTAATTTTAGACGCTTTTTAAGACACAACTTGCTTTTTCACTTTTTAAGAGTCGAGAAAAAGCTAAAGATGACTCTAGTCTCCTTCGATGTATTAACGAGCCCGAAGTGACAAATGCTCGGATGGACTTTTTTAGTTATAGAGTTTGAAAAAGGCCAAGAAACTACTCTGGAGTTCTAGGCAAGGGTGTGCCAAACCTTTTGCGAAACCACAGAATACGTTTTACGGTACGAGTGGTCGATCTTCGTGAATGCTGTGTTCACTGCATCGCGATCAGTAGGGCGGCCGACACGGCTTCCTATGGATAAAGGCTTTGTTCCTATAGGGGTCCCCCAATATACGCGACGGTACGCAGGGGCACAAGTCCGTATTAGTGCTATCGTCCCTCAGGAGGAATCACCCACCTTCGTAGAGATCAACAGTCACTATGTTTAACGACGCCGGTTCACGTCTCTACCTAGACCTCTACTGTGTTTCGTTATGTTTCAAAGCGTTTTTAGATAAATTCAGTTCTTTTTAGGTTGATCTTGCTTAGCATTTTGCCTTTATGGATCACCACGTGATGTATGAAACAACTCCTAAATGCAGTCTAAGAATGATAAGCAAGCTTTTTTCAATTCTTTCAACTTATGAAAACCTTAACTACTGAAGGAAAAGAAAGACATCATCTTTTCAAATAGATCATAGAGCACACACTGATGCACTTTTCCTAAATCGACATGCAAACTGTCAAAATGCACATGCACAATGCAAGTATTTCTTTTCTTCTCTCTTAATGTTTGGTGTATGACAAAAAGAAAGCTGTTGTATGATTTCGAATTCAATTTCAAGCGAAAACAAACAAGTATTGTCCAATAATCAAAAGAACACTTTAAGATTTACTCGTTTCTACACAAGAAATACTGAAATTTGAACCATATAACGAAAGCAAATGCTCAAGTAGCTATGAACAGCAATAAACTAGCTCTTAGAATCACAACGACACTTTCTCACAGGTCTAGATCCAAGAGGTCACAGCAAGACTAGTTCACTTTCGCTATGGGAAACTGTGAATGAAAGCAAGAAATACAATAAGAACAATCACGGTTTCTTCATACAACTGAGGTGGAATGAGGGCGAAGAGAAGTGGTTTCAGCTGGGTATACAGGTTGACAACAGGCTGCAAAAACAATACTGAAAACTGGGCAACAGACAGTGGAGAATCCCAGTTGCACAAGGCAAAACTGGATCAACGCAGGTGCTGCACTGTCAATCTGAGATGCAGCGCAGGTAGCCCCTTTGGGACCTGCGTTGCAGTGCAGGTAGCCTTTGTGGCAGCTGCACTGATGAGACAACTCTCGTCTCTCTCAAATTCCGGGTCACAGTTTGCTCAAAAATGAGCGGTTTTTGGCCAAATCAGAAGCTATCAGACAAGTATACACTAGAGGATGATTAAGGAAGATGAACACTATCACAAAGAGCTAAAAAGAGTCCTTGTGGATCAGCTCTTTAAATCATGAACATGCCCAGCACTCGGCTAGAGTAGCTGCCCTCTACTTTGCATTCGAAGGATTCGAATGCAGTTCGATTCGGTACTCCCTCTGTTCAAGAGATAAATAGCAAGAATACACAAGCTACCAACAAGACACGATCCCCAGCGGAGTCGCCAGTCCGTTGTGGGGGAAAGTATCCAACACGGAATGACCCTAACCCACTCTAAGGGTGACAGTTCCTTAGCAACAGCTGAAAGCGAAGCTATCTAAAGTTTCTTCTTTATGACATACAAGAGATAAAAGGAAGAGATCCACTTACCGATGTCTTGCGCAAATGGTCGATCCAATCTCCTTTGATTGCCGCTTGCTCCCAGCTCCAAGTCTTTTCACGGGCCCAGCTACACGAGATCCTGCAAACAAGACAAAGAAAGGAAACTACAAGAGGCATGCATGCATAACTAATTCAAGGATTATCATAAATCAAAGACGCAAGTAAGACAATACACTATTGAAACACATGCGAATAGAAGAACCTCAAATGCTTTATTAATATATGGAAGTAAGGTTCAGGCGGTGATACAACCATGAGAGGTCCAATCCAGCATCACCTTCCTGACGGAGAGAAATCTCTTCTTCACCTCCCTCAAGCAATCACCCAATACTCTTCACTGTAAACCAACAGCAATTCTTTGCACAAAATTCCGGCCTCCAGATCCCATGGGATGAGATCCTTATATAGAGTTTTGGAGTGAAGATAAGTCAGCTTGATGTGTGACTTGTTGTCCTCTTCAACTCCAGTTGTTCTTCATTCCTTCACTCAGAATTTCTGCCTTCCACTTGGAGTTTTAGAACCTCTTAACTCATCATTAGGCGAATCTTCTGATCCAAGTGTCAATTTAGAAGCTTCCTGGGCACTGGCACATTGAGAAAAGATTCCTCCACATGTCCAAGTACGCTGAGCGCAGGTAGCCTTTGTCCTACTTGCTCTGCAACGCAGGTAGCCTTTGTTGTACCTGCTATGCAGCGCAGATGCCTAGTGGAGCAGCTGCAATGATCCAAAACTGACCTGTTTTTGAGTGTTTTTAGTGGAGAACTGAACTGTAGTGCTGTGGTTTGCTGACCTTGTTCCTCTAGGGGTAGGAACAACATGTTTAGGGACTTTGGATCCCTCAGATTATTGACATTTCATGCTCTATGCTGTTAGGCACAAAAATGTCTATAACAGTACCCGACTAATCCAAAGAATGATGTGATATCAGTGACATTCTTTGGGCTTGTCCATTCCATGATTGTTTTGATATTTTACGGGTCTACTGCGATGACGTCTGCTGATATAACTTGACCCAAGTATTGAATTTGATCTTTAAAAAAATCACACTTGTTGAATTTGGCATACAATTGATTTTCCCTTAGTGTCTGCAATACTATTTTCAGATGTTCTTTATGCTCCTCCTAAATATTAGAGCATATTAAATTATCATCAATGAAGATCAACACAAATTTATCCAAGTATGGCTGGAAAATACCATGCATCAGGCTCATAACAGTGGTCGGATCATTTGTGAGGCCAAACGGCAATACCACAAACTCGTAATGTCCATATCGAGTATGGAATGTTGTCTTGTAGATGTCTTCTTCTTTTATTCTTATTTGATGGTAACCATATCTTCAATCAATTGTTGATATTACCTTAGCTCCTTGCACTTGATGAAATAGATCATCTATACTTGGCAAGGGGTACTTATTCTTGATGGTGAGTTTGTTTAATTGTTGATAATCAATGCATAATATTAAAGTCCAATCCTTTTTCCGTACAAATAAGACAGGGGCTCCCCATGGGGACACATTGGGACATATATACTTTTAATCTAAAAGCTCATGTAGTTGCATTTTGAGTTCTGTTAACTTAGGTATGCTCATGCAATACAGGGCTTTGGATATACGGTTTGCACCCAGAATTAACTCAATGGTCAAATCAATATCACGCTTTGGTGGTAAACCTAGTATAGATTCTGGAAATACATCAACAAATTCTTGAAGAACAGGAATATCTTCTGGGGGTTCATTTTATTTTTAGTGTTCATGAATCCTACTTGAACAACATATATTTGACAACCCTTTCTAATACATTTTCCTAGATGACTAGCAATAATGGGACATAACTTGGTATTGGTCTTAGCTCCTTGGAGCTCTTTTCTTTGGCCTGATTCCACAATAAAATTAACAGTTTTATGTTTGCAATCTACTAAGGACCAACACCTTTCCAGCAAGTGCATTCCAATTAATACGTCATATGAACCCCAAGGAAGTATATCAAGGTCTACGTGAATAGGCTGTCCTGAAATCATTATGGGGCATTGTTATTTTTTCGTGGTTACTCTTCTTTTTGTCCCCGTAGCTAGTTGCACTCTTCATGGTTTTGAGAATTTAATGTTCTGCAATTGAAATTTATCTACCACCTTAAGACTAACATAGCTTAAGCTAGCGCCGAGGTCAAATAAAATAGAGACAGGTTGCTTAGGAATCATACCTTCACATTCGATCATAGTAGGCTGGAATTTTGCCTGATGATCATCCAAGACAACATTAATTATGGGCATACTCCTTACCACATCCCCAACGATGGATGCCTCTTGCATATTTGATAATTGTTTTGTTCTTGCCTTATGTAGGGAATTTTTGTAATAGTGAGGTTCTCCGCATCCCGAGCATTGTAGCGGCACTTTTGATTGCTGGTCATTCACTGATTTAGTAAGTCCTTCTGAATTCCTATTTTCTGAATAAGCAGTCTTGGGCTGATTTCTAACTGGAAATCTGTTGAGGGGCTTTTGCTGTACATTTCTGCCACTAGAAAATCTTGAGTGTTTATTTGGAGTCAAACTTCTACCTTTCCTGTTTAGACTCCCTTTTGGTCCTTCATTCTTTTGTTTCATCTGTTGGTAGCAGATGCGAGCTTTCTGCACAACGTCATCCATTGTATTGGGCTAGTAAAATTCTAATTTCTCCTTCATGAAGTTAGGTAAGCTGCTGATGAAACACTGCGTTTTGGCCTTTTCTTCTTCCCTGTAAGGCACATAACATAGCAGGGAAGTGAATCGTGTCACATATTCATCCATGGTTAAGGTTCCCAACCTTAACTCATGAAATTCCTTTGCCTTTTCATCATAATACCATTCAGTTAAATATTTATCCTTGAAATGTTTTTGGAACTCTTGCTAGGTGACTTCCTCTTCATTGATCTTCCTTACTGTTTTGATTTCTTCCCACCATAAGGTGGACTTACCTCTTAATTGATAAATCGCTAATCGTGCCTTCATTTTATCTCATAAATATGGAAGTATTTTTCCATATCAATTAGCCACGCCTCTGTTTCCTCTTTCGATTCCCCTTGAAAGAGTGATGCCTTTATCTTTTTAAATTCACCTTGTAACTCAGTTTTCTGTCTTTTAGGTTTGCGCTGGTCGAAAACATTGTCAGAGCGCCCTTCCTTATCCTCCCCATGTTTCTATGACTCAAAGTTTTCTTATTCATGTTGAACCGTCGTGGTCTTCTCACGATCCTCAACACTGGGGTCTAGATGTCATTGATTCTGTCAGTTAGATAGACTTTTGAGAATTTTTTCCTACTCTTCACTAATCTTTCATTATTTGTTCTTAAATTTGTCATTTCAGCACGTAGATGTTGAATAGTCTCACGTAACACCACATTATCTTGTCGTGACTCTTTGCTCAGCTGTATCCAAATAGTAAGATTGGTGTTTACATAAGTGGTTCTGGGTGAGTCGGTTGGTCCTTATCTCTCCTACATTTTTCCTTATCCCTTTTGTTGGTGCAATTTCTATGTTCACACATAAGTTTATTAGTTAAAAAAAAAATGCATTGGTTTCCAGTACATACCTTGTTCCCAAAGAGTCTTAGTGTACAAACCTGAGCTCTGATACCATTTGTAACATACATTTACATAGAAAAATATATATGTTTTAGAAACATTTCACCGTACTCCATTCAATATCAAATTCATTGACAGGATTTCAATCGAATCCTGGGGTGATTAAAGTATTAAACCGTGGATACGGATGACACATTGTTCTTAACGTTATCATTTAATATGTTATATAAAACAATTTGGCAGTCCCATATACAAACCATAGAGTAGAATTTAATTTGTATGGTTCCCTTCCCAAACCCTTGGTTGGTTCACAGCTGGACCCATAGGTTAGGCCATGCGTTAAGCATAGGGCAGAACTTCTAGCAATGAGGATTAATGTGACAGGGACAACAACAGATGGGATCCTTCTGATCATCGATCTGTGATTGATCTGACGGTGCAAGAAAACTTAAGGTTTTACCTAACTGATTGATGCACCCTCTGGCCAATGGTTAGTCATTTTTGGCAATTGGGGTTTAGGTTCTTGCTACTCCACAGTGTTTTACCTCTACGAATGGCTTAGGGGGTTCGAACTCTTGTTGCCATGATCTATGGAGTCCTCCACCTCTCGACCACTACAAGTAATATCACCCTTAGATTTATTTGTCATTTCCAGCATTTAACTTTTCAGAAGATGGTTTAAGGGTCACTGTCTGACTGAACTTTATTTGTTCTATTCAATCATTTGGCTTTTGCACTCAGAAAAGACTCGAATGCTCGGTCTTCAGGGAGGATGGCCTGGTCGAAGTCATTATTAACCAAGGTAAGTAAAGGTTCTTGAATCGCGAATGGTTGATTTCATTGTTTGTATAATGGTATATTCAATCTGAATGAACTGAGTCAGGGTTTCACAGTTTTCATGATAGGATAACAACTATGACTTCAAGAATGCTCTTCACATATAGGTGCATTCTTATTACTCATTTCTTGTTTAAGGTTCAAGGTCTATTGCCATAGTTTCTGACCAAAGATCATGCTTTTTGTAGGTATGCTACCTGCACTTTGGTTCATTCGAAACGACAGCTGAATAAGGTCGTGCCCTCACCAGATGCTTCTTCATCTTATACAAGTTGGATATTACTCCTACCATGAAAATGCATGTAGCTTTTTCTGTGGTTGGGGTCGAGACTCGACCACCGTTCTCCGGTCCTTGGCTTGCTGAGACTAGCTCTAAGAGTCGATTTGAATGACTGTCAAGGGTTTTAGTAATGCACATTTAATTCTTAAATGTTCTGGCATTTTGAATAGAGATACTAGCTCGAACTACTAGGGCCAGAAGGAATTACTTCTATATTATTTTTTTTTATATTTGCCCTATGTGACCAAGATATTGTACTGTTATGCACCTATTCGACTTTTATCATATACCATGTATATATTTTGTTTTCTTAATGAATTTTCTAGTTTTTGTTGCTTACAATTTACATTATCGAATGAGGGTTTGCAATGCTTCTCTACTCATGTTATTGTGGTATTCAATTTATGAGTAATCATGTTGGTCGTCTGGAATTCATAAGGATTATTGATTATGAAGAATAGGGTCAAAAACTCTATGAGATAGAATGTAACTTCTTCTAGAATTCTGTAGAAAATAATAATGATAGTACATGTTATAAGGTTCGATATTTCTATAAGATGTTTATAATTTCGATGATTAACATATGTATATATGAGATAACCTCAACAAGGGTTGCATTCACATGCGTTGTTTGTTATAGTTCGTGGCTATGATTTAACTGTTTCATCCTAGATTATACTCTGTCTTAACATTTAAATGTTTACTTATGAAAGTCAATAAATCTTACTGTAATAATACTTTCCGAACAGTGCTTTACTTACATAAATTTATTATATCTTATTTAATTGTCTTGTCTACCATTATTTTCATGAAGATATAGTTTCTTACAAGCCTGCTAATTTGTCTATAAATATATTTATCTATGGCTAGGTTATCTCAGTTTATAGCCTTTAATCTATGCAAAAATTGATAATGGATCTGATAGTTATTAAAAGGTTTACTGTTAGCCTTTCTAATTTCCTATCTGGAATTTATAAATATATGCATTTATCAGAGAGCTTAATATTTACTTATCTGTCTGAAAGGATAAGTGTTCTTCAGAAAATTTGTTGTTTTACTTATCTGTCTGAAAGTCTCTCCTCCCAACCACGAGTCTGGAAATTACGTCCAGACTCTCCCCCGAGCACTTTTTGTGTTCCACACTAGATTGTCCAATTACAGTCAGTACCTTGGGCCTCAGGACTTCCGCCCAGCCTCAAGCTCTATACTTTTCTCTTGACTGTGTTTAAGAAAATTGTCCCACTGGTTTTATTCACCCAATGTTAGGATCCCCCTTTTGCTTTCTTTCCCCCCTCTATATTTTCCTTTCTAGGCAGAGGGTAACTGTTTTCTTGGAAACCGTTTCTTTTAACTATATTAAACAGTTGCTATTTTGTTAAAATATCATTACCAATAATTTTGGTAAACACAACATATGTTTCTTGGCCTTCTAGCCTCAATCAGTTAATATTCAATCATCAACATGTAATAAAATCTAAATTAATATTTAACACAAATTTTATGTGACTTGGGGGTGTTACAAAATACTTGTATTAACTAGGGTTGTTACACTATCCTTCTATTACCCCAACATGTAGGATAGTGTGTGAAAGAGAGTTTTCAAAATTACGAGAAAAAAACATTTATTGGATACAATAGATATGATAATGTATTTGTCTCTTAGTGCACTTGAGGCTTTAAATGAGCTACACTGCAATGTTATTTATGATGCATGGAAACAAGTGAAAACTAAAAGTTTTTTCCATTCAGTGAATAGATTTATTTTTTCAATAAAATATGTACAAATATTTTGAAGATCAAATCATTAAAAAAACATATATTTACCTTTTTTAAATAGAATTTGAGGAAAAAAATTGTTTGTTTACTAAAATTTATTGAATTTTTTAAATGTTTTAATATAGTCGCTCTTTAAATTTCTAAAATTTTAAAGATTTATAAAAGCCCTATTTCATTTTGGGAGTTCCTTTTATAAAAATTCCTTTTACTATAAACTTATCACTGGCCAATACATATTTAATGGAAGGATTCTAGATGTAAGTTTGGCTACCCATTTAAATTCAACCGCACATGGCTATCGGATGAACAGTTCAACCTGCTTATTAAGGAGTCGTGGATGCATCACTCAGATTCGCCTCAGCAATAGTCTCTGGACTTTATAAAGCGTTTGGCACATCTCCGCAGCATAGTTAAAAAATGGCAGAGAGACAAAGCAGAATCAAACAGGAAGGAGCTGAAAGATATTGATAAAGAAATACAAACCTTGTCCTCTCGTTATAAAAGTAATTCAATATCCTCAAATATCCGGAAACGAATATGGGAACTTGGGAAAAAGAAACAAAAGATACTAGCTGAGGAGGAATCCACCTGGCGCCTCAACTGCTCAAAGAAGGTGACAAGAATACAAAGTATTTTCACAGATTTGCGAATAGAAGGAGGCAGGCTAATATGATATGGGAAATAAAGAATGCTGCTGGAAATTCGGTAAACACACAAGAAGATATAACTCGGGAAGCAGTTAATCACTTCAAAAAGGCATACAACAGAGAGATCGGAAGTTGCATTGAAGATATCCTTTGGGGCATTGATCTATACCCCTCTATGTTTGATGAAAACCAAAATGCTGCCCTTTTCTCGGAAGTCTCTGAAGATGAAATAATGGCCACGATGAAATCATTCCAAAAGGATAAATGCCCGGGCCCGGATGGCTGGTCCATTGAATTCTTCATCCACTTTTTTGAACTGTTCAAGGATGACATTCAGCACTTGATTGAGGAATCAAGAAAAAAGGGTTTCATAAATCCCCGTATCACCTCCACATACATAGCCCTGATCCCAAAAAAGCCTCTATCTACTACATTCTCAGACTTCCGACCAATTTCTTTATGCAATGTCTTATATAAAACAATCTCCAAAATCATTGCTATGCGCATAAGAAGTGTGCTATCATTGCATATAACTCCAGAGCAGCATGGCTTCCTCAAGAACAGAAACATTATGGACGCGGTGGCCATCACACAGGAGTCACTTCATTCTATTCATACAAGAAAGTTGGCGGCTACTGTTTTGAAGATAGATTTAAGGAAGGTGTATGACAGCGTGGATTAGGGATTTTTGCGATGTCTTCTTGCCAAGATTGGTATAAATTACAAATGCTCAAGATGGATAATGGTGTGTGTGGAGGAGGTCAATTATGCTGTACTTATCAATGGTTTGCCTTCTCCTTTTTTTAAAGCTGCCAGGGGGCTCAGGCAAGGATGTTCCTTGTCCCCGCTCCTTTTCATATTAGTGATGGACTCTCTCAGCCTCCACATCAAGAAGGCGACCCAACAAAGTTCATGCCGTACACTTCCCATTTTCAGAGGTATATATTCATCTCATAGTCTTTTCGTAGATGAAATTCTCTTAACTTCTATGTTATGCAGGTCAACATGGATTTTTCTTCATGGCATATTGCGAAGATTTCAAAGTGCAACAGGTATAAATGTGAATGAAGGGAAGTCTTCCTTCTATGTCGAAGACACAAGCGGGGATTTGATCCATTATCTTGCTGAGCTCTTTAACATTCAAGCCAATCCACTGCGGAATGGGCTCAAGTACCTGGGTTTTAAATTGAAAACATCAAGTTACAGGGTGGCAGATTGGTCTTGGATCATTGATAGATTTTACAAGAAAATCGCACCCTGGGAAAATTTGTGCTTGTCTAAAGGTGGTAGGATGACCTTGACACAGGCTGTCCTTGTTCAAACGATAGTTTATTGGGCACACTTGTTCTTCATTCCCGCTGCTATTATCAAAACACTGAATAGGATGATTGCCAATTTCATCTGGGGATGTGGCAAAGATCATAACAAATTTCATTTAACCATGCTATTGGTAATAACCCAACCTAAAAATCTGGGAGGTTGGGGCATATTAGATTTGGCTAATTTCAGGAAAGCCCTTTTATGCAAATCTATGTGGAAGGTTGTCATGGGCGATTCAATATGGAGCTTAGCAATTCGCGCAAAATATATGAATAACAGGGACATGACATTCTCAATAAGGAAGAATCATATTGGATCCCCAACTGGATCAACTATCTCGAGAGGTTTCAAGAAGCTGGAACCACTTTTTAGAAAGAACATCATCTGGAAATTTCAAACCGGTTCACAAATCTTGATTGGCAGAGAAGCGTTTGTGGGTGGAGCGGGGAAAATACAAGTTTCCCCTCGGTTATTGAGAGCGCTCCATAACAGAGGTAATTTCTATTGGGCCAACGTCATCCGGAAATGGGAAGGGGCCATTCCCATTCGGAAATCCGTGGAAGAATTGCAACTCACCAGGGACATGAAGGCGCAGTGGGATGGTGTTTTATCCACATTGCGTGGCCATGGGATTTTCCGAACGGTGGACAAAGACCTGCTTATTTGGGGAGGTTTGGATGGTTTCACAAGGCCATCATTTTTGCTTGGCTGGTCTTGAATATTACATGGGAGAACCTGCAAAGACGCAATTGGCACAGGCCAGCCTTTTGTCCGCTATGCAGAGAGAGCTCAGAAAATAATTTTCATTTATTCCTCAATAGGGTCTTGTGGATTTATTTGGTTCCCATTCGGCACTTATCCATCCATCTCTGAAGCAATTAAAATATGGGGCACCATGAAGAAAGAATGGAGAGCCATTCCCTTATTGGCTATCTGGGGCATTTGGAAATGGAGGAATGACAAAATATTCAGCTCAAAGGTGGATACTAGCTCTTCTGTAACTGATTCTATAATTGCCCAGTACTATGCCCTTGATATACATGGGAAGGACAACAACATTCAGGGAAGGAATTATGAGTTTTCTATCGACAGATATGTGAGTGGTAGTAGATCCACGTCATCATCTGTTTCGTCAACTCCATGTGAATATTTCTATAATTGCCCACTACTATGCCCTTGATATACATGGGAAGGACAACAACATTCAGGGAAGGAATTATGAGTTTTCTATGGAAAGATATGTGAGTGGTAGTAGATCCAGGTCATCATATGTTTCGTCAACTCCATGTGCATATTTCGACGGTGCTGCCCAACAAGGTATTTGTGCATGTGGTGTTTTCATCAGTATAGAAAATGCACAAGCTATAGAAATATGCTGGAATGCTGGCCCGGGAACAAACAATAGAGCTGAAGCTGTGGCATTAGCGGGTCTCCTCACTTTCAGCAATTTCCTTGATATTCCAAAACTGCAAATCTTCAGAGACTCTAAGGTAATTACGGATCATGTTCTATCAAAGCAACAAGTAAAAAACATCCACCTTGCGAGATGGTTGGACAGGATAGCAGCAATATGGAGAAACAGGAAGGACTATTATATATCCCATATAGACAGGCACAAAAACAAAAAGGCTAATGCCTTATCAAAATTGGGTCTATCCTTGCCCCAGGGTTCAGGGAGAATGCAGATAAAGGTGGACAACAATATCTACTAGATCCAAAATTTCCATCTTCAAAGCATATAGTGACAACTAGGGAAAATTTTGGTAAATTTTATTCCGTCTTAGGCATACAATTCAATTTCAAACAATCCTGGTATTTTCTTCCTTTATACACAACATTCTCTATAGTTTTTTGAAACATTTTTGAGCTCAATCTCATATGAGTTGCACACAGCCTTCATCAACTTCTGAGTGTATTGTGGAACTTTTGTGTCAGTTTCTCTGTGGAATACATCATCTGTCTAATGTTGTATTCACGCTGTTGCATAGTTATAATATGTAGTCATGGTATGTATCATCATGGATTATAATACAGATATTTAGTTTTTTCGTGCTAAAAGAATATAATATTTCTTATAACGTTTGATATGAAGTATAATGGTTTGTTAATGAAATTTCATCTTTGTAGTATTAGATGAATGTAGATGAATATAAATCAACACAATTTGATAACCGAGAAGAACAGATGGTACTTATAACTACAAACGAAACAACCACGAACACTCACAGGACCAGTTGGCGGCCCTCGTAGGCACCGTCGTTAGTCCGTAAATGAGTAAGGGCGTCCCACAGAAACGGCCAGGAAATAACGCTGAAACGCCGGGATTTTAACTGAGGTACGAATATGGATACGGATTCTCCTCCTCCCACGGATTCCTTTGGGAGGGAAGTGTGAAAGCTAGACACCTCTATTAATATAGATACCCATGCATCTGGACGAGGAGGACGGCAGAGCAGCATGGGCAAGGCGGTTTACAATCATACCTCGTAATCATAATCACATGGTAACGTGAGGAAATAAGCGAGGACATAAATGGGGTTATTTTTTATTTTTTTTTCATTTCCTTCCCTACAGTGATACAGTTGTGAAAGAGATTGCGTTTAGATTATATAATCTGAAAAACTTTTGAGGTATCTAGATGGTACATATTACACCATTCAAATTTGTAATTTTAAAATTTATTTATAATGGAATTAATAAGAAAATAGGTCGAAAAAAGGTTGTAATTTTAAAATTTATTTATAATAAAATTAATAAAAATCTGTCAAAAAAAACTCTAAAATTTAGAATAGTTAAAATATCATATCATAATATTATTTAAGACTTTCAAGTGGAAGTCTAGATGTAATCCAACTTATCAGGTAAAAGTGGAAGTTTATCTTTTAAAAGGTATATATTTTATTTTTTTATCTTAAAATTAAAATATTAATAGAGGTAAAGAGTAAAAGTGAAATTTTAGGAGTGTTTCATATGGTAAAAGAGGAATTTTGTTTTTTAAATGAAGTTTACTTATTTTATTTTTTATTTGAATTTTAAGTGATAATTTCTTGATAAATAAAACATATTTATCATTATAGAAATACAAATTACAAATAAATATTAATCCATAATAAACATGAAAACACTTATTTCATTATCAATCTTAGGTTGTTAAAATTAAAAATAAACCATAAAAATTAATTTAATTAAAACTTTTTTGGTTGGACACTTAATCCTCTAAGGGTAGGGTTGGTGTAGAAGCTGAATAGTCTAAGGAAGTCCAGGAGACTTTGGAATACGAAACCAAAGGTCATATGAATTTACTATAAATGTATATCATTTGTTAATAATAGATACTCTCTCATGCCTATCATTCATCTTTTGTTTCTATCGTGTATGTGTTTATCATGGTATCAGAGCTGCAGGCGAATTTCTGCCCTGCTCAAATTTGAGCCACTAATTGTGGCCTCTCTGTGAATATCAATTCTGCATTCCTACTGGTAAAACTGCCATTATTGTGTGCATGCCTATTTCATGTTGCACACTGTCTGGCTAACCTCTCTCAGCTAGATTTGTGTTGGGTTCTCTATCCACTGTCTCAAATAGAAAAAAAAGCACCTGCACTCCTACCTATTCAGCCTATTCTACCCATGTTCTGCATTTCTGCAGCCTGACACATCTGCCTTCTGCCAGCACAAATTCCTGACTCTGAACGATGGTGATTCTCTGCGCATGAATGAATGGCTCTGTTGAATATTGATGCTGCTCCGTTGCCTCCCTTTTCTTCACCTGTGATGCCCATTGACAGAGTGAGGATGCTAAACCCGAAAGCATAGATGCCGCTATTACAGGTATAATGCCAAGAAAAAATGCTTGCTCAGAATCAACTCCTTTGGAACCATGACCAGAGCTTTCACCAATGCTGAGCAGAAAGGCATCAATGATCAATAAAAATAGGGCTCCAATTTGTTGAAGTGACTGCTTCTGCCCCAAAATAAGGAACATGAAAAGTGCAGTGAAAAATAGCTTCATTTGATTAAGCATTGTAAAGGTAAGGGAGTCCATATTTCGATACGAAAGTTGCAACAAACTATTCTACAGAGCATAAATAGCTGCTGGAAGGCCTGAAGTTGTTAATGAACCTATAAAGGTCCACTCTTTGCTAAGTCTGCCCAAGCTACCTTCTTTTACCATAAGTATCAAAGCACATAGAACCTTTGCACGCTCTCAAATCAGTACAAAAGAAGTCACAATTACTCCTTTCCCGGTAAAGCGTTTAGAGAGTAGTGGTTGTGCACCATATTGCAGAGTCAGAAGTGTGAGATACAACCATATTCTGCTCTTGTGGCTTTGATGATCCTCACTATTCTGTTTTCTGCATGCCCTGGATTTGACCACCATTGCTGGACCTTCACAGCTCTAGAAAACATAGAATTACAGAGTCAAGTGTCTCTGCAACGACGATTTAAGCTTTCATAGTCAGCAAAGTACCAACCCATTTGTGTAGATTTCAACAATGTGATCATTGAATCAAATGTTCACACAAGTTCCATAGGAATGTGGTTGTGGTTTGACTTCATAATAACATCGATCTCCTAGCAAGTTGCAGAAAGCATCTCAACAAAGCTCTTCTTAACATGCTCTATTTTCAAACATGTCCCTCATGAAGCACGTGCAGATTTTGTTACCATCCCACCGAATAGAAGCAGAATCGAACGGATCTCATTGACTTGGATGTCAAATATAAAGGGTTTTTAAGTTGCGCGTGCAAGTTATCTGGAAGTTGAATTGCTTCCATGACCCGAGAGACTACTACTTCTTTCTCCTTGTGCCGATAGAAGAACCTGTAATGCGGCCACATAGATGTTGAGCGTAATATGGGTTCATAATACGAAGGATTGGCGGAACCAGTTGTTGTTGCAGATTTGAAAGCACCATTAAAATCAATACAATGTGCGCAAGCAACAACGAGTCACCCGACTGCTAACTCTGGCACTGCCTTTTGAAAGAGAAAACCTGGGGTTGCAATTCCTCCTGCCCTTTGGCCAAAGAGAGACCCACAAGCCAAGGATTCTCTCGACAACTTCTTTTTTCCTTCTACTGGAAGAAGATATGGACCAATTAAAGGACATGGCAGTCATGAAAGGTATCTTGCGCAAGAACAAATTGCAATTGGAAAGCCTCTAGGCTGGAGCCCGAAGCCTGAGAGATTAAGCTTCGTGAGTTGGTATCAAATTCTTCTTTTGTGACTTTTATTGCAACGATTTTTGTTCGGGTACCATAAAGCCTCGTTGAATATTTTAAAATTGTATACAATTTACCAAAACAGAAAGACGGTTCCAATACCTTCTCTTTGTGTTTTTGGCTGATGCAACTCTTGGGATTTGATACAACTGAAACTTAAAATTGGTATATCTTGGAAGGCCTTTCCAATGCACTTGAAACAAATTTATATTGAAAACAGTGATTAGATGTCATTTTCTATCTTTGAGGCCTTTAATTTTTGCTGAGACAATGGCGAAAATTGATAATTTGTTAGAGTTATTAAGCACTGTAATGTTGTCCAATGTTCATATCACAGTCCAAATTAGTAAAGACACTCTTAGAAATTTGAACTTGTCTACAAGATGCACAAGAGAAGATTGATTTTTTGTAGCTTGAATCAAAGCTACAACAAGAAGAGTTACAGAAGCATAGTCATCATTTTGAGCTTGTTTCTATTCAAAACATTGAAACAAACTCCCATAAGCAGCAAGTTGATCCAGTTCCCAATGAAGCAGCAAAGTCACATGCAGATGCAGAATTTCAGTATGCACTTTCCAACCCCATCATCAAACCTTGGGAAGAGCTTGTCGACAACAAGCATATAACTGGTCCTGGATATGACAAGGATGTGTCCTTTCATATTCCAGATTACTCAAAGCCCATTCAGTTTCAGTGTCTTGGATTCCTTCATGGCAGTTCACCTTCAGCTATTCTAGATTCTACTCCTCTTCCACAAAAACAACAATAGATTGTGAAATGCCAACACTATGATCGAGTTGGCCATGTGAAAGATCATTGTTTTGATCTTCATCCATGTAAGCACTGTCATAAAACCAGTCATTCTTCAAATAGATGCTTCAAAAACAAGCCTCGTGCAAGAACAAAGATTCATGTTGGATGGATCACTTCTTAGCAGTCATATGTCCAAACTTGTTCTAGAGTACTGAACAGTCTTGCAGTTGAGTTTTCTCCATCATCTCACCTTGTATCTGATAGGGGGGAATGATGGTCATCTACAAGCTTCAAAGCCACATCAAGCGAGCCTGAGCCATAACCTGCTATACCAGATTCAGAATTGTAGCGAGAGACAAAGATGCCCCTGAGCATGGCTTCAGTCGGTGATACCTTATCAAAGAATTGATAACACTTCCTCTAGCAGAAGACTTCAGCTTCTTGTTAGTTTCGGAAGAGTTCCAGGAATTGCATTAAGCATTCCACAGTTGTTGGTCATCCTTAAACCATCACAGGTTGAGAGCTCCTTTTTTAGGTTGAGGTTCTCCCTTTTATGCGGGGTGAGACCTCCCTTTATTGGTTGAAGGTTTCCCTCTTCAAAACATCAGAAGCACTTCCTCTAGCAGAAGACCTGAGCTTCATGCTAGACTTGGAATAGTTTTGGGAATTGCACTAAGAATTCGAGTGTTGGTGGTCATCCCTAAACCACCTCCCTTATACCAACATTTCAGAGAGCACATTCAACCTAGTGTTGCTATGCATTTTTGCACCTTTTTTATTACAAATCTCTTCTTGCACTCATACATAACCCTTTGGATTAAGGGGGGGATGCTGGACACCTAATCCTCCAAGGGTTGGTGTGGAAGTGGAATAGTCCAAGGAAGTCCAAAAGACCTTCGAATATGAAACAAAAGATCATATGAATGTACTATCAATTTATATCATTTGTTAATAATAGATACTCTCTCATGCCTATCATTCATTTTTTGTTTCTGCCATGTATGTGTTTATCACTTTATTTTGAATAATTATTATTATTAAGTATAGAAAGAATTAATATATAATTTAAATATATATACATTTAAAAAAACACTCAACAAAATTCTTACCCTTATTTTACTATTTGTAAATAGGTTTTGTTACAATACCATGTTTTATCAATACCAAATGCCCAAAAAACTAGAGCTAATAATTAATTAATGAATTAATTAAAAAACAAAATCCTACTTTGAAGTTAAATATAAACCTTTAATTTGTGTATATTATTATGAATATTCTAAAATATTATATGAAAATTAAATCTTTACTATCCACAGAATAACCACTGATAATTAAGTTAATATTCTAAATTTCAAAATTATATAAACATATTTAAATAATAATAATTTGGACTTTTAAAATTATAATTGTATTAAATTTTCTATAAACATAATAAATTTAAATTATTTACATAAAATCACATAATAATAGTGCGTAAGAAATCTATTCAATTTAACAATAACCTTCTTTCAAAAACCAAAGAAAACACAAATGAAACATACCATTTTGATGTGAGAAATCCATAAATATTGTTGATGCATAACATTTATAGGATGTTTCTATGAATGAAAACAGTTATTACCATGATCAATTATAGTATAATGATTTTATATATTTGGGGAATTTTAAGTGTTATAATAATAATAATAATAATTGACAAACTCTAATATCAAATAAAAAATATTAATTTATGACTAGTTTAATTGGTAATGGCCATGTTATTAGATGTTTTGTAAAGCATGAAACATGCAACTTAAAATTCCCTTACTGGTTGAAGGTTTTCCTCTTCAAAACATTAGGAGAACTTCCTCTAGCAGAAGACCTGAGCTTCATGCCAAACTTGGAAGAGTTCTGGGAACTGCACTAAGCATTCTAGTGTTGGTGGTCATCCTTAGACCACATCCCTTATACCAACATTTCAGAGAGCATATTCAGCCTAGTGTTGCCATGCATTTTTGCACGTTTTATATTACATCTTTCTTCTTGGACTCATACATAACCCTTCTAATTGGGAGGGGGGGATGTGGGATACCTAATCCTCTAAGGGTTGGTGTGGAAGATGAATAGTCTAAGGAAATTCAAAAGACCTTGGAATACGAAACCAAAGGTCATATGAATGTACTATAAATGTATATTGTTTGCTAATAATAGATACTCTCTCATGCTTATCATTCATCTTTTGTTTCTACCATGTATGTGTTTATCACTTTATTTTGAATAATTATTATTATTAAGTATACAAAGAATTAATATATAATTTAAATATATATACATGTAAAAAAACACTAAACAAAATTCTTACCCTTATTTTACTATTTGTAAATAGGTTTTGTTACAATACCATGTTTTATCAATACCGAATGCCCAGAGAAAACCAGAGCTAATAAATAATTAATGAATTAATTAAAAAAAACTACTTTGAAGTTAAATCTAAACCTTTAATTCGTGTATATTATTATGAATATTCTAAAGTATTATATGAAAGTTAAATCTTTACTATCTACCAAATAATCACTGATAATTAAATTAATATTGTAAATTTCAAAATTATATAAACATATTTAAATAATATTCTCAACAACAACAAATTGTGAAATGCCAACAATGTGACCGAGTTGGCCATGTGAAAGATCATTGTTTTGATCTTCATCCATATAAGCATTGTCATAAAACCAATAATTAATGAATTAATTAAAAAAAACTACTTTGAAGTTAAATCTAAACCTTTAATTCGTGTATATTATTATGAATATTCTAAAGTATTATATGAAAGTTAAATCTTTACTATCTACCAAATAATCACTGATAATTAAATTAATATTGTAAATTTCAAAATTATATAAACATATTTAAATAATATTCTCAACAACAACAAATTGTGAAATGCCAACAATGTGACCGAGTTGGCCATGTGAAAGATCATTGTTTTGATCTTCATCCATATAAGCATTGTCATAAAACCAATCATTATTTAAACAAATGCTTCAAAAACAAGCCTCGTGTAAGAAGAAAGATTCATCTTGGATGGATTGTTTCTTGGAAATGGGCATCAACAACCAAGAAGATATTTCAGTCATATGTCCAAACTTGTTCTAGAGTATTGAATAGTCTTGCAGTTGATTTTTCTCCATCATATCACCGTGTATCTAACAAGGGGGAAATGATGGTCATCTACAAGCTTCAAAGACACATCAAGCGAGCCTGAGCCACAACTTGTTATTCCATATTTCGAGTTTTAGCTAGAGACAAAGATGCCCTTGAGCATGCCTTCAGTTGATGATACCTCATCAAAGAAGACACTTCCTCTAGCAGAAGATTTTAGCTTCTTGCCAGTTTTGGAAGAGTTCCAGGAATTTCATTAAGCATTCCAGAGTTGTTAGTCATCCTTAAACCATCACAAGTTGAGACCTCCCTTTTCAGGTTGAGGTTCTGCCTTTTATGCGGGTTGAGACCTCCCTTTATTAGTTGAAGGTTTCCCTCTTCAAAACATCAGGAGCACTTCCTCTAGCAGAAGACATGAACTTCATGCCAGACTTGGAAGAGTTCTGGGAACTGCACTAAACATTCCAGTGTTGGTGGTCATCTTTAAACCAGCTCCCTTATACCAACATTTCAGAGAGCACATTCAGCCTAGTGTTTCCATGCATTTTTCCATGTTTTGTATTACATCTCTCTTCTTGGACTCATACATAACCCTTCAGATTAAGGGGGAATATTGGACACGTAATCCTCTAAGGGTTGATGTGGAAGCTGAATAGTCTAAGGAAGTCCAAGAGACCCTCGAATATGAAACCAAAGGTCATATGAATGTACTATAAATGTATATCATTTGTTAACAATAGATACTCTCTCATGGCTATCATTCATCTTTTTATAATTTAAATATATATACATTTTTCTTACCCTTATTTTACTATTTGTAAATAGTCTTTGTTACAATACCATGTTTTATCAATACCAAATGTCCAAAAATGGAGAGGTAATAAATAATTAATCAATTAATTAAAAAAAAAACTATTTTGAAGTTAAGTCTAAACCTTTAATTTGTATATATTATTATGAATATTCTAAAATATTATATAAAAGTTAAATCTTTACTATCCACCAAATAATTATTGATATTTAAATTAATATTCTAAATTTCAAAATATATTAACATATTTAAGTAATAATGATTTGGCCTTTTAAAATTATAAATATAACAAATTTTCTATAAACACAATAAGTTTAAGTTATTTACGTAAAATCACATCATAATAGTGTGTAAGAAATCTATTCAATTTAACTTTAACCTTCCTTCAAAAACCAAAGAACACAAATAAAACATACCATTTTGATGTGAGAAATCCATAAATATTGTTGAATGCATAGCATTTATAGGATGTCTCTATAAATGAAAATAGTTATTACCATGATCCATTATAATATAGTGGTTTCATATATTTGGGGAATTTTAAGTGTTATAATAATAATAATAATTCACAAACTCTAATATTAAATAAGAAATATAAATTAATGACTAGTTTAATTATGTTTTGTAAAGCATGTGACATGTAACTTAAAGTTCAAATCATTATTGGTCAAAGTGAAAAAAATGAGAAGGAGAAAAGCATTTATTTCTTGTAATAATAAGTTTGAGTTCTGAAATCTATATAACATCTTTATTCTAATTTTTTTTTTATATAGTTAAAATTATTAAACATATTTTAATTAACAATTACATGATACTAATTTTTTTTATATATTTAAAAACACATTTTAAATAATAATAAAAACTATCCTCTAATATAACAAAAAATTATATTATGGAATTTAAGAAAAAAAAACCAGTAACTACTTTGATTAAACTGTGCCCTCAACAAACACATTTTAAATAAAAAAACCACTGCAATCTAACGAGACGCTGTATCACCAAATTTTTAAACAAAACCCAGTACCATGATCAACCGTTTATTTAAACCAAAACGGATAAGCCGTAAAATGAATGAAAAAATTCACTGAGACTCAATCATATATACCTGAATATATAAGAAAATATCTCATTATAAACAAACTTACATGTTTGAAAACCAATCATATACATGATTATTATTCAATAATACATGAAGACATCTCAATGTCGACACAATCACTTCACTGGAGGCCAAAGATCACTTGGAACTTCTACTCAACACAGTCTCTATCCGCAAGGCGAAGGGGCCAGCATTGTTGGGTATTTTTGATGGGGAAAATACCAAAAACCAAGATTCAAACACACAAAGGCAATGCTTTATTTTACCTCCTTAGGATCTTTTTGTGCATAGACAGCTTAAATTTTTTTTTACTGAGGAACAAAGTATTTCACCACCATAAAAAACATTCTATTCATTAAAACCTGATGCAAAGATTTACCACTGTAAAGTCCCTTTTATATTCACTGCTGTGAAAAACAACTTACTGCTGTAATAAAAGTTTACATAAGTTTACTGGTGTAAATAAAAATTACACAAGCTTACAAAAATTCGTTCCATCATTTTCTTTATGCACTGCTGTGCAAAACCACACATGGTTTTTCTTACTCCTCTGTTTTTCAATGCCTCACAAAACATTACAAAATATATTTGTGCACTGCTGTGCATACATCCTCTGGTTCTCCACGCTGCTGCTGCGAACACCAGATGTATTTTTCTCCCATGTGCCATGCATAATTAAAAGTCAACACACTCAAAAAACAAATATACGAGCTCCTCTTTTTTTTGTATTACATTGCATTAAAAATGACCATACCTATCTTTAAATGCTACATACCTTTTACATAAAGAAACCTACGTGCTATATAAAAAATATATATATTGTAACGTGCCCATACTCATATTAAAAAGGGCCACCAAAATCTTGTACCAACATTAACTCTTTCACCTACGACGGTCAACCAAAAAACTTTCACTCAACATTTAATATTTGCCGTATGCAGGTTTGGAGCAGCTTTGGTTGATCGACGGTGGAGAGCGATGGAGTAAATCCGACGGTGGAGAGAGATATCGGAAGCCCTCACTTGAGTGAACGATAGCTCCCGATATGTCAGAGTTGCTTACGTCAGGCGAGAGCCACGTGCCTGCACCAAAACGCATCGGAGCCAAGAATACGGAAACAACCTTTCCGGAAAAGCGGTGCAATATGCTTCTGGGCGGTTTTGTGGTTTCGTTCGGTGGTTTTTGGGCTGCGTTGAAATTATAACTTCAACAAGCATTACTCTGTAAAAGCCATTTTTATTCTGTCCACATTGTTAAGGTTGCAAGCGAACCAGAAAACTTATTCAAATATATAGCAAACGCATTAGAATATTTGACTACTGATCTAACATTCTGCTATACAATCTAACGATTATGATTTTGATGATTTTCAACCATGGGCTCAGCAGCCTTTCCCTTTCCTCTACCAACAGGAGCGACGGAAGCAGCGAGACCAGTAGGAGGCACATCGACCGTAATGTTAAAGGAAACCGTGAGATCAGATCTGCCCTCCAGACGACGCCGGGCATTCACACAACCAAAAGCAAAACGTTCGAGGCCCTCATCTTTCTTAGAGCGAGAAAAAATCAGATGTACGAATACACCGATTGCTCACAGTATGCATGAATGAGTCGCATGTCATGCGGGCGCGTGTTATATCTATCTATCTCCGGCGCATGTCAGGGCGTAATAAATTTTTTATAGTGTTGGATTTAAGAATCGCCAAAATGTTTCACGAAGGAAGTCTACTCCTCCCTCATTTGAGGGAACAAAAGTCTAATTTGATGCTACAGCATGATCTCGTGACTTTGATCTCCTACGTAGTGATCCGGTAGACCTTATTCGTTGAATGCACCGCAATTATCCCCCCGTTAGTTAAAATCCAATAGGCCAGCTTCACTTCTTTATTTTTTTCTGGCTTTTCCTTGGATGGAGAGGTCTTTCATGGGTACGGGTCAACTTTTTTCGACCTGCTTGACAGACACATTGTGCGGTAGGTTTCGATAGCGCGACTATGTTAAATGTGTCGCTAATGCTAAGCATGCTCAATGATAGCGTGAGTTATCAGCTTCCACTTAAGCGATGAAGAATCCATACATCTAGATCCGATGAAGAATCAAACCCCGTAGAAATCGACCATGCACCTACAGCTAATTTGAATCTGTACAAGCGATGTGTGTATGTCTGGTGTAAATGAATTACGCCAGCTATGAATTTGTAAGGAAGGCATATCGACCCCTCTGTAATTGTTTGTCTACATTAGAAGATGTAGATAATATGTCGGTTTATGCCGGGCATCATGTGGTGGAAATGCAATCATAAAAAGGTCCATAGTTAAATTCCAAAAGGCCACCAAACCTGTACATCCATATCAGGAATCTCTCGTGGCCAGAGTTCACGTGTTGCGAAGTTTTGTAAGTTCAGTTGAAAAGATTCCCGTGACGAAACGCTATATAACAAGGCGATTCCTAAATTCAACACTATAGAAAATTTATTACGCCCTCACATGTGCCGAAGATAGGTAGATATAACACGCGCCCGGATGATTATAGGGAAAAAAAAAAAACGGCGTGTTACAAGGGGTTATCTCGGCGCATGTTAGGCGCAATAAATTTTCTATAGTGTTGGATTTAGGAATCGCCATATAACAAGGCGATTCCTAAATCCAACACTATAGAAAATTTATTACGCCCTGACATGCGCCGGAGATAGGCAGATATAACACGCGCCCAGATGACTATAGGAAAAGAAAAAACGGCGTGTTACAAGGGGCTATCTCCGGCGCATGTCAGGCGCAATAAATTTTCTATAGTGTTGGATTTAGGAATTGCCATATAACAAGGCGATTCCTAAATCCAACACTATAGAAAATATATTACGCCCTGACATGCGCCGGAGTTAGGCAGATATAACACGTGCCCGGATGACTATAGGAAAAAAAAAGCGGCGTATTACAAGGGGATATCTCCGGCGCATGTCAGGCGCAATAAATTTTCTATAGTGTTGGATTTAGGAATCGCCATATAACAAGGCGATTCCTAAATCCAACACTATAGAAAATTTATTACGCCCTGACATGCGCCGGAGATAGGCAGATATAACACGTGCCCGGATGACTATAGGAAAAAAAAAAACGGCGTGTTACAAGGGGCTATCTCCGGCGCATGTCAGGCGCAATAAATTTTCTATAGTGTTGGATTTAGAGAAAATTTATTGCGCCTGACATGCGCCAGAGATAGCCCCTTGTAACACGCTGTTTTTTTTTTCCTATAGTCATCCGAGCGCGTGTTATATCTGCCTATCTCCGACGCATGTCAGGGCGTAATAAATTTTCTATAGTGTTGGATTTAGGAATCGTCAAACATTTTCATGTAGGTTGTGGTTAGGGTAGTTAAATCTTAATTTTTTTTATTTTTTTTTTTTCTTTTTTAGGTTAATTGAGACGATTGTATTATTTAAGCAAAACAAGATTACGTGGTTTTTAATATATAGTTTAATTGCTGAAATTATATTATTTCAGAAAAACAAGATTACCTGGTTTTTTATAAATATTTCCTTAGGGTATATTTTTCTTTGTTACTCAGAGTTCAATTTAGAATAAAAAACACTTATAGAATCCCTATTACAAAGCCCCATACAATAAATAGCATGCATACCACCTCCCTCGAGGGCCCATTCAACCAAAAACAAAGAACCCAACATAATGCTTCACTCCAAAGTACACGGCATACAAAGCATAACGCTTCATTCTGAGTATAACCTAGCATACAAAGCATAACCTAAACATACAAAGGATACTGCTTCGCTCCAAGTACCTCACCCATTAAACAAAAGAGAGAGATTTCCAAATTCAATCCATGCCATGCTCAATTGTACCCAATCAAGTATTCTCGTTATAGTGAAATTTACATAAAGAAATAATATGCATTACAAAACTCATTATTTAAAATGTTGGAAGTAATGCTTTCATGTCATGTGTAGTTGTTATTAGGAGTTACGAGGAGTCAATAAAGAAGTTCTTGTTTCCAATGTGTGAGTTGTAATGATAATCTAATTGTGTTGAAGTAGGTAATTTGTCTCTTATATATTTGTACTTGTGGTGATCAATAAAACATCAAGAGTGATTTATGTTGCGTGTAATGGTTCTTTGCTCTCTCTTTTATTTTTCTAATTTGGTATCCAAGTAGATTAGATTTGGTATCGGAGCCGATTCTGGCTTGACTTCCTCAAGAGAGGGCCAGAAAAATGTGAGGGAAGCCTTCAGTTTATTTCTATGTAAATAAATAGGGTAAGAAAGTGTTTGATTTTAGTGTTTCTGTGTGTAAATTTATTGTGGGTAGATCTAGAGTCCAAGCAAGACTACTGGGCATAATCGTGAGAAGAAATAAGGGTGTGAAATCATTGTCCAAGAACACCATTCATGTGCTGTTGTCAAAGGATTACAGTGATCAAGGCGAAGTGTGGTGATTTTCTTCATAGCTATTAAAAGATGCTCACAAGTCATTTTCTTCACCAATTCAGAAGTCCATATGCCTAGATCTACTCCCTACAACTTCGTGAACAAGTGCTCCACAGATCCGGCCCACCTCTGCTCCGTCCCGCTCTCTTGTCCCTTCCAAAGTAGATTAGTATATTAGAAATGTAGAGATTAGATTTGGCCGCACATAAATGTCTTCATGAGGGGTCCGCAGAGCTAAGGCATTAGTGGAAAGATGCAGAACATGGGCGCAAGATTTGGAATGTGAGCATCCTCTTCTCTGCCTTGTTGTTGTTCTTAGATTCAGAGTTTGATGTCGTCACATCTCTGCACTATGTTTGTTGCCTCTCTGTACAATGCAGTCTATCAATGGGCTATGACTCTCTTTACAATGATTTCTTCATAGCATTAGTCTCATCTGTCCATGCATTTGCTGAAGAACTCAAACCCCATCAGAAAGCACTCCTATAAGACAAGTCAATTATTTTGGATCATGCCACGATTGAGCATAATCTTCTGAGTGCAAGCAAACTTTATACAAATATGAGTGTTACTGTTCTCCGTGGATCTATTGCGGGCTTGGAGATGGATGGCTCTGGGATTCTCTCGAATCTACTACGTAAAGAGGATTTGATGATGGGAAGTTAGAGTATTGACAAGAATGGAATGAGCACGGATCAATAGGTTTGTGGCACATGAGGTCACTAAGTTGTGAGAAATTTGGAAGAGTGTAGGCCTCCCTATAGATGCCCATGATCCAACGGGAAGGAGAGTACAATGTGCTCTGAATTACCTCTCTATGGCCAATGTCTTGTGTAAAGTTACAAGGACATGTTGCACCGTGTTGTACTGTGTGAAAGTAGATACTTGGGTTGTGTTGAAGTTTTGAAGCCAAGAGTGGTATTGTGTCAAGGACCTGACTGCTACGTGTACCTGTCTTATGAATTAATGTTCAGATATTATGCAACCTTCAAGGATTGAATTAAATTTTTTTATTGTGGCAACCAATGTCTTGTATGTACTTATAGTGGGTCAATGTTGAGTAAAAAGAAATGTGAGAGATTGTGTTGGTGTTTGTTCTTTTTTAGGGTTGGTGGTTCTTAAATTAGAGGCCCCGGTGTCCAAAACATCAATTCTTGTGTGTCTTTATTGGTTATAAATAGGGTTGGTGGTTCTAAAACTAGAAGGCCTCATGTCCGAACATCAATTTTTGTAAGGTCAAGTTGTTTGATCAACTTTTGAACACATTCAGTGTCTAGACCTCCACCCTATCAACTGACGAATGGACGAAAGTAAAACATCCGACAAATGGCGGTTGGTGCATATGATGGTTCATTACTTGACGACTCTTATTGCGGAAGCCCCGACCAACCGAGTTGTGAATATTGTTGATCGTGCAAAGTTCATCAATAATGGTGAGAGGTGGTTGCATTTTAAATGGAGGTCAAGTGACAACTTAAAGATGTGGTGGTGAAAGAGCAGTGTTTGTGAGATTCGAGAGTGGATGTAGGTTCTGATGAAGACTAGTGAGACAAATATTTATTTATTGTTGTAATATGTGTTTTTAGTGTTATCCATTTAAGCATTAAGGGAGGGTGTTGGAAGTAATGCCTCCATGTCATGTGTAGTTGTTGGTAGGAGTTACGAGGAGTTAGTCTAGAAGTTCTTAATTCCAATGTGTCAGTTGTAACGATAATCTAGTTGTGTCAAAGTTAGTAATTTGTGTCTTATATATTTGTACATGTGGTGATATAAAAAAGATCAAGGGTGATTTATGTTGTGTGTAATGGCTCTTTGCTCTCTCTTATATTTTTCTAATTTAAAATACCAACAGATCGATGAGTTTGCTAATGACCAAACCATCTGTAGTTGTATATATAAAATATTCCACGAGACAGGTACCAGAATATTTACCACGACCAGGAACCAAGATATTTACCATGACCAGGCACTTGGACCACGATATTTACCATGACAAGCCAAAATCCCACAACCTCCAAGAGCTCTAAGTAAAATTAACATTAATATGGCCATGAAACCATATCGTATTGATTACACCTTAGACATACCAAAAGATTTGCAAGAAGATGAATGCCCTCCAACATTAATCCTACTCTAAAGAAGAAATTGTTATCGGTGCATGAGCACTTGAATCGGGGGATCTATAAGATCTCCAATATCATAATCACTCACTATGTAGCACTCTACACTATCCCAACTAGAATAAAGATTATGGAGGAAAAAACTCTGATTTCGAAGCATTCTTTTAATGTCCTCAATAGGGGAGAATACATTATAAATCTCCACCTCAATGTCCTCCACGAAGGATAAGAAATTATGTTTCTCCACCTCATTAGCTTTGAGGACCAATCTTAGAAAGGTAAGCATTTGCTAATGAAAAGCTATTGAAGTCAATAATTGTTTTTTCCTACCCTGTTGTACATAGGGTTAGGAACCCACTTTGAAACTTCACCATGTAGCTCACAATCTGAGTGTGAATGACAATCCATCCCATCTTAGGTATCTAACACCCATATTTCCTTTCCCAACCCTTACAGAATAGCATTAAAGAAGGTGGCAATTGAATCATGGACAAAGTGTCTGGCCCTTTGTTTTCGAGAGAGTTGTTACCACCCGTTGCCACCACCCATATGTGTTTGCATTTCATTCACTAACTAGTAGGAACTGGTACAATAGAGAAGGAACATGTATGGAAGCCACTAAAAGTCCCACTACATATGAAATAATGATAGAAAAGACTAGATGCACAATCTTATGAACCTGACCGTAAACCTACTAAATAGTCACCATATGTCAAGAAAAATGGATCAAAACCTACTGAACACAAAGGTGGGACAAGTAGAGACTCACCACCCTCAACAGACAACCTATGACATGGCACTATGAAACATATGCCCCAAATTTGCCAAAAAAATAACATAAAACATAGATTTTCTCAGAAAGAACACAAGACCCTAGAGGCAATACAGAGACAAATTTGCACAACCAACAACTAGACAACTTAGCACAATGTTGAAGGACTTCACTAGAAAGAAAATATACAACTTCAAAACAACAAAGACATCAAAAGTCAAGGCACCCAAAAGACCCAAAATCTAAATGATAATACCCCAAAGTACAATAATTTCCAATCACCATTGAAACTCTTCCCAGAACTTAATTTAAATACAGTGACATACTAACCAAAAGATTTTTAAATGTCCACTGAAACTAAAAAACCAAGAACTCTGAAAAGCTAAGAACTCAAAATTTACACAAAAGAGTACAACTTACACTCTCACCAACCCATTGATGAGAAAAAAGCTTTGCAATTGAGAGTAATCTCCCGCGCTATTAAAATTACTTTGCGGCAAACTCCTAATGCAAAAAACCAATATCACACTTTCCATAAAGCATATCTCCATAGAGAAAGAAAAGCTAGTAAAGGGAGGTAGAGGGCCAACCCTCACCTCCACTCCCACATGCTCCTACAAGATACAAAACCTTGATGATAACACCCATTTAAAGATTCAAATTGTAGTATTGCATTTGACTATGATCAAGCTCATGTTGAGCCCCTCCGTGATTTTAATTCACATTACATTTGGGAGGTGGTGATCATAACCCTCAACCATCCTGTCCCATTTCCAATAACACCCCCATTGGGGGCAGTTTCCTCTTTCTCCAGCAAGCTCAGAGGAGTCTCTGCCCATTAGACCTATGAAGATATAGGGCAAATCTCATATAACTCTAATTCTTGAGATTGGCATCCAAAATTGGCCATGAAATCTATAACCAAGTTTCCTAATATTCTATTGTTAAGTATGATAACAATTCCAATTTTCTTATCAATAAATGAATGCTCCCGATTATACCTTCCAACCTTCAATTTTTTTCTAATTTACGCAGATGTTGATCATTTATCAATTTTTGGGTGCAATCGATAATAGTCTCACTTGTAATAAGTGGAAACCTTCTCAAATGGTTAACTGAAGCCCCCTTTCCAATGCCTGTAAATCCACCACATTATTTCTCGTCAATCCACAACTCTATTAAAATACCCTCAAAGTTAAAGAATTACAATCTCTAAAGACACCTCTAAATACAACAAGCCTAGAGTTTCATTTCGAAGGCACATCAAAATATAATTTTATGAAACCTCTCAGTGGAGGATTGGAAGAAAATTGTGATTGACCCTCAATGATTATTTGCATGGGAAGCATATCTTCTGATCTAACTCCAATTTATTAAAAATATATGCATCATTGTTATCCCCATTCTAATCATTAGCCATCCGAGAAACTGTTAATATTGATTCCCTGATATTTTGTTTTATCACTTCTTTAATTACCTAATAATTCCTTCCTCTATTCCTTAATATTATGCCATTACTCTCCTTCCACATATACTAGAGAATAAAGATTCCCACCAAGGTCTAAGCATATTGATGATGAGATTAAAAAACAAGGATGTATTCCATTAACTTCGGGAGGACTTTATATGATCTTTATTCTAACTAACTTGTTCAAAAATGTATGGAGGAAGATACCATATATCCTCAATATAAGAACAAGAGTTTAGAAAGTGCTCGAAAATCTCTTCCTTTGAATTGGAGAGAAAGAAGAGGGAAGATCCTTCAAAACCCTGCTTTCTAATATGATCCCAAGTGAGAATTTCTCTACCAACTAGATTAAAAGGGGTACATTAGACTAGAGCATTTTGGACCATATCTTCTACCAAATTAATTGTTTTTCTAAAATTATAAGATCTCGAAGAAGAGAATATGCTTCGCTTAAGATGAACATACCTATAGGGTTCAAACCCCATCTCAATTTGTCTTTTTCTTGTGTAATTCTTATCCCTCTTTCCATCAATACCTTGTTTAGGATATTGCACAACAACTCGAGGGGAATACCTCCTTTAGCATATTGCACAACAACTCAAGAGAAGGCCAATCATCTTTGAATTTCAACGACTTCCATAACAATGAATCCTTGTCAACTTTCTAGTAATCTGCTACCCTCGTACTTCCCATTCCTATGGCGAAAGCATGCAAAGTACATAGTTCTTCCCTCATTCAGTCATGGAAATTTTTTCATGTATCATCCCAATATAATGCAATTTCTCCATTTATACTCTCCAAAAAAACATATTTTTGCACAACATTTTAGTTCTATTGAGCTCACTTCCATAGGACATATTTTGCTATGTTAAAATTAAGTATGATATGTTAAAATAAGTATGATATGCTCCTCTTTAGATGGAAGTACGGCATATTTCCTTGCCCATATTTCAATAATTCATCTCCCTCTAATGCCCATATCCACCATAATTAATTTAGCACAAGGGGATCTCATTAATATTTATGGATCTTCCAGCCCAATCCCCTTTCCAAATTCCACATACAATGTTTCGCCCATGCCCGAAATGATCGTTTCCTCACATGATTAGACCCCCAAAAGTGCACTACCAAGCAAAAACACAACCAAAAGCAAAAAGGTTCGAGGCCCTCATCTTTCTTAGAGCGAGAAAAAATCAGATGTACGAATACACCGATTGCTCGTACTCTGCATGAATGAGTCGGATTGAGCCCTTGTTATAGGAATAGCCCTTGTGGAGCCCTTGTTATATAGCGTTTCGTCACGGGAATCTTTTCAACCGAACTTACAAAGCTTCGCAACACGTGAACTCTGGCCACGAGAGATTCCTGATATGGATGTACAGGTGTGGTGGCCTTTTGGAATTTAACAATGGACCTTTTTATGATTGCATTTCCACCACATGATGCCTGGCATAAACCGACATATTATCTACATCTTTCTAATGTAGACAAACGATTAAATAGGGGTCGATATGCCTTCCATAGAAATTCATAGCTGGCGTAATTCATTTACACCAGACATGCACACGTCGCTTGTACAAATTCAAATTAGCTGTAGGTGCATGGTCGATTTCTGCGGGGTTTGATTCCTCATCAGATCTAGATGTATGGATTTTTCATCGCTTAAGTTGAAGCTGATCACTCACGCTGAGTTACTTGTATCATCGACCATGCTTAGCATTAGCGACACATTTAACATAGCGCGCTATCGAAACCTACCGCACAATGTGTCTGTCAAGCAGGTCGAAAAAATTTGACCCGTACCCATGAGAGACCTGTCCATCCAAGGAAAAACCAGAAAAAAATAAATAAGTGAAGCTGGCCTATTGGATTTTAACTAACGGGGGATAAGTGTGGTGCATTCAACGAGTAAGGTCTACCGGATCACTACGTAGGAGATCAAAGTCACGAGAACGTGGTTTTTTATATATAGGTTAATTGAGAAAATTATATTATTTCAGCAAAACAAGATTACTTCCTTTTTTATGCATATTTCCGTAGGGTATGTTTTTCTTTGTTACTCAGCCAAGAGTTCAATTTAGAATCAATTTTTTAATGCATATTTCCTTAGGGTATATTTTTCTTTGTTACTCACCCAAGAGTTCAATTAGAATCAAAAACACTTAGAATCCCTATTGCAAAGCCCCATACAATAAATAGCATGCATACCACCTCCCTCGAGGGCCCATTCAACCAAAAACAGAGAAGCGAAGATAACGCTTCACTCCAAAGTACACGGCATACAAAGCATAACGCTTCATTCTGAATATAACCTAGCATACAAAGCATAACCTAACATACAAAGGATAATGCTTCGCTCCAAGTACCTCACCCATTAAACAAAAGAGAGATATTTCCAAATTTAATCCATGCGATGGTCAACTGTAGCGAATCAAGTATTCTCCGGATAGTGAAATTTACATAAAGAAACAATATGCATTACAAAATTCATTGTATAAAATGTAGGAAGTAATGTTTCTATGTCATGTGCAGTTGTTATTAGGAGTTACCAGGAGTCAGTCGAGAAGTTCTTGTTTCCAATGTGTGAGTTGTAACGATAATCTAGTTGTGTTGAAGTCAGTAATTTGTCTCTTATATATTTGTACCTATGGTAATCAATAGAACATCAATAATGATTTATGTTGTGTGTAATGGTTCTTTGCTCTGTCTTTTATTTTTCTAATTTGGTATAAGAGTCAATTAGATTTTGGTATCCACGCTTGACTTCTTCAAGGGAGGGCCAGAAAAACGTGAGAGAAGCCTTGAGTTTATTTCTATGTAAATAAATAGGGTAAGAAAGTGTTTGATTTTAGTGTTTCTGTGTGTAAATTTATTGTGTGTGTAGATCTAGAGTTCAAGCAAAACTGTTGGGCATAATTGTGAGAAGAAATGAGGGTGTGAAATCGTTCTCCAAATCGTTGTCCAAGAACACCATTCACGTGTTGTTGTCCTAGGATTACAGTAATCAGGGCAGAGTGCGATCATTTTCTTCATAGCTATTAAAAGACGCCGACAAGTCATTTTTCTAGCCAAATCAGAAGTCCATAGGCCTGGATCTACTCCATGCAACGTCGCGAAGAAGTGCTCCATAGATCCGGCCTATCTGTGCTCTATCCCGCTCTCTTGTCCAGATGTAGAGATCAGATCTGGCCGCACATAAATATCTTCGTGAGGGGTCCGTAGAGCTAAGCATTAGTGGACAGATGCAAAACATGGGCGCAAGATTTGGAATGCGAGCATCTTATTCTTTTCCTTGTTTTTGTTCTCAGATTTGGATTTTGATGTCGTCACATCTCGGCACTATGTTTGTTGCCTCTCTTTACACTGCAGTCTATCAATGGGCTATGACTCTCTTTACAATGATTTCTTCATAGTATTAGTCTCATCCGTTCATGCATTTGATGAAGAACTCAAACCCCATCAAAAAGCACTCCTATACGACAAGTCAATTGTTTTGGATAGTGCCACGATTGAGCATAATCTTCTTAGTGCAAGAAAAATTTATAAAAATATGAGTGTTATTGTTCTCCGTGGATCTATTACGGGCTTGGAGATTGATGCCTCGGGGTTCTCTCGGATCTGTTGCATAAAGAGGATTTGATAAAGGGGAGTCAGAGTATTGATAAGAATGGAATGAGCACGGATCAATAGGTTTATGGCACATAAGGTCACTATGTTGTGAGAAATTTGGAAGAGCGTAGGCCTCCCTATAGACGCCCCCGATCCAGCAGGAAGGAGAGCACAATGTGTTCTGAATTACCTCTCTATGGTCAATGTCTTGTGTAACGCTGCAAGGACATGTTGCACCGTGTTGTACTGTGTAAGAGTAGATACTTGGACCGTGTTGAAGTTTTGAAGCCACGCGTGGTATTGTGTCAAGGAACTGATTGCTATGTGTACCTGTCTTATGAATCAATGTTCAGATATAATGCAGCCTTCCAGGGTTGAATTAAAATTGTTTGTTGTGGCAACCAATATCTGATATGTACTTATAGTGGGTCAATGTTGAGTAAAAAAAAATTGTGAGAGATTGTGTTGGTGTTTGTGCTTTTTTTAGGGTTGTTGGTTCTTAAACTAGAGGCCCCGTTGTCTGAAACATCAATTCTTGTGTCTTTATTGGTTATAAATAGGGTTGGTGGTTCTTGAACTAGAAGCCTCGGTGTTGGAAAAATCAATTCTTGTAAGGTCAAGTTGTTTGATCAACTTTTGAATACATTTAGTATCCAGACCTCCATCCTATCAACTAACGAATAGCCTAAAGAAAAATATCCAACAGATGGTGGTTGGTCCAAAGGATGGTTCATTAATTGATGACTCTTATTGCGGAAGCCCAGACCAGCCGAGTTGTCAATATTGTTGATCGTGCAAAGTAAACCATATCGTATTGATTACACCTTAGACCTACGAAAATATCAACAAGAAGATGAGTTCCCTCCAACATTAATCTTGCTCTAAAGAAGAAATTATTATCAGTGTATGAGCACTTGAATCGGGGGATCTCTAAGATCTCCAATATCAAAATCACTCACAGTTATGTAGTTCTCTACACTATCCCAACTAGAATAGAGATTATGGAGTAAAAACCTTTCATTTCGAAGAATTCTTTTAATGTCCTCCACAAAGGAGAATACATTATAAATATCCACCTCAATGTCCTCCATGGAGGAGAATAAATTATAAATCTCCACCTCATTGTCTTTGAGGACCAGACTCATAAAGTTAAGCATTTTCTAATGAAAAGCTAATGAAGTCAATAATTTTTTTTCCTATCCTGTTATACGTAGGGTTAGGAACCGGGTTTGAAACTTCATGACTTAGCTCACAATCTGAGTGTGAATGACAATCCATCTCACCTTAGGTATCTAACACCCAAATTCCCTTTCACAACTCTTACAGAATAGCATTAAAAAAAGTGGCAATGGAATCATGGACAAAGGGTGTGACCCTTTTTGTCCGAGAGAGGCGTTACCACCCATTTGCGTTTGCAATTCATTCACTAACAAGTAGTAATTGATATAATAGAGCAGGAACATTTATGGTAGCCACTAAAAGTCCCACTACCTACAAAATGAAAAGACTAGTTGCACCATATTGACAACCTAGCCATAAACCTACTAAATAGTCACCATATGTCAAGAAAAATGGTTCAAAACCTACTGAACACAAAGGTGGGACAAGTAGAGACTCACCACCCTCAACAGACAACCCATGACATGGCACTATGAAACACATACCCCAAATCTGCCAAAAAAATAACATAAAACACAGATTTTCCCAAAAAGAACACAAGGCCCTAGAGACAATACATAGACAAATCCGCACAACCAACATCTAGATAACTTAGCACAATGTTGAAGGAATTCACTAGAAAAAACATATACAACCACAAAACAAAAAAGACATCAAAACTCAAGGCACCCAAATGACTCAAAATCAAATTGAAAACACCCCAAAGTACAATAATTTTTTATCAACATTGAAACTCATCCAAGAACTTTACTGAAATATAGTGACAGACTAACCACAAGCTTTTGAAGTGTCCACTAAAACTAAAAAACTAAAAACTCTGAAATACTAAGAACTCTAAATTTACGCAAAAGATTACAAATAACATTCTCACCAACCCATCGATGAGCATAAAGCTTCGCAATTGAGAGTAATCTCCCACGGTATTAAAATTACTTTGCGACAAATTCCTGATGCAAAAAACCAATATCACACTTTCCACAGAACATGTCTCCATAGAGAAAACAAAATGCTAGTAGAGGGAGGTAGAGGGAAAACCCTCACCTCCACTCCCACATACTCCTACAAGCTACAAAACGTCGATGATAACACCTATTTAAAGATTCCAATTGTAGTCTTGCATGTGACTATGATCAGGCTCATGTCGAGCCCCTCTATGATTTTAATTCACGTTACAGTTGAGAGGTGGTCAGTATAGCGCTCAACCATCTTGTCTCATTGACAATAACACCCTCATCGGGGGTAGCTGCATCTTTCTCCAGCAAGCTCAGAGGAGTCTCTGCTACATCTTTCTCCAGCAAGCTCAGAGGAGTCTCTGCCCATTCAACCTATGAAGATATAGGCCAAATCTCATATAAATCCAATTCTTGAGATTGGCATCCAAAATTGGCCATGAAATATATAACCAAGTTTCCTAAAATTCTATTGCTAAGGATGATAACATATTCCAATTTTCTTATTAGTAAATGAATGCCCCTGATTATACCTTCCAACCTTCAATTTTTTTCTACTTTACGCAAAGGTTGATCGTTTATAAATTTTTGGGTGCAGTGGATAGTAATCTCGGAATCTCCATGAAATTGTAGTAAGTGTAAACCTTCTCAAATGGTTATCTGAAGCCCCCTTTCCAATGCCTATAAATCTACCACATTATTGCTCGTCAATCCACGACTCTATTAAAATACCCTCAAAGTTAAAGAATCACAATCTCTAAAGACACCTATAAATACAACAAGCCCAGAATTTCCTTTCGAAGGCACATCAAAATATAATTTTATGAAACATCTCAGTGGAGGATCGGAAGAAAATTGTGATTGAACCTCAATGATTCTTTGCATGGGAAGCATATCTTCTGATCTAACTCCAATTTAATAAAAATATATGCATCAATGTTACCCACATTCTAATCATTAGCCATCTGAGAAACTGTTAATATTGATTCCCTGATATTTTGTTTTATCACTTCATTAATTACCTAATAATTCCTTCTTCTATTCATTATTGTTATGCCATTACTCTCCTTCCACATATACTAGAGAATAAAGACTCCCACCAAGGTCTAAGCATATTGATGATGAGATTAAAAAACAAGGATGTATTCCATTAACTTAGGGAGGACTTTATATGATATTTATTCTAACTAACTTGTTCAAAAATGTATGGAAGAAGAGACCATGTATCCTCAGTATAAGAACAAGAGTTTAGAAAGTGCTCAAAAATCTCTTCCTTTGAATTGCAAAGAAAGAAAAGGGAAGATCCTTCAAAACCTTGCTTTCTAATATGATCCCAAATGGGAATTTCTCTACCAACTAGAGAAAAAGGGATACATTAGGCTAGAGAGTTTTGGACCATATCTTCTACCAAATTAATTGTTTTTATAAACTTATAAGACCTCGAAGAAGAGAATATGCTTCACTTAAGATGAACATACCTATAGGGTTCAAACCCCATCTCAATTTGTCTTTTTTTTGTGAAATTCTTATTTCTCTTTCCATCAATACCTCCTTTAGGATATTGCACAACAACTCGAGGGGAAGAGAAGGCCAATCATCTTTTAATTTCAACGACTTCCATAACAATGAATCCTTGTCAACTTTCTAGTAATCCGCTACCCTCATACTTCCCATTCCTATGGCGAAAGCATGCAAATTACATAGTTCTTCCACCATTCAGTCATGGAAGTTTTTTTCATGTATCATCCCAATATAGTACAATTTCTCCATTTACACTCTCCAAAAAAACATATTTCTTCACGACATTTTAGTTCTATTGAGCTCACATCCACATCCATAGGACATATCCTTCTATGTTAAAGTTAAGTATGACATGCTCCTCTTTACATGGAAGTAGGTCATATTTACTTGCCCATATCTACCATAATTTAGCACATAAAACTCTGATTAATACTTATGGATATCCCAGGCCAAATCAGCTTTCCAAATTCCACATACAATGTTTCGCCCATGCCCGTAATGAGTTTTTCCTCACATGATTAGACCCCCACCACACAAAATACCTCCAATTAGAGATAAGTACCTTCCATATGGATTTTGGCAATGTTTTTCCCATGCCCGTAATGATCATTTCCTCACATTATTAGACCCACACCAAACAAAATCCCTCCAATTAGAGATAAGTAGCTTCCATATTTATTTTGGAAATTGCATAGCTAACATTCAATATACAGGAATAACCTGAAGCACCAACTTAAGGATCATCAATATAACTAGGAAATTCAAATATTTAAATGTCTTTTTATTGACTTTGTTAGAGACATTCTCAAGAAGGTCTTGAAAATAGGCAATTCCTTTTGTATTTAGCACTAAAGGAACCCATAAGTATTTAGAGGTGAGAGAGGTGATGCAGAACTCCGTCACTCGAGCCAAATGATGTTGAATCAAATCTTTGCAATTAAAAAAGGAAAATATCTGTTTTCTCTTTATTAATGAATGTACATAAAGCTTCCATAAAAATTGAAAGAAAATAGTGAACAAATCTTGCTTCTCAAAGAATAGGATTCCCAAATAAGAAAACATCATCTACGAATTGTTTATTGGTCACTAGGATGTCATCTCCAAATAAACACAGACCTTTCATCATCCCTATGGAACAATCATCCTTCAAAAGTATTTCCAACCCCTTTGCAACCAAAAGAAATAAGAAGGGAAACAACATATCTCCTTTCCTAAGCCCATGATACATGTTTAAAGTCCTGGAAGGAGATCCATTAATAAAAATAGAAAAGGTGGGCATAGAGATGAGAGAATCACTCAATAAATCCACGTACTGGAGAATCCAAAGGCATCAAGGACTTGCATTAAATATTCCAAACTTATCTTATCATAAGCCTTTGACAAATCAACATTTACCATCATACCTCACTTCTGATGGCCCTTCAACAAATAAATGATCTCATGAGGTAAAATAATTCCATCAAATATCTGACAACCCTCCAAAAAGTTTGTTTGTTTAGGTGAAATTAGATCCTTCAATAAACGCTTCACTTGATTAAATATTAATGTTAAATGGAATGTTAGCAATGGAATTTTGTTACAGGGAAATGGAAGTTCTTAAAGATACTTTATTTCTATGGAGACTCTCACCCTCAATTCCTTGTAAAAAATTATTTTATCTTCATATAAATTCTACCTAGCTATAAGCATGGACATTTTAAATGTGATAAGGATTATATATGAAATTTGAGTCTACTTTCTAATGTGCATGTAATGTTATTAACACAGATTTACCCCAACTTTTAATCTTTCATGTTACTCTTTTTTCCACTCGCTTTGCTTTCTATGAGGGAAAGTTCCATTTCTTATTCACCAAATTTCTACTTTATTACTTCTCAAAGTGATATCCTCTCACGGATTTGATTTATCTATGATGGAAAGTATGAATATTAGCATCATTGATATGTCAAGTAATAACTTTGTTCATGATCTAGACTTTTAGGAAAGTTATAAGATATTCAAATTCAAATTTGTTACAAGATTGCTTGGATTGATACCTGACCTATTTCTAAGCATGAGGATATTTCCTCTTGTAAAATGGATGGGATTACCCTTCTTAATAATTTATGGATAATTTAACATAGTTTTTATATTGATGGACTATTTCTTTTTCCTTCCTTTTCTTTAGTGTCATTTTCTTTAATTAATCAAGGTTTAATGGAATCTTGGTTTTTCCCTTCAACCATTGTTTTATGTTTCATAAAGATGAGTCTTTGAACTTTCAAAAATGTTTTGTGCACTATCCTTCAAAATCACATCAAAAGAATCCAAGTGTACATATGATTGAGAAACAAAACAATTCTCAAAGTTATTTGAATTTCAACCAATAAAATGTCAATCACATACACTACAACCATTAAATTTCCTTACCATTACCTTCTCAGTATGAAATTTATATAATAAAAGTCCAATTTGAACTAATTAGTCATTTCAACCTCTAACTAACCCATGGATAAAGCACAAATAATTTTTTTTACTAGCTATGAATACAAGTGTTGATCCCACCATTCTCCCACCCACATTGATATGCACTCACACAAATAAGTTGGCCACCAAAAAATGTTATCATTTAGGGAAGTTGGAACCCAAGTATGAACACGTTTAATACCCTTCCTTCTTATAACATAGGTTTATATCATAAGCCAATAATGGAAGGTAGTAGTGGGATGTGAACCCCAATAATAATATGTTCCTTTATTGTTTTATTCTATAATTCAAAACTATAACCTTAGTAGCGGAAGAAGGAATTCTTCATCCATGACATCCTTCAACCAAATATTTAGACAATCTATTTCACTGAAATTGCAATGCCATGGATTTCTCTATAAATACTTAAGTTACTTAAGTTTAGTGATGTTTTTAAGGGATATCATGAGTGTCACTTTAAATACATGTCTATTTCCTATGATGAGTATCACTTGAACGCTCTTTCCTTATTCACTAACATTCACCTCAATTCATTGGTTCCATCATCTTTTCAATGGACTATTTTATAAACTTCACCCATTAAAAAAATACTTCAGCCAACACTTTAAAGTTTCTAAATAAGATGAATATAGTATACTCACACTTAATAACCATAAATATGAAGATGGGGAGTCAAGTTCAACTTTTCTAACCTTTGCTACAAATTTTTCATAACAATTAGCATAAAATTGATATGAAGTTCCATGCATCATATATGGTGCATAAATTTGATAGATAGTTTCAATGATATATCATCATAAATTACTAAATAATTATCAACATTTTGTTATTTTTTATCCTTCCATTTCTGACTATGGCTAGTCTTCATCATAATTCCAAATCCTATTTGATGCATTGCTAGAGACATGTGTCACCCACGTGATACTATCATGTTAAAAACATGTTCATATCATTGGTGTGTTTGGCACCATTGGGATTAGTTATGCTTGATAAAGTATAACAAGTGGAAAGTAGTAAACCAATGATCGATTTACTACCTTTTAATATTTTCAATTCAATATCACGTTATTATCATCCAATGGACATGATGTAAAATATAGGTTAGTTAATATAACCACTCAATTTCTATGATGCCGAGTCCTAACTAGATTCGACTAGAATTATGGCCTAATTAGGTCAAAATACAAATATATTCTATCCATGGCATTATAAGGTTCGTATATCAAATTAGCAGTGCATCAACTTATTAAAGTGAGATTAGTCACATCAAATGGTTATTGATGGAGTTTTATCTATGCATATGATATATATTGTTGTAGTTGTCTTGCAAGAAGCTTAGGACAATTCATGGTCAAAATATACCCAGTTTATTAATTATACCCATCCCAACCTATTCCTCTAGTGTCTCAATCGCCTACTTAACTACACATCACCAACCATTAACCATCACTTTTGATGCTCTCTTCTATCCTAGTAATATATATGCATACCAATAGTATCTTCAATCAAACCATTTGGTGCACTACCATGTTTTGAACCACCCTATACCAAGGAAGTTTCTTCTATTCTAACCTACAAGGTGAATTTCATGACAAGAAAAAACACATTTGTGAGGATCAAATCAAGTGTTTGAATGGTTCCAACAAGGCAGAGTGTGCCTCAATCAAGCACAACAAAACTTTTCCTCAATTAGAGAGATAGAAAAGTGTTCGGAACCAGGAATTACAAAGAGGAGGTGGGGGGGAGGGGGTGAATTAGTAATTTACATTTTTTCTTTTTATATTGGGAAATTAAACATTCATTTGTAAATCATGTAGCAACACATGTGAAAAAAATAGTCACATAACACTTAAACATAATGGTTTAAAATTAAAATCCTTTCAAGATAAAATCAACCAAAACTTGTTTTATATTATGATGTAAATCAAAGGCACCAACTCTGATTATATCAATTATTTGTGAGAACCTACTCATAGGATGCATCAACCCCCTCAAATAATAAATCACCAACTTTTCTAAGGGCATCATCCTCTAATAATTGTAGTTACCAACCTATTACAACCAAAATTTCCATAATTTCATGTGATTTTCACACTCATATATTTTCACCTATCTATGGACCTTAGCAAGTAATCAAATTGATTTAGTGTTATTTGTACCTTCCTTTGGTTTAAATAGCTCACTTAGCTTCCACTTCATATTCACTCAACTACCCTTACTGTGTTGCATAGCACCTCTTGGATACACTCAATCATATTCACTACTTCTTTTACTAAGTTTCCACTCAACTCTCACTCTCTAGCAACAACACATTCTACAACAAATTCTCGACATGCTCACCTCACATGTATCATCCACTCTACATCTTCTCTTTGATTCTTCCTCCTCATGGAGAGAAAACTCCATGAATCTTCTCATAGCTCAAGAAGGAACTACATTGAATTTCACATAGCTCGAGGTGGGGCTACAATATGGTCATATGGTTGAAAGGAATATTTTGATATGGCTCACCTTGATTTCGACTTAACTACTACAAATTAACAATGCTCAATATGGTCTTCATTAGAAGCACTAAGTTGTCCATTAATTTTTTTATGGCTCAATATGGACCTTCAGTAAACATACTAGCTTTATGTATGATTTACATTACCAGACCTACACAACTCAAGGAGCATATCAAATGAATTTTGTATGGTATAAGAAGTACATCAGTATGGCTCACCATGTTGAGAAAACTACTCGATGTGGAGGATTCATAACTAAGGCCACTAGCACCACATACTTCATTGGAAGTTTACACTAGTTTTCACTTCATGTCCACAACATTGAGTCCCTTCACTTACTACAAGTTAATTTTTTGATGCCAAATTTAAATAGTTTCAAGACCTTAAAATCTTATCCCCCATTTGAGCATGTGACATGGTGTTGTGATCATCGGATAAATATAGGAGGCACCTTACCATATCAAAGGCCTAAACCACATGCCCTCATGTATTGGAATTTTATGCCCTAGGGCTAGGACCTTGGACTTATCACGCCATTTCCTATTCCATTTGTAATCCAGAAACAATATGGGGTGTAAAATTACCATCAAATGATAGTGCTGAGAAATTTCTATCTCCTGGGTCATATCAATCATGATATCACACCATTGTGCCATCCCATTGATTAATCCCTCCATGGGTTCTATCCTTGGGGATTGGAAATGTTCCAGTCAACTATTACTCCTTAAGATGCTCCTCCTGAGATTTGACATTTCAATAGATTTCTCCACCAAATTGATAATTCCTTAACACAAGAAAATACCCACAAACATGACGCTTGGCACAAACTTTAAGAACATGCCACGTCAATTTCCAACCCATACACTAATGCCATCATTGCCATGCGTTGTATTTTCATTTGGCCACACAAAATAAAACTACCTACATCTTGTCATTCTATCATTTATCCATGCTTTCAAGTAGCTAGCACATTACAGTTATCTCATCCTCATCAACCAATCATATTGAACCATGTGTTTTCACTGCCAAGTCATCAAGTTCTCAAGGGGACCCAAGGTCCTCTATTTACTAACTAATTTGTTTATTAAATAAAAACTCCCCCGCAACATGATTCGAGTGTTAACCACCATTCTCTTATGTTAGTGAGGTTCACGGGCCCATTACTAGCCAATTCCATCTTGTGGCCTCCATCTACCACAACACCTTTCCGATAAAGCCTTCATGGTAGGGGACATGAAATATTAAGATACGCTGATGGAGAATTATCTATCCACTAGCTCTATTAATCACGCCACTTACTATTAATAGAAATGGAATGAACCCTCAATGTAAATGGTAACTTAGCCATCTATTGATGATAAGAAAGCACATTTCATATCTTCTATTTGTCGGAGGAACCATGAGGCCTCAAAACCTTACCAAAATTTAAAATTATCATAACTTATCATCTTTTAGGATATTTTCAAGCTTCCATATATCATTGGATAGGTCCTTCTGAGGCCTATCAACTTGAGTACTTTGCAGGAGACTCTCAACTTATTATCTACACAAAAAATCTTTTCAAATTAAAGCCATCGAGCCACACATCCACCAGTCATATTCATAATGTTTATGAGTATTCATAACTTGTCATACAGCTGTTAAGGTTCTCAAATAAAGACCTCAACTACTATTGAAATCCCCATAACCTTGACACATATTGACATAATTAACTACAATTTTGAAATCAATCATCAGTTGACATCAATGAAAATATATTTTTCCAACAATCTTCAAATTTTTCATTGATTACAATATTAAAAGAATTTATTGAGCCATTGATGGCCACAACATATCATAGCACTCCCCCTGATACCTATCGAACTCTTTTCCCATTGAAAATTCTTGTGACATTTTCCTTTCAAAATTTTCTTCAGCCCCTTTGAGATCAATGGTAGAGGATGTAACTTAAAGAATATCTCACTGAAAAAATATTGATGGTGTTGGAAATTCATCAACCTAGGGAGTTCTCCCTCATATTAAGTAGCAATTAGAACTCACACCATTTGATGTAGAAGCTCCAACTTGAAATAAGGTAGGTTTCCATTATCCTTAGGAGCTTTATTTGCCTAAAATTATGAACATAAGAGATTATACAAACAATCTTTGAAATAAGCAAGTAAGTTGACATTGTGAGGCTTACAATCGTAAAGTATATAGGATTCTTTTGCCGCATGGAAAGAAAGAGTGAGCTTATAGAAGAAAAGTAATAGTACTATCCTAAAAGAGACACACAAGAGAATGAAAGGAGAATCAATGATTAACCTTCAATGTACTTCACAAGATAGAAATGATCATAAAAGAAAGTAACAATGCACATTCAAGAAGATGCATACTAAGGCCAATGAAATAGTTCATTTTCATTAGCATTTGTTAACATAAACATACACCGAAATCACTGAAATGATAACCTCACAACCATTCATGACATATATCAAGTGAATGTCCCAAGATATACAATTACAATGATGTGACGTTGGTTTCAATAGTGGAACGTTAAGTCACAACTTTCTCTCTAAAGAATTATCTTCTGACCTATGCGAAATTAGAGAATCCATGAAAAAAATTCCAAAGTCCTTTCTCTTGAGCTATGAGGGTGTATTTATATCAAATGAGGTGACTCTACACCTCCCATTTGACTTGTTACCTCCCTAATAACTGTTGATATTATACTATGAATTTTTGAATTCCTATATGACCTTTGAGCTTCTACATGAATTTAGAAATTTCTATTGACTTTTTTGCATTCCATGTGGGACCCTTGGGATTCAACACATTTTACACTTGTCATTTTTTAATTTACATGATTACACCCACCAATTATGTGTAAAAACACAATTACACAGATGACTTTGTAACGACACATCCAAATAAGCCATAAATTTCCAGCGATGACAGGGAATTTCAATGCAAAGATTTTCTCCTTGCTTTTATGACTTTGATTTCATCATAATGGATATTTACTTATTGTTCATATTCACCCTCAAAATGATTTGGATAAGTATCATAACCTTCCAAGTCAACATGAGATTCCACCATTTTGTCATGGTGCTAGATTTCTTCATATTCTTAATTATGGTACTTCCTTTCTCTCCTTGTTTGCAAGTTCTCTCTTGTAGCCTCCATTAATGAAATCCCTTGCAGATGACCTTGTCATGTTTCAATGGTAACACCTACAAATGAAGTCTACTCATGACAAGCCAACATCAGTCTATAGACCACATATTCTACCTTTTCTTGCTCATGGAAGATACTTATTGTGACGAGGAATCAAACAAAGATTTTGAGAGTAGGATGCTAAGAATTGTGTAGTTGAGGGCAGTAAGGACCTAGGAATGGCCACATTATCCTTTGGAATTGTGAAATGCATAATTAGGGAATATTTATCAAAGTATTGTGAAATGGGGAAGTTTAGGAGATAAGGGTGGAGGGCTTGTTGAATGATAATTGTAGCATGAATTTCTCAAGGCACAAGGGGAAAATATTATGTAGTTGAGAATCACAAGGACTGAGGGATGACCCCACTATCCACTACAACTGTGAAATGCATAGCAGGAGGTAAGATAGGATAAAGTACCATGCAATGAGGATTTTCTATCTACAAGGAGGAAGTAATAGACACTGTAACAACATAATGCACATTTATTTAGGAGAAGATTCCAAGAATTGTGCATGAACTAGAGGTGACCCACTTTTCACTATAATTTCACAATTCATAGTATGGAGCCCACAAGGTGAAGGGATTACATGATTGGTCAAGTTAGGGAGGAAGGGAGGCAAGTTTGCACATTGTAATTGTGTAATGTGAAGTATATGAAGGGGGGGATTCGGATATTCTGGAGTTTGGGATCAAGTTAGTGACACAGGGAGGCTCTAGTGTCGACTAAAATGTGTAATGTGCAATCCATGGAAAGATGGAACAATGTACTATGCAGTTGAAGGAGATACTAATGTAGTGAGAGAGGCTTGCTCACTTTGATTGGGAAATGCATATTTCTCAAACGATTCCATGTAGGTGATTATGTAGTTGAGCAAGCCAAAGACTGAGCGAGGATTGAATGCTAACTAAGATTGCACAATGTGTAGTGGAATCCTGATTTGGTAGTGAATTTGCAGTTTGCAGATGGAGGAGGCAGGAACTGAGCATTGGAATTAAGAAATGTAGAGTTGTTGGAGGTGGATACCGTGGAGTGAAAAATTATAGGAGAAAAGGATGCTTCACTATGAATTAATATTGCACAATGTGTAGGTCTAGGAGGGAGAAAAGTTGACAAGTTGCAGAGACAATGAAATCTCTGAGAATGACAAAGGGTTGGATTAGTGAGACAACAGAGAAAACGCATGCAAACAAGTCTTGGAATAGTGATGTCACACTCATATAACATCAAGACTAGGAAATAGAATACACAATGCCCAAAATCAACATGCATACCTTGAAGCGACAACAAAGTGACACTTATTTCTAAGTGTTAATGTTGAAATGTAGCGTTGCAACACTTAGACTACATGTTAAAATAGAAGCGTCGAGTGCAACCGGAAAGTGCACTAAGTTGTAGGAGTGTGTCTAGCACATATTATTATGACATACATGATCATCTCATGCAAAATAACTTCATAGAGATGCCTTTAGTAGTGCCCTGATGTGAAACTCATGCAATAGTGAAAACAGTTAAAAGTGACACTTACAATAGTAATAAAAAGTGAAAACAACACTTGAAAAATCTAAATAAAGTGAAAGAGACACATGATAAAATGAAGAGAAACCAAAATAAACACTTGTGAAGGTGAGAAATAAAAAATGACAATCGCAAAAGTGAAAGGAACACTTGTGAAAGCAAAAGGTGCACAAAAGCGACAATTGAGAAGACTCACTAGAATGATGGTACACTTGCAATTAATAGTGGGATAGATTGTCAATTGGAATTGTACACTAACTATCCTTATGTATTATTTAGTCATTATCTTTGTGATTTTCATAGTCACTCAAAATTTTCCATCTTTTATATCACCAGGGTGCAAGAGGGATCTCGACTTATTGAGAGAAAAGGAGGTCATTTCTTTGTATACTTTTATATACCTCTCAAATTAATATCCGCGCTCTTAGTTTCCTCCTTTCCCTTCTCTACTCAATTGTATCGAAAAGAAAAACACCATTTAATTACCACAATGATTCAAGGAATAAAGATTCTAAAATAAACACAGGCACCATGGTTCAACTTATAGCTTTCTATTTGAATGAATCATATTTTCCATTCAAACATACTTGAATTTAAAATATGCATTGACCCAAACAAAGAAGTAGAAGATAGACTAACAAAGATTTGCTTGTCATCAGAATTTCATTTTCCAAACTTTACCACATTATTCTTGTGAGCCAGAAAAGAGCAATTTCATGCACATTCTTATTGAACAAAACACAAGAAAAAAAACATGACAAAACAAGAAAGGCGAAAGCATAAAAAAGTGGCATGCAAGATAGAAACGATAACACAAAATAAATGGAAATACTCGATGAGGAACAAGAGATAGGGTTATGTAATGCAACTATACCTACTCCTATCATAATCAGCTATAAGGTTAGGGCTCAGTGAAGTGAAATTTCCACTTTCACTATAGAATTTTCCCCCACCTATAAACAAAAAGATAAGATCAATTAGAAACCATATAAAAAAATGTGTAAAAGTAAACATAATAACTTGAATACCTTGCATAATAAATCAAACGTATTTTTTATTACTATAAATATGTGCCATAACAACTCATTTTAACTAGTTTGTAACTTCACCTTTGTTATTAGAACAAAAATATAAAAACCTAGAAATATTATTGTTAATGTACCTCGACATGTGTTCACATCCTTAGTAAAAATAAAGAAAGATATAAACTTATTATTAATAATAGATCTTTCTAGGTAGGATTACTCAAGCCAATCGTAGATTCAATCATGAAATCCAAAACAATCCTTTTGAAAACCTTGAATTTTTTGAGAGAATTAGCTTTCAATTAGTACAATAGAATCATAAAGAGAATCTTGTGATGAGAATTTAATCTGATCTTGTTAAGAATCCTTGTTAATATTGTGAGGACCTTCCATAACAATCAAACAAGGATAAAGTGCCTCAACTTCTTGACAAGGATCCGAAGAATGAAATGATGGATCATAAGAATTTATGGCCTTAATGAGATCAACAAATGTAGAACAACTAACATCAAACAAACTGGTGGGAAAATGATACATTGAAAAAGAACTATTAAGGCCAGTATTACCATCAAGTGGATCAATTAAGGCATAAGATTCTTAATTCTCAATTCATTCCCTTTTCATTGAATTACACATTAAAATCGTAATATGATAAATGAGGTAATTTAAAATACTGGGTATTGTAAACTTAAGAAACCAATTAGGATACCAGGCTGACAGAATTTTGGAATCATGTGTCAAATCAAATCCAGTATCCTTATTCAAGTGATGGTTTTGATATGCTAAATGATTCAAGCAATGAATTCTACTCAAAATGGTTATTTGGGAGAAAATAAGAATGATTAGTTTTATGATATTCACAATAAATATTAGGAGTTGATTGTTTAGGGAAGAGCTTGACATGGAGAAATATTTTGGGGAATGATGATATTTGTCTCCATAATCAGGATGACATGTTACAACTTGTGTGCATCTAAGAAAGGTACGTGCTCCAATCTTGGATTTGATACAAGGGATTTTCATAAATAAGAATTAGCCAAACAAGAAAATTCTATTTGATTAGAGATTATATCCTGAGGATTAAGAGAGTTAAATTGAAAACATTGAAAATCCTTCATGAAAGAGCTTACATCCAATGAAACAATGTTCAGAAGAGAATTATGCAAGTAATTCTAATATGACCTATTTCAAAGGCCTTATCAAGATTACAAGATCCTGACATAAGCATCAATTGATGTTGAGGTGCCTCGATTCCTTGACAAACCATTGAACTTTCAATGTTGAATGATTGAATTTTGAAAACATCATCAAGTCATATTTGGTGTGAAGAAAACTGTCATTAATTATTTTAGTAGGAAAATTCTAAATTAGATGACAGTTGTTGGAGTCAATATCATGATATGTATCAACATCAACAGATATATTACCCAAATTGTAAGAGAGATGTTAAAAAAATATTGCATCATATTCTTCATCGTGGGAAACATTATCACCTTGTGTGAATTTCAAATTATGATGTGGATTAGGAGAAAAATACATACCAATTGATTCACTACACACATCTCCACGTAAAAGCTAGTGAGATGAGGAATAATTTTTTGTGAGAAACTCTTATATGATTAGACCAAATTCCATATGAAAGCTTCACAAATACAATTTTTATTGTGAATTCAGGAGATAATATAATGTACTTCAGTACTCGTCACCATGTAGTTTAGCAAGATCATTGTTATCCAAAAGATGGTTGCCCAAGGATTTAGATTGATTAAACATCTAGAGTTGATTTGATTGACTGTCAAGATGAGTAGATTCTAAATCATCCAAGAATGGAGTAAAAACATCTTGAAATGGAGGATTTTTAAAGAGAGAAGAGACATGAAAGTTATCTTCATTGTTCTGATCCTATACCTATGGAATGTGAAGAAATTGTTCCTGATCACTATTTGGATCAACAGGTTGAAAAAAAAAAGTATCTGAAGAACTCATTGATGGAGCATAATGATCAAGCGGTTCAAGGTACAAAGGGTCACGACATGTAGATGATAGAGGATGATATTTTTCCCACGAGGAAACAAGATTCTGGTGATGTAAATTAATGTGATCTAGGAGAATCAAGGGATCATTCTTTACACAAGGTTTAATTGGATTAAGATAACATTCAAAGTTTTCCTGGATGATATCTCTATCATAGGAACGAAATATAGGTAGGATAAATGGATCAAAATTTTGATTTTTATATTTCCCAATGCCAACACCAATATGAGGGACCATTTTATTAGGTAATGAGAAAGGAAGAGGAGAGGGAATAAAAGAGATGATAGGTTCCTCCTCTGAAGTTTGAGGTGCCTCACAGTCGATATGAGTTGAAAGACAAAAATAATCCAATGATTCTAATTCGAATTGCTTCAAAGATATTTGAACCAAATAATAAAAATTTTCACCCATGAAATGCCAATTCACATCTTCTTCTGAAAACTCATAACAAAGATAAAGAAACCAATCAATAAAATCCTCTAATGATTTATCAAATTTCATTCTAAGTTGATTGATCCTTTTAGATACATATTTATAATCATACCTATCAAATGCTTCATGAATATATTTGATAAGTTTCTCAAATAAAAGAACAAAGGAAATAGGTAATGTATTCCACCATTGTTCGACAAGAACTTCAAGGATAACGATGAAAAGCATACTCTGAACGTATTTATAATTAATTCCATTAGAAAGATAAAAATGAAGGAATCAAATTATATGTCCAAGAACATTTAATTCACCCTCACCATCAAACATAAATTCCTACAAGTCATGAATTATTTTCTAGTGGATTTTAAGATTTTATCTATTAGAAAAATATCCTAGGATTATGATTTGGGCCATTTCAGGATGAGAGATTAAAAATGGACTCAATGGACTTAGCTTATCATTTGTCCCTCCTTCTAGCTCCAATTGTTGTCACTATTGAAAATTCGTCAACGAAGGGGGCTCTCCCTGGTGTGAAGTCCCAATTAGACCTCATAATGTTTGGAGTAGGATCCACAATTGGAAATAAGGCCAGTTTCCATTATCCTTAGGAATTTTCCTTGTCTAAAATTATCAACATAAGAGATTATAAAAAAAATGTATGAAACAAGCAAGAAAGTTGACATTGTGAGGCATACAATCATAATGTATATAGGGTGATTTCACGATAAGGAAAGAGAGAGTGAGGCTCTAGAAAAATAGTAATAGTGCTATCCTAAAAGAGACACATAAGGGCATGAAAACAGAATCATTGATGAACCTACAAAGTATTTCACAAGATAACAATTATCATAAAAGAAAGTAACAATGCATATTCCATTAGCATTATGATGCATGTGTTGTACTTGATGGCAACCCACTTATAGCAGAACAACTCACTTGTATATGGTAACTAGATGAATCTATGTATCTAGATGAATCTACAGGAGAGATATCAGATGTGACAGAATGCATGATAGTTGTGTTTACAGATATGACAAAATGCAGGGTAGTTCAAAGGAATCGGTTCACAAGTAATGTACAATGGCAAATCACATTATAACAGGTATATTTAGAGTGAACAAAGTAATGATATAAAAGAAAAAGATGAAGGAACAAAGGACTATAGATCAAAATCAAGAAGTTGAATAAAAAGGGCATTTTCAGGTATGTTAAGTTGTATACGCGGGTTCATTGTAGAAAAAGAGCATATACACACGGATTAATAGAATAAAAGGAGTGTATATGTATACACACACTTTCACAGGAGGAAAGGCGTGTACATGTTGGAAAACCAAAGTTTTGGTCTGAGGTATTTAGTCCAAGGTATTTTGGTCCAAGGTATTGATCCAAGGTATTTGGTCTAAGGTATTGACCCTAGGTATTTGGTCCAAGGTATTGGTCCTAAGTGGTTTTGGTCCAAGGTATTGAGAAAGGCCTAAAACTATATAAGGAGGAGAAGATCATTAGGCCAAAGTGTGCAAGTATTGAATATCCTATGAAGTGTTAGATCATATATGCAGGTTATGAGCTTATGATGCTTTGCTTGATCTGATCGAAGGATGTGCCTATGTGGTTAATGATGGTTGATGGATCAGGATCATAAAGCCTGAAATGAATTATCATTATGTGGTTTGATCATGGACAATCTAGATTTGAATACTGGCGCATGTTTTATTTTGTAAATGTTACGATCTGAGTGCGACTGAAGTATAGAATGTCTGTGAAGTTTCAAGTTAGTATTTGCAGATGTGTACTCTGTTTTTCTTTGGTAAAAGTGCATATACATGATGGTTCGACACATCGAAGTAGCGTATACCTTATGAACTATGATATTTGAAGTCGGAGTTGGTTCTAGCTATTGATGCAGAGTTCTGAGGTATGCTTTATGTTTTGGTGACTGCATTTTGATTGCTCGGATAGATTGATTATGATTTTCTTTAGTGATTATGGATGAGATCTAATGATGGATCATGATCATAATCACTTATCATTATGTGATCTGATAATGGATGGGCTAGATATGATTGCTAACACATGTTTTATCCTTTATATGTGATGATCTGGGTATGCCTAAAGTAGGGAAGGGCAACAAAGTTATAAGTAAGTATTTGCAAATCTATATGCATGTTCACTTTGGTGAAATTGTGTATACATGCTAGTTCATCTCATCCAAGTGGCGTCTACACTCTGATGCATGGTTTTGAGGTTACAACTAGTTCTGAATGATGATGCAATGTTCTGGGTTCAGATCTGTGTACTGGTTACAGTGATCTATATTTTCTAGTTGATTGGTTGAAGTTGATTAAGTATGAATGAATGGTTGATTCAGTTGTGTTAGAGGTTCAGAGGTTGTCAGTGATTGATTAAGTTTGGTTGATTTAGAGAGTGATGATTTAGTTTCAGTGATTGGTCGATGCAAATGTATTTGATGGTTGTATTGCAATGGTGATTGATTCTAAGCTTCAATGTTATTGATGGGTCCAGTATAAAAATTGGATGAAACGAAGCCTTCATGTGTGTTATTGTGTACCAGGAGCATCTAGTCTGAAAATTTATGAAACGTGGTCCCTAGAGGAAGAAAGAAGGTCATAGCCTTCTGTAGGTCGGTGCCTACGTAATAGTAAACATATCAGCTAGTACAAGATCTAGAGGGTTGTAGCTCCCTTCCAGTAGATGTTGGAGAACGATAGAAGGTTGTAACCTTCTACTGGTAGAAGCCCGCGTACTGGAATGAGGCTGCACCAGTACAAGATTGTAAATAGATTTTATTATTATTAAAAGAAGACAGAGATGACAGCAGCAAGTGGTTTTTACCCACATTGGGTTTCCACCTTAAATATTGGTGTTCATGTGTGTTTCTTATGTGTGATGGTTCATTCTATTATTAACTGCACATGGTTACTATTTAATGTTTAATAAATTACTGATGCATGATTAAAGATCAACATATGATGAATTAACTAAATCATAAGTTCACTAGATATATGTTGGTTGCCTTAAGAATGGTTGCATGCACACGCGAGTTCCCTTCACTGAAGTAGCGTATATAAATCTACTTATGGAAATGAAAAAATTATTGATTGCTAATACTGATTCACCCACCCTCTCAGTATTATTTCCAACATATTCAACAAGATGCATACTAATGCCAACGAAATAGTTCATTTTTCTTAGAATTTGTTAACATAAACATAAACCGCAAATGATGAAAGAATAGTCTCACAATCATTCACGACATATGCATGAAAGTGAATCAGCTCTGAGAGATTCATATATCAAGTGAAATGCCCAATATATATAATTACAATCCTGCGGTACTAGCTCCAATAATGGAACAATAGGTGACTGATTTTTCCACCAAAGAATGATTTTTTTTCCTATGCAAAGTTAGAGAAACTAAGGTGAAAATTCCAAAGTCATTTCTCTTGATCCATGAGAATGTATTTATACCTAATGAGGTGACTCTACACCTCCGATGTGACTCATGAGCTCTATCATGACTCTTGAGCTTCTACTATGAATTTTTGAATTCCTACATGACCTTTGAGCTTCTACATGACTTTAAAACTTTCTAGTGACTTTTCACATTCAATGTGGGACACTTGGGCTTCCACACATTTTACATTTTGTAATTTTTGAATTTACATAATTACACCCATAAATGATGTGGCAAAACAAAATGACACACATGACATTTTAATGACACTTGGATAAGCCATGAATTTCCAATGATGACATGGAGCCTCATTGTAGAGAGTCAATGCTAAGATTTTCTCCTTTCTTATATGAATTTGAATTCTTCATAATGGACCTTTACTTGTTATTCATATTCATCATCCAAAGAATTTAGATAAGTATTAGAACCTTCATAGTCAACATGAGATGTCACGATTTTTTCATGGTCCTATATTTCTTCATACTCTTTATGATGGCACTTCCTTTCTTTCCTTCTTTGCAAGTCCTCTCTTGAAACCTCTCCTTCATGACATCCCTTGAGGATGACATTTCCATGTTGCAGTGATAACACCTACATATGAATTCCACTCATGAGAAGACAAAATCAACATGTATGCCACCTATTCTATGTTTTCTTTCTCATGGAAGATCATGACTATGACAAGGAAACATACAAGGATTTTGAGAGTAGGAGGTTGAGAGCTGCATAGTTGAGGGCTATAGAGACTTTGGGATGGCCACAATATCCTTTGCAACGTTGCAATGTAAAATTAGGGAATGTTTGTGAAATTATTACTTAGTGGGGAAGTCCAAGAGATAAGGGTAGAGGGCTTATTGACTGAGAATGTGTAGTGCACAACACTCAAGGAAGAAGAGGTAGAGATTATGTAGTTGAGCATCATAGGGACTAAGGGATGACCCCACTATCCATTGTAACTACACAATCCATAGTAAGAGGCAAGATATGAGAAGGTGATGCACAATGACTAGTTTTAGTCAGCAAGGATACAAGAGCAACCACTATAATTGTGCAATGCACAATGATTGAGGAGAAAATTACAAGGATTTTATAGTTGAGGATTCCAGTGACCTAGAGTTGGCCCACTATTCATTATAACTATGTAATACATAGTAGGAGGACCACCATATGAAGGGATTGAGTAATTCAGAAACTTATGGAGGCAGGGAGGACATGTTGCACTTTGTAACTACACAATGTGCAGTGGCCGAATAGGACGCCTAGAGTATTGCATAGTAGCTAAAGATAGTGACATAGGCAGTCCCCACTATCCACTAAAAATATGAAATGCACAATCCAATGGAAGATAGGATAACATACTACATAGTTTAGGGAGTTAGTGATGCAGTGAGGCAAGCTTTGTCAATGTGATTGTGTAATTTGTAGTTATGAAAGGAATGAGGAACATTATTTCATATTTGAGTAAGTCATGGACTGAGACAAGCTTGACTACTGACTAAGATTATGTAGTTCTCAATGGAATCCTGACTGAGAAATGATTGTGTAGTTTGCTAATGAAGGAGGTAGGGATTGAGCATTAGAATTGTGCAATGTGCAGTTATTGGAGGTAGAGACTACGCAATTCGTATTCCAGGAAGAAAGTATGCTTTTCTATGACTTAATACTGTGAAGTGTGTAGTTCTAGGAGGGATAAAATTTGAAATGTTTCACGGATAGCGAAATATCTAAAACTGACAAACTGTGGGGTCAGTGAGACAAGATGGAACATGACATGAAAACATGTCCTAGAATAGTGATATCACACTCATATAACATCATCACTAGCCAATATAATTCACAGTAGAGATGATCCGGATCTTGGGAGGAGGCCCCCAAGATCTAAAACATTGAAATGGATCTTGGGAGGAGAGACCCTTGAGATCTGAAAACTTGCATTTCCAGAAGAAAAATAGGAGAATTCCCAATAAAAAAAAACCACAAAGAAACTTTTATTTAAGATAGTAATGAAAATAAACCAGCTAGGGTGATGGTAGCTTATCTCTGAGAAGAGATGTGGTGGCTACATGCCTCTGAACTGTAAAGGCTACATTGTGGCGGACAATCTCCCCTTTTACAAAATGTGACTTGTTACTTATAGTATTTTTCAGTTACAATACCACGGGTCAATTCCATGGGTGAATGAATACCATGGGTGGATTTTAAAATACCACGGGTGGATTCCATTTACAATACCATGGGTAAATTCCATGGGTCGATGAATAATATGGGTGGATGAGTACCATGGGTGGATTTTACAATACCACAGACAGATGCCATTTACAATACCATGGGTAAATTCCATGGGTCGATGAATAATATGGGTGGATGAGTACCATGGGTTGATGCCATTTTCCATTTGGATCATTCCTTCCTCCTTAAGAAGCAATGGTCCACATTTCGTAAAGCTCCCTCCTGCGAAGCCTTTGTGGAATATGAAGAGCCACTGAAGATAAGGGTTTTTGTGGTTAACCCAAAACCCTGGTAAACAAAGATCCGAGGATAGATATACCCTGTAATGCTTGTGACCAACTGTGATTCTGATAGTGTGCGGCCTAGCAAATGGACTTCGATGACAAGGATTTTATGCGGTTGACCCATAACCATGATGTTGCTTGCTGATGAAGTAGCAGGTGCCTACATAGCCTAGGGTGGGAGGGACGTCTCCAAATAACCCAAGCTGAATGCTGCTATGTTGAAACTGATGAATGTGAAGCAGGTGCCTACTAAAGTGGGGTGGGAGGGCACGTCTCCAATGGAAACCCACTCCAAATGCTACTCGAAAGTTAAAATGGACATAACTCAGCCAATATAACTCAGAATATTTATTATAACCCGTTTTTAGAAGCAGAAGGATCATTTTGCATCTTCCCATGAGTTAGAAATCCCTATCTGGACACTTTGAGATCTCAGATTCATGCTGCAACAGTTCCGCCATCACAAAAATTCTAATAAAATAGCTGATTTTAAATCAGTGATATCTCTCACATCCGAACTCCGATTCAACCCATTTTTTTTTTAAATTGGGTGATTTTTCGAGGGGAATCCAGATCTGGTATTTGTTGTTGTAAATTTTGTACCAAATGTTTCAGATATGATCTGCAAAGTTGCCGCCCAAAAAAAATTCCTGCAAAAAAATGAAAAAAAGAAAAATTCTTCCTGCTTGACCCAAGAAACTGCTCTGTGGAGGTTGTAGCACATGCCTGAATTTTGTTGAATATTTCTGCAAATTTTGAAACTGAAATATGCATCAAACCCTCATTCCCATGAAATCATAACCTGCTTTGATACCACTGATCCGGATCTTGGGAGGAGGCCCCCAAGATCTAAAAGATTGAAATGGATCTTGGGAGGAGAGATCCCCAAGATCTGAAAGCTTGCATTGCCAGAAGAAAAATAGGAGAATGCCCAATTAAAAAAAAACCACAAAGAAACTTTTATTTAAAATAGTAATGAAAATGAACCAGCTAGGGTGATGGTAGCTTATCTCTGAGAAGAGATGTGGTGGCTACATGCCTCTGAACTGTAAAGGCTACGTTGTGGCGGACAATCTCCCCTTTTACAAAATGTGACTTGTTACTTATAGTATTTTTCAGTTACAATACCACGGGTCAATTCCATGGGTGAATGAATACCATGGGTGGATTTTACAATACCACGGGCGGATTCCATTTATAATACCATGGTTAAATTCCATGGGTCGATGAATAATATGGGTGGATGAGTACCATGGGTGGATTTTACAATACCATGGGCGGATGCCATTTACAATACCATGGGTAAATTCCATGGGTTGATGAATAATATGGGTGGATGAGTACCATGGGTTGATGCCATTTTCCATTCGGATAAAGAGAAAATAAACATACATACCTTGAAGTGATACCAAAGCGATAATTATTTCTATGTACAATAGTTTAAATGTAGATTTGTGACACTTAGAATACAAGTTACAAAAAAAGTGTTGAGTGAAACCAAAAGGTGTTCTAAGCTATGGAAATGTGTCTAGCACATATTCTTATGACATACAAAAGAAACTAATGCAAAAGAACGCACTAGAATTTCCTCTGGTAGTATGCTAATGTGCAACACATGCAGGAGTGAAAATAGTTAAATGTGACACTTCTGATAGTAAGAAAAATGAAGGAACACTGGAAAAAGGTAAAGAAAGTGAAAGTGACACATGCTAATGTGAAGAGAAAGAAGAAGTGACACTTGTCAAATTAAAAGCAAGAAAAAATGATAGTCGCAAAAGTGAATGAAACACTTGCAATGGTAGAAGGTGCGCAAAACCAAAAGTTGAGAAGACTCACTAGAATGACGGCACACTTGTAGTTAACAGTGGGATAGGTTATCAACTGGAATTTCACACTGACTATCCTCATGGATTGTGTAGTCACTGTCTTTATGAATTGCGTAGTCACGGATAACAAAGGTTGCAGAGTCACTATCATCGAGAGTTACACAGTCTCTGTTACTAGGCACTGCATAGTCATGATATCTAGGGATTGCATATACACTACTTCCAAATACTGCACAAACACTAATGTGAAGGATAGCATAATCCTTGTCTTCAAGGATAATAATTGAATACTAAGTTTGTCAGAAGTGGGTGCACTTAAGAATGCATAAAAAGGCTAAGCATGTGTAAGAAAGTGACCAAGAAGTGACTAAGAACAATCGAGAAATGACAGATCATAGGATCACAAGGCTCCAAAATTCAAGTGTAAGAAATGTTTTGATGGTGTTTTTTGCACTGACAACAAAAAGTAAATAATAGCATTAGATGGATTGTATTAAAAAATAAATGATCGCACTACCCATTGTACACCTACTTCCCCTACACATACTTTACTAATGACTCAAACTTTATGTATATTATCCAAGGTAATTTTCTTTTCTTACAGGATACTTGTTATTGGAAACTAGGACAATACTGAGAGGGGCAGTGAATCAGTATTGTAGGAATTTTACCAATTTAAAATTTTCTTTTCACTTTGTGTAAGAACAATGAGACATCAAAGAGTACTTTCAGAAATATGTATAAAAAGAATAATTTTAGCAATCAATGGAACACACAAAGAACAAATAACTTCTTCAAAAGTACTCTTCAATTTATTCATAGGGTAAGCTACAACTTGTTGCTACAATTTTTTGGCTATAACCAGCAGGAAGCTACAGTTGAATTTATTTACAACCCCATCTATTTTCTAGCACCCATTAAAAGGATCACAAATCCATGATTTTTCAAGTTACAACTTGCTTAACGCTCACTAGTTCATCTTTCATCCTTTTTAATGATAGAAGCAATGAATTCCTTTTTTTCTTTCAAAAACAATTAAATTCCTCAATCACGAATACCTTAAGTAATCCAACTTAATCACATTATATCACATATCTCTTCTCCCTAAAAACTTGTTTGCTCAAGCCTGATTATAAAGAATTTGGCTTGATATTTTTTGCTTCTCTTTATTTTATTTTATTGTTGCATGAATAGCTTTTTTTTTCCTTACAACTAATTATTTCATTATTTTGAATGTCCTCTACAAGATCTCTGACATTAACCACCCTTTTCTACAGGTTGAACTAATTTTATTTGCCTATTTTATAATTTTGGCCTTTTAACATGTTTTAGCAGTGCCTCTTCTATTTTTATCTATTGTTTACTTTGGCTTAGCTACTAAATTACCTACAAAACTGATAGCTCTACCTTTTTTAGCTTAAGTCCCATTTTTTTCTAGAAGCTTTACCTGTTTTTGACCTATATGGCTAGGTATCTGCAACCATTTGCCAAGGATTTTGGGCATTGTACCCTATTGAGCCCTTCATGAGCCAAACTCTTTTGTTAATGCTCTCTGTCATTGGTCTCATTTCTATGTGAAATGACCAGATGCTGCCACTAAGGCCGAAGATCCCTATCCTGATTTTTTTTTATTTGTTCCACTTATTATTCCACGTGCCCCTGGTCTATTTCTATATGAAATGACCAGGGGTTAGAGCTTCTATCCTGGTGCATTACCTCATGACCCATTTATAAACCGTGGGGGTCTATCATCTAGGATGACATGTTCTGTGGGGACCACTCGCTTGTGATTTAATTAGTAGCACTTTCTAGCCTATCTTTCTTCCATGTCTCAACACCCACCACCCGATACTTTCGCTTGCGTGCCAATAACAATCCTACAATCTCCAACTAGTGGGATGATGCTATTCTAATGTCACTTGTACCATGTTTCGACCAATGATTAGTGACACGTATCAACCAGAAATGGGCCTTTTAGGTGTCCAAAATACCAAAAATGATTGCCATGTGTCCACCACTAATTATTTGTGCTGACATCGTCACTGACAATTCACATGTTGCCACCTTTCTTGTTAGAGAGGAGAGAGAAAGGGTCCTTAAGGCCTTTCTTTTCAGCCAATTTCCATTATACAAATTTGAAGTTTATCATCCATTTTATTCTACTGGATTGGCTCTCCTTTGTGCCACCCCTTTATTATACCTTTGGGATTCTATTTGGGGCTATCCCTCAGTAGGTTGAGCTATCGATGTGGGGAACTCCCACTCACTTCTCATTGGTTCGCATTCTATGTTCTCATGACCCACTACCTTGTCTCTTGATGGTTTCACTTTGTAAGCCTTAAGGCTTCCTCAGGGTTATACCTTCAAGATACCTCTGCCAAGATAACATCACATGACTAATAATTTTGTGCCATAACCGTACTATCGGGGTAACTAAGCTGATTGGGCTCCACTAATGCCCAATAAAAATGCTTCTTGTTGTTGCATTGTCGCTCCAAGTCAACAAAAAACTCCTTTTGGATGCTATACTAGGGTTTTCTACCAGGTTTCGAACTTATGAAAACTTTAGCTATGTGCCAAAAGGCGCATCAAAAATCCTTCCAACTCTACTAGCTTTGACTTTGACTAGCTCTCTCTTTAGATCCATAAGGCCATTTTCAAAATTCCTATTGTAGCAAATGCAACACTCTCCAAAATTTTGGCTTACACTCAAATTTTGGAGCCTTCCTTGGTATTTCGCTTGCTTTTTGCAAACACTTGAGCTTATATCATGAGATTTCCGAGAGTCCTTTGACCCTTTTTGCTTGTTGGATCAATTGTCGTCTTTTGGAATGTTTCACTATTTTTCCATGCTTGCAGACCTTCTCTGGTAGTTTCGAAGGTTTTTCTATGTGTATACGAGTTGTCCTAACTATGTAAACATTTTTCACACTCATACACAAAGTTTTGAGCACTATCACACAAGTGTCGTCATGGTCGTCCTAAAGTCTATCTCAAGTGTCGCACTTGTCGCTTCTTGTTATGAGACAATCACATCGGGGGTAATTATTTGTTTTACTATAAAAATGGTATATGTTTTCGTATTTTTGAAGTATGCTAAGTGTGTGATCACAGATTCAATTTCTTCATGAGTTCATCGCCCTCTCACACTTAGCAATTTTTATGAAAATCTTCCCGACCACAAAACTCAACTTCACCAGATCCCAACTGAACTAGAAACTACACCTTCTCAGCCCTTAGTGATGGGACCTTGCTGCATGGAACTGCACAGTGCACAATCACTATCCCCTAGGTCAGTTGCACTGCTCAGTTCTGGAGCTCAGCAACCTTTCTTCACCGCATAATTTTGCAGCAATTCCTCCCAGTCTGAATTGAACTGCACACTTCACAATTCTAGTCCTCAAGCTTCTCCCCTTTTCTATTGGAACCCCACAATGTGTAAAGAACCCAACCTCCCTTAGCTTATAGAAATGTGCAGAAGTTTCCCCCAGTTTCTTCCCTCAGCCAGAGCTCATTGACATCAAGAATTTCATAGATCTCTCCTCCAGGTCTCTCTACTGCCCAATATCCCTTGCCTCTAAAATTTTTGCAAACCTTCCTCCCAGGGGTCCATCCCACATCAGCCACTTTCTTCTTGAACTGTGCAATCCTAACTCCCAGTGGCCACTACACAATTGCCCCCTCCAAGTGAGGATTTTGCTCAAAATTTCCCCAGTTAAGCCTAAGTTGTGCTCTGCAAAGTCTGAGTGATAATTCGCTCTCCCCTGTCACCTGGAACTGCATAATGTGAAGTTATTGGGCCCTCTCTCAAAGCCTATCACCTATCCTGGGCTTAGTTCAAGGATAATAATGCATCATCTTAGACTATGGAATTTTCGGATTGATATCATCCTATCATGAGTGAATTGCAAGAACAAGTACACTGTCAAATCATGTCAAGTTGATGAAGAAGGAGAAGAAAGAGGAAACATGCCTGAAGACTCACTTGTAGCTGGATGGACAAATGAAACTATCAAGAGAAAACAAAAGGAACACATGTATGCAACCATCTCTCAATACCAAAGATCATTAAAGACCCCGCACCATCAAGTTATGCAAAGGAGGATAGAAAACATATCCAAAAACACATCTATAACTCAGCACCAACTTCGACTTGACATTGCCACACATCAATCCAGTCCATGTCATCAGTGTCATGTCAAGTCATGTCAAGATTTGTCATCTTCCACATTACCATTGTGGTCCATGTATATTGTAAATCAAATTTATTGTAAAGGTGGAAGTACAATGGACACACATTAATATGAAGAGTCATTCCATTCAAAAATTCATAGTAAGTTGAACAATCCTAAGGGTAGTCAAAGAGACACAAGGGGTAAGCATCACCCCTTGGTTATATACACCCCCTCATTGTGTGAGAAAATCACTTTTCAGGTTGGCTCCTCCCGCAAAGCATTAGAGAGAGAAAATAGTTCTTTGAGGAGCAAGGAATGGCTCCAATGTCCCACTACTCGAGCTAGTTATGTGTAACGTAAATATGTGTCTTCGATATTTTGCTTAATTACCTAAGCCTTTGCAGGCCAACACGTTTCCATGCATGAATTTTGTATGTTTGTAAGACTATTATGTGAACGTTTGTATTTCATGTTTTCTTTCATATGTACTAAGATAGTTGAACTATTTCAGTTTTTTTAGTGCTCATGTTGTTGGGAATGTGATGTAACAGTTCTCACTGTTGTCTTATCCTTGTGGACTATTCTGCAGGATACTAGATATACCTTTCTTTGAGTGTCAATTATAAAGACCATCACAGCCATTGCAGACTACTTCACTAGATGGTAGGTGGATCTTCCCTTGTTCGTTGGTTGTAATGACTATCACATCCATTGTGTACTATTCCGTTGGATGTTAGACAAGTCCTTCTAGCTCATGTGTGTCTTTTCATGTGTCATAATATTACCTCTCACTTAGAGGCTCACTTTTCTTCCCCTTTTTGTAGTAAGGAAACACAGACATAGTTGCATTGCACACTCACTAGGCATACTCACATTGCTTTATGAACATACCAATAGATCAATATCTTGTGCTAACAACTAGAGCAGAGGTGAATATTTAAGTATTTAATAACTAGCCATTATAATAGATGAAACTCCTATACTAAACAGTGTGAGGTCATATTGGGACCTCATATCGGGGAGATCCTCTGAATATTGGTGGGTCCAACGCCATTAACAAAATTGATAGTAGAAGGAGGGTAGCTAGTATTATATGGCTAATTGTCTCACTAACCCCACTCATTGATCTTCTGGTCAAGGAAGTAAAGTCAACTCCCTCTCCCCTACTCCCAACTCTTAAGTTGGTAATTCCACATCGGTTAGGCCTGAGGGTGAAATACTGTACCATCAAATTTGAGCTCTTCGCCCCATTACTCGCCAATTTGCAAAAGCTGTTGCACTGATTCTAAGAGTGATCACTCTTCCATATTCTCAAAAGAAGAATAAGACCACCCCTATAGGACTGGTGTTCTCCTCTATTGAAGAAGTGATTCTTGCCACTCCTGAAGAAATAATAGAAGCCATGGAAAAGGAAGAGGAACATGTGCTCTTTCAAGGAGGAGAAGCAAGAAACCCCTTACTCTCGGGTTCAAATTCGGGTGGAAGAGGCAGAGGCGAAGGAAATGAAATAGAAGAAGAGGAAGAGGAACCAACATATTTATAAGTGGAAGATAAGGACAACGAAGAAGACAACATGGAAGACAAAAATATGGATTAGGTGACCCAGGGCCCACTGGCACTTCTGGGTGGCTTGCACAAGATGCCAAGACATGTTGGGAAGCTCTTAACCATGGAAAATTTTAGGGGCTAATGTTCGCCCAGTGGGCTAATTTTCCATGATTTTTCCAAAAAAAAGATTCGCCAATTTCCAATTTTATAAAAGACGATTCGCCCAAATTTTAGAATATAAAATTATTTTACCTTAAAAATCGCCAACATTATAGAGAGACTATATATAAAATAATTATAAATTTGATTAATTTTACAAATATATCAATAAACATTTATAATTTGCATATTAGGGATTAGTGAGATTCGCCAATGTTTGAAACTTCAAGAAAATTTTCCATCCTTAAAATTTTCCTTGCTCTTAACAATATATTACCTTAGCAAGACATTGAAGGCTGAAGATCGCTTAGACAATTTTTACCTACATTTGCAAACACTTGAGGTACATTTTGGTGACATTGCATGTAGAATCTTTCCATATACCTTGGATGGTAGAGTAGCTGTATGGTACCACAGACTTCCTCCAAACTCCATCTATATTTGGAGGACGTTCAAAAGGATATTTCTTGAGAATCTTTTTGAAGATATGACCCCTGCCATGTTATTGAAGGATTTGGGTAGTCTTAAGATGGAGTAGAAAGAAAAGGCTAAATATTTCAATCCAAAGCTCGACCGCATCTTGAACAAGTTTTCGAATGAAACAAAATCTCACAACTCCATCACCATCAACTACTAGACTTTGGCCTTGCCAACCAGTATTGTGTAGTTTGTCAAGCGAAATGCAAGACCAAATATAACAAAAAGGTATGAAGAGGATAGTTCCATATAGAATGACCTATGTTCTATTGGTTTCATCAAAGACAATGAACCCACCAAATACTCCAAGGACACAGGTAAGAGGTCTCGGGCCTCTATGAGCAAGGTTGAGGAAAAGGAACCAAATGATCTTGAAAGCCTTATTCGTGTTTTCGAGTCCCTTACCCCTAAAATATATGAACTTAAACAAATGGCAAGAGAGACTACCATGAGCAACATTCCCTCTAGGTTCATGTTTAGAAATAATGCAACCTCTGGTAGCATCAACAATTACCCAGTAAAATCTGCACAGATTTCCAATATGGTTATGGACATTGAGAAAATTGGCATTGATTCGTACTACAGGTTCTACAATGAGCATCATTTGCATAAGACTTTCCCACAATGAAACCAAGGCATGAGAATTTTGGCTAAGAAAAATTCCAATCTGTGAGATGAGCTGAAATTCAATGTTCACTCATTTGAGGACCCTTTTGCACCATTCTTGAAATTAGAAAGTGGGCTTCAGTTCTTCAATCTCGTCAAAGTTGAATTTATTTGCAAGTTTTTATTGGAGTTTTCATTCAGTATGTTTTCTATTTTCCTCGTGAACAAGCACATGCAAGGAAGTCAACCACTTGATAAGATCCTTGCTTGGTTAGATTATTTGTTTGGATATATTGGATCAAGCAGCTTGTGGATAAACTAGAGTGAGTAGGTGTGTGAAATAAGCTCAACCCTCTCATCATGTTTTTTAGCGGCATGCCAATTTATATCAATTTTCCTTGGTAGTTTGGTATTATTTTTCAGTATTGCAGGTGTGGGTGGCCATCATCAAAATTTGCAGCCCAAGGAGAAGGCCCTATTTCCGGTGATATGCTGTCATAAGTAAGTCAGTTAGTAAATTAGTTAATTTTTTTCTAGTGAGTTAATTTTGAGTTTTAATGTTGACTCCATTTTCCCAATGATTAGGCTACTATTCTATAGTTTTCTTGGCACCTCAATAGGAGGCATCGATCCCCATTCCAGGTAATGTTAGGGTCCTAAGATTTAGAGATTAAATGTCTTCACCTCTTTCATTAATTTTGAGATTTTGTGTAGTAGTTTATACTATGAATTGTTATTGTCATAGTCTAAATATTCACTGTTCGACATGACTACAAGTTTTTCATAGAGGGTCAATAAAGATAAGACAAAACTTGAGAGAGTCTGAGTTAAGGAGAAGGTCGTGAGGCCATCTACTCATATAAGGTCATTCAAGTTTCCAAGGGTCAGAACCATGAAAAAACTAGTTTGGTTCATTTTTAAGGATTTGTTGAGTATGTTGTTGAGTATGGATCATTATGATCATTCCACCATTTATATCACATGATCCCCTTTCATATATCCCTACCATATAATTTTTCCATTCCTATACTCCTTTCATATACCCTATTTCATAAAATTACTTCCACACACTACCCCCTAAATTTACATTTACATCTAACATCATATCCATATACACACCCCCTACTCACCTCTCATCGTTATCAACTATATTCCTTAACTCATTTCATCATTATTGATATTACACCCCACAACTCATAACTATCATTCATCTTTCATGACCAATATAACCATAATAATCCTTATCCTAAGTTCATACTCATGACTAACGCAAAATAAAAGGTGCAGTTTCAAATCTATTTTCATAGTACTCTCATTCTCTCTCCACTTTTCACTTAACGTTATTGTCTGAGGAAAATTCATTGTCACAAGCACAAGGTTAAGAATAGTCTCATAGGGGTCTGAGGACAAGTTTTGTTTCGACTGTGGGAATTTGCTACACAATAGATGCACAAAGTTCTTAGCGACACAATTGTTGTGAATCTCTTGCACAAGTTTGAGTCAGTTATATTTAGGGTCTGTAGGTGTTACACAGTAATTTGTCACCATTGGTCACCGTCCCTATTACCCCTGTTTCCGTACTTTGGAGGACTCATTCCGGGACCTGTGAGCAGTGACATAACCTGAAAACACTTGCATTATGTTCCCCTAAGTATGTACTTCATGTTCCCTGAAGACACCTCCTGCAAAATATCCCTGAAAAGTGCCCTTTTTCCATTAGCACGGGTTCACAATGTACTACCCGCGCCAATCAATGAGATCCTCAAAAGAGGGTGCGACCATTGGCGCTCTGTCTTAGAACAACACCCACGCCAACCAAGTTTGGTAAAGATTTTTGACAAACGCGAGCCTAGATGTTTTTTCCCTTCAAGTCATGAAATCTTTTGAGGATAAAGCTCATCTTCTAGATGTCGAGAGTCATCATCTATCCTTGACATCTATCCATAGCGGCCTTTTGGAGATAATGCCAATCCACAATGGGTGTCCTGATGCATTGTATCTTCTTCCCCTACTCCATCTATAAAAGTCTGTCCTCATGCATTTGACAAGTTAGTTTTTGAGTAATGCTAGTTGTGATAACGCTTGTCTTGAGTGATAGTAAGATTCTTGAAGAATATGGAGGTTATGCTGCCAAAAATCTGAGAGAGAGAAGGTCTATTGCAAGACATACATAGCTGCTCGCCCAGCCAGAGGATAGGTTCAACGTTAGGACCTTGGTTGTATCTTTCTCTGTTGATTATTCATTAATAAACGACTATCATTATGGTTCCAATCTTACTGTTCATTATGATAATGTTTGATTTATTTCCTTTCTGACTGATATATAGTTGTATTTTAGTGGATTTTATGCTTGTATTCGCTTCGTTCTTTGCATGTGTAGGTATCCATTCGCGGAGATCATGAGGATCGTGACCTGCCGAAGCAAGGGAACGGGAGTATTAACTCTTCTTCGACATTAGCGTTGGACTCCACGTTGGTTCTCATAATCCACTTTCGATTTGCAACTAGGAACCTCCATGGTAGCGTGAATTGATTGTTTCTAGACCCATTTTGGGCTAGTGGGATCGCCTCTGTCTGCAGAGGGGATTTACCTCTCCAACAGTAGGCATTGGAAAAACTACTTTATGGGTTCTACACTATCATTCCAAACATACCCATTTTATCTATTTTTCGAGGAAAGCTCTACAACCATATCAACCATGGAGGTTTGCCACACTTTGCTACAAATTTGTTTCACAAAGTGACTGTTTTAGTCATCATTTTCAAAATATTACTTTGACCAAATGAAGCCTACTTTCAAAACATGGAAAGAGGTTTTTTTCAAGAATGGGTCATAAGAAAAGGCCACCTTTTGTTTCGACATAGGTGTCAAATATTGAGAGATCCAGATGAATATTTAAAGCCTATTTTTTAGACTCTCCAATTTACTACTTTAGTCATTATTGTGGGGAACATATTTTGAGGATTCGGGGCACCATTTGAGGAAACAGAGTCAGGTTTCTCTCAAAACCAAGTTTTTCTACAAAAACGTATTTCATTTTGTACAAAGGTGGTATAGTTTGGGAATTACAAGTGTCACTTGGATACTCATTTTCACAATTCCTCGCTTACAAATTCTGAATTCGATTTGTAAATGTGGACATTTCTGGATTTTTGATGTTTGTTGGGAGTCATAGGGTACAGGTGATGAACTATTAGACTTTTTTTTGTTTTGGAACATGAAAAGATAGTCAAACTCAGAAATTTAAAATTTTGTCGGGCAATTGCTACACAAGTGCTGACTAAGAAGTTCTGAGCTTTGCATGCATGGAAAGAGGCATCATATGGGTCCTAGTCTAACTCAAAAATCTTGTTATCATCCACATCAACTCAATTTCACTCAGTTCATCTCATGTCTATGCTAAGATAAAACCTACTGTGCAATTGTTGCACAACTCATCATTCAAATTTTTTTTTGTCCTTTCAGTCAGTCTTGGACCTTTCTGTTATCAGGTTGGTGATATGGATAGAAAAGAATGTATATGGATCAAATAAGTAGATAAGATAAGGCTGATTTTATCAAAAATGATATTGCAGTTTTATTCTTAGCTTTATCTTAGTTTTAGCTTTTAAAACTTAATGTTTCTAATTTCAGTTGGTTTTGATCCACTTAGTGGATAGCAGGTACATTGTATGTAGTATGTTTTTTCACTTTTCAAAAATGTATTTAAATGAAAAGAACATAGAAAAGGGTTCAGATTTAGGTATGTTATTGACTGTGTCTTTGTTCAATTTTTCACTTTTAAATTGTCTCTAAAATAGGTTTTTTCAGAATTCATCTATGCAGATGCTCAGAATGACTACTCTAATTTCTAAACTATAATATGATTCACCTTTAGATACGTTCTCCTTTATGTTATTCTTTTAGATATTTGATTATGAAATATATGTTTTACAATTTAATTTATGCTCGGTTACATGTGGTTGGATAGATTTGTGTGATTTCAAGTTCTTTTCAAAACTCACCCTATGTTATGACATATGTTATGACTTACAATAGTACCTACATTACCTATGTTTTCCTAAGTGTCCCATGTAAATATCTGATAATTTTATGTAAACATTTGAATCATGGATATGTTAGAGTCAGTCTGGTTATCCCTCTGTCAGAGATCAAAACTCTTTTTTGCATTTCATGTTTAGGTGTCTCATCATTTTTGATCAGTTGCATTTCATTAGGAGCATGCCATAAATCTGACGGAAAGGTTTGTGTCACTCATTCCCCTTGTGCTTGGCACTGCTGGCTCAGCTCTGTTCATAAAAATCAAATCTTGAAAAGTCATTTGCAGTCCTGTTTTAGTTTCTAGGTCATAACAGTTTTTTCGGTCATTAGGTCTAGGGTTAAGTCAATTTGGTCTTTGACAAAGTCTAATAAAGCCAGCAGGCCAGAGGGAGGTCCTTGATATGTTGTTATCTCAAAGATTTTTATCGTCAGATGGATAGATTATGACTTCTCTTCAAAACTCTGTTTTGAAGATAAGTCGACATTTCATTTTTGTAATAATTTTTCAAAAATTTTAGTTCTTGAATTATCCAGGCGCAGCCCTGGTCTCCTTTTCCAGATCATATCACAGCTATCCCTGCAAAAAATTGTCAAAGAAAATCATTATTTCAACCGAATTTAAGGAGGAAACAAAAAGGTCAAAATTCTATTAATCTTGAAAAAGTGTCAATTGCAAAACATAACAAAGTGGGTTATGGAAGAGGCAAAAATCAAATTGGTGTCTATGTAAAGGGTTTTCAATGAATTTTCAAGTCATTGTGCATGCCAAAGGTGGAGAAAATCATTCCAAGTCGAATTTGTGCATTTTGGAGGAGATCGGTCCCATTTCACCTGCGCAGCGCACAAAGCATTTCCAGCCAGTGCAAAAGTGAACCAGTGCAGCGCATATATCTTGCGCAGCGCACTGGTGATGAGCACAACGCTTATAGTTTTGAGCCCGGAATTTGTTGCAAACTCATCAAATCGCCCAAAATTCGCATAAATTCACCAGGTAGGCTCACATCCATTGCTTCTATTTTGTATTTGATGGTGAAATGTGAATGGTTCATGGATGATGGCCGTGGAAAAAATACTTTGAAAGCCTCCCTTTGCCAATAAGAAAAATTGTTGTAGGTTTTGAAAACAGTTTTGTCACCAAGGTTTTTTCTTTTCCCATGTCCCTTTGTTCCTCATTTCCAAAATCCACTCATCAATCCTACACTACAATCCCTAAACCCCTAATCCCTTACCCTTATAAAAAACTCCTTAACCCTATTCAATATCCCAAACCCTAAAACCCTATTCCCATATATACATTTCCCCTTTCTTCCCTAATTACATTTTATTTCAAACTTCCCTAATTCCCTAATATTTTCCCCTTCCTAACATTCCCTTGTACATTTGTTTTCCCCTTGGTCACAACATTGTTTAGATCAAAAGAACAGTCCATATTCAGTTGCACACAGCAGTTTCACATATCACCATTCATTCAAGGTAGTTTGCATATCAGCAGTGATGTCCTCTGGTCACTCATCTGAATATGAGGCAGAAACCCAATGTGATTCTCCCTTGGGTGAACAGGAACTCGGAGGCCTCGTAAAAGTGGCAAACATGTCAGGGAAGAACCAATCAACCTTAGAGAATTGCATTCTTGTCCTCTTGTTATGCAGTGTTTTGAGCATCAGTCATGCTATGATTTTTGTCAAAAGGTGGCTAAGGTCCAGTTTCATTATGATTTGGCTCATCTTTTTGTCTTGCATTTGCACGGAGATCAAGCTACCTTGGCTGGGGTCACCTTTACATGTACACCAGAAATTGTTTCGTTACCAACAGGTATACCAAATATTGGTGAACTATGGCACAAAAAAAACCAGATCGATCGGCAGCATTATGAGCCATACATCAAACCCAATTGCTTGAGGCAGCTCAAAAGAGTGTTCCTGTTCAGGTACCTGAAAGATGAAGATGCTCCACTCATGAAATTGATCATCAAATATTTCAGCTGTGAGGGACGAATCTCTCGTCTTTATGCTTATCACATCAGGTTACTCATGCATTTCACCAGGGTGCGGATGATGAACATTCCGTACTTCATCTGCCAGAATATTGAGAGGATGACTACCTTTATACAGCATAGAACCCCTCAGCAGCAACTCAACAGTGTCTATAATTTTGCTCTTATAAAAAATTTGGTAGTTCATCAGCTTAGTTTGCAGGGCATCACTTGGGATGACTTCATCTCACGTGATTTCTTCAAAGCTTCACGAAGAGTATCTGAGGTTAAACACTAGGGTGAACCCTCTTAGTAGTATGAGCATCATGAGACCAGGCCTACCTTCATTACATATCAGAGAGGCTATCTGAAAGGCACCAGACCTTTGTTTGCAGTAGCAAAGCGAGTGTTATCTCCACCTGGCGTTGAAGGGGCCTCGCTTCCGACATCAACACCATAGGCACAGGTACAGGACAAGGGTAAGAAGCCCATGCATGAGAAGGGGTCTTCAGGCGAGCCATCAGGTTTCATTATCATTCCTGATGATGAGACAACTACGGATTTAGAGAAGCCCAGATATAGAAGGATTATCGAGGAACAAGAAACAAACATTCAAGCCTTGGAAATCCAGTTGGAGATGGCCAGGTGGAACATCAGGTATCAGGAACAGAGAAATAAGCAGCTTGAAGACTATCATGCGATCATGGATCTACAGTACATCCATGAGAATCGCCAAGCTTCCCGACATAGGAGGATTGAGTTCACTTCTCTAGAGCGACAGGTCAATGAGGATCGAGAATCTAATCTGGAGAGGGTCAACATCTACTTGGAGAAGCAACTGAACAAGGTCAATAGAGATAATGCATTGTTGAGACACATGACTGTCCATTAACGGGCACGGAACCAAGTTTTCAAGGCTCAGATAAAGAATCTAAAGGCGAAATTGAAGGAAATCAGTAAGCAAAAGAAGCAAAGGGAGCTTGATCGTCTTCAGATTTTGGCCAAGGCCTCTTTAGCTCATCATCACACTTGATAAGGAAACTCCAGCCCAAATTTCAAGAGATTTGGGGCATTTTTGGTCATTTTGGAATTTTTGTGTTAAAAAACAGGTTTTTTCCCTATATGCACCGCGCCTTCCATGTGCACTGTGCCAGTTGCCCAATGCGCAGAGCCATCGACAACTTCACAAATTTGCTCCAAATCAACCGAAACCCGTGGATCATCACTTGTTCAAGTAGTTTAACCCTCTTATTATTGCTTTTCATCCAAGATTAATGCTTGTTATATGGTGGTTGTCGTATGGTGTTGGATAGAAAAATCAAACCCTACCAAGGAAAACGATGTTAGGGTTTTGCATTAACTGTTTGGCTGCCAAGTTACTACTCCCACCTCACATTCCCTTGCTCCATTTTTTCCTTGATTTCCCTATTTCATAAAGTCACCCACTCTTATATTCATTAGTTTCATATCCCATACCCTCAATTCCTATTTTACAAAGTCCCAAACCCAAACCTAGTCCATATACTATACCCTATCCCAGCATTCCCTCATATCCCAAGTTACTCATTCCTGAGTCCCACTATCCCTATCCCTAAAGTCATTGCATTCCCTATCATTCATATCAGTTGTAAAATTCCCAAAACCTCAAATCTTCTAAACAGCCAAGTAATCGTCCATTGGGCCTACATTTGTCAAAATTCCAAAGGGCAAACATTACTTCACAAGACCCCACTGTCCACATTGCCCTATTTCCCACAGTCCCTCCCACATTTGGAAATTGTGCCAAACTCTCATTCTTCATCTCATTGAAAGCCAAACAGACTTTGAAACACCATGGATATGGGCACCGATACATCATATGACCAAGACAATGACTCTACAACTAAAACTGCATACACCAGGACGGTACTAAGGATGCACAAAACACATGATCGGCTCCAAGTCTTGACCGAAGCTTCTTTGGTTGAGCATGTAACTTGATGGGGGACCTACAGTCCAAATTTCAAGAAATTTGGAGAAATTTTTGACATTTTGGAATTTTTGCACTAAAAAGCAGGGTTTTTCCCTATATGCGCCGCGCACCTTGCGCGATGCTTAGGATTGGGAGCTCCAAATTACAAATGGCTTGCAGTTTTGAATTTTTCATGAGAAAACATTAATTTTGGTACTTGGACAAGAAATTTGGGTGCGTTATGGGTCCCCAAAAGGTCAAAAAACATGAAAACAATGACCTCACTGTCCCTATTTTGACACACATGAAGCAGTCTTGGGAGAATGCACTTCTGGAGGGGAAAATGGACACCAAATTGGAAAACTCCACTTGGATTGGAAAGCAGACAAGAAAGGCTTTCCAACAAGCCAACCTGAGGTCAATTTGGACTTCCGAAAGTGCCTCAAAATCAGAAGCAAAGTAGTGTGGTACATATAGATTTTTTGCCCTATTTTTCATCTTTCAGCTTAGAAATTCGGCCAGTTTGACTAGTTTTGATTTGTGATGTAATTTTTGACTTCCCTTGATGTAATTGATTGAACATGATGTAATTTTGACACCTAGTTACTTGTTCTAGAAGATTCATTCACCAAAGAGTGAAAATTTAATGAATGAATCAGTTTCCTACCTTATAGAGGCAAGTTGTTTTGACTGCCTAGATTGTAGTGCTTTGTTTAGAATTGGTTGAAACAGCTCCTAGAATGATGAGATAGACCCCTGGAGGCAAGGGAATAGGTTGGATTTCCTATATTATGTAATTTCTAAGTCATTTTCAGGGTTGGACTCTTGGGAAAATCTTGACACTCTATTCTACATTCACTTCTGCATTTTTGGCAAAGGAAAGACGAGGGTTTTGCAGCACTGTTTGGGATCCATGTGGCTTTATGTGTTGATGGTGTGCTGCTTTTAGTATTTGTAAGTTTTTATCTGTATCATCTTCCTTCTCTCATCTTCTACCAATTGAAAAAATGAAGTTTTAAGGTAGAATCCATAGATTGTTATGCTTTGCCTTTAAGTTTGTTTGGTTTTCCATGTTTTCATCTGTTTAAGGAGAATCCTTGAAAGCTTCTTGCTCTCCTTATCTTCACACCAATCAGATCTACCCATACATTATATTTGAAAGCATCAAGATGATTACCTACCTTGCCCCAAACAGACCTCTGCAAAAACTGTGTCTCATCCCTGCACCCAAAACTGCCTTTTCCTTTGATTCAACAAAAACCTCAAAAATCAACCTCAAACTCCTTGTACTTCATACCTAGCCTAAGATTAATTTCAAATTTAGTCATCTAGAGCCTCATTGATCACCTTTTGCCGAGATTTACCCAGAGAGATCCCTCTCCTGTCCTCGTAGGGCTATCTACGAGGCTGAGCATGGTTTGATGTGGATCTAGAACCTTGTCTTTTCAGCCTGAGACAAATCTAGGCTCTAACATAGTGGCAACCATACTGGGGACGAAAAGGGTTTTCTTGTTGATGTCATTGGTTGTCTAAGCTACAGACGGAGCCTGAAGTTATGGCAGGTAGCCTTCGAAACACTTTTGCTTTGCATTAGCGGAAGTAGATAAATGCTGCTTTAGTCAATCTCCGGTATAGCTTGTAAACGTGACATCTATCTTGTTAATTTCCCCAGTACATGTATCAAGTTCAGATCTGATTATTGATGGTGGACAAAGATCAGACACAAAAAGGCTGAAATCATTCACCTGGCGACTTCATTCACTAAAAAATCCAGAGATCAATGCTTCATGGTGACTCCATTGCAGGAAGATTAGTAGCTTTGAGCTTTTCAAGATGGATCGGGTTGCAAGAAGATATGCTCCCATGAGTCGAGATCACATTCCAGGTTTTCCAAATAAAATGCCCAAGGTAGATTGGTCAAAGAATTTGCCTATGTTCAGAAATGTGGATGGTAATGACGCTGCTCTTCATCTAGTGAAATTTCACATTCATGTGCATAAATTAAATATCGACTTTCCTGAAGACTGTTTGATGAAGATGTTTATGGCTACTTTGGAAAATGAAGCCCGATCTTGGTATGAAAGTTTGCCATCTGCTTCTATTTATTGTTTAAAGGATTTTCATACCATGTTCTTTGAAAAGTATAAAGAATCTTATCCATCCTTGATTTTAGTTCAGAACTGTTGTAACCATGTTCATAGTTTTATTGAAAATCTTGTGAATTTTTATGGGGATAATGAATTGATGGACGGAGAAATCATGGAGGCTCTGTACAAGAATCCATTTCAGCAACATGAAGAGAACCTAGAGGATTCCCATCAAGATGCTCAAGAAACTTTGCAGCAAGATCAAGATCCTGGTACAATGGAAAATAATGAAAGCGAAGGTTTTGTTTCAGATCTATCCATAGAAGAAGACAATATGCAGGAAATTCAAGTTTCGATTTCAGAAGGTGATAAAGTCAAGACAACTATTTCAGATCTAAATTCAGATAGTGAAGATCAAGAATACCTTGTGCTAAATCCCATGAAGGATAGATCTGCCGTTGAGATCGTTCTCAGCTCATTAGAACACAACCTTCATGAGGAAGTAATCCAGTCAGTTCATGAAAAACAGAATGAGATATTTGTTCGAGTAAGTGATAAGTCTTCTTTCAATAATTCAGTGATAAATGATAATTTGATGGCCATGTCATATGAAGACAATCACTGTTTGAGCAAAAGAAAACAAAAAGCATTATCTCCTTTGTCTGAAGATGAGATAGATCAACTCTTGAAAGGTCATGTTACAGCCCATGTTAAAGCCGATTTGCAGTGCACACATGGTCAAGAAAGTGTTGGTGAAACTTCTTCCTGTTTTGGAAATGATGACAGTCCTGTAATTAGTTTTATAGATCAGAAAATAGATAATATTTTCTTTCACAAAGATGATAAGGCTGTCATGTTTGATAATCTTGAAGATTGTTTTTTGTTTACGAATAACCTAGACTATGAAGTTGAGGAATATGATTTTGAGAGAGAAAATATGCTAGCATTTCTCATGGTCAAGGAACCTACAGGTAACACTCAGATGGCAGAAGCACATACCTCTCTGTGCATTCCTATCCCTCGGAAATCAATTGTTCTTTCAGATCAAAATGGAGGGAGTACTTGTATTTTTGCAGCTGGATCTCAAGATAAGCCAGTGCTTCAGAATTTTCAAGATCCCTTTGGTGTTCTTCTGCAAGCATTAGAAAAGATAAATATCGCATGGTTCATTATCATAATCTTTCGTTTCTGTGGTTATTTTGAGTTGCCTCTAGGTTCATCATTCCGCCTACTCGAGAAAAGTGAGAGCATAAATTTGGTATGTAGCCATTTGTTGGATTGGTTACATTGGAAAGCTCATTACACATGATTGCACATATTTCATTAGTATGCAGGTGGTTGTCATCATGATTTGAAATCTTTATGGACTACTGCCCTTCAATAAGCTTTGTAAATTCTTGATTTAGTTAAGTCAATCATGAGTCATTTGTGAGTCAGGTTTCAGTCATGTTGGTTTCATAATTGTGTCGGCTTGAGTCAGGTTTCAGTCAATAAATGATTCAAAGTCTTGTGTCGTTTGCCGAAATAATGGACTTCATAGCCCAATGGACGAAGGCACTATCTAGCTCTCCCAAAGATCTGTTGTTCTTGGCACCTCTGAGGAGATACCATCCCCATGTGAGCCGATGTTAGAGTCAGTCTGGTTATCCCTCTGTCAGAGATCAAAACTCTTTTTTGCATTTCATGTTTAGGTGTCTCATCATTTCTGATCAGTTGCATTTCGTTAGGAGCATGCCATAAATCTTACGGAAAGGTTCATGTCACTCATTGCCCTTGTGCTTGGCACTGCTGGCTCAACTCTATTCATAAAAATCAAATCTTGAAAAGTCATTTGCAGTCCTGTTTTAGTTTCTAGGTCATAACAATTTTTTCAGTCATTAGGTCTAGGGTTAAGTCAATTTGGTCTTTAACAAAGTCTAATAAAGCCAGCAGGCCAGAGGGAGGTCCTTGATATGTTGTTATCTCAAAGGTTTTTATCGTGAGATGGATAGATTATGACTTCTCTTCAAAACTCTGTTTTGAAGATAAGTCGACATTTCATTTTTGTAATAATTTTTCAAAAATTTTAGTTCTTGAATTATCTAGGCGCAGCCCTGGTCTCCTTTGCCAGATCATATCACAACTATCCCTGCAAAATTTTTTCAAAGAAAATCATTATTTCAACCGAATTTAAGGAGGAAACAAAAAGGTAAAATTTTTATTATTCTTGAAAAAGTGTCAATTGCAAAACATAACAAAGTGGGTTATGGAAGAGGAAAAAATCAAACTGGTGTCTATGTAAAGGGTTTTCAATGAATTTTCAAGCCATTGTGCATGCCAAAGGTGGAGAAAATCATTCCAAGTCGAACTTGTGCGTTTTGGAGGAGATCGGTCCCAATTCACATGCGCGACGCATATAACTTGCGCGGTGCATATACCTTGGGCGGCGCACTGGGTGATGAACACGACGCTTATAGTTTTGAGCCCGGAATACGTTGCGAACTCATCAAATCGCCCAAAATTTGCATAAATTCACCAGGTAGGCTCACATCCATTGCTTCTATTTTGTATTTTATGGTGAAATGTGAATGGTGCATGGATGATGGCCGTGGAAAAAAGAATTTGAAAGCCTCCCTTTGCCAATAAGAAAAATTGTTGTAGGTTTTCAAAAAAGTCTTTGTCACCAAGGTTTTTTCTTTTACCATGTCCCTTTGTTCCTCATTTCCAAAATCCACTCATTAATCCTACACTACAATCCCTAAACCCCTAACCCCTTACCCTTATAAAAAACTCCTCAACCCTATTCAATATCCCAAACCCTAAAACCCTATTCCCATATATACGTTTCCCCTCTCTTCCCTAATTACATTTTATTTCAAACTTCCCTAATTCCCTGATATTTTCCCCTTCCTAACATTCCCTTATACATTTGTTTTCCCCTTGGTCACAACATTGTTTAGATCAAAAGAACAGTCCATATTCAGTTGCACACACCAGTTTCACATATCAGCATTCAGGCAAGGCAGTTTTCATATCAGCAGTGATTTCATCTAGTCACTCATCTGAATATGAGTCAGAAACCCAAAGTAATTCTCCCTTGGGTGAACAGGAACCCCGGAGGCCTCGTAAAAGTGGCAAGCATGTCAGGGAAGAACCAATCAACCTTAGAGAATTGCATGCTTGTCCTCTTTCTATGCAATGTTTTGAGCATCAGTCATGCTATGAGTTTTGTCAAAAGGTGGTTGAGGTCCATTTTCATTATGAGTTGGCTCATCTTTTTGTCTTGCATTTGTACGGAGATCAAGCTACCTTGGCTGGGGTCACCTTTACACTTACACCAGAAACTATTTCGTTAGCAACAGGTATACCAAATATTGGTGAACTATGGCACAAAAAACAACAGATCGATCGGCAGCATTATGAGCCATACATCAAACCCAATTTCTTGAGGCAGCTCAAAAGAGTGTTCCCGTTCAGGTACCTGAAAGATGAATATGCTCCACTCATGAGATTGATCATGAAATATTTCAGCTGTGAGGGACAATTCTCTCATCTTTATGCTTATCACATCAGGTTACTCATGCATTTCACCAGGGTGTGGATGATGAACATTCCGTATTTCATCTACCGAAATATTGAGAGGATGACTACCTTTATATAGCATAGAACCCCTTAGCAGCAACTCAACAGTGTCTATCATTTTTCTCTTATAAAAATTTTGGTAGTTCATCAGCTTGGTTTGTAGGGCATCACTTGGGATGACTTCATCTCACGTGATTTATTCAAAGCTTCACGAAGAGTATCCGAGGTGAAACACGAGGGTGAGCCTTCTCAGCAGTATGAGCGTCATAAGACCAGGCCTACTTTCATTACATATCACAGAGGCTATCCGAAAGGCACCAGACCTTTGTTTGCAGCAGCAAAGCGAGTGTTATCTCCACCTGGCGTGGAAGGGGCCTCGCTTCCGACATCAGCACCACAGGGACAGGTACAAGACAAGGGTAAGAAGCCCATGCATGAGAAGGGGCCTTCAGGTGAGCCATCAGGTTTCGTTATCATTCCTGATGATGAGACAACTACCGATTCAGAGAAGCCCAGATATAGAAGGATTATCGAGGAACAAGAAACAGACATTCAAGCCTTGGAAATCCAGTTGGAGATGGCCAAGTGGAACATCAGGTATCTGGAATAGAAAAATAAGCAGCTTGAAGACCAACATGCAATCATGGAGCTACAAAACATCCGTGAGAATCGCCAAGCTGCCCGAAATAGGAGAAGCGGCTAAACAAGGCCAATAGAGATAATGCATTGTTGAGACACATGGCTGTCCATTACGGGGCACGGAGCCAAGTTTGCAAGGCTCGGATAAAGAATCTAAAGGTGAAATTGAAGAAGGCAATCAGTAAGCAAAAGAAGCAAAGGTAGCTCGATCATCTTCAGATTTTGGCCGAGGCATCTTTAGCTCATCATCACACTTGATAAGGACACTCCAGCCCAAATTTCAAGAGATTTGGTGCATTTTTGGTCATTTTGGAATTTTTGTGTTAAAAAACAGGTTTTTTCCCTATATGCGTCGTGCCAGTGTATTTTTGCACTGAGAAATGAAGTTATATGTGCCACGCCTTCTATGTGCACCGCGCTAGTTGCCCAATGCGCCGAGCCATCAACAACTTCACAAATTTGCTCGAAATCGCTCAAAACCTGTGGATCATCACTTATTCAAGTAGGTTAACCCTCTGATTATTTCTTTTCATCCAAGATTAATGCTTGTTAGATGGTTGTTGTCGTATGGTGTTGGATAGAAAAATCAAACCCTACCAAGGAAAACGGTGTTAGGGTTTTGTATTAACTGTTTGGCTGCCAAGTTACTACTCCCACCTCACATTCCCTTGCTCCATTTTTTCCTTGATTTCCATATTTCATAAAGTCACCCACTCTTATATTCATTAGTTTCATATTCCATACCCTCAGTTCCTATTTTACAAAGTCCCAAACCCAAACCCTAGTCCATATACTATACCCTATCCCAACATTCCCTCATATCCCAAGTTACTCATTCCTAAGTCCCACTATCCCTATCCCTAAATTCATTGCATTCCCTATCATTCATGTCAGTTGTAAAATTCCCAAAACCTCAAATCTTCTAAACATCCAAGTAATCGTCCATTGTGCCTACATTTGTCAAAATTCCAAAGGGAAAACATCACTTGACAAGACCCCACAGTCCCTCCCACATTTGGAAATTGTGCCAAACTCTCATTCTTCATCTCACTGAAAGCCAAACAGACTTTGAAACACCATGGAGGCGGGCACCGATACATCATATCACCAAGACAATGACTCTACAACTAAAACTGCATACACCAGGAGGGTACTCTGGATGCACAAAACACATGATCAGCTCCTAGTCTTGACCGAAGCTTCTTTGGTTGAGCATGGCACTTGATGGGAGACCTACAGTCCAAATTTCAAGAAATTTGGAGAAATTTTTGACATTTTGGAATTTTTGCACTAAAAAAAAGGGTTTTTCCCTATATGCGTCGCGCACCTTGCGCGACGCTTAGGATTGGGAGCTCCAAATTACAAATGGCTTGCAGTTTTGGATTTTTCATGAGAAATCATGAATTTTGGTACTTGGACAAGAAATTTGGGTGAGTTATGGGTCCCGAAAAGGTCAAAAAACATGAAACAAATGACCTCACTACCCCTATTTTGATACACAGGAAGCAGTCTTGGGAGAATGCACCTTTGGAGGGGCAAATGGACACCAAATTCGAAAATTCCACTTGGATTGGAAAGTAGAAAGGCAGGGCTTTCCAACAAGCCAACCTGATCTCAATTTGGACTTCAGAAAGTGCATCAAAATCAGCAGCAAAGTAGCGCGACGCATATAGATTTTTTGCCCTATTTTTCATCTTTCAGCTCACAAATTTGGCCAGTTTGACTAGTTTTGATTTGTGATGTAATTTTTGACTTCTGTTGATGTAATTGATTGAACATGATGTAATTTTGACACTTAGTTACTTTTTCTAGAAGATTCATTCACTGAAGAGTGAAAATTTAATGAATGAATCAGTTTCCTACCTTATAGAGGTAGGTTGTTTTGACTGCCTAGAGTGTAATGCTTTGTTTAGAATTGGTTGAAACAGCTCCTAGAATGATGAGCTAGACCTCTAGAGGCAAGGGAATAGGTTATATTGCCTATATTTTGTAATTTCTAAGTAATTTTCATGGTTGGACTCTTGCGAAAAGCTTGACACTCTATTGTACATTCACTTCTGCATTTTTGGCAAAGGAAAGACCAGGGTTTTGCAACACTGTTTGGGATCCATGTGGCTTTATGTGTTGATGGTGTGTTTCTTTCAGTATTTGTAGGTTGTTATGTGTATGATCTTCCTTCTCTCATCTTCTTCAATTGAAAAAACGAAGTGTTAAGGTAGAATCCATAGATTGTTATGCTCTGCCTTTAAATTTGTTTGATTTTTCATGTTTTCATCTGTTTAAGGAGAATCCTTTAAAGTTTCTTGCTCTCCTTAGCTTCTCACCAGTCAGATCTAGCCATTCATTTTCTTTACAAGCATCAGGACAATTGCCTAACTTGCCCCAAGTAGACCTCTGCAAAAAACTATGTGTCATCCCCGCACCCAAAATTGCCTTTTCCTTTGATTCAACAAAAACCTCAAAAATCAACCTCAAGATCCTTGTATTTCATACCTAGCCCAAGATCAATTACCAATGTAGTCATCTCGAACCTCATTGATCACCTTTTGCTGAGATTGACCTGGAGAGAGCCCTCTCCTGTCCTCGTAGGGCTAGCTACGAGGATGAACGTGGTTCGATGTGGACCTAGAACCTTGTCTTTTCAGCCTGAGACAAATCTAGGCTCTAACAAGAACCATGCTCAGTGACCCTCCCTCTTAAGTCTATCAATCATCATCATTAAATTTTATTTACCTTTACATATCTGGTCTTTGCCAAATGTCCTTTAGCATTATTGTTTACACAATTTGAATTTTATTATAAGTGAGGGATCCCCCTCCGGTTGAGAAATTCCATTTTTCTAGACAAAAGAGGTTTTTGGCTACCCATATAAATCTTTTCTTAGCCTAGAGGTTCAATTATAGGGTGATAACATAGTGGCACTATTGTTGGGGAGCGAAATGTTTCATATCTTCTGGGATAGATCGTGATATTTTAGATCTGATTGCTAATGGTGGACATCAATCACACATAAAAAGACTAAACTATTCACTTGGTGACTCCAAAAGCTTCAAATCAGATTTAGAGAAGGAAAAAACTTGTCATTAGAAGGATGTAAGGACAATGAGTGAAAGTCAGGTACTTAAAATTGAATTTTCTTTAGGGTATAGTATTATGTTTTATCAATTGCCTCTCGTCCTTTATCAAAAATGTCCAAAGTATTTTATTCTATTTGTTGCATGTGAATGTAGACTACAAATCTACGAATAAGTCCCCTTTTATAATTTTATATCATTCCCTTGAAGCTTCAAATGCATCTCCCTTTTTTTATTGGTTGTCGTGAACGAGATCCAAATGATAACCATACTCTAGTTGGTACAACTTCATATTAGAACTTAGTCATGGCTACTGCCTTATATACCCCATTAAATCTTCCAGCCCCTTTGAATGAGTTACCACATAACTATAGTTAGAGGCTACCTCAGTTTTATGGTACAGGTAAGATCATAGCAAAGAAGCATGTTGAAAAAATCATTGAATTCATTGACCTTGAGGAAGTAGATCATGAAGATGTCAAATTGAGGCTTATTTCTCAAATCCTTTTAGGATAAGTTAGGAAGTGGTATAGAATTTTGAGAGCTGGAAGCATTCCTAATTTTGTAACAGTTTCAACACATTTTGCTTGGCATGTGGGAGGTGAAAAACAACCCTTTTCATATTATGGCTAAGTATAAAAATCTAAAGATGCAATCTAGTGAGATAGTGCAAGTTTCTCAACCAGATTCAATGGTGTTTATGATTGCATCAATACTGACATAAATCCTCCCCCAGGATTGGTTATGTGTCATTATCCATATGGTTTTTATGTTGAGCTTGCCTATCATCTCAGAGAGAGGAATCCCGCCACTTTGTAGGATATGCAGAAAATTGTTGTTGATGTGGAAGCAAATTTGATCATAAGGGAAAAAATGAAAGCTGAAAGAAGGAAACTGGTTAGGTAGGAGGTTTCTCCATTTTTAGACCAAAAGCTAGATACATTGATGAGAACCATGGAAAGTTTGATGGAAACTTTCACTATGCAAAAAAAATTGTTGTTAGAGGGCAACAAAGAAGACCTCAAAGTAGAGTTTTCAGAAGAAGGAGAGGTTGTTGATTTATGTCACCATGAGCTAGAAACTAGTTGTTTTATTTATTCATTTGAAGACAGTCTTGAAGAGAGACCAATGACATGTTCTCAACAAGAGGATGTTCAGTTTTAGAAATTTAAGGAAAGGAGTTAGTCTACATGTGTCACTTATGACAACAATGAAGAATGTGATGAAAGTATTGAATCAGGTGAGAAGTCGCAGTCTTATAGTTTTGACATTTCACATAAAGAAAAAAATGAATTTTTTGATGATAAATATATACCTTTATGTTGTGCTACATTTGAATTGTTGAAAGAAAATTACAAGATCACCAAGGAATAATGAAAGCAAGCTAAAAGTGGCATAAATTGGTAGCCACCTTCTTCAATTTTTAATGCTCCAATAGCCAATTATTTGGATGGTTTATGCATTAAAAGTTATCCTCCTTTAGCTAGTTGTTATTTTGAAAACAAGGGTGATAGATACTTAGTTCAGCAACTGGCATCATTGTGTTTTTCCAGCAGTGGTTTCATCACAAAGGTCATAGAAATATTTGTAGCCCAATGATGACAACTAATTTGAAATTACATGAAAGCAAGGATCTAGATAAAGGTTTGTATTAATGGTATGTAGATGTTGGGTTGTGTTATATTGTTGGAGGGGGGGCGAGTAGGTCCCCCTTCATTGCATCAGGCTCAGTGTGGGGTCGCCGGGGGGGCGGTAGCCCCCCTATACGGGGTTTGAGGTAGTGTCCTGGGAAATTTTTTTGAACCCTATATTATGTGGGCAAACCTACCTATGGTTTTTTGCGTGGATTTCGCACATGGTGTTTGGGCGCGATGGTTTTTGGTCCATGATATTTTGTAGATCCCATCAAGGGAACTACAATTATGTTCTAATCTAGGGTTAATGGATTGGGGTTTATGGACGCTTCAACATGTATATATATGTATTATAAAATTGAAAGGAACAAAATGAAAAATAAATATGGTAGTCCCGGTTTTGGGATCAAGGGGAAAATCTTTGTGTATATTTGTTTTATGTGTTATGCTCTCACCATTGTTTATTTTCTGTTTTTATAATTCGTATGCAAGTAATTTTTGTATGGGGTTAAAACCTACATTTGGTATCAGAGTTGTCTTGGCTTCAAGGGGATGCCTTTGCTATTGAGGGGTTCTCTGCTTGAGCCTATGGTAGACCCTATTCAGTGGGAGATATGCAAGATCAATTCTTGCGGTGAAGGAAGATGGAAAAAAGTGGAAAGATAAAGATTGAGAAATTTAGTTGTTAGAGTTTTGAGTTGTGGAAACTAAAAATAGAGGATCTACTAGTGGATAAAGATCAGTGGATCGCGGTAGATCCAGGTACTAAACCAACGACAGTGTCTGATGAAGAATGGAAGAAGTTGGATCAGAAGGAAAAAATCACAATATGATTGTGTGTCTCAGATTAAGTATTGCTAAATGTATTAGGGGAAGCTACAGTGAAGGCGTTGTCGGACAAGTTAGGCACTTTGTACCAATCTATGTATCTGGTGAATAAACTATTCGTACGAAAAAAGTTGTATAACCTGAGGATGAAAGATGGAGACTCGGTGACAGAGCATCTGAATGCATTTAATATTGTGGTAAGCCAGTTATTATATGTTGATATTAAAATTTCAGATGAATATAAGTGAATTTATTTGTTGTGTTCTCTACCAGATTTGTGGGATAGTCTGGTTGTTGCGATAGGTAGCAATGAAATTGCCTTGGAGTTTGATGAAATAATCTCATCCTTGTTGACGAAGGAGATGAGATAGAAAAATATGGAGAAGTAGAATGGTGATGCCTTGTTTGTACGAGGACGGTCCAAGAACATAAAAAAAAATTAAGTCCTTGAGTGGGAGATCTAAATCTAGAGGGATATCTAAATCACTAGGAAAACCTGTAAAGGTTTGGTGGGAATGTGGAAAGGAAGGGCAATACAAAAGGGATTGGAAATCTAAATCTCCTGAGAATGGAAAGGGATCTGATGATGCTCCTTCTGCAGAGGTGAAAACCACCTTAGATGAAGGTGGGGATGTGTACTTGGCTTCTTCTTCAAGTATGCATGTAGATAATGACACATGGTTGATTGACTCAGGTGCATACTTTCACTTCACTCCCCATAGAGAGTGGTTCTTCTAGTGTGATAAATATGATGGTGGTGATGACTTCTTAGGGAATGAAAGGAAGGCTATAATCATTGGTCCTAGAAAAATCAAGTTGAAGTTACAAGGTGGAAGCATTAGAACACTTTCATGTGTTTTCCATATTCCTTCATTAGCCAGAAAATCTAATTTTTGTAAGCAAGCAGGATGATGCAGGTGAAAAATAGTGTTCGAGAATGATACCTTTAGGATGGTTTGGAGAGCACTGGTATTGATGTGGGGAGTTCAGATTGGAACTCTTTACAAGCTACAAGGTAGCACTGTTATTGATGGGTGCAATAGTTTTGTGGTTCCTGACAGTAGAGCAGAAATTCTAATGGTCTCTGGAGAAAATACCATGTTATGGAATCAAAGGCTTGGAGATATTTGAGAGAAGGGACTTTGAATGCTTCATGGTAAAGTTATGGCAGAAGGTATGTCTAATATCTCTGTCGATTTTGATTTTTATGAAAATTCTATATACGGCAAGCAAAATTGGGTGAGTTTGCCCTCTGGTGATAAGAGGGAAAAATAGATATTAGAGCTTGTGCACAGTGATGTGTTTGGACCTGTATCAGTTCCATCACTGGGTAATTATGTGTACTATGTATCATTTATAGATAACTTCTCAAGGAATACATGGATATATTTCCTCAAGAAGAAATCTAAAGTCTTTGATGGGTTTAAATAATTTAAGGCTCCGGTGGAAAACTAAACAGAGAAGAAGATAAAGGTGTTGAGGACAGATAACAATGGAGTGTTTTGAAAGAAGGAATTTGAAGAGTTTTGTAAGAATTGTGGTATAGCACAGTAGAAGACTGCCACATACACACCTAATAAAAATGGACTTGCAGAAAGAATGAACAAGGCATTATGGAAAGGTCAAGAAGCATGCTCAGTGGTGCCGGGTTAGGACAATAATTCTGGGCAGAGGCGGTGGAGACTGCATGTTACCTAGTCAACAGATCACCTTCATCAACGTTGAAGGATAAGACTCCACAAGAGGTATAGACTCTTAAGAAACCTTTTCTTTCACAAATGAGTGTATTTGGACGTGATGCATATGTACGCATTCCAAAGGAGAAAGAACAAAGTTGGATAGTAAATCTGAAAAGTGCATCTTTATTAGGTATAAGGATGGTTTAAAAGGTTATAAGCTTTGGAACCCCGTAACAAGGAAGGTTGTGTACAACTAAGATGTGGTGTTTATAGAGGTGAAATATGTTATTAAAAATGAAGTCCTACCAAAGCATCTTAGGAAGATAGAGTTTGAGATAAAGGAGGAAGAATCAAACTCTACAGCAGAAGAAGAATCAGAAGATGAATATCCACAAACTTTGGTTGTGAGAAGATTAGTTAGAGAAAGAAAGTAGCTAGAAAGGTATAGTCCATCTGAATTCTATTCAAATTCTCTTTTATCTATTACTGATGATGATCCCAGAACTATGAAGGAAGTAGTAGATTCAGAGGATGGAAAGCTCTGGAAAGAGGCCATGGTTGATGAAATGGAGTCTTTCCACAAAAATGAGGCTTGGGATCTGGTGGAGGTCCCGGTTGGAAATAAGACCATTGGCAAAAAGATGGTGTTCATGAAGAAGATAAATGCAAAAGGAAAGGTGGAGAAATACAAAGATTAGTTGGTAGCAAAAGGTTATTCCCATGTGCTGTTAATTGATTTTGGTGATATTTTTTCTCCTGTTGCCAAGTTAGATTCTATTATATTACTTTTATCTATTGTTGTTACTTTTGATTATGAGGTAGAATAGATGGATGTGAAGACAACATTTCTTCATGGGGATCTGGAAGAAGAAATTAACATGAAGCAACCTAAAGCCTTTGTTGTGAAGGGTAAGAAATAACTGGTATACAAGTTAAAAAAGTCTCTATATGGGTTAAAACAGTCATGAAGGATGTGGTATCGGAAATTTGATACATTTATATGGGGACTTGGCTTCACCAAAAGCAAAGAATATCACTTCCTCTATTTTAAATTAATTTATGACCGTGTTATTTATCTAGTCTTGTATGTGGATGATATGTTGCTGGTTGGAAATGAGAAAGAAATTATCTAGGATTTGAAGACAAAATTGTCCTCCAAATTTCACATGAAATATATTGGTGTTGTAAACTATATTTTGGGAATGGTAATTAAACAAGATCAGACAAAGAGGAAGCTCTCTTCAAACTAGAGGAAGTATGTTGAGACAAAACTGCAGAGGTTTAATATGCAGGATAGTAAACCAGTGAAGGTTCCTATTCCTTTAGGTGTAAAGTTATCTGTTGAATGGTGTCCCAAGACACAAGAAGAGGAATAGGACATGTCTCGTGTTCCATATGCAATTTCAATCGGTAGTCTGTTGTATGCAATGGTCTGTACTAGACTAGACATTGCACATGCAGTGGCAGTATTAAGCAGGTTTATGTCAAAACCAAGGAAGGAGAATTCAACAACAGTGAAGTGGTTTTTCAAGTATTTGTGTGGCACTAGTGATTATGGTTTGCGTTACCAAGGAAGACCAGGTTTAAACAGAGTTTTGGACATACATGGATTTCTTGATGGAGACTGGGTTGGATATCTCGATTAGGGAAGACCTACAAGTGGGTATGTGTTTAACCTATTTGAAGGTGCAGTGAGTTGGATGAGTAAGAGACAATCTATAGTGTCACTTTCAACTACAGAGGCAAAATACATGGCAGCTACTCATGCAAGCAAGGAAGCAGTTTGGTTGCAGATATTGTGTTCAAGTATGGGGTTAGTACAACAAGCTATAAGGATAGACTGGGATAGCCAAAGTTCAATTATTTGGCAAAGAACCCTGCTTATCATTCAAAGACAAAGCACATTTATGTTCAGTATCACTTTGTGAGGCGTATGGTAGAAGAAAAAATGGTGTTGCTCTTAAAGGTGGACACTTTGAAGAATACTGCAGATGCATTGACAAAGTCTATGAGCACTGATAAGTTCTCTTATTGTATAGAAAAAATGGGTGTTGCAGGGGTGGATCAATGAATATGATATCATGTGTCCCCCTATGAAAAGAAAACAACAAGTGGGAGAATTTTTGGTTGTGTTATATTGTTTCAACGACTAGCCCCAGTAGTGAGGCTGGGGGGTTAGGGGGGGGTGACCAACCCCCTCTTTGTTGCGTAGGGCATAGTAGGGGGTTTGACGAGGGCTGAAACCACCCTCTATGGGGTCCGAGAGAGTGCCACAGGAAAAAAAATGGACCCTATATTAGGTGGGAGGACCTACCAATGGTTTTGTGCATGGATTTCACACAACGTTTTTGCGCGCGATGGTTTTCGGTCCATGGTATTTTGTAGATCCGATCAAGGGAACTATAGTTATATTATAATTTAGGGTTGATGGATTGGAATTTATGGATTCTTCGGCATGTATATATATGTATTGTAACATTGAAAGGAACATAATGAAAATTCAATCTGGTAGTCCCGGTTTTGGGATCCAGGGGAATATCTTTGTGTATATTTTTTTATGTGTTATGCTGTCACCATTGTTTATTTTATGTTTTTAGAATTCATATGCAGGTAATTTCTCTATGGGGTTAAAACCTAGACCAGATCACCTAGAGAAAATTTTCAACATGTCACATGAGCTAAAATTCAATGTTCATTCGTTTAAGGATCCTTTTGCAATATTCTTGAAATAAATAAGTGGGATTAAGTTCCAAAATCTCGTCAAAGTTGAATTTGTTTGCAATATTTTATTGGAGTTTTCATTCAGTATGTTTTATATTTTTCTCGTGAACAAGCACATGTCAAGAACTCACCCAGTGGATAAGGTGCTTGCGTGGTTACACTTGCTATTTCAATTCATCGGATCAAGCAACTTGTGGATTAGTTAGAGTGAGTAGGTGTGTGAAATAAGCTCAACCCTCTGAGCACTTTTTTCATAAATGTGCCAATTTCCAACATTTTTCCTTGGTAGTGGGTGGCCATCATTAGAATGTATGGCCTAAGGAGAACGACCTAAGGTTCCAGTGATCTGCTACCATATGTACAGCAGTCAGTGAATTAGTTAATTTTCAGCAAGTTAGTTAATTTTTCAGTTTTCATGTTCACTACATTTTCCAAATGGTTAGGATACTAGTCTTGAGTTTTATTGGCACCTTAGTAGGAGGCTTCAATGCACATTGGAGCCAATGTTAGGGTCCTATGGTTTAGAGATCAAATTTCTTTGTCTCTTTCATTCATTTTGAGATTTTGTGTAGTAGTTTAGCCTATGAACTCTTATTATCATAGTCTAAAGAGTCATTGTCTGACAACACTAAAAGTTTTTCATAGAGGATCCATAAAGATAAGAAAAAACTTAAGAGAGTCTGAGTCAAGGGGAAGGTAATGAGGTCGTCTACTCATATAAATTCATTTAGGGTTCGAAGGGTTATTTATCATTGGTCATTGGTCAGAACCATGAAAAAACAAGTTTGATTCATTTTTAAGGCTATGTTGAATATGTTGTTGAGTATGGTTCATTATGCCCATTCCACCATTTTTAACTCATGATCCTCTCTCATACATCCCTACCATATAATTTTTTTATTCCTATACGCCTTTCATATACCCATCCCATTTCATATATCTAACATCATATTCATATACACACCCCCCTACTCACCTCTCATCATTATCACCTATATTCCTTAACTCATTTAATCATTATTGATATTACACCGCCACAAATTCCAACTATCATTTATCTTTCATGACCGTAATAACCATAATAACCCTTATCGTAAGTTCATACTCATGACCAAAGAAAAACAAAAGGTGCACTTTCAAATCTCTTTTCATACCGCCCTCATTTCTCTCTTCACTCTACAATTAGCGCTCTTCTCTAAGGAAAATTGATAGTCACATGGCACAGGGCTAAGAATACGCTGATACGGGTGTGAGAACAAGTTTTGTTTCGACTGTGGAAAAATCTCTACATAACAACTGCACAACATTTTTAGCTACACAGTCATTACGCATCTGTTGCGCAAGTTGGAGTCAACAATCTTCAAGTTCTGCAAGGATTGGAAAAGCTACTTTATGAGTTCTACACCATCACACTATAATTCGAAACATACCCACTTGCTCTATTTTTCTAGGAACGTTCTGCAACCATATCAACCATGGAAATCTGCCACACTTTGTTATGGATTTGCTTCACAAAGTGACCGTTTTAGTCATAATTTTAAAAATCTTATTTTGACCAAATGGAGCGTAAATTGAAAATAAGGAAACATTTTTTTCTCAAGTGTGGGTCACAAAAAAAAAACCTCCTTTAGTTTTTGCACAGGTGTCATATATTGGGAGATTCAAATGCATCTTTAAAGCCTATTTTTTAGACTGTACAATTTACTGTTTTAGCCATGATTTTGGGGAACATATTCTAAGGATTTGGGAACCCTTTGAGGAAAATAAGATTGGTTTCTCTAAAAAACAAGTTTCTCTACAAAGAAATATCTCAGTTTTTTGACAGGTGGTATATTTTGGGAATTACAAGTGTCACTTGGAGACCCATTTTCACAATTCATTGCTGACAGAATTCTGAAACTTTTGAAATTTGATTTGTAAATGTGAATATTTTTTGAGTTTTGTTGCTTGCTAGGATTCATAAGGTATAGGTTATGAATTCTTAGACTTTGTTTTTCTTTTTAGCGGGAAAAGATAGTCAAACTCATAAATTCCAAATTTTGTTGCACAACTGCTGCGCAGGTGCTGACTGGGAAGTTCTGAGCTTTGCACGAGTTGAACGAGGCATCAGATGGGTCCTACTCCAACTCAGAAACCTTGTCATCATCTGCATCGGCTCAGATTCACTCAGTCTAGGCGATGTCTATGATGAGTTGAATCCTACTATGTAACTACTACGCAACTCATCATTCAATTTTTTGTCTTTCCAGTCAGTTTTGGACCTTGCTATTATGATGTTGGTGATATGGATAGAAAAGAATGGATAGGGATCAAAGAAGTAGATAAGATAAGGTTGATTAAATCTATATTATAGTTTTATTCTTAGCTTTATCTTAGTTCTAGCTTTTAAAACTTGATTTTTCTAATTTCAATTGGTTTCGACCCACTTAGTGGATAGCAGGTACATTGTATCTAGTATATTTTTTCACTTTCCCAAATTGTATTTAAACTGAAAAAAACATGGAAAAGGGTTTGAATATTGGAGAAGTCTAATGTATGTATTTTATTTTTCTGAAATAAAATTATTAGTGTTGCGAATTTACCACTTGACAATAGATTCTTATCATATGGATTTCAAGTTTCTGTAACCTTTCTTATGTGTATGTTATTCATTGTTTTTGTTCCATTTTCACTTTTAAATTGGCTCTAAAACAATTTTCTTCTAGAATTGATCCAAAGTGGATCCAAAACACCCTCTGAGTCTTCTAAATATCAAAACTATCACAAAAGAAGAACTCTTAGAAAAGGTGGAGAACACTATTGGGAGTGAAAACCATGAAGAAACAGTGGAAAACAGACCTATCAGAGGCTTGGGCAGTGATGCACAAGAGCCATCGAATCTGGCTGATCAACAGTCGAGATCCGATAAGCATATCGCAATCAACAAAGGAAGGCAAAGGCTATCGGAGGCTATCATGTGACTGTTGCGACTACAATCAGTGTGCGTCAACAAGGATTGTCGATCAAACGCGTAGATCAACGGCCCAAGTTAACTCGCGATATCGCATTGGCGTTGTGTAAAGGGGGAAGCTAAAGGCCAGTGACCATGTGATACACTGTTACGCCGATCACCGAAGAGGCCGATCAAAGCAATCAATGATTGGGGTTCAATGAAGATGTGACTTGCGATAGCTGGACCCAATGGGGTTATAGATGATATTTGATATATTTTGAGATCCAGAAAAAGGAATTTTTCTATGTATTTTCATGTTTTCATTAAATCAATGAAATGCAAAGGGAATGCACCGATGTGATGAAACCAAACCCAAAAGGGTTTGTAAATTCCACTGCATAGTTATTTGAAGTCTTCCATAAGGGCCTCTGTCGGATTTTCAGTGTTTTTAACGTATTTTTATAAATATAAAGGGAACCGCGGCAGAGGGGCATTGAGACTTATGATAGTGATTACAGGCAGACCTGATAGGAGTATAGGGCAGATTTAAGGATATTTGAAGTCTGATAAATGACAGTTTGGTGAGTTTTCCTGTGTTTTAGTGTATTTCTTTGTGTAAAAAAGAACAATATTTTTGGGGATTTCAAAAGCCCGATGGTCCCTTCCATTGCAAAACAGGTGGCCACCTTCCCTGAAGACGTTATGCCATGACTACTAATGCTCAGAAGGGAATTCGAGCGGACTGAGGCCGGGAGCCCAAGAGCCCAATAAGAGGAAAACGAATAAATAGTGCCGATTGGCTTTAAAGTCATAGAATGGCAGAGAGAGGGGGCAATACCGAGACAGAGAGAAAAACAGAGACAAAGAGTGAAAGAAAGAGTCTGTGTATTGAGAGAGGCTTGAGAGATTCAAGCAAAACTCCTTATGTTTTGTATCTGTGTGTTGAGACTCAATTTGAGCTCACACTTTGTAAAAATCTACTCTTGAAGACATAATAGAGAGGTCACCATTGAAGGCTAGACCAAGGGACATAGCCCAAGAGTTTTGGGTGAAATCCATATTAAACTTGGTGTGTTATGTGTGTTTTTCTATTATGTTTTTCTCACTACTCGATTGTCTATATTACTCGCAATCTTATCGATCCATTGCACTAAGTAGTGTAGGAAAATCCATGCACATGAGTCTGTAATACCTTAAAAGTAATCTAAGATCTTCATTTTCAGATCAAGTGGTACCAGAGCTTTTGGTTTTTTGTTTGTTAAGGTTAGACAAGCTTGTGTTTGACTTTTTTTGAATGCTAACTAGGTCAAAGCTCAAACTGGGAAAAGGAGAACTTGTTGAGGCCAACCCAGAAATAGGAAGAGTCTATCCTAGGAGGAGAATGGCACAAGAAACTCATATGGAGCCAGAATCTCGGTTCATGGATAGTTTCACGGCCATGAGGGCCATGGTGGAAGAAATGTATCGAGAATTCAAGAACAATAGAGGTGAAAGCACCTCAACACCCAAGCAAGACAAAGGAGCTGAGGAACCTTCTCTAGATGCCCCTATAGAGGGCAAACGGAAAGGGGAAAAGCCTCCTACATCATCTCCTCCACCATCTCCTTCATCCTCCTCATCTCCTAGCCCTGAGAAGAAAAAGAAGAAGACTTATGTGATTAAATTAGATGTAAAATTTGATTTGCCAATTTATGATGGGGAATTAAATGCAGAAAAGCTAGATAACTGGATTAGACAGATTGATGTATATTTTAGGGTACAGAAAATCGATTCATAAAGGAGAAAGATTTAGCTAGCCAGCCTTTGCCTTGGAGGAACTTCCCTAGTGTCGTGGGAAGGTTGGACACAAGTTGATCTGAAGAAGCATGGTAAAATTCTTTCTACCTAGAGTGAATTTGTTTCTGCCATTAAAAAGCAATTATATCCACTAGTTTATAGGAAACAAGCAATGATGAGTTGGAAAAATCTTCACCAATTAAAGGGGCGAAGTGTACAAAGCTATACCCAGGAATTTAGAAAAATATCTTCAACTCTAGGCGTTTCTCTAGACTCACCTGAAACTTTGTTGAAGTATATAGGTGGTATGCATAGCTATTTGAGGCACACCATTCTCATGTTTAACACCACTAGCCTAGATGATGTATTAGTTCAGGCTACACATGAAGAGGCTAGAGGCAAGAATGTGAACCTAGAGATTGGGGGATCATCAAAACCCACTGCAAGCAAGAACAAGGAAAAGAAGAAGCTGAGATGGAAAGAGAGGAAGGCAAATGTTGTACATAAAGACAAACCTTCATGCACTCACTGCAAGAAGGATGGACATGATGATGCACATTGCTAGTCTTTGCATCCAGAGTTGCAACCTAAGAAGTCCAATGGCAAGAAGAAGGATACTGTTGTTGCTATTCAGAAAGATTTGGGGTCAGACACAGGTGACGAAACAACAATCACAACCATAGGTATAAAAGGTAAAAATTCTGAAGCATCTACTAGTAATTCTACACAATCTATTGATAATGAAGAAAATGAGAGGAAAACACATGAGCTTTTTCGTATTAGAGTTATTTCCAAGCATCAAAATATTGATACTTTATTTGATAGTGGATCACAAGTAAACTTGATTTCTGAAGCAATTGTAAAGAAGTTGGGATTACTAACCACACCTCAGAAGAAGCCATATCCATTAGGTTTGGTGTGTGATAAAGCAAAGCTACAAGTGACTAGACAATGTAAACTTGGGTTTGCTATTGGGTCAACATTTGTAGATGAGGTTGAGTTAGATATGATTCCCTTGGATATATCTAGTATTGTTTTAGGAAGTCCTCACTTGTATGATAGAAAATCCATTTTCTATAGAGCTGAAAATACGCATCAACTCACCAAAGATGGAATAGAATATATTGTAGGAGCTCATAAACTCAAAAATAATTATACTCTCATAAACTCAGGGTAGATGAAAATAATTGTAAATTCATGCAAGCAATTTTTACTAATGGTTTTAAATGAAAACAACCCTGATAAAACCAATGTATTTGAGGGCTATGATGCTAAACAGAAAGCTGATTTAGAAAAAGTTGTTTCAGAATATGATATCCCATTTAGAGAACCTAAAGGTCTGCCACCCAAAAGGGAAATAGTACATGATATTCATTTGCAGCAAGATGCTCCATTGCCTAACATCGGAATGTACAGGTTATCCACTTTAGACAATCCAGAGATCAAGAAGCAAGCACACGGGTTGCTTGAAAAATGGTTCATAAGACCAAGCACATCACCATGTGGATCTCCAATCGTGTTGGTGAGAAATAAAAATAGTTCATGGAGGATGTGCATTGATTACAAAGCACTGAATAAAATAACAATAAAAAATCGTTATCCCCTTCCTCGCGTTGATGATCTATTAGATCAGCTGAAAGAAGCAGTTTACTTTTCCAATTTGGACTTGTGTAGTGGCTATCATCAGGTTAGAGTAGCAGAACAAGATGCATGGAAGAACAAAGCAAGGGTTGTATGAATTTGTGGTTATGCCTTTTGGCTTAACTAATGCTCTTGCCACTTTCATGAGAGTTTTCCTCGCGTTGATGATCTATTAGATCAGCTGAAAGAAGCAGTTTACTTTTCCAATTTGGACTTGTGTAGTGGCTATCATCAGGTTAGAGTAGCAGAACAAGATGCATGGAAGAACAAAGCAAGGGTTGTATGAATTTGTGGTTATGCCTTTTGGCTTAACTAATGCTCTTGCCACTTTCATGAGAGTTTTGAATGATGTACTCAGACCTTTTATTGATGATTTTATAATTGTGTATTTATATGACATTCTTGTTTTCAGTAAAACATGGGAAGAACATTTGAAGCATGTAAAGCAGACTCTAGATGTTTTGAGAAGAGAAAATATCTATGTTAAGTTATCAAAATATGAATTTAACAAAACATATTTAAATTATTTGGGTCATATTGTAGGGGGTGGTGAATTGAATATAGATCCCTCTAAGGTTGAAGTCATTGTGAACTGGCCTAAACCCAAATCTGCTACAGAAGTTAGGAGCTTCCTAGGGGCAGTACAATACTACAGAAAGTTTATTGCTAACTTTTCCTTGATTGCAGCTCCTTTACATGCTTTAACAGGATTGAACAAGGTGTTTTAGTGGGGAGGCAAACAGCAGAAAGCCTTCGACACCTTAAAAGAAGAAATTCATACAACATGAGTACTAGCACTACCAGATCTTCAACATCCATTTGAGATTGAAACATATGCCAGTGACTATTCCATGGGAGTAGTGTTGATGCAACACTGTAAACCCATATGCTATCATTCTAAGACATTTAATTCTGCAATAGTTAATTATCTCACATATGATAAAGAATTTTATGCATTAGTACAAAGTGTGAAAAAGTGGAAACATTACTTAACAAAAAAGGAAACAATCATCCATACAGACCATCAGCCACTTCAATATTTGCACTCACAAACTAAATTTCAGCAATCAAGACACTATAGGTGGATGGGTTTTCTACAACGGTTTCATCTTGTCATCAGATATAAGAAGGGCATACACAATAAAGTTGCAGATATGTTGCCCAGACCAATCATAAATGCATTTGCTATGCTTAAGCATAACTCAGTAATGCATGAAAGCTATATTGAACAATATGCTCAAGATATCGATTTTAAAGATGTATATGCAACTTTAAGTCATGGAAAACAAGTAGAAGAATTGGATTATTATGTTAAGGACCAACTCTTGTATCATCTGGGAAAGTTATGCATTCCAAAAACTAAAAGAGTTTAACATAATTCGGGAAGCACATACATCTCTTATATCAGGTCATTTTGGTGTAAGTAAAATAGTTGCACAACTACAAAGGTTCTGTTATTGGCCAAGAATGCATGAAACAGTTTCTAGATATATTAAACGGTGTACCATGTGTGCTAAAAGGAAGCCCAACAATAGAAAATTAGGCTTGTACACTCCACTACCAGTTCCTTCTCATCCATGGGAAAGTGTTTCCATGGACTTTGTTGGGGGATTGCCAAAATATAGAGAAGGTCATGACTATTTGTATGTTAGTGTGGACAAGTTCAATAAAATGTGTATTTTAATACCTTGTAACAAGTAGATTACAGTTGAGTCGTTCTTTCAGCATGTTTGAGTTCATTTTGGGTTACCCACTTCCATTGTATCTGATCGAGATTCCCAATTTGTTGGGAAGTTTTGGTGAAGTCCGTGGGAGTTGATGGACACTAGATTGAAGAAGAGCATAGCCTTTCATCCATAAACAAATGGCCAAACAGAGGTGGTCAATACGACAGTGATCCAGTTGATCAGGGGCTATTACAACAAGCATCCCAAGCTTTGGGATGAACGTTTTTGTTATGTGCAACATGCTTACAACCGTGCTAAGCACTTTTCTACACATACATCTCCTTTTGAGACTTGTTTTGGTTTCACACCAAAGTCTCCCTTGGATTTTGTCTTTGGAAAAGACATAGCGGTTTATGGACACAGTGGTGTGGGCAAAGCAACCAAGTTCATTGAACAAATCCAAGAAATTCACCAGGTAGTGTAGGAATAGCTGGAAAGAAGCCATACCAAGTACAAGGCAAGGCATGACAAGCATCAAACTGAGCATAGCTTCCAAGTTGGTGATCAAGTTTGGTTTTACATCAGCAAAGATAGAATGCAAGGTGAAGGTAAGAAGCTAAAACAAATAAGGTATGGGCCTTTGAAGATACGTGAAAAAATTGGTTAAAACGCTTTTCGCCTTGATTTGTACATCTATTCAGTAGTTAATGCAGAAAACTTGAGACCAATTGAACCTTCATTGATTGAATATCCCGAAGAGAAAAGTCAGTTTCCTTCTATTGATGATCTATTGCCTGAATATCTTAGTGAGTTGTATGAAGATACAGTTCTGGACAAGAAGGTGAGAACTACGCGCAGAGGGGATGTTGAGTACCTCAGAATCAGACTCAAAGGTTCAAAACCAAGCAGTACACGATGGATGGAAATTGGACAAGTGAGGAAGTTGTATCCTCACTTGATCGATACTTTAAAATGAACTTTTGGTGGTCCAAAAGCTTTTTCAGTGGGAAGGAGTGATCCAAAATGGATCAAAAACACCCTCTAAGTCTTCTACAGATCAAAACTATCGCAAAAGAAGAACTCTTAGAAAAGGCAGAAAACACTATCAGTAGCGAAAAACATGAAGAAACGATAGAAAACATGCCTATCAGAGGCTTGAGCAGCGATGCAGAGGAGCCGTTGGATCTGGCCGATCAACGGTCCAGATCCGATTGGCATATCACAATCAGCGAAGGTAGGCGGAGGCTATTGAAGGCTATCATGTGACTGTTGTGATTGTGATCAGCGTGCGTCAATGAGAACCATCGATCAAACACGCAGATTGACGGCCCAAGTTAACTCACAATATCGCATCGGCGTTGTGTAAAGGGGGAAGCGAAAGGCTAGCGACTATGCGATACGTCGATACACCCATCGCCAATGAGGCTGATCGGAGCAATCGGAAATTAGGGGTCAAGGAAGATGTGACTTGTGATAGCCGGACCCGATATGGTTATAGATGATATTTGATATATTTTGAGATTCAGAAAAAGGCATTTATCTATGTATTTTCACATTTTTGTTAAATCAATGAAATACGAAGGGAATGTGCCGATGTGATGAAACCAGAGCTGAAATGGTTTGTAAATGCCGCTCCATAATTATTTGAAGTCCGCCATAAGGTGCTCCATCAGATTTTCAGTGCTTTTAATGTATTTTTATAAATACAAAGGGAACCGCGACATAGGGGCATTGCTACTTGAGATAGCTATTACAAGTAGACCCAATAGGATTGTAGGGTGGATTTAAGGATATTTGAAGTCTGATAAATGGAAGTTTGGTGAGTTTTCCCGTGTTTTAGTGTATTTCTCTGTGTAAACAGAGAACACTATTTTTGGGGATTTCAAAGGCCTGATGGTCCCTTCCGTTGCGGTACAGGTGGTCACCTTCCCTGAAGACGTTATGCCATAATTGCTAATGCTCAGAACGGAATTCGAACAGATAGAGGTCGGGAGCCCGAGAGCCCGAGAAGAGGAAAACAAAAAAATAGCATCGATTGGCTTTAAAGCCACAGAATGACACAGACCGGGGGCAATACTGAGACAGAGAGAAAAAAGATACAAAGAGGCTTGATGGATTTAAGAAAAACTCTTGTTTTTTTGTATCTATGTGTTGAGACTCAATTTGAGTTCACACTTTGTAAAACTCTGCTCTTGAAGACATAACAATGAGGTCAGCACTAAAGGCTAGACTAGGAGACGTAACCCAAGAGTTTTGGGTGAACTCCATATTAAACTTGGTGTGTTATGTGTTTTTTTCTATTATGTTTTTCTCACTACTCAATTGTCTATATTACTCACAATCTTATTGATCCATTGCACTAAGTAGTGTAGGAAAATCCATGCACATGAGTTTGTAATACCTTGAAAGTAATCTAAGATCTTCATTTTCAGATCAAGAATTCATCTATGAAGATGCTCTGAATGACTTGTCTCCTTTCTAAACTCTAATGGAATTCACCTTTAGCTATGTGCTCCTGTATGGTATTCTTCTGGATATTTGATCATGAAATATATGTTGCAGAATTCATGTTTTTCTTTGTTAAATGTGGTTGGATATCTTTGTGTAATTTCAAGTTATTTTCAAAACTCACCCTATGTTATGACAGATGTTATGAATTTAAATAGTACGTGCCTTGTCTCTGTTTTCATAAGTGTCTCATGTAAAGCTCTAATAATTTTATATAAAAATATGAATCGTGGATATATGCTCAGTGGCCCTCCCTCTCAATTCTATCAACCATCATCATTAAATTCTATTTACCTTTACAAATCTAACCTCTATCAAATGTCCTTGAGAAATATTGTTTACACAATTTGACCATTATTTCAAGTGAGGGAGCCCCCTCCAGTTGGGAAAGGCCAGATTTATAGCCAAAAGAGGTTTGTGGTTACCCCTATAAACCTTTTCTCAGCCTACAGGTTCAATTATAGGGTGATAACACCATCATTAAATAAAGGACGCAAGTTCTTGAATTTTTTGTTGTTTCTCCACATCTATCCATTTGTTCCCCAAGTCTTATCAAGTATATGGTTGCCTCATATATAATATTAAAACACTTTTATGGTAAGTCTTGTCAGAAATGATTTACTCTTAATTCCTTATTATTTTGTAAAGTGATTATGATTATTGGATGACAAATCCTTCTACATGCCACCTTGCTAGGATCAACCATTGAGTTAGTTTTTGGGATGGATTTCCACAATAATTCTTGATACTTCTTATTAGCACTAGTATTGTAGCAAGAATGCTACAACTCTGGGGGCTACCAACTTTACTTCATCAACCCGGCGTACGTACAAACTTGGAGTTGAGAATGTTGTATACAAGAGTAAATGTGATGGATATGCTCTTTGTTAGGCCCCTATACTACTAGTGTAACCCCTTATTGTTATTAGTATAACCCACTTATTATATTGTTGTACCCATGTAGTGCCCATATTGTTACTATTGTGCCCCATAAAAGCCCACTATTCTTATTATTGTGCCCTTACATTATTATTGTTATGTCGACTCTGATTATGTTATGACCCCTTAGACTCCTATATATATAAAGGAGGTCTTTTAATTTGTATCATTGAAGAATTGTTCATTTATGTAATGTAAAGGAGGTTGCCCCCTCGAAGAGGCTGAATTCTAAGGTGTTGATCTATCTTTTCTATCTTTTCTTGAGCTGGTTACATAACATTTGGTATCAGAGCTTTGGATTCTAGGGTTTTGCTGCTCCAAACAGGTCATCATGGAATTTGCGCTATACCTTTTTTTCTGTGATGTTTTTGAAGTTGCAAAAAAACCCATTTGAGAAGAAATCATGCTGAACCTTGGGTCCGAATTGCGGAGCTTTTCGCGCAATATTTTTGGCGATATGATCCGAGGAAGTTGGTCTTTTCCAGACTCCTGAATTACAGTCAAAACAGGTGACCTGGGGAAAATCATCTTAACTTTCTCTCTGGGAATTAGATTGAAATTTCATAAGAAGGTACAGAAAGAGGACGGACTGTAGTTTCTTGTATATCGTTTTCAGAACCAAATATTGAAAATTGTACATGTGGCACTTCATACAACTTCGCTCTTATGGAAAGGTCTATAATCAGGTCATCTTGGGAGATTGTGCATAACTCTTTCTTAGAGAATCCAATTTGGATCAGACTGGTGGCATTGGAAAGAGGACACAGAGGGATACTATAGGTCAAAATTTCAGAACTTAAAGATCTGAAAGTACATAGTTATAGTCGTTTCAAGGTTGAGCTCCTAAAATCAAGAAAAAGAAAGATGAGGAAGTTTGATGGCAAGGAGCCGGTAAATTGGATACTTCAGATGGAGCAATATTTTGATCTACATGGTGTAGAACTATTACAAAAGGTATGTATTGCATCTTCATATTTAGAACCAGACCAATTTTTATGGTACAAAGGGCTTTGTTCTCATAAACAACTTGTTACGTGGTCAATTTTCACGGAGGAAATGATAGCACATTATGAGGATACAAAGAGCAACACCTTCTTTAGAGCAACACCACAACAATTTGAAAGAGTAAAAGGGCATTGTGACATAGTGGAAAGAAAAATTATGGAAACCAGGAAGCGTACCCCTCACAACAATAAAGATGGAAGTGTTGTTTCTCCTAGCCTTCCACAACCTACAAGGGTTACACCACAACAATTGGAAGAAAAAAGAGAAAGAGGGCTTTGTTACAATTGTGATAGAAAATGCACTAAAGGTCATAAGTGTGCTGAGAAGAAATTATTTTACATAGAATATGAAGAGGAGGAAGAAAAGGATCAAGAGAAATCAAAAGAAGAAGATATATGCCAGGACCCCACCCCAGAGAAAGAAGAAATGAATCAGACCATATCTTGTAAAGCATTGGCAAGAATTACCACTCCGAAAACTCTCAAGATAGAAGGACATATCAACAATAAAAATGTGCAAGAAGTGAAAGATCACATTGAGAAAGAAGAAATGAATCCAACCATATCTTGTAATTCATTGTTCGAAATTACCACTCTTCAAACTATCAAGATAGAAGGACATATCAAGAAGAAAAATGTTCAAGAAGTGAAAGATCACATCGAGCATCAAGAAATGAATCCGACCATATCTTGTAAAGGATTGGAAGAAATTACCACTCCTAAAACTCTAGAGATAGAAGGACATATCAAGAAGAAAAAGGTTCAAGCAGTGAAAGATCACATCGAGCAACAACAACAAGTTCTCCAACATTTAAAGGATAACGCCACTTTGGTGCAAAATCAAACGAAACAATAGGTAGATAAACATTGTAGTGAAAAAATTTTTGATGTAGGTGATTGGGTATTTTTACTACTACATCTTAAGCAAGCTATTTATGAGAAGGAAATGTTGGCAATACTACATGCACTTAAAAAATGGCGACCTTACCGAATGGGAAGACTCTTCAAGGATGAGGATGTGGAAGCATTTTTTTGTGCTATTTATATTATCCAACCAGATTGGATAAACGGAGCAAGGGATGAATGGAAGAAGGACGAAGAAGTATGGCCACTTATTCAGAAGTTGCAAAAGATCCCAATTCAAACAATATTGCCAGAAATGGAAGAGGAAGGAAAAATCATATTGGAACCTGGAGCAATCACAGAAACAAGAACCCAAAAGCTACAAAATCGATCAATTTTAGACTATCTCATCAAGTGGAAGAACTTACCCGCTGAAGATTCCACATGGGAGGACAAGAATTTTATACAGAAGCATCAAGAACTACTCAAGCGTTGAGGAAAACACTTTTTGAAGGAGAGGGGCATGTTAGGCCCCTATACTACTAGTGTAACCCCTTATTGTTATTAGTATAACCCACTTATTATATTGTTGTATCCATGTAGTGCCCATATTGTTACTATTGTTCCCCATAGAAGCCCACTATTGTTATTATTGTGCCCTTACATTATTATTTTTATGTCGACTCTGATTATGTTATGACCCCTTAGACTCCTATATATATAAAGGAGGTCTTTTGATTTGTATCATCGAAGAATTGTTCATTTATGTAATGTAAAGGAGGTTGCCCCCTAGAAGAGGCTGAATTTTAACGCGTTGATCTATCTTTTCTTGAGCTGGTTTCATAAAACTCCTTGTCATTGCTAAGTGGGCGATAGACCACTCAGGTTTTTAAAACTAGAATTCTATTTATTCTAAAGAAGCTTGATTACCAATGACTAAAAGGGGAATCTACACTAAGAGAAAGCTTGTCTACTACAGCAAGGAAAAATACTGAAATCAAATGCTTAAACACACCATTTTTCTAACTAACTGCTAAGAGGCGTTGCTTCAAAAGAATGCTAAGTTGCCATGTTTTCAGTCCTACTATCCTAGGCATGCAAATTAAAACATTAAACATTCTACTGATGTGCATGTCAATGAACAAAATAACTCTGTTTTTCTTTTTGTCATTTTTGTGTGGGAAAGCTAAATTCTTTTGGTGGTGTGGCTAATGGCTTAGGGATGATGGTGAATGGTCAGATGGCTTGGGAGGAAGTATGGGTCATTTTCTAGCTTCCTAGAGGCTTTATCCACAATTTGGCCTCAAAACAGGCCAGTACAAGTCAACCTACAGGATGTCCCAATGTGTTGTAAAGGATGTCCTCAATTAATACAAGATCCCCTGTATTCCTACAGGATACAACTGAGAGAAAAAGGAGGGATGTTGAAGGTGCTTTAAGGCTTAGGGAAGGTGGATTCTAGATGGAATGGGGCAAGGGAGTGCCTAGGACTCCTTCAGAGCTCAAAACTAGAGTTGTGAGATGGTTGGATTTGCTCAACAAGTTTGGAGAAGTATTGTTGTGAAATGATGAAATTGGTGAGGGTTTTAGTGAAAGAAAGTGATGAGCATGGATGGAAGAGGTTGGGATGGGGTTGATGATCATGCAATATCTACGTACTACTGAAAATCATGCACTGAATCAACCATTGAAATTTATCCATAAATCATGTAAACAAGAAGGATTTCAATTAATTGAGGAAAACAAAATTTAATGAGCTAGCTGACTATTTCATGCATGGGAAGAACTTACAGAATAATATTAAACATTGATGAGATCCAATGTCATACTGAGGATAGAAGAAATGATAACTAAATCCTATTCCTAAAAACTAATCAAATGTTGGCCTAAGTAACAGAAAACCCTGAAGTCCATGAGAAATCAGAATTCTGTCTTTTTGGGGTTGCATAGGAGTTCTTTCCTCAAACCATGATCCCTGGAGGGAGGAGTGAGGCCAAATCCACCTACTGATATATTTTTTATATTCCTTTATCTCTTCTAAGATACTATTGGAGTAAGGCACAAATGGAAGCAAACTAATCAAATCAACCTCTACTTGGAATGAAATAATGCTAAAGACAATTCAACCATTAACTATGAAATCAACTAAGCATACAAATACAAGAAGAGGAGCCTTTGCTGCTAGGATTGGGACCTAACCAAAGAGCTTCAAACCTTTGAGTCAACTCAGCGCTGGATCAAGGAAATGCTCATTCTCATTATCAAAATAGAAAATTACATCACAATGTCTTCCACAAGTCTTGAACTCGAAAATGACTAGTGTTTTTACAACAAAAATTCGAATCCAAATGAGGCTCTAGGCCTCCTTATTTACACAACTTAAGTATCCAATGAATTACTTAAATATAGGGAGGATCAACTCCCAAACTCAAGATAAATGGCTCTTTAACTATCACTGGCTTAGTTGCCTTTTGATCTCCATGACTTGGCTGCTTGCAACTTCAAGCTAGTTTGATTGATGGAGGAATATTCGACTGAGTGAGGAGTAAATGAGGAGGATCCATCTCCTACAATCTCTCCTCCTTGTCTCATTCGATTTTCAGCCCTTAATTAGCCAACATTACATGGTTTTCTCTCAAAATCCTGCAATCAATGCATGTTAGTCTACTAGGCATAATATCTCACTTTGACTCATCTCATTAAGCAAAATACAATCAAAATATGTAAGAAATTATGAGAAGAGTTGATTTGAATAAGCTAGGACGTGTATTAAGGTCCATGTAGTTATCCAATGATGAGGTTCATCATCACCCCCTACTAAAAGTGTTGTTCATCCTCTGAGAAACTCAATCTATATCCATGTCTTTCATTTCTCTAGTGGCCTCCCTGACATTACATGCTTCTGTTGTAGTTTCCTCTTCCTGTGCATAGAATCCTACCTTACTTTCTATCTCTTGCTACTACTTTCTTTCTTCATCTTCCTTCTTCCCTTCCAACATTCCTAACATGGTGGTGGACTAAGTCTCAAGCCAATCCAATTGAATTTGAGTCTTTGGAGAGCTTGCTTGTACATGAGTGTTATGTTCAGTGCTTCTATCATTCTCTGAGGAGAATGGTACTCTCTGATTTTCAAACTGTAGGGCAAAGTATTCCATCTCCTTTGGAAAGCTTGCATGGTTTCATCCCCTAACAACCTACACATATCCTCAAAGTGTTTGATTGCTTGCTCTCGGGGAGCAAGGTACCTAGGTGTAAGTTGAGGATCATATGAAATCAAGTTATGGGTGTTGATGACAACCATTGGATTTGATTGCTTAGCTCTTATCATGACGGGTTATGTTTCTTCCCTTTCCATTAATTTCTTCATTTATGCAGCCCTTTCTTCCTCATGATTCATCCATGATGCCAAAGCCATCAACTGTAAGTCCCCTAGTTTTGACTTAGGGTACCACACATTCAAATCTCTCAAGGCCAAGTTATGTAGGTAGAACTCAAAAATCTTAGCCCTATCCTCCAATTTTCTTTGATCACAGAGATCAATGAATTTTCGATAATCCTGGAATGGCATAGTGCCTCTTTGTGCTAAAGTCTTGATTTGGAATTGCAGTCACTATTCCTTAAGATACAATGCATAGGACTTTACTGGCATCCTACACTGGAGTGCCTCTAAGGATAGACTACCCATGGATACCAATTATTTCTCTCTCTCTTGTAGTTGTCCCCTTAACCAGGCATTCTCTGCCTCCAACTAAGATTTCATCATTGCCTCTTTGTCACTTAGGCTTCTCATTTATCTTCCCATCTCGTTTACTCTCTTGTCCATGTGACCTATGTCCTCTACTCCTTTAGATTTAGAATTTTTCATCCACCTATGTGTTCTTGCCCTTTCTTTCTGAAGCTCAAACAATAAGGGGATGAAATTTTTTGTTGAATGACCCTACCCCCTTCAATGAACCTGTAGTGGGAGTCAAGGTTAGGTTGAGGACTAGGTTCCCTCAGCTCTAGATCCTCTTTCTTTGTTTCTTGTTGCATGCTCCCTTCTTTTTCCAATTTATGAGTTTCATGTAGGTTTAGCAGAGTTTCCTTTAGGATGGCCTATGCTTCCTGTAAGCCCTTTTGTGTCTCCTATAGGAGGAATTTTCCTTTGGTTGAGGCAGATCTAATGATAGGCCTCATAACATAAGTGATAGGAGACTTGGGAGAGGCTTGTATTGATGATCCTTCTCCTTTATTTTTCATAAGAGGAGTTATATTTTCCTGTTGTTTTGGTGAGTCTTCAATAACAATAGGAATGTTAGTGGGAGTTTGAGGATTTCCTTTCCTTATTCTTGTAGTTTTTCTTGTCCTAAAGTACAATGGAGTTTGTCTCTATCTCTTCCCTTTTTGCTTGATAGGGGTACTAATCGCAGTGAGGGCAGCTGCTACCTCTTTCTCAGTGGGTTCTGGAGATACCCTGGGTGATTCCTTCCCTTTTTTGCCTTGCATTGTAGACCTCCATTCTTCCTTTTCTTCTATATCCCCTTTATCATTCTCATTTTGACTCTTGTCTTTCTCCTCACTCTATTCATTAGTTTCTTCCTTTGCATCTTCTTCTATCTCTTCACCACTTTCCTTCTCCTTTTCTTCCTCTTCTTCCTCCTCTATTACTTGTTCATCCCTCTCTGTCTCTTCTTCATACATTTCCATAGTAGTGGGGATTTTTTCATATTCAAGGGCTTTTATGTCTTCCCCTGTCTGCATGTCTCTCAAAGTTTCCCATGTGATAGGGAATCTTAGGTTTTGGAGGGCATCTTCAATGATACGTCTGATTAACCCATGATGGGCTAGATGTTGATGGTTTCCTTCCTACACCTTAATTCTCATATATATCACTGATTGAAGAAGAAATTAGGGTATTCTTAGTCTATTTTCAGGAGGTGTGTCTGGTCCAAACCTCAGTGCTTGGAGAAGCCTAAAATGGTATCCATATACCACATTGTACCTACCTTCACATGATATATACTTAATAGGGCAGTAGCTAATTTCATTCCAAGGATATGGTAGGCTTTCTCTTCGAACCCCATTTTTGTGTTCCATTTCCTCCTCTCCTTCTAAAAAGAATTTCTTCTTCACAATTTCGCTATTAACCTTATCCTCCTTTTGTCCAAGACAACCCTAAAAGAAATGTGGTGCTTTTGCCTATGATTTCAGGCGTGATTTCTATAGAGAGGCCTTTCACCACAATAGTGGCATTGGTCGTGGTCAGTGGAATGAGGGATAGAGAAAAGTCTCTTGCCACTTCATCATCATAACCCCTCAATTTTTCAAAGAAACCCATCCAATTGTGCCATGTGGATATCTCTAGTACAAGAGGGTGCTGATGAATTCTCGTTGTGTTGGTGGGTTCCCTCTTATTAAATCCCCTAGTCATTTTTCTCTAATGGATGGAGGGTTGTATATGTCTGATACCAAATTTAATGGATGAGGAATTTTTAAATGAAAATTCTGTGTACAATTCCCCTAGACTGCAATCTTTTCAACAAAATAGAAGGCTTTTCTATATGCTTTTTACTTGGAAATTGTGGGAAAGTTCAGAACCTACCTCCTTATCACTGCTTGATGAAGCCAACCTCTGGTTTCTCCCTTTAAAAATGCTCACTGCCAATCTTGTAGGTGTTGTTCTATATCCTGTAGGATCTCCTATAGGATCATGTAGGTTTTCCTATAGGATCCTGTAGGTGCTCCTGTGCTGGAAAAAATGCTCACTGCCTTTCCTATAGACTGCTTCAGGGCCAAGAGCAACTTTTCTTTAGTGTAGCCTCGAGAATGTGAATGCCTCTATGCATGGGAATCAATGTTTTATTTCCTCATATGGGTGATTTGAGTGGGGTGGTGTGCTGGCAGCCGAAGTACGAGTATCCATTTTTGGACCATTGTTCCCACTACCACATCATCATTCTCCTTACCTCATAATCAACTCCTAATTCGTGCATACACAATTTAACCACTTTCAACCTCATCTCTCCTTTCTCCTGACTTAACTATTTCCACGTGTGAAAGAACTAACTTTATTCTCCTTGTTGACTGAGTCAAGGTGACCAAGTTAACTGGCCACCTTTTGCTTATAAAACCAACTCTTTCACAACTTTGCATGTTTGATCATATTATGCTAACGAGAAAGTGGAAGCAAGATACATACCTTGGTAATGATGCATTGATGATGTTTGTTGAAGAGTGAAGTCCTTGTTGTGTATTAGTTGTGTGTGCTTTTATCTTCTTTTTTTTATTGTCCTTTGATGGTTTTCTTTGATTTGTAGGTATTGGATGTTGATGCCGATGATCCTGATGCTGCTGCTAAGCTCTGGAGGAGCTTCTTTGACCTTTGCATCTCCATGTTGAAGCTAAATGCAACCTGCGATTTTTTTTTTTGTGGGATAGGCTGCTATTGGATTTCCTACAGGATGTCCTGTAGCTAGCCCTCCTTCAAAATTTTAATCATTCCTTATTTTTTGGAACATGAGGATGGTTTTCATGGGTAGAGAAGGGGTCTATGGATTGGTGAATGAGAGGTATAGCCTTCAAGAATTTTCCTCTTTCTCTGTGTCTTCATCCTCTTTTATCCGTTTTTTTCTCTGAAAATTGTAAAAGATTTAGAAACTGACTTTATTGGATGAATGCAGGGGTGATCATGCTAGATAGAGGCATGGTGATGAGATTGTGAAGTAGAAATTTATTTTTTTGACATAAACAGGTCATCCCATTTATCTAGAGTTACTTTATTTGTGATTCCCAAGCCACTGTAATTCCTATAGGATCATCTTGTAGCTTTTCAGGGAATCCTGTAGGTTTACAGGGAATCCAGTGGAAAACAAAGAACCCTTGCAAACTGAGCTAAATGAGTAAAAAATGGAGGGAATGATGAAGGATATGGAATGGAGAAATGAGAACATGGAATGCATATGCCCCTTTTGATCCTTTCTTGTTGCTCTGATCCTCCTCTTGCTGACCTGCAAACAATATTTTCAAAGTTTCATTTTCTCGTTTTTTTTTTTTTAAAGAAATTTTAAACACACATGGTGAACAAGAGAAATATGAAAGATAAATCATGAGAGTACAATTTTTATTAACAAATTATTTACATTTATAGTACAATATGTGACCATTGGGTTCCACATCCCAAGGCTCTTGGACTACTTTGTCTATTCAGCTTCTACACTAACCCATTGAGGATTAGGTGTCCAACATTCCCCCCCTTAATCTGAAGGGTTATGTATGAGTCCAAGAAGAGAGCTGTAATAAAAAATGTGCAAAAATGCATGGCAGCACTAGGCTGAATGTGCTCTCAAAAATGTTGGTATAAAGTGCGGTGGTTTAAGGATTACCACCAACACTGGAACGCTTACTGCAGTCCTAGAACTATTCCAAAACTGGCAAGAAGCTGAAGTCTTCTGCTAGAGGAAGTGCTCCTATTGTTTTGAAGAGGGAAACCTTCAACCATGAAAGGGAGGTCTCACCCCGCATAAAGGGAGAAGTTTAACCTGAAAAGGGAAGATTCAACCTGTGATGGTTTAAGGATGACCAACAACTCTGGAATTCTTAATGAAATTCCTGGAACTCTTCCAAAACTGGCAAGAAGCTGGAGTCTTCTGGTAGAGGAAGTGTTCTCAATTTTGTGCCTGGAATTCTTCTGAAGCTGGAAAGAAGCTGACGTATTTTGCTAGAGGAAGTGTCCCAGATTACCAACTGAAGGCATGTTCATGGGCATCTTTGTCTCTGGTTACAACTCTGAAACTGGTGTGGCAGGTTGTGGCTCAGTCTCGCTTGATGTAGCTTTGGAGCTTGTATATGACCATCATTTCCCCCCCTTTCAGATACAAGGTGAGATTATGGAGAAAACTCAACTGCAAGACTGTTCAATAATCTGGAACAAGTTCTGAAATGTGATTGGAATATCTTCTTGGTTGTTGATGCCCATTTCCAAGAAGCGATCGATCCAAGATGAATCTTTGTTCTTGTAGGATGTTTGTTTCTGAAGCATCTATGTGAAGAATGGGTGGTTTTATGATAATGATTACATGGATGAAGATAAAAATAGTGATCTTTCAAATCGCCAACTCGGTCACAGTGTTGGCATTTCACAATCTATTGTTGTTGTTGTTGCTGTGGAAGAGGGGCAGAGTCTGGAACAGCTAAAGCTGAACTGTCATGACGAGCAGGTGAACTTTCATGAAAGAATCGAACACTCTGAAACTAAATGGGCTTGGCATAGTCTGGAATATGAAAGGAAAATTCCTTGTCATATCCAAGACCAGTTCTATGCTTGTTGTGGACAAGCTGTTCCCAAGGTCTGATGATGGGCTTGGGAAGTGCAGACTGAGTTTCTGCATCTGCATGTACAACTGCTGCTTTATTAGGCACTAGATCTGAATGAACTGTAACATTATTGTCTTGTTGTTTATGGTAGTTTGTTTCAATCTTCTGAATAGAAACAAGTTCAGAATGATGACTCCACTGTTGTAATTCTTCCTACTGTAGCTTTGTCTCAAGTTGGAAAAACTCAATATTTTCTTTTGCATTTTGTAGACAGACCTGAATTTCTGTGAGAGAAACTTTGATGACTTTTAATGTATCATGATTAGTAGACAATATGAGAGTTTTGAGGAACTCTAATACTTCACTAATTCTAGCCTTTTTTTTTTAAATGTCAGACTTACACCTTAAAAACTAATCACAACTACTACTCAATGCAGAAAAGTAATACCCACTCACAGTACACAACAATATCCTTTATAAATGTGCAGCAAATGAATCAAGGAATCAATGCATATATATGTAGACAGAGACTATAATGAGTTTTTAATACCACAACTGGGGTAGTAGCAACTACAAACTTGCTTGGATCCTTCAAATACTCCTTCACTTTCAAATCAGAAATGATGGCTATCAAAACTTCAACAATTATAACAAAATTCTCTGATCTTGTCACTTTCTAGCAATGAAGATAAGCAATGAGAGTAAATTCCAGCAAGGACTTTCAGACCCAGAATGTTGCTCCAACACTTTCTCAGGTCACAGGCATTGGAATGAGTCTCTAGCATGCTGAAACAACAGTGATAGACCTCCTTACATGTCCAAATACTTAGCAAACTGTATAGTTGTTAGCATTCCCTCTAGATAAAACAATCGTAATTCAAAGTGTTTTGATTCTCAAACTGGTAGTGGAGCCCTCCACTCTGAAACAGTAATTTCATGGAAAGTAGAACCCTCCACTCCGAAGCAATAATTTCATGGAAATCCGGAAACAGTTATTTTCATAAGGCACAGGTTTTTGTCAAAATATCATGAAGATGTTGCCTACCTGGAATCTTTCACCATTATGTGATAGAGATTATCACGATCAGTCCACAGTATCAATGATCCAATGGTCTGGCACTACTCCTCGAACTCTGTAGTGAGTCTACGCCCTCAAAGAACAGGATGAAGAATTTTAGCGCGGACAGTGTCTGAGGTGAACATCAACTGAGGAAGTGCAGTCTCGCAAACCAGACTGCCCGAGTTCTGTCAACCATGACTGCATTTCTTTCAATCCCCATGATATATGTTGCATAAAAGATAATTGCAAGATCTGCGATTGGAGGTTTCTGTTTAAAATCACAAACAGAGAACATACATTGATTTCCCATGGGAAATGCCCTCAGATTTCTATGTGGGGATTGCTGTAGTCCCCAAGCTGCAGAAAGGTAGACTGGAGTGATAGACCTCCTTACACTGTACTTCATTCACACAGCTTTAAAAATTTATGAGCCATACTTCTCACCTCCTCGCATAGGCATGGGATTCCATTGTAAAAATAATTGATTTTCACATGAAGACTATGAAGATTTCAACAAACATATATACAATAGAGTTTAGCATTCCAATGCGCTATGACTAAAATGAACCGCTTGAAGGAAACAACATACCAAAAATACACATTATCTCTTCAAATGAAACTATCTCCAGAAAGTTTATATCACTACAGTTGTTTCCAGCTTTGACTCAGTATATACCAAGAGTATATATTCAGGGTGAAGTCCCGAGACTTGCTGCAACGGTAAGGTTGAGCGCTATTACGAATGAGATTGTGTGGTAAGACGAGGAACTATTACATGATAGGTCGCGGGGGTATACATACAATATGAAGAGTCGAGGCAATGGACGGCATGTCGGTGGCTCAAACTGCGTATCGCCGAGGTTAGTCCAACAGACAATAAAGTCTGAGCAGCGTAACAATTCATCACATGGTTATGTGCCAAAATAAACTTCAGACCAGTGTTTTTTTTCTTTTACAAAACAGGAACAACGTACAAATTTAGAATACCTGCGTTTCTTACAAAGTAGGAGTAGCGCACAAATCAACTGTTCAACGCAGCACGACAATATTCCACCGAAACTTCTTCAGACAATATTCTAGTGCTGAAGCTGTCCCTCTCTCAACGCTTTCTGAATTTAGGCAGGAAGACTGCGCAGTAGACAGAGATGACAACATTTAGCAAATGCAGAATATGAGTGTTATTTGCATGGGAGAATTCACAGAGTGCAGGTCTGGCAAGGGTAATAGAAATGTCAATGTTGGCATTTTTGAAAGGTACAGAGAGGATGTAGAAAATTATTATGGCACGGAGCCCAGCGTGCAGAAAATTATACACAGAAGACACACAGAGAGGCATCATTTGCAACAGCTCTCTTGACAGAGGGCGCAGGCCTAACAGAGGGTGCAAACGATATCAAAAACGTATATGACACTACTTGGGGCAGGCTATAATAAGGTGCAGCGACAGGTGAATGATTAATAGCAAGATTTAGTGGGGCAGAGAGCCCAATTTAGGTCCTGCGTTCTAACAGTTGCAGATTTCAGAGAGTCTAGATAATGCTGAGGTTTAGAAACAAACTCACAGAAAATGACCACAAAAATTAGTGGCTTAAATTGGAGCAGGACCAGCAATCGCCCACTCTAATACCAAGTTAAACACACATGGGCAACAAGAGAAATATGAAAGATAAATCATGAGAGTACAATTTTTATTAACAAATAATTTGCATTTATAGTACAATATATGACTGTTGGGTTCCACATCCCAAGGTCTCTTGGACTGCTTTGTCTATTCAGCTTCCACACTAACCCATTGAGGATTAGATGTCCAACAGAAACTGGTCTGCCTCCAAGAGGTTTTCATCCTAGATGCTTGTGCTAGGCACCTCAAGAGGGGTTTTCACCCATATATCATTTTATTTATCTTTTTTTTTACACCATTGAGCCACCTCAAGAGGTTTTCAACCCAACGATGGGACTCAGGTGCCTCATGGAGGTTTTCACCTGAGTCTCCTTATTTTTCTATTTTTTTTCTATTTTTTTCTTCAGTGACTTGATGAGGTGGCAGCTGAGACTTTCTCCACCACCATCACTGTCTTGCTAATGCCATCAATGAATTTTTGCTTTGACAAGGGCTTATTGTCAACCTTGAATATGTTCCCATTAACAAGTAAAGGAATAACCTCTGCATCAATGGTTCTTATTTGCAGTGAATCATTATCATGAGAGTTCTCTATGACATAAGGCCCTAACCATCTAGTCCTTAACTTGCCTCTAAAATATTTGTATATGGAATCATACAAAAAAGCCCATTCACCCTCCTGAAATTGTTTGTCCTTTATGTTCTTGTCATTCCATATCTTCCTCTCAACTTGAATCACCTTTGTGTGCAGGAGGGCCTACATTTTAAACTCATCTAACCCATTCAGCTGGAGCTATCTCTCTTTTTGTGCACTAGTGAGATCTAGATCTAGTTTTTCTACCATTCTTAATGTATTGTACTCAAATTCGATGGACAACAGGGCCTTCTTCCCAATAAACCAACTCATAGGGAGTGAATCTAGTGGTGTTCTTACAGGTGGTATTGTAGGCCCAAAGTGGCCTCAACTAATCTATCTGCCCAATATTTTCTACTGCTGCTAACCACTTTGGTCAGAATGCCCTCCAACGCTCTGTTGGTCACCTCCACTTTCCCATTAGCTTGTGGGTGGTAAGGAGTGGATGTGATATTCTTGATCTTCTGTTGGCTTAACAAGTCTTCAGTCATGTTAGATGTAAACTAGCTACCTTGATCAGTGACGAGTTCCCTAGGGTACCAAAACTTGTAAAATACATTTTCCCTTAAGAACTCAACCACTTTCTCCTCTGTTGCTGCCTTGATTGCCTTGGTTTTAGCCCACTTGGTATAATGGTGAGTGCACACAATGATGTACTGCTTTTTCCTGGATGGAGGGTTAATATGTCCAATGAAATCCATGCGCCACTTGTCAAATGGCTCGAAAGTCACTTGAGATTGCAGAGGTATTTCATCCCTTGGAGTAGGCTTTCCCATCCTCTCACACCAACCACACTGACTAGTATACCTTCTCACATCCTGATGAAGAGTGGGCCAATAATAACCAGCTTGCAACACCGTGAAGGTTGTCCTCTTGGCTGAAAAGTGACCTCCACAAGGCCCATCATGACAGGTCAAAAGGATGTCAAAGAATTCCTGCTCCCTGACACATCTTCTCAAAATTTGATCCGGGCCTAGTTTGAATAGGTCGCCGCCAATCCAAGTGAATGGGGTGCTCTTCCTCACAATCTTTCTTTTCTCTTTGGAGGACAAATTCAGTGGGAACTATGCAGACACCAAGTAGTTTGCTATGTCAGCAAACCATAAAGAGAGAACTAAAGCGATGAATAAGTGTTCATACAGAAAATGATCATCAACCATTGCATCCTCCCCTATAGGCAAATTTAATCTGGACAAAAAATCTACAACAACATTCTCCTTGCCATGATTATCAATAATAGTTAGATCAAACTGTTGTAATAAAAGTAACCATCTAATAATCCGAGCATTCACATCAGGTTTATTCATCAAGTATTTGATTGCAACATGGTCAGTATGTACAAATGTCTGGTAACCTGTAATGTAATTCCTAAATTTGTTTAATGAATGCACAACAACTAGGAGCTCCTTTTTGGTCAATGTGTACTTCAATTTGGCCTTTGACAGATTCTTACTGATAAAGTAAATGGCATAAGATAACATATCATATATCTAACCTAGAGACGCTCCTATGGATTGTGAGAGGCATCATCATGTATATGAAAATTAATGGCCCAACTTGGGCATCAGATAATAGGTGCAGTGGTCAACTTGTGCTTCAGGGTGTCCAAGGCCTCTTGATAGCTTTTTGACCATACAAATTTAGAGTCTTTGGCCAACAACCCAAATAAAGGAGAAGCTAACTTGCTGAAGTCTTTTATAAACATTATATAGTATCCATCTAAACCTACAAAAATTATGACATCTCTCTATTTTTCTAGAGGTGGGACCCTTTGGATGATGGCTATCTTATTTGGGTCTACTTGCAATCTCTTTTGGGATATTGAATGACCTAGAACAGTCCCTATAGTCATAAAGAATTCACATTTTTCAGGACTAAGGCATAGGTTCATTGCAATGCATTTGTTTATCACCTTACCTAAGTTGGACAAAGAATCTTGGAAATCACACCCATAGGGTGTAAAATCATCCATATAAATTTCTACTACATCATGGACTGGCTCGACAAAGATACTCATGACTGCTCCCTGGAAAAGTGGCAGGAGGAATGCATAGGCCCAAAGGAAGGACCGTATAGGCGAAATTACCCCAAGGACAAGTGAAGGCAGTTTTATCATGGTCTTCAAGGCCGATCTGGATTTGATTGTACCCACTGAAATCATCTAGGAAAGAGAAAAAAATTCCCTGCCAAGCCATCTAACACTTGGCCAATGAAAGGTAGAGGGAAATGGTCCTTTTTTGTTTCCTTGTTTAATTATCTGTAATTGACACAAATCATCCACTTCCCATTTTTCTTTGGAACCAACACCAAAGGAGAGAAAGACTCACTGTCCTAGATAGGGTAAATGGATTCTACATCTAACAGCTTTCGCAGTTCTTCTTTGACTATATCCTTAAGAGTTGGATTCGTTCTCCTTTCATCTTGTCATATTGGTTTGCAACCTTCTTTGATATAAATGTGGTGAGTACACAATGAGGGGTGTACTCCCTTGATTTCATTGTAACTCCAAGCAGAGGCATCTAGGTGTTCCTTTAGCATGTTGCACAACTTTTCTTCTTGGTGTACAGAAAGAAATGGGTTGATTTTCAAAGTCCTTTTAGGGCCGCAATATATGGTTTTGACACGAGTAGTGTTTGAATCCTCTAAGCATAGATAAATATTATGGTTGTTCTTGTTTTCCCTTACTACTTCCTCTAAGGACAATGTGTTGGGAGTTAGACTTTGGAGTATGTGTTCAATCAAATCATCTTCATCCGGTTGTCCTCTGCCCATGGTAGTTTCTAAGGTATAGAGTTTATTACATGACATTTTGCCACTATCGCTGTACTCCCCATCCACGATCCTGGATGACCTATATAGTGAACTCAACATGGTTTCCCATCATGAAGAAAATCCCAGTATGTCCCTCTTCATGAGTATAATAATTCCCCTTTACATCATTTCCCAAGAATTTTCCTTTCATCCCAGTTTACAAGACCAATGCTATTGACCAGTTTCCTCCTCAGGCTGATTTATAGAGATTCAAAATAGCCCTCGCACCATACAGAGCAATTGAGCCCTTTTCCAGTCGTGTCAATCCTTTATTGGAAGGTTTTTTAAATATGGAGCTTGCAAAAAGCGGGGTAATCAAATGAGTGGAGACCAAAGCAACATATATATATATATATATATATATATATATATATATATATCTTTTTTTGCTTAAAGCTTCCATGTGTAGAAGCTTCGTAACGGAAGTATAGTAGATGGTTGGGCTAGATGGAGCCGAGGAAGTCAGTTTGGGCTCCTATCCACTATTAGGATGGAACAAAATGTAGAGATAATACCTTTTCCCATGATGAGAATAACCATATCCCATCCATCCAAGCTATATAAACCTCTCTTTTCCCAACCTAAATTAGTTTTTGGAGTGAGTTTGAATGATCAACAATTCATCCATGGCTTGTAGCTTTCTAGTGTATTTTTGAGGGAAAATAGTGTGTTTTTGGTTTCGTTTTAGACTAGAGGGAAAGAGGCCTTAAAAATTCCATTATTGGGGCTATCCATGAAGTGCTAGCAGAATTGTGGGAACCTGGATACGTTGGAGGAGTCCAACAAAGTCAAGGTACCGCTTGTAATCTCTTTCTAATTTATATAAATAAAACTATTGATTGATTTCCTACATGAAGTGCATTTTACATTTTTATGGATTAATGTTCCTTGACCTGTTAAGTAGGCAGCATACAATATTGTATGTTATCAAGTTTGTTGTCATTGTTGTTTTCTTGTTTCCTGTATTCAAATGAAGGAAACGAAAGATAGATGGAGTGAGGAAGAAGGATCATCACCAAGTGGAATAACATTCTAAGAGGTAGGCCCTCTTAATTAATTATAGCTTAAGGAGATTTTCCATAGATTGTTTGTTTGTGGCTAGACCCACTCCCTCAGGCTAGAGGGATTATTTGTGTCCGCACTGATAATTTACCTACACCACAAAGTTGGGCTGAGTAGACTTCATATTCTTCCTCCTCTTCCAGCCATAAAGCTAAGTCATGTTCTAGAGATGGTTGATCAGGATGGTACATGACTAACTGCTTGGACATATGCCCATTTTTTATAGTCATGTTCTCATCCCCACAACTAATGTAGGCATCAATAGTGATTAACCAAGGCCTCCCAAGGATGAGAGGGTAACTAGTAAGGTTGGCCTTAGGGTGGAGAACTAGGAAGTCTGTAGGTTACTCCCAAGAGTCAATGGAGACATCACGTCCTCCACAATCCCCTCAAGGGTGACTATGGAACAGTCTGCAAGTTGTAAGACTATTGTGGTCTTTCTCAATGAGTCCTAGAGATTGAGATTGAGCATGGTGTCCTCGGTCATTACATTAATGACAGCCCCAAGATCAATCAAAGTGTGTGGGAGAATGGTGCCATTGATGTGCACATCTACTACAGGGCTTCCATGGTCCAAATACTTTAGGAAAATTACCTTCCCCAGCATTAAGTCGGATAGGTGTCCAATGACATTAATGGTATGGGTGTCTCTTTTACGTCTCCTTGGATGTTTGAATCACTTCTCCTTAATCAACTTGTTGTAAATAAGTACATCCTTTATGGCTTGGAGAAGTAGAATCTTGACACATAGGTTTTTCAATTCACCCAGAAGTTCATCCTCTTTTGGGGTAGGCTAGACTGGATGAGTTAAACTCTCAGGAAAGGGTGGTGGATTTACTCTAGCCATTCTTTCCTCTCTTTCCTCCTCACTCTCCCTAGGCAAAGGTAGAGGTTGTCTGTCCAGGAGTACTCTCCTAGATTACAGGTTTATTTCCTGAATCTACACAACATAGAAGGATAAGATGTCTCTCCACTATATACTTGTTGAGCCTGTTTGTTGTTCGGGTACAAATTTCGCTGGGAAGGCATCTCGGGTTGTTTAGGTGGAGCAGGGTGTAAAAGTTGTGGTTGAGTAGGTGGTGAAGGCAATAAAGCTAGAGCATTGTTCTATGGGGTCCTCCACCCATGGGGCAGTGTATTGCATTGAGGTTGTGGCAGAGTATATGGCTGAAATAACTGGCTAGTTAGCTGCGAATGGTATTGAGGTGCAAAGGACCAAGGAGGAGGTGTAGACTAGGAAGGATGAGTAGGGGGGCCCAAGAGGGAATGGATGTGGTCTGGTTAGGGTTGTAATAGGAATGAGATGACCCTTACATGCCCTGCTAGTATGGATGAGGCCCATGAAATCTCCTTTGATTTATGTAGCAAAGCTGTTTAGTCACCCCTTCAGTTGCTTGGTACACAAATTTTAGTCCAGGTAGAGAAGGGCACTTGTCCGTTAAGTGGTTTTCTCAGAGACCAAGAAAAATTCAATCGGATTCAATGGACATTCATTCCTAGGGTGCCTCCTTGTTCATCAAGGGCATAAAATGGCTAAGGCTCTCTCTACTTCCTCATGCTTCCTCTTGATGTGCATAGTGTCCATCTGTAGGGAAAGGTTTTGCAACATCTCACTCTTGAAATCTTCTACCATATTTCAAATTTCACCTTTGATGGATGTATTGGAAGACGATGGACTTACCATTGGTTGGCTACTGCTACCTTTCTTTCTAGCTACCCTATAATGATTCCTAAAGATAGTCTTGATATCTTCATAGGATAGCTGGTACATGTCCCCTCCTGCTAACAGGTTTAGGGTACTCGAGAGATATTCCCTTACCCCTCTAAGCAGGACTAGCTTCAGTGACTCAGGATCAAGTGTGCACCTGGCCCTTTTGTAGCTAAGATGGAATCTTTCTTCATAATCCTCTAGGGATTCATCATGCCCTAAGGTTATCCTAAAAATTTCCTCTTTAGTGTCTTTAGACCTACAGTAGTCTTGATACTTGTTGTTGAAGGCTTGCTACATCTGATCCCAGGTTGTCATGATATCCCCAGGTAAACCCATGAACCGGTGTAGAGATACATCCTTGAGAGTGGATGGGAATAGTTGCAACTTCTGCTCATCATTGGTGTAATCATAGGTTCTACATATGACATCAAACTCAAACAAGAAAGCTTCTAGATCTTCTAAGGTCAAGCCATGGAAATGAGGAAGAGTAGAGGGGCTTATATTCTTCATCTTGGTATCCCCATTAGTTTCTTTGATGGGAAAGGAATCCTCAATTCCTTCTCTATCTCCTTTGTCATTTCCATTTTCACGGATTGGGTCAGTTGGAATGGGTTACCCTTCTTCTTCCCCTCTGGCTCTTCAAATATCTGTGGTTTCTCTCCTAAGGTGTCCTCCAATTCACAACCACTGAAGAAGAGAGAAGGTTGGCTATTTGAAGCAATGGGGGTATTTGGTAAACATTTCCCTAAGTTATCCCTATTCCTACGAGGCATGAAAGAAGTGTTTATGTTTGGTTTGGTTTTTTTTTCAAGGTTTGAGAATAATTGTAGAATTGAAATTACAAACTGAATGGAAACTAACTGACTAAATGAAATATCACTTGCAGAATGGAAAAGAAATCAAAGAATGCAGAATGGAAAAGAAAGCAAACTAAATTAATTTTGCATAAATGAATCTAATAACAGAATGTTAGAGATAAGAAATGGAAGATAGAGAGAAAAAATCACATATTACTCAGACACCTCCCCGACAATGGTGCAAAAAAGTGACAAGCACCAGTATTGCAGCAAGAATGCTGCAACTCCTGGGGCTACCAACTTTACTTTATCAACTCAGGGTTCGTATAAACTTGGAGGTGACAGTGTTGTATACACAAGTAAATGTGATGGCTCCGCTCTTTGTCACTGCTAAGCTGGTGATAGAACACTAAGGTTTTTTAAACTAGACTTCTATTGATTCTAAATAAGCTCAATTACCAATGAGGAAAAGGGGAATCTACACTCAGAGAAAGCTTGTCTACTGTAGTAAGGAAAAAGATTGAAATCAAATGATTAAACACACCATTTTTCTAACTAAATGCTAAGAGGATTTCCTTCAGAAGAATGCTAAGTTAAAATGTATGGAATCCTACTCTCCTGGGCATGCAAATTGAAACCTGAAACATTCTACTACTATGCATGTAAATGAGAAAAATAACTTTTTTTTTTATTTTTGTCCTTTTTTGTGTGAAAGTGGGAAAGCTAAATTATTTTGGTGACGTAGCAGGTGGCTTAGGGATGATGGTGAATTGTCAGAAGGCTTGGGAAACAAGTAGGGGTCCTTTTCTAGCTTCCTAGGGGATTTATCCATAATTTAACCTCAAAACAGGTCACTACAGGTCAAACTATAGGATGTCCTAATGTGTTCTAAAGGATTTCCTGAATTCCTACAAGATCCCCTGTATTCCTACAAGATACAATCGAGAGAAAAAGGAGGGATGTTGAAGGTGATGTAAGGCTTCGAGAAGGTGGATGGTGGATGGAACGAGGAAAGGGTGTGGCTAGGACTCCTTCAGAGCTCAAAACCAGAGTTGTGAGATGGTTGGACTTGCTCAACAAGATTGGAGATGTATTCTTGTGAAATGATGAAATTGGTGAGGGTTTTAGTGAAAGAAAGTGATGACCATGGATGGATGAGATTAGGATGGGGTTACTGATCACACAATCTCTATGTACTATTGAAACTCCTGTACTACATCAACCATTGACATTTATCCATAAATCATGTAAACAAGAAGGATTTCAATTAACTACAGAAAACACAATTTCATGAGCTATCTGCCTATTTCATGCATCAGAATAAATTGCAGAATAATATGAAACATTGATGAGATATAATGTAATATTTAGGATAGAATAAATGATAACTAAATCCTATTCTTGCAAACTAATAGAATGCTGACCTAAGTAACAGAAAACCCTAAATTCCATGAGAAATCAAAATTGTGTCTTTTTGGGGCTACGTAGGAGTTCTTTCGTTAAACCATGATCCTTGGAGGGAGGAGTGAGGCCAAATCCACCTATTGACAGATTTTTTATATTCCTTTATCTCTTCTAAGCTACTTCTCAAGTAAGGCACAAATGGAAACAAACTAATCAAATCCACATCTACTTGTAATGAAATAATGCTAAGGACAATTCAACCATTAATCTATGAAATCAAATAAGCATACAAATATAGGAAGAGGAGACTTTGATGCTAAGGTTGGGACCTAACCCAAGAGCTTCAACCCTCAAAGTCAACTGAGTGATGGATCAAGGAGATTATCATTCTCATTATCAAAATAGAAAATTACATCACAATGTCTTCCACAAGTCTTGAACTCGAAAATGACTAGTCTTTTTACAACAAAAAATTGAATCCTAATGAGGCTCTAGGCCTCCTTATTTAGACAACTGAATTCTCCAATGACTTCCTTAAATCTATGGAGGCTCATCTCCCAAACTCAAGATAAACTAGCTCTTTAACTTTCACTAGCTCGACTGCCTTTTGGCATCCATGACTTGGCTGCTTGTAACTCTGAGCTAGTGTGACTAATGGAGGAATATTCGATAGAGTGAGGAGTAAATGAGGAGTCTCTATCTCCTAATATCTTTGATGAGCCTAGGTATTGCAACAATAATGTTGCAACTCCTTTACATATCAACCCGGGGTTCGTACAAACTTGGAGGTGACAGTGCTATATGCATAAGTAGAAATGAAGGTCCTACCTGTTGTCATTGTTCATCTAGGAAGAGACTCCAAGGGTTCCAAACCAAACTTCTATAGGATCAGAAGAAGCTTAATTCCTTGATGGAAGGAGAGAAAACCTATTCTAAGAGAGAGATACTCTACTACAGTAATGAAGAAAACAACATGAAATGCTAAACTTACACCATAACCTAACTAAACGATTAAACAACTATGTTAAGCAGAATTGCTAAATTAACTTTAACCTAATGCTAATTATCTAAGTTGTAGAAGTAAACAACATCAAAACTATACTAAGGTGTAACAAAGAAACTTAGGCTAAATCAGGTTTCAAGCAGAAAAAGCAATCGAAGGTCGAAATCAATGAAAGGAGGACGTGAGGGAGCAACAATGCATAAGAACTGTTGGATCAGTCAGGTGAAAGGAAAATGAATGGTGGAGATTAGATCACATGAGGTTACATAGATAAATAGGCGAACAAGGTTAACTAACAGGATGAACGGTGGAGATCTTATCGCGAAGGCTTAAGCGAATGGATGGACGAACAAGGGAACAAAGCAGATGAATGACAGAGATCATGTCGAGAAGGATTGGGTGAGTGGATGTATGAACGAGGTTAAAAGGAGATGAATGGCCGAGATCTAATCACGCGGGTGAAGTCAAGAGATGGACGGATGAGGTTAACAGGAGCGATGAAAGGCTAATATCTTATCGCGCGGGTGAATTCAAGAGATGGACAGTGGAGATTAGATCGCAACAAAATAAAGGTGCGGAAATGGTGGAGCGGGTTTAGAGGGCAGTAGGCTATATTTCGCATCCCCTCAAAGTTGTAAGCTATTTTCTAAAATTTCACATGATTAGCCTAACTCTACGACACTTAGCATGGAGAAACCACTTTTCTCGTGTGATCTCGAGCAGATAATGGTCGGACAAAAATTTGCGTGAGATTGCGCTATAGCCGTTCTATCAAGCGGGGCTGATCAACAGTGGAGATCAGCCAAGCTAGTTGGCGATCAGGGGAAGCGACAATCATCAAATCAAGCAAGGAAAATCAGCGGTGGGGACGTAAAGTTCATAAAATAAGTGGTGGACTCCATGCGAGGCAGGAGTTGGAGAAAATAGTGAATCAGACGGTGATTGTGAAGGTTTGTTGGTGATCGGACGGTGAGGAAGCGATGTATAAGGAATGTACTGGAGGCGGTTTCAAATGAAAATGACAGAGAAAACCAGTGGGGGTGAAAAAGTAACTATATTAAACAGTGAACTCCATAGCCCATGCGAGAACCAGAGACTATGTTTTTGGAGTTGCTGGAGGGTCTCTTTCTCAAGTCATGGTCCCAGAGGGAGGAGATGAGGCCGAGACACCTGCGCATAACCTGATAGTGATATCTTTTCTCTAACTAACCTGTGAAATAAAAAAACATGAATGGAATTAAACTTAAAGCCAATGTAGCTACTGAAGCAAATGAACAGAAATAGGAAGCTATTCAAACAAATAAACAAAACTAGAAAGATGCTTAATCAAATGAATTAGAACCATAAAAATACTTGAGAAAATTAACAGAAAACGATGAAACTACTTAAGCAAATAAACACAACAGAACTCTATGCTAGCAAATATGTACAATGAAGAGGAGTTGTGACTTCTTGGATCGGGCCCTAGCCCAAGAGCTTCAGCCCTCGAAGTTAACTCAGAGTTGGCTTAAAGAAAACTCATATTTATTATGGAAACCATGGATTAGAGAACAAATTATCACAAGTCTTCAAATTAGAAATAAAACATAGTTTTACAATGAAATTCCAAATCCTAATGAGGTCCCAACTCAAAATAAATTTTTTCTATCCTTTTCACTTGCTCGGCTATTTTTTAGTCCTCATGATGTGGTTGTTTTCACTTCAAGCTGATGGATTAATATTCGAATGGAGGGTAGCAGACGAGGAGGATTAACCTCCTATAATTCCTCTACCTTGTCTCATTCGAGTCTTTCCAAGGCCTTTTCTATAGTTCTTTGCTTTTATCCTTATAGCTGCATTTCTCCCTACTTTTGTCCTTTATTCCTGCATTATATGCACATTAGACCAAAAAGCCAAATATCCAACTCTAAATCATTTCATAAACAAAAAATAATCAAAAGTATGCAATACATTGTGAGAATAGTTGGTTTGACTAAGCTAGGAGGTGAATTAAGGCCAATTAAGGTGGCCCCATATAATTACTCAATGATGAGGCTCATCATCACCCCCCTATTGAAAGTGTTTCTCAACCTCTGAGCATCTTAGTGGCTCTGGTAGCCTCTCTGACATCCCATGCCTATGATATGGTCTCTTCTTCTTGTTCATAGAAGCCTGATTTCCTTTCTACTTCTTCCCACTGCCTCTTTTCCTCTTCTTCTTTTCTCTGATCTTCAAACTGTGTGGCACTGTGTTCCATCTCCTTTAGCAGGCATGTTTATTATCATCTCTTAGCAGCTTAAACATATCCTCAAAAATGTGAAATTTCTCGCCCTTGGGCAGCAAGATATCTATGTGCTAGTTGAGGATCATTTACAATTAGACTATGGGTTCTGATTAGGGCCATGCGATTTGATTGTTTAGTCCTGATGAAAAGAGGTTCATTTTGCTCTCTGTCCAATATTATTTTCATCTTTGCAGCCCCTAACTTCTCATGGTTCATTGATGATGCCAAAGCAATTAATTTTATATGTCCTTAGCTCTACATTATGATCCCAACTATTCATGTCTATGAGGGCCATGTTGTGTAAGAAAAAAATCATCCATTTTGGCCCTATTGCTTGTACTCCTAAAATTCTTGTACTCCTAAAATGGCCTAGTGCTCCTTTGTGCTAGTGTTTTGATCTGAAATTGCAACCATTTTTCTTTGAGGTAAAGAGCATAGGATTTAGCTGGCATCCTACACTGGATGGCCTCCAAGGAGAGGTTGGCCATACATGCTAGTTAGTTTTCCTTTTCCTACAGTTGTCCTCTCTGTTTTTCTTACCTTCCTCCTTTTGTTGTTCTTTCTCATCTCCATCAATTTCTTCCTTTGTTTTAGCATCATCCTCATGTTTCAGCATGGTCCTTTGTATTAGTTTCGTCTTTATTCATCTCATCCCATATAGCTTTGTATCTTCTTCTATTTTTTCCTCCTCCTCACTGACATAAGGACTAACATCATAGATGAGGGTTTTGATGTCATCCTCTGCTGGTAAGTCCCTGAAGGCTGACCATTTTATAGGGATCCTGAGGTTTGGAGGGCATCCTTAATGAAGATCCTGATCAAACCATGGTGAGCCAATTATTGGGAATTCCCTTCCCTTAATTTGCTACTGGAGTCTATGAGTGATTGCATCAAGAAATAGGGTATTCTGACTCTTTGGTGAACTGGTGTCTCTACCCCAAATATTAGTTCTTCGAGCATTCTCAAATGGTTCCCATAACAATACTGTATCTATGAACTCTTGCATTCTCTTTTGCCTTATTAAAGAATTTCCTTTTTTTCCACCTTGTCACTTATAAACCAACTACCTCTTAACCTTTACAGCTTTTGATCAAATGATCCATATGAGTGAGTGAGTAGGATACTTACATGTTGCCTTGATGCCATGCTATAGTTGTCAAAGATCAGAGATGTTGCTGATGGCCATTCTCCTTCCTCTGTTGTCCGCTGATGGTTTATTATCTTTTGCAGGTGTCTGTGACTGAAGATCTGATGTTATTGCTACTGTTGTAGAGCTATTGGATCTGATGTTGCTACTGTTGTTGTGGAGCTGTTGGATCTGATGTTGTTGTTTCTGCTGTGGAGCTCTTGGATCTGATGTTGTTGTTTCTGCTGTGGAGCTCTTGGATCTGATGTTGATGCTATTGTGGAGCTCTTGGACCTGATACTTTTGTTGTTGCAGAGCTCCCTCTGGATCTTCTCTTTACTCTTTACTTGTATTTTTCACCCACCTGCAAATAACAATTTTTTTTAATTATATCTATATATATATATATATATATATATATATATATATATATATATATATATATATATATATATATATATATATATATATATATATATATATATATATTTTAAAGAAACACCTAGGCTACCTCAGAGAGGTTTTCACCCAAGGATCTTCTTACTCTTTCTCATTTTTCTCATCATGAGGTTTGCAACCTAAAGATGGGACTCAGGTGCCTCATGGAGGTTTTCACCTGAATCTTTATTCTTTTGTTTTTTCCTTTTTCAGTGACGTGATGAGGGAGGAGTTGGAACTTGCTCTACCATCATCACTATCTTATTGATATTGTCAATGAACTCTTGTTTTGATAAATGCCTCTTGTACATTTTCAATCTGTGTCCATTAACTAGTAATGGAATGGTTTCTTCATCAATAGTTCTAATTTTCACTAAACCATTGTCATGGCATCTTTCCACCACATAAGGTCTGAGCCATCTTGTCCTTAGCTTGCCCTTGAAGTATTTAAACCTAGAATCATATAACAATGCCCAATCTCCTTCCTGAAATTGCTTCTCTTTGTTGTGCTTGTCATGCCAGATCTTCCTCTGAAGCTGAACTATCTTTGTATGTAGGAGGGACTGCATTTTGAATTCATCCAAGCCATTCAAATGTAACAAACTTTCTTTACGTGCATGACTGAGATCTAAATCTAGTTGGGCTACCATCCTCAAGTGCTATATTCAAATTAAATACACAACACAACCCTTTTACCATAGACCATCTCATAGGGTGTAAATCCAGTGGTGGTCTTACATGTTGTATTATAGGCCTAGGTGGCCTCAACTAGTCCCTCTGCCCAATCCTTCCTGCTGTTGCTCATCACCTTGGTTAAGATGTTCTCTAGTGCCCTATTGGTCACCTCCACTTTCCCATTAGCGTGTGGATGATAAGGAGTGGAGGTCCTATGCTTTATTTTGTGATGGATGAGCAGTTATTCAATCATACTGGAGGTAAACTAGATGCCTTGGTCTGTGATTAGCTCTCTAGGGTACCCAGATTTGGAGAATAGATTTTCCATTGGGAACTCAGCTACCTTTTCTTATATTACTACTTTAATTTCATTGGTTTCATCCCACTAATTCAAATAATCAGTGCACACAATGATGTGTTGTTTTTTCTTTGAAGGAGGGTTGATAGGCCCAATGAATTCCAGCCCCACTTGTCAAATGGATCGAAAGTCACTTGAGGTTGTAGGGGCATTTCATCTCTTGGAGTAGGCTTTCCCATCCTCTAGCACCGATCACACTGACTAATATACTTTTTCACATCTCGATGAAGAGTAGGCAAATAATAGCCTACTTGCAACACTTTGAATGTTGTCCTCTCTATTGCAAAGTTACCTCCACAAGGCCCATCATGACAGGTCAGAAGGATGTCAAAGAATTCCTCTTCCCTTACACAACTTCTTATGATTTGATCTAGACCAAGTTTGAACAGATTGCCCCCAATCCAGGTGAAGGGGGTGCTCTTTCTGAGTATCTTGCTCTTTTCTTTGGAGGGCAAGTTTGGTGGGAACTGTGATGATACCAGATAGTTTGCTATATCAACAAACCATGGCGAGAGAACTGAAATAGCAAACAAATTCTCATCTAGTAACTGGTCATCCACCATTCCTTATTCACATACAGGCAAATCCATTCTAGATAGAAAGTCAGCAACAACATTTTCCTTACTAGGCTTATCAAAAATAGTTAGATCAAACTGCTGTAATAAAAGAAACCATATTATAATTCTACCATTTACATCTGGCTTGTTCATTAAATATTTGATTGTGGCATGATTAGTATGCACAAATGTTTGATAGCCTATAATGTAATGCCTAAAGTTGTTCAATGAATGCAAAATAACCAGAAGTTCCTTTTTGGTCAAAGTATAGTTTAGCTTAGCCTTTCATAGGTTTTGACTGGTAAAATAGATGGCATAGGGCAATTTCTCCTCTTCCTAACCTAAGGCTACTCCTATGGCTTTGTGTGAGGAATCAACATGAATATGAAAAGGGAGGGCCTAGTTTGGGCCTCTAAGGATTGGTACAGTGGTTAACTTGCCCTTTAGGATGTCTAAGGCCTCTTGACAACTCTTTGACCATATAAACTCAGAATATTTTCCGAACAGCCCAAACAAAGGAGAGGAAAACTTGCTGAAGTCCTTTATGAACCTCTGGTAGTATCCAGCTAACCCTAAGGGACTCCTGAGATCTCTCTACTTTTGTGGAGGTGGGACCCTTTGGATGATTGTTATTTGGTTTTGGTCCACCTACAATCCATGCTGAGATATTGAATGACCTCGCACAGTCCCTTCAGTCATTAAGAACTCACATTTTTCTAGACTGAGAGAGAGATTCATTTCAATTCATTTGTGTAATACTTTGGCTAGGTTAGTCAAGGCTTCTTGGAAATCACAACCATAAGGTGTAAAATCATCCATATAGATTTCTACTGCATCATGTACTAATTCAGCAAAAATGCTCAATACGGTTCTCTGGAAGGTGGCAGGAGCATTTCATAGGCGAAAAGGAAGGACCCTATAGGCAAAAGTATCCTAAGGATAGGTGAATGTGGTCTTATCCTGGTCCTATGGGCAGATTTGGATCTGGTTATACCCATTGAATCCATCTAGGAAAGAAAAATAATTCTTCCCTACCAGGCCATCTAGCACTTGGTCAATGAAGGGTAGGGGAAAATTATCCTTCTTTGGGGATTTGTTCAACTCCCTATAATCAAGAAACATCCTCCACTTACCATTTTTCTTGGGAACTAGCACTAAAGGTGAGACCCACTCATTGTCTGAGATAGGGTAAATGAATCATGTATCTAGCAGTTTTTGCAGTTCTTCTTTGACTATCACTTTAACAGTTGGATTCATCCTCCTTTGTGGTCTCCTGACTAGTTTGTAACCTTCTTTGATGTATATTTGGTGAGTACACACTGAGGGGTGTACTCGCTTCATTTCCTTATAACTCCAAGCGAAGGCTTCTAGGGTCTCTCTCAACATGTTGCATAACTTTTCCTCTTCTAAAGCAGAAAGAGATGGGTTAATTTTCAAAGTTATTTATAGGCAAAATTCTATGTTTTTGACACAGAGTGGGTTGGAATTGGCCAAGCATAAGTTAATTGGATGATTGTTCTGGGATTCCCTTACTTCGTCTTCTAATTGTAGTGAACTAGGAGTTGGAATTTAGATCTATGTGTTACACAGTAATTTTTCACCGTCCCTGTTACCCCTTCTCCCACACATTGGAGGACTTATTTTGGGACCTGTGAGAAGTGACATAACCTGAAAACACTTGCATTATATCCCCTTGAGTATGTACTTCATATGCCTTGAAGACACCTTCTGCAAAATACCCATAAAAATAGCCCTTTTTCCATTGGCGCGGTTCCACTGTGTATCACTTGCGCCAATGACGGAAATCCTCCAAATAGGACACGCCAGTTGGCACTCTGTCTCAGAGTCACAATCATGCCAGCCTAGTAGGGTAAATTTTTTAACAAACAAACTTACAAAGGTTCTTACTAACCTATTCATGAACTGATTCCATCTTGAGTTAGTTCAGTTGGGCTTCGAATCTCCATAGAAGGGAAGTAGTTCTCCACCTCTCATGGAAGCTTCTTAGTGATAAAGCCAATCCCATGAATCTTGTGGATGACCCTAACTCCTTCTCCTCTATCTATAAAAGCTTGTCCTTTTTCCTTTGACAAGTTAGTCTCCAAGTTCCAAATTCTAAGTCTCAAAGTCTAAGAATTGCCAAGTTCATGCTACAAGGAGCCTTATTCATTCCCATGAGGCTAAATCTTAAGTGAGGAGATTCTTATCCAAGTGACCAAGGAGAGAGAGGCTTGTTCCCCATTCCCAACAAGCTTTGCAAGGCATGTGCTTCTGATCACCCCGCCAAAGGAGGATTTGACATCAGAACTATGGTTGTATTCTTCTTTGTTTATCAATAATAGACTATCATTATGGTTCCACTCTTATTGTCTTTGTAATGATGATTGAGTTATATCCTTTCTGACTGATATATAGTTGCATCTATTGGATTTTATGCTTGTATTTGTGTCATTATTTGCATGTGCAGTTGTCCATTCACGAGGATTGTGGGGATTGTGACCGGCCGGAGCAAAGGAAAGGGAGCGACGACTCCTCTACAAATATTAGCGTTGGAATCCAGGTAGGCCCTCATCATCGGTCTTTGATTTGCAATTAGGAACCTGCGTGTTAGTGTTGTTTGATTGTTGCTAGACCCCATTTGGGCTAGTAGGGATCGCATCTATCCGCAGAGGGGATTTACCCCCACAATAATTTGGCAACTCCGCTGGGGAGTTGGATTTTTGCCTTGTTGTTTGTATTGTCTTGTTTTTTGATTTGTAAACTTTAGATAGAGCCTGAAGTACAGCCAGATAGCCTTCGAAACGCCATTTCTCCATATTAGCAAAGTAGATCAACACCACTTCAGCCCATCTCCGGTTTGGTTTACGAACTGAACGGCTTGGAACTTGCCTTGTTTCTTGGTTTCTCCTACTTGGTTAGCCTTTTGGGTTGCATCCCTGTGTTGCTTCTTGCTCTTTGGTGTACCTGGGTATTGTTGACTTAGCTTTGGCTCATTCGTTATTTATTTTTCCATAGAAAACTCGGTTGGTGCTATTTTATAGCGTTACAGTCGTGCCAATTGGCGCTAGTTGCACATTGACAACCCGCGCCAATCCCTGAAAGGCACTAGTTTCATCTTGACAGTCGGGCCAGGACTGGAAAATTTTGAAGTTTGCTTGTCTTTTAGCCCTCTAAGCTTGGTTTTTGTTTTGGTACCTCTTTTTAGACTACTTGAGTGTGTTGGAGTGTGATTTGACTTTCTTTGATCGTTACCCTTTGGGTGTTTGCTTTTTTCCATCAATTTCACATTTCTAGCCCTAGGGAATCTAGTGGCTTTGTGTGTCGAGCCTTCCTCAGGTGTTTTGATCTTCTAGTGGTCCAGTCGATTCTTTGATTACTCCCTTGCACTTGTTTGGTGGTTGTAAATCATTTTGTTGCGTTATTTGGGTGACTTTCTTTGTCTTCACTTGAATTCCGCTTCGTCTCACTTTGAGCCTAGATTACACAGCTCATTGGTGTCTTTGGGATCTTTCTTGTTCTTTGGAGTTTTGATTTGTGATTTAGGGAACTGAATGTGCTTGTATTGAATAGAACTTCTTTGTTGTCATTTATCAAACTTGTTTAGTGCATTTTTCCATCATCAAAAAGGAAAAAATCTCTTTTGCTTTGTACTAGTTAATGAGAATTAGAACTTTTCATTTTGATTAGTGATTAGTGATCTCGAAGAAAAGTTTTTTAATTTCCATTAGCTGCATTAGGGAAGTTCTTTGTTTTGTTGTGATCATTTCGTTTGCGTGAAAGCCCTCAAACCCTCTCGTAACTAGCATTCGTCAAATGAAATGACATATTTTGGCATATAGTTTGCATTTAGGGAATTTTGAGAGATTACATATGGTAAGGCCTGAAAACTGAAACCTAATACAAGATCAACTTTAAAATGAATTGAATCAATCTAACAACGCATTGGAACATAACACACACATTTAGAGGTCTAGGCTAGAGACGTGCTCCGGCATCGTTAAACCTAGTCACTTTTGTTTCACTCAAGGTTGGGTGATTCCTCCTTCCGTGATGCAATAGTGGTCTAGTACGGATTTGAGCTCCCACGTACCGTCAAGTATATGGGGAGACCCCACTAGGTTATCATCCTTTATCCACAGGAAGTGTGTTTGCCACCTTACAAGCCGTAACGCACTGAACACAATATTCAGGAAGATTGACTGCCGTACGGAAAGTCCTTGGTTTTCATATGACTGCCAAGGTGTATATGCAGTTTTACGAATTTGTTTGATAAACCCTTTTTCATAGCTCTCCAGAGTAGTCACTTTCGTTCCTTTTCGGACTCCCTAAAAGAAAAGGTCCATCTGAGCACTTGTCACTTTAGGCTCATTAAACATTTGAAGGTGACTAGAGTCATCTTTTTTCCTTTTCTCGACTCTTTAAAAATGAAAAGGTCAAGTTTTGTTCTTGTGCCTTCAAATTTATTCGGCCACGATTCACATTTACCCGGTTAGATCTTGTTTGCATTAGCTTGAGTAGGATCTTTTCTCGTTAGTTTGTCTAGGATTTTTTGAATCGAATCATCCTGGCGGAACCCTCGATCCCGTCTCCCGTCCCTAGTGACCAAGGGTCTCCTTCTTCTACTGCTCTTGAGACACCGATTTGTGGTGACACTTTTCTTGTTATTCCAAGTGTCCAACCGTTGAACTCTCGCACTCCAGAAGACGATCTTCACGATCTATTTTGGAACCCTATTTCGGAGCCTTACGAAGAGGATATTCCTTTTACTCCTACTCGTGTTTCGGTCCCAATGTCTTCCTTTGACATGGATGACACATCTCCTATAGCGAGTGAGACACCTGTTTTGTCAAGTATCGAAACTCCTATCCCGGCCACATCCCCGGTACCCTTACGCTATAAGGCTTTGAGGGATGATATAGGTTCTAGGAACTCCTCTTCAGGTACCATGTGGGATCACCACATCACTCCCACTACGGGATCTTTTATTCCACAAGTTCACAATACAGTCGTCACTTCAGTCCCGACTATTCTGACTGTTTGTGTAGCGTATTCAACACCAGTTGTTAGTTCCATTACGACATCTTCGACTGTAACTACTGTTGTGTTGAGGGCCCTAAAATCGGGTCAACAACAAAGGGGATACCCACCCGGTGCGGAACCTGGTTGGCGGCTCCTTGCCCGTTTGGTGTAGCGGGTCCGACTGGGGATAATGGGACCAGCTTCCCAATTTAAAGGATGTGTGTGTGTGTGTGTAGGTTTTGATGATGCTAATCTAGAGGTAATTTTAAGCTAATTTAATTCTAAACTCTAAACTGACTCTATGCTACTGTAATCTAACAAAAACAGCACATCTAATCTATACTAACCCGGGGTAGAATTCTTTCATCATGCGATCTAAAAAGATTTCATGCAATAACTGGTAATAAAGATCATTCAGCTATCATAAGAATATAAATAAATTAAGATAAACCATTCTGCATAAGAAGTTAGGAAAAACAGTTGTGAACAGCATATCGCATGATAAGTCATTCATATGTCAAGCACAAACAAATGATTCCACCGTACAGAAGTGCGAAATGGTAACCCAGACATACATCGACATATAAACAACTCAGTTGTATATCACTCTAAGAATATGAGCAGGAATTAATCAAGAGATAAAAGTACCATTTATGACTGATTTCACTCACAAACTTCAAGAAATAACGATTTAGCTCTACTTACTTCTAACATCTACTAAGAGTACAGAAGTGCAACATCAGTAGCAGACATTAAAATGCAAACATAAATAAATCTCGATCCATCCATTCATCAAAAACCCCCTCCGAGGGTGCAAAAGTGCATGTTCTGAGGACACGTTTTTTGACAAATTTCCGGACCCTTCTCCAAATGCCATGAGAAGGGTTAAATACTACTAACTAACTAATCTTAATTACACAAATTTAGGAAACGGCTTCAAATGACCGCCCTTTTACTAAAACAAATTTATTTCTAAAAATTGAATCTAATTTCTAACCGTTTCTGTATCTGCTCCTTAGTGCTGTAAGCAATGCAAGGTTCACCTGGAAAGAGTCGGCTGGTTGTCTTTTTGAGCGATAAAAGTAGAAATAACAAAAGTTGGCACCTCTTTCTGACAAACTAGAAGATATTTTTGAAAGTCTTCCTCTGGCTGGGCGTATTTGCTGTGTGTATACTTAGTATAACCTAGATTTCTTTCAAACTGATTGTGATGTTGCTATTTCGGTTCCCGACCATGCGAATGACTCAATGAGTTAGGGATTTCGTTGCCTGAACAATCTTCCGTATTGAAAATTGCTTCCGTTCTTTGTTCCAGGTTTTTCTGGAGCATCCTCCCTCTTTAGCATTTTTCTTTTTGCTTTACCCAATCTGAGCTTCAGGATCTTTTGCAAACATGCTGCTTTTGTGCGCCTTTGACTCTGAGTCTTGGATAGTCTATTTTCATCAGTGTCTGTGGAGTGATACTCTGGAATCTGCGGCTCTGCTGCATGCGGCATCCATTTGCGAAGGCATCTCCTCTCTGTTCTTCAAGTATTGGCGCTTTCCCCTTTTCCTTAGATGTTTCCTGAATATAGATTTATATTAGTTGTTGCCTTACAGTTCACGTAAAGGAAAAGAGAAATGACGAAAAGATTGACATGAAAGATTTAAGTTCTAATGAATACATAATCATGACACTCATAATGAATTGACTCTTCGAAAAATGCAACACGATCATCTTTGGATACTCAGGCGTGCAATCATTAATTTCCCTTAAGGTGTGCGCTCAAATTTTGGGTTAACAGGTCATGCCAAGGAAACTTTGCGATGAGTGGTTTCTGCGATTCGCATCGCAGCAATTAATAGTCTCATTCATCACAAGATCGCAGTTTGTAAGATCGCAGATCGCGAATCGCAAGATCGTATTTTTCATTTGATCACTGTGCGCTTATTATGCGACGTTGCGATACGCAACGTCGCATAACGGCCATCGGCGATTCCTTAGGTTTTCTTTAAGGGCGCTTTTAAAATATGCGATGCGATGAATGTTGCATCGCTTCATTGCAGCTTATTTATGCGCATAGGAAAATGCTTCACTCTTTCTTTGCGATGCGATAAGCTTTTAGGGAGTTAAATACAAAAATTTTGACAAAAATATTTTTGGGATTTTTTGTTAAGGGTCCCCCTTTGCTTGATGTTCTTGCTAATACCAAACAAAGAGGGGGGTTGTTGGTGACCACAACAACGGCAATTCACTGTGAAGAACCAGTTATCTCTGCTTTTCTATTGACATTTCCACTTCCAAAACAGAAAATTTTTCATATGTCTAAATTTTGTTATGGACAGATAGAGTAGATTACCCCTTATCCTGTCAATGATACTTTGTCTCAACCTTTCTTTTTTTTTATTTGTCTGCTTCCTTAGGCTTAGTTCTTACATTCATACCAGACATTACTCGGTCCTTTTTAAAGATAAAATAAGGTCTTGTCTGCGTACTGGATTTAAAATATGCTCATTTGTCGTAGGTAGAGCCTCTGCTACCCGCAAGCGTCCATAGCCTCGACAGGGTTACCATGTTATCCAGCAATGATCCTTTTTCCTACTTGAGGTTATTTACAACATTTCAGAGAAAAATCCTTTTTGACACTTTTTCCTTTTTTATTCTCTGAAGAACAATGTCTTGGTTTGGTGGCCAAATTATGACACAGTCATTCACTTGATTTACATTTTTGCTGAACAAGTTGGCTCGTGATGAGACCCCTTGTCTTTTGATTGCAACAATCTTGAGTCGTTGCCCTGTTTTGATAGACAGTATTGGCAAAGTCAGCAAGTTATAATATCTGTGATCATGATAAGCCGGCTCGTGATGAGACCTCTTATTCTTTGAGATATAGTGTTTTCTCGGATTGTTTCTCTAAATGCTGCGGTTTCCTTTTGCAGGGAGGAAGTAATTGTTTTTCCTTAAGAAAGCTCTGGACGACAATAATAGAGTTTGAAAACAATAACTTTACAGAGAATATTTATTTTATTATTGATGATACCTTTCATTGTGCTGACATAAAACAATTTTTTACCAAAGGTTGCTTTCATCAAAGTCTTTTTTTTTTTTTTTTTTTTTTTGAGGGGTTGAAACTAATATCAAATTTAAGTTAAAGTTAACTCTATTTGTCAATAATAAAAATCAGATTTTTCGAAATTTTTTTCTATTTGTACAAGTGAAATCAAAATCTGATAGAGAGTTGGTGTGCTCTTTCATGAATCCTTTTCAATGATCGTTTACAACCGGTTTTATTTATAAGAAAGAGAAAAAACAAAATAAAAAAAAAAACAAACTAAAACTATCCTACAAAAATAGAAGAATGATCTTCTATGGAAAATACATTTTAAGAATCTGTCCATTCACAGGCAAAGAATCTCTTCTACCTGCCAAATCCTACAACACAAACGTCGATGGGCCTATGACTTCTACAATCTGAAAAGGACCAAGCCACAACTTCTGAAATTTCGTATGCTTTCCCTTTTCTTCATGAGCCTTATCCCATTTCAAAACTAAATCTCCCATCTGAAAGCTTTTTCTGGTCACTATGCTTGAGTCAAAAGAGGATTTTATCAGCGCTTGGTGGTGAGCATGGATTTTCTTAGCTTGTTCTCTTCGTTCTTCTAGTTTGATTATCTCCATTTGTCTCAATTGTAAAGAGGAAGTAGATACTTCATCGATGTGTTGTACTAAAGACAAAGAGGGAATGACTAAGTGAGTAGGAAGAACCACTTCTTTCCTATAAACTAAATTAAAGGGAGAAGTGTCGATCGAAGCTTTCTTCGTAATTCAATCTGCCCATAAATCATTTACCAACGCTTTGTGCCAATTCTTTTGGTTTTGGTCGACTGTTATTTTAATAATCCTGATTAGGTTTTTGTTTGTTGATTCAACCAACCCATTACCTTGTGGATAGTAGTTGGTGGAATACTTCAGTTTGAACCCTCTTTTAAGTGCAAACTCAGTCATTGTATTTCCAGAAAAGTATGATGAATTATCAAACATTAAGGCCATTGGCAATCCAAACCTAGTGATGATAAATTGATCTATGAATTCAATAATGTTTTCAGAATTAATTGTCTTGAGAGGAACTGCTTCTACCCATTTAGTAAAATAATCTGTTGCCGTGAGGATATACCTATGCTTCTTAGAAGGGTGAGGAATGATCTCACCTATTATGTCCAAGCCCCATTGGCTGAATGGTTGCTCGATGTTAACCGGCTGTAGTGGCATGGACGATTTCTTTTGTTTCCCTGCAGTAGTCTAGCAGATTTGGCATTTCCTTACGTAATTGTATGAGTCTTTGAACAACGTGGGCCAATAATATCCTGCACGTAATATCTTATGTGCAGTAGCTTCTCCAGCATAATGTCCACCTGCTGGTCCATCGTGGAGTTCCTGCAAAACCTTTTCGGCTTCAGTTTTCTCAAGACACCTAAGAAGTACAGAATCGTAATTCCTTTTAAACAGAACATCATTTATGAGCTGGTATTGTTTAGCTTTCAATCTCAGAGCTCTTTTCTTGGTATGATCCAGGTGTGATGGAGCATACCCGTTCTTAAGATAATAAATGGTGTCCGTATATAATGATTCTGCGTCGTTTAGGCTTACCTCATATGTATGTACCTCTTCAGATGAGTTCTCGGGAATTTGCGATGCTCCGGCTAACATCTTGCAGAAGCATTGACCTCTTATGATGTTTACTGGTTTGATCTCAAGATCGTATTCTTGTAAAGCGGTAATCCAATTTGCTCTCTTTTCGCCCACATCCTTCTGTACCAACAAGTTTCTTACCGATGGAAACAGTACTACGACTTTGGTATGGGCTTTAAGTAAGAAAGGTCTGAAATATTTGATCACTTTGAAAACAGCATATGCATGTTTCTCCACACCTGAGTAATTGAGCTCAGCACCTTGTAAGTTTGAGCTAAAGAATGCCATTGGAGCTTCCGCCTTCTCTTGATTTTTTTGAGTTAATATCGCGGCATAATATTTCTCTGAGGAAAAAGTGTATAAGATAAAAGATTCTGAAAAATTTGGGGTAGCTAAAGATGGAGCGTTGATGATAGCTTGTTTGATCAAGTTGAATGCTTCCTGCTCATCTTGACCCCATTTAAAATTTGAATTCTTTTTTATCATATTTTGTAAAGGAGAAATAATACGTGAAAAGTCTGGGACAAACCTTTTTACAAAATTGATTTTTCCAAGGAAAGATTGCATGGCCTTTTTGTTATGGGGCATGGATATTTCAAAAATTTCTTTGATTCTGTCAGGTTCAATGTGAATACCAGATTTCGACACTATGAATCCGAGCAATTTCCCTTCACTTAATGCAAAAAAAAAAATTCTTTGGGTTAAGTGAAATCCCATACCTTAAACATCTTTGAAAGATTTGTTTCAAGTCTTTGAGATGGCCGCTCCGCTTCTTAGAGTACACTATTATATCATCCAGGTAAATCACTACCGATTTATTGACTAAACCTTTAAACGCGATGTCCATGGCTCTCTGAAAGGTAGCGTTGTCATTGATCAGACCAAATGGCATCTTCTGATATGCATATGTGCCCCATTTGGTTTGGAATGTGGTTTTCAACTAATCATCGGGATGTACCAGCACTTGATTGTATCCTGAAAATCCATCCAGGAAAGACATTGATTCTGACCCCGCTACTGCCTGTAGTATTTGCTCCATAGGTAGGAGGGGAAAATTGTCTTTCTGACAGGCTTTGTTGAGATTCCGGAAATCAATACAGATTCTAATATCTCCGTTTTTCTTTCTAACGAGCACCATATTCGATACCCATTTGGAATGTCTGACGAGGAAAATTATTCTGGCTCTCAACAACTTATTTAGCTTAGTATTTATCTGATTTTCTAAGTTGGGGTGGATTTTTCTAAGCTTCTGCTGGACAGGTTTTTCATTGTCAATCATAGGGATAGTGTGTTGGATGATAGAAGTGTTGTATGTCTTCATCTCATCGTAATTCCATGCAAAAACGTTTTTGTATTGTCTTAGAAGATGGATATATGCTGATTTTTCTTCACGGGCTAGGCCATGGCCCAGATTAACGTTTTGCGGCTTCTGATCGGTTCCTAGGTTCACTAATTCATAATTCAGAGTTGAACTGTAGAGTTTAGAATTGGCAGACCTTTTAAACCGACTTTTCAAATCATATAAATCTTCTAACTTAACCACCGATTTAGGTATAGCATTATCAGTGCTATTTTGTTGAATTTGGTGATCATGATAGTCTTCGTCAATTATTTGATTTGAGTAGGATCCTTCAGAAGTGAGGAAATTTATAATGTCAGGATCGTCATTGAATACTCTCCAGTTGGTGATGTTGTCAGGGATGGATGGTCTAAAGATTAATTCTATTGAGAACCTATTGGGACTAAAATCTTCGGAGGGAATAAGTCTAGAGGCTATGTTAGCTAACAGGTTTGCGCTCGCATTTTGGAGTCTTGGGATTGACGAAATATTGAATGCTATGAAATGTGAAGTCAGCTCTTGTACTAAAGATTGATAGTGCTTTAAATAAATTGACAGGAAATGTATGGTGTTACGTACCTGTTTGACGACAATTTCAGAATCTCCAAAGACTTGAAGATACTTAACATTCAACCGGATTGCTTTGTATAGGCCTTGCACCAAAGCTTCGTACTCCGCTGTATTGTTTGCGCAATCGAACTCAAGTCTGCATGTAAGCATGATCTTGTTTCCATCTGGGCTAATAAGAACGCATCCTGCTCCTGCTCCCTCGTTAGATTTAGAGCCATCAAAATATAATTTCCAAAACAGAGATGTATTTACAGAGTTATCTAAAAATTTAAAACACTTTGAATCATCAGTTTGGGAAAAATTTTCAACTTGGGACAAAACTGAATTTTCTAAGTAAGGTGAGGTGTGAGCATTGAAATTGCGGAGGAAAGAATCTACTGAGTAATTGCCTATGATACTGTTGTTGTATGCTATTGCTTCATTCTCTCCTTCCAATTCAGTCACTATGTACTTTTGGTGCAACTCTCGTTCAACCTTTATTTGATTGGGTTTACCGTTGTAGGGTAACCACATGTGCGACCAGTCGGTTGAGAAATATCTGTGGATTTTTTCGGACCAATCCCTGCTAAGGATTAAACCATAGAGTTCAGGGATATCAACTACTAGAATGTCGATAACCTGGCATACTTTCGGGTTAGACGACAATCTTATGGTCACCTGGTTAAGTTCACCAATCACTTCGACTTGAGATCGATCAAGTTGAACTATGCGCACTGCGGATTTTTGTGGCTGAACATTCAATTTGGCACATATTGATCTGGGTAAAATATTCGTTGAAGCACCCGAATCGACCAAGCAATTGTGCACGTTTTTATTGAAAATTTCATAAGTGAGAAGAAAAGGAGTATGAGATCTTGATCTTCCTCCAATCAAGGCAATGTCATTTGGATCAATCTTATTGATCATGTTGGTTGGAGGTCTTCCCATGTTGTTGGAAGCTACAGCTGTAGGTAAAGATTTAGTAGGCACGGCATGTAATTCTTTCATCATTATTTTTTGTTGATGTTTCAATTTGCTCAATTTGTAAAGAGTGATATTAGCCCTAGTATTTTTCATGTCATCGATAATGTTATACTCCATTTCATCCGACACTATCAGTGTTCTTGATGGAGGTGCTTGATCTGATTGGACTGGGCTAAATTGGGTCGCTCTAGCAGTTGTTTTCTTTGTTGCGACCTTATCTTTTGTTGCAGGGCTTGCGCCCTTCTCTTTAGGGGTAGTTTGGGGAGGATCAAGTTGATTTTTGCTTCGTGTGCTAACCGGAAATGCTTCTTGATCTTCTTCTTGTGGGAGGATGAAATCCCACATTCCTTGTAGTTCCACAACTTCTTCATCATCGATCTGTCCTTCAGTGGTATTCTCTTCTTCTTCTTCTTCTTCTTCAGATTCGACGTTTGAGACAGCATTGGGTGGTTTCACCTCCATGGGAGGATTTCTTTTAAAAGATATGTAGGGCTTTTTTGAAGAAGTTTCTACTACTTGTTTTCTTATGTCAATCATCTCATTGGACATGGACTTTAACACTTTTTGTAATCCTTCCATATCGAAAGGATCTTTCGTTTGCTTCTTCTTGGTGTCTTCTTTGAAAGAGATTTTCTTAGATTTGCGTTCTTCTATTGCAGATCTCTTTTCTAGGGAAACTACGCGTTTTTCTACTGCCAACACCTCAGTCAAGTTTTCAACTAAGGTCGTCTTGTTTTCCCTATCTACGAAGATAGCCAAGTTTGATGGTAAGGCCGTGATGTACCATTCACATCTTACTTCCTCGCTGGGTTGAGAAGCAGCAGGAATTTTGTTGAGGATCTTATTGAACCGTAAATTGAAATCTTTAATGGGTTCTCTAGCCTCAGCTTTAAGATTAGATAGGTCATTGATCAATGTCGTTGTTGATCTGTCATCACCAAACTTGGTGAGGAATTGACTTTGAAAAATGTCCCAACTTGTGATGGACCCGGAAGGTAACGAAAAGTACTATGACCCGGTTGTTCCTTGCATTGTATAAGGAAAAAGCCGGACGACAGCATCCTCGTTGGTAACTCCGTTGAGATTAATAGAAAGCATGAAATTATTGATATGCTCTTCAGCTAGCATGCATGTTTCTGGATTGAATTTAGGTAGCCATTTCTCAGGATGGGCCGGTATTGGGCTCAGGGGTGGAGGCATTAAAACCGCCCCAGGATTGTTCCATGGAGACTGGGACATTGTTGAGCCGCTAGTTAATGAAAGTGTAGAAGATGGTCCCTGATACTGAGAAGATGAAGATATTATGATCTTTGATGATTGAAGAGGAAGGGTCGTGGAAGATGGATGAGTGATTTGGGATGAGGATGTGGGTGGTTGACTTCGCGGTGAGGGGGTTGAAATGGACGAAGTAGATGAAAGAGTCTCACGCCAGACTCTGTTGGTGTTTTCCTTGCTCTTTTCCTAGTAGGGAGAGGGAGTTCACTTGGTTGAATACCAAATTTTTCACTCTTCAATCTCGTCAGGGGATGAGCAAGATTGTACTGCGAAGTCACGCTGCTGTGAGATTTATCAGACCTCTGAGAAAAAAAAGAGAATCCCTGGAGTTTACGAATCAAAGTTTGAATTTTAGGGGGTTCAACGATAATTTGGTCTGATATATTAGGGTAGGTAGCAACAGAGGATACTCGAGCGACTTCTAACTCCGGGTTTAACCGTATTGGAGAAGTCGGGGGAGTTGATGAGGGTGATTTACTCTCAGAATGGTATTTGGATTTTGACTTAGTTGCCATTCATAGTTCGTGCCCTCCTTCTAGCGCCAAATATGTTGAGGGCCCTAAAATCGGGTCAACAACAAGGGGGATACCCACCCGGTCCGGAACCTGGTTGGCAGCTCCTTGCACGTTTGGTGTAGCGTGTCTGACTGGGGATAATGGGACCAACTTCCCAATTTAAAGGATGTGTGTGTGTGTGTGTAGATTTTGATGATGCTAATCTAGAGGTAATTTTAAGCTAATTTAATTCTAAACTCTAAACTGACTCTATGCTACTGTAATCTAACAAAAAAAGCACATCTAATCTATACTAACCCAGGGTAGAATTCTTTCATCATGCGATCTAAAAAGATTTCATACAATAACTGGTAATAAAGATCATTCAGCTATCATAAGAATATAAATAAATTAAGATAAACCATTCTGCATAAGAAGTTAGGCAAAACAGTTGTGAATAGCATATCACATGATAAGTCATTCATATGTCAAGCACAAACAAATGATTCCACCGTAAAGAAGTGCCAAATGGTAACCTAGACATTCATACATCGACATATAAACAACTCAGCTGTATATCACTCTAAGAATATGAGCAGAAATTAATCAAGAGATAAAAGGACCATTTATGACTGATTTCACTCACAAACTTCAAGCAATAACGATTTATCTCTACTTACTTCTAACATCTACTAAGAGTACAGAAGTGCAAGATCAGTCGCAGACATTAAAATGCAAACATAAATAAATCTCGATCCATCCATTCATCAAAAACCCCCTCCGAGGGTGCAAAAGTGCATGTTCTGAGGACAAGTTTTTTGACAAATTTCCGGACCCTTCTCCAAATTCCATGAGAAGGGTTAAATACTACTAACTAACTAATCTTAATTACACAAATTTAGGAAACGGCTTCAAATGACCGCCCTTTTACTAAAACAAATTTATTTCTAAAAATTGAATCTAATTTCTAACCGTTTCTGTATCTGCTCCTTAGTGTTGTAAGCAATGCAAGGTTCGCCTGGAAAGAGTCGTCTGGCTGTCTTTTTGAGCGATAAAAGTAGAAATAACAAAAGTTGGCACCTCTTTCTGACAAACTAGAAGATATTTTTGAAAATCTTCCTCTGGCTGGGTGTATTTGCTGTGTGTATACTTAGTATAACCCAGATTTCTTTCAAACTGATTGTGATGTTGCTATTTCGGTTTCCAACCGTGCGAATCACTCAAAGAGTTAGGGATTTTGTTGCCTGAACAATCTTTCGTATTGAAAATTGCTTCTGTTCTTTGTTCTAGGCTTTTCTGGAGCGTCCTCCCTCTTTAGCGTTTTTCTTTTTGCTTTACTCAGTCTGAGCTTCAGGATCTTTTGCAAACATGCTCCTTTTGTGCGCCTTTGACTCTGAGTCTTGGATAGTCTATTTTCATTAGTGTCTGTGGAGTGATACTCTGGAATCCGCGGCTCTGCTGCATGCGGCATCGATTTTCGAAGGCATCTCCTCTCTCTTCTTCAATTATTGGCGCTTTCCCCTTTTCCTTAGATGTTTCCTGCATATAGATTTATATTAGTTGCTGCCTTACAGTTTACGCAAAGGAAAAGCAAGGATAATTTTAGGGGCGAATGTTCGCCCTTTGGCGAAATTAAGGGGTTTTAAATTTTTAGTGGGCGAATATTTTGTATCATAGTACATTTTTACAAATCACCTCAAATAGCCCACCTTATTTTAAGGGAGAGAGTAAAAAAGGTAAATTTAGCCCTTGAAATTAGGGCTTACAACCTTCCATTAACCCATTTTCAAGAATAGGTTTTATTTAAGTGAATCCATTCGCCCATTTTCAAGAATAGGTTTTATTTAAGTGAATCCTATGGGCCAAATACCATATTTATAAAAGAGGTATGGTAAATTAATAAAAATATAAATAAATGAGAGGTATGGTAAATAAATAAAACATTTTTTATATTTACTCCATAAGTCACCTTATATACATGTAACGGTGTAAACAAATAAAAATATAAGTAAAGTCGAGTTATGGTAAATAAATAAAACGTCTTTTTATACTTACTCAAATGGTATGGTAAATAAATAAAAATATAAATAAAATAGACGTATCGTAAATAAATAAAACCTCTTTTTATTTTTAGTCCATAACCCTGTTTCTATTTATGAAGGCTCAAGAAAGAGGTTTTATTTAAGTGAATCCTATGGGCCAAATACCATATTTGTAAAAGAGGTATGGTAAATTAATAAAAATATAAATAAACGAGAGGTATGGTAAACAAATAAAACATTTTTTTATATTTACTCCATAAGTCACCTTATATTTAGGGAACACTCAAAAAATGGGTTATATTTAGGTGAAACCTATGGCCAAAATACTATGGGACAAATACCATGGACGAGATTGCTATTAATACCATGCAAAAAACCATTATTAACCCTAATATTAGAATTAATAAAAATAAAAACGGCACATGGTATTGACCCATGGTATTCACCAAAATGGCACATGGTATTGACCCATGGTATTCACCTGGAATGTAGCCTATTTAAATGGGGGAATTAAACCAACATGTAGCCTATGCTAAGATTCACTAGGACTTTACAAAGTTTTATTATTTAGTGAAAGACTCGCCAAGATCTTACAAGATTTTATAATTGAGTAAAATATTCGCCATGCCTGGAGAGAGATTCACCAGAAAATTATATATACATATTATATTATTGATAAAATCGCCTTCCATTTTTCCTATATACCATGGAGATTCGCCCATTTATTATATTTATAAATTTAGGGGGGCTTCTTAAAATTTTCCCTGAGGAAAAGAGAAATGACGAAAAGATTGACATGAAAGCTTTAAGTTATAATGAATGCATAATCATGACACTCATAATGACTTGACTCTTCGAAAAATGCAACACGATCATCTTTGGATACTCAGGCATGCAATCATTAATTTCCCTTAAGGTGCGCACTCAAATTTTGGGTTAACAGGTCATGCCGAGTGTTATCACAAAATCAGGTACTGAAGGCTGCCAATCAGCAAGATTCTATGTATTGGATTTCAGAGATCTGTGGTTTGTGCTTTTTGAATTTTTGACCGGAGAATCCACAGTTGTAGAATTTATACACCAACGTTTCGAATCCCAAATGGGATCCATCATCAGGGAACAGAGAAAGATGATAAGAGAAAGATGATAAAAAGAAGAGCCAGATGAAGGAAATAAATACACATGAGGGATGAAAGTTTAAAGGAACAGCACAGGTCGGCCAGAGAGATTAATAATGAAACCTAATTTTAATTTAATTTTAAATTAATATTATTCAATTAATATCTCTAAAAATAAAATAAAAACTTTAAACTAAAATCTGAATTAATATTAATATTAAAAACTAATATATAAATTAATATTAATATCATAAAACAATAAAAACCTAAAATCTATAATGATAATGATATCTAAACCTAAAATGTAAGTTAAAAATGATAACATAAACCCTAATATATAACTTAAAAATTTTATAAGGGAAATATGATTAATACATAACTAAATGATTGTATAACCTAAAATCTATAAAATCTATATAACATAAAATATATATAATAGAATTAAAATTAATAAAGCCTAATATTTATATTAGTCTCTAAAACTAATATAAATATTAAAATCATAATACTTTAAATATAACATAATTTTTTTTTTTTATTAATATTGAAATCTAAAAATTAATATATATATTAGAATTGAGGTTATAAATCCTAATAACTATATAAAATAATATGATTATTAATATTTATATAATCTAACATCTATATAATATTAATATAATATTAATATTTATTTAACTTTAGACAAAATAACTTAATGCTTTTATGAAACTAGAGCCCTAAATAACTAAAATTTTACCTAAAAAACCATATCACCTAATGAGTAAAACCTAATATCTATAACAATAAATTAATTATTTTATATTTAGTTATAATAGAATTAATGAAACCTAATATCTATAACAATAGATTAATATTAAAATAACCTAAGAATTATATTCATTCTAAATTAAATTTTTAATTACACTCTATATTTAAAATCTAAACTATATTAAAACATACAATAATGTCTAAAAATCAATGCTTATTTAATAATTAGAGTTTTTATGGATTATAAATAACTTAATGACAAACCTAATATTAAAATAAAAACTATGCTAATATCTATAATAATAATATGTAAACTTATTTTAATATCTATATTAATAACCAACTTACCTGATCGACAACTTACCTGGGGCCGGGCTGACGTTTCTTGATTTCATTGATGAGGGGAAGCCAGCTTCCGCTAATCTCCAAATCGCTGTCTCTGTTCAGATTACAAGGATGCTTCAAAATCTCGAGGGCTTCTCTGATTTTCCGTTTCTGATGATGCTCTTCTCTCGCGATGATTGATGCGCTTTCTAAGCAGATGTGGTGTTTAGTCTTCGAGGAGTGCTCTGCCAAGGCCGAGGTACGTGTTCTTCCATTCCTGATGTCAGCGCCATGTTCTTTTAGTCTTGTCTGGAGGGAGCGACCAGTTTCACCTATGTAGCTTTTCCCACACGAACAATCTATTTTATAGACTCCTTTAAGCTTCTGCTTGTCAATATCATCTTTAACTATTTCAAACAAGGCTTTAGACTAAGGCTTAGCCTCCTTAGTCAGAGAGGGCTCTCTCATAGACTATGAATATTGACTAATAACAAGGAAAGATGGATAACTTTTAAAACACATGAAAAATAAGCTGGCTGGACAAATATCAAAGTGATTCCCATTGGGCTTATGGAGTCTCACACATCTCAGCAAACAAGAAACACTATCCTTTCATAGAAATCAGGGCACTTTACATCTAATGTTCAAACATAACTTACATAAAACACAGTTTGCCAAGGCATACAGGAAGTCACAGCATGACACATGAGTTTTGAGTGATTATGCAGTAACAAAACTGTAAAAGAACACTAAAGAGAATAAACCATCATACATTTGAACCATTAGATCTATTGTGAATCCTGAGAAGAAACAACAGTCCTTTGCATTACTGAAATCTGTTATACATAAACCAAAATAGTCTTGTCTTTTATCAAAACATCACACCTCAATTACATCCAAGTCTGATCTATATATAGGAATACATTCTTAACCACCTTGAGCTTCCTCCTCCAGGATGAGGGGAGCTCGAAGGTTTCTATTAACTACTCCTATCTCCTGTTTAACTAACTCATTAAATACATAAGTACTGAACTGTAATTACAAAGAGTCCTAATTTAATCAAAACTGAAAATCTGTCCTCCTTGTAGCATGATTCCTTCTTGATTCTTGACATCTGTCTTCTTTCTATTTTGGCCGAGATATCTTGGAGGAGAATGCAATGAACAAGCTGGCTTTGGATATTGGCTGCGTAGATGGTTCATTAATCCTCAAGATAAGTCCCCTGTTTTCCCGGTCCTTGTCTCCCATCATTCTTCACAAATTAAGTAACATGTTCCCAGCTCTTTAATTCCTTAAAAATTACGAGCATCACCATATTCCCCAATGTGTTGGAAGCCTTGTTGACTTAACAGGTGTATAAACCAAAATCTCCGTATGCATTCCCTATCAGAACCCTAATAATCGGTAATAAAGTACCTTTATCAAGGTTTAACTAAAGACAAAAATATTTCACCTTTCCAAAGGCACACTTGTCATTCTCTGCATAGCTAGAATAGTCTTATGTGGTCTCCCTCATGTTCCGTAGGCATTTTCTTCAAAAATGTGTTGATCCCATCATTAAACTCTTTGTTTTTATCATAAAATAGCACCTACAGCAGTTTCGTAGCGCGCTACGAAACTGCTGTTTTTGCTAAAATAGAGTATATTTGCACTAAGGCGTCTTTTGCTTGAACTTATGACTCTTCAGGCTTCTTCTACAGATGTCAAAGACTTATATGACTTCAAAATAATGGAGCTTAAACAAAATTGACCAAAACTAAGAATGTCACCTTTTTCTTCAAATCAGTGAGCTAGTTGACCTAGCTGTATCTTCAAATTTGCAACCTCCTTCTTTAAGGCTTTATTTTCAGTTCTCAGGCTCATGTTCATCTTTCTGATAAGTTTAGCTTGCTTGAGGGCTGGAACCGTCCATGTATACACATCAGCCACTGAATCTACCTGACCCACTAGGTTTTTGCTACCTTTTAACACAGCTCTTCGGTAGTTGGCATATCTAACTGCAAGCTCCTTAGTAACATTCTTCTCCTGAGCAACTTCATTAACATTCTTCACCTGGACAACTTCATCTTTTACTGCTCCCGCTTGGTTCTTTATGGCTATAACATTTCCTCCTTGGGTAATAATAACCTTTCTGTTCTTGTCTTTATGCTTGACTGCCTCCACTGTTTTGGTCAATACTTCAATTACCTCCGTTCTGGGCATCTTTACAACTTTCTCTTCTTTATGCACTTTCTCAGCTTCTCTAACTTGTTTCCTTGTAACTGGCCTTTGTGGTTTGAACATAAACTCCTCACTAGGTTCATCAAACCTAAGTCTCTTCGAAGCTTTTGACTTCTTAGTGCTCTCAGGTGATGATTGAGTTAAATCAATATGCATGGGTTCCAGATGCACCGGTTCTTCCTGCTCAAATTCAATAGCCTCAAGTAAATCACTTAAGCTGGCCTTTGATATTGGACTTTCCTCAACAGCTACTGATTTTCCCTTCTCTTTGCTTAATTGACTCCTGGTCTTTACTCTTGATACCTTTTCAAACCCACTTGATCCAGGTACATCTTTCTTGTGCTTAACCTTTTCCTTTGATGATGGCTGAGATGGCTCTTTAAGAACCAAGGGCTTTACTGGTTTGTTCAACTGAGACCTGGTTTTCTTTTTATCCTTAGCCTCCTTTCTAAGCTCAGCTATTGTAGGTTCTTCCACTGATTCTTCTCTTTCTTTAACAGGCTGTGCAGTGAGGCCTGTCCTACTCTGGAAACCAGCCATATAGATGAAAGAATTCCAATCCCTACCAATTTTTTGAAGAGCATCCAGCACTAACAGTTTGACTAGACCATGGTGAAATAATGATGTCTCACAATCATCCTTCCTCAATTGGATTTTGTCACACATCTTGCTCAGGCTACGAAACAAGTAAAATGGGATATCTACAGATGCTTTACCCGTAAAATGCAGCAACAACTTAAAATGATAGGAATATACTTTGTTATATCTGCCCTCACAGGTTAAATACTTTTGAATACAGGTAAGAAGCATAGCATAGTGTTCTTTAACATAGCTTCTAGGCACAGCCTTGGTTAAATCTTCATTCACATAGGCTTCTTTCAAGAATTCGTTGCAGGGGTTCATATCAAATTTGAAGTTTTTAAACCACTCCTGCCCTCCTCTCGGAATCTCAGTTACATTAGCAATAGCCTCTGGAGATACTTGGAATTCTAACATAGCCACTTTAGAACTTAAACCTGTAAAGTTCAAGGCAAACTCTTTTGTTACCTGAGTGTGGCCACCCTTCAGTTTTTCACAGAAACTCCAGCAACCAGCATCTTTGAAAGCCTTTCTTACACCTTCATCCCTCAATGCAAGATCCAATCCTTCAGGCTCTGCCCTCTGACACCTTCCAGACCGATGCTCCTTCTTCTCCATTACGCTTTGAAATCTTTCGCACAGAGAAACACCACCAGCCTCAACTCAAATGGCAAATTCAAATTTTAGAACGCAGGCTCGCTTGCAACAGGCTCTCTTGAAGAAGAAACTCGGGCTCATTTGCAATTCAAATAACTTATCATACAAGCTGACCACTTTATGCATTATTAACAAACATTATAACACGACCATGCATGACAAAACCGTTTGAATGATTTTAATGTGCGTGACTATGAACCTACTGGTGGAATGATGGCTCATAAGTGTTTAGAAGGTATGCCAACTGACAGTAACTGGACGGACACAATGACTCATCCCCAGACATGACATTTTAAGAATATGTGCTGCAAAATCCCCGAATCCACGATTTCGTAGCGCAGATAGTTATAAATTAGCAGAATGCGTTGCGAAATGGCTGGATACTAACACGCTGCGAAAAGGCTAAAACATCATTGCGCTGCAAAATCAACCAATAAAACTACGCTGCGAAAATGCGAAAAGGACCAGTGACATATACAAGATAAGACATGTCTTATTCAATCATGATGGAGGATGACTAACGGTTTTTTGAAAATGATTCACATCAATATCATTTAGAAACATGACCCCTAAGTAGTAAACATAAGACAACAACCATTTGACATCCATTTTTGACAATGAAATTTTGGACAAAATTTATGTACATGTGATTGCAGTTCTAAGTGATAACACCGAGGAAACTTTGCGATGAGTGGTTTCTGCGATTCGCATCGCAGCAATTAATAGTCTCATTCATCGCAAGATCGTAGTTTGTAAGATCACAGATCGCAAATCGCAAGATCGCATTTTTCATTTGATCACTGTGCACTGCTTATGCGACGTTGCGATACACGACGTCGCATATCGACCATCGGCGATTCCTTAGGTTTTCTTTAAGGGCGCTTTCAAAATATGCGATGCGATGAATGTCGCATCGCTTCATTGAAGCTTATTTATGCACATAGGAAAACGCTTCACTCTCTCTTTGCGATGCGATATAGCTTTTAGGGAGTTAAATACAAATATTTTGACAAAAATATTTTTGGGATTTTTTGTTAAGGGTCTCCCTTTGCTTGATGTTATTGCTAATACCAAACAAGGAGGGGGCTTGTTGGTGACCACAACATGTTGCTGGTCTGTCTCACGGCCCAGTAAATAGTGGCCAGCCGGCACATACACCCAGAGTTGTTCATCTTGCACTTAGTGCCCCACCTTCTTCTGATTCCACTCCAGTAGGGGGGGCATACGATTAGTATTTTCAAGCTGTCTAAGATCCGATCTCGCAAGGTTTGTTCTATTAATACGATCCCACAGGACATTACCTTTATCTTTCCAGACCCTTTCCATCTCAGCCTATTGTTGAGGTCTCGGTTCCATTATCCGTTCCTTGGGGCACCACCACTTATCATGGTGGCAAAGTATCACCTACACAGCTTCAAGGACCGCCTAATCAAGGCCAGCCGTCTTACGTGGAAACCTCTCAAGGGCAGCAGTATTACGGGCAGTCTTATCCAGGGCAACGTGGGGGCCCACAAGGACAACCCTTTCAGGGACAACCTTCGGCCTCTGGTGGTCTGTCTTTTACCTATTTTGCTCAACCTTCTGGTAATCCAAGACAACCTTACATGCAACAAGGTCAACCTGGTGTCCAATGAGGTTATCCCTCTGGGCAAGTTGGTCAACCTTACATTCAGCAAGGCCAACCCGCTGCCTAGTATGGTCAAGCATTTGGGCAAGTTGGTCAACCTTACGTTCAGCAAGGCCAACCCACTGTCCAGTATGGTCAAACATCTGGATAGGTCGGTCAGCCTCAAATCCAATCAGGTCAACCAACTGCCCAGTCTGCTCAGCCATCCGGTCCATCAGGACAACCCTCATTTGTGCAAGGACAGCCCAATACCCAGCAAGCTCATCCTTCTGGGCAGATGGGCCAACCTCAATCTCAAAAAGGTCAACCTTCTAGCCAGATGGCTCAGCCTCAACTCTCTCAATGACATCCTTCTAGGCCTGCCCAACCGGGCACTCAAATGATCATTGCTCCTCAAGCTCAACCTGGTTTTCAGCCCAAGGCTAGGCCCCAGACTCAAACTGGTCTTTAGATGCAAGGTGGGTTTGAATCCCAACCTTCTTACCAAGCGCAGCCTGGTCCCCAGACTCAGTATGGAGCCCAGCAACCGTATGGTTACCAGCAACCCCAGGGGCAAGCTTAGTTGGCCTCGTACCAAAATTATCAACAAATGCAGATCACTCCTTATCACAATTACCAGCAACAATATGTTTCTCCTGCAAGCCAAGTTGGTAATCAATGGGGTACTGGGGGGAAAATCCAATGTCAACCGTCGAGTTCTGGCTACAACCCCTATAGACAGAATCCCTACAGATAGAACCCTTATGGGCCAGGTCCGTTCGGACAAAGTCAATGGGGGCAACCAGAAACTGGTTGGAACTCTGGTATTACCTCTTATCCACGGTCACAGATGTCCTTCAATCCTCAGTTACCTTTCTTAACAACATTAGAACTGCCAGATGTGTCCAAATTGACTAATGATCCTATCCTTCATAATCCATTCTGGCCACCAGTTCCAACCAAGATTCTCGGTGATTGTCCCAAATTTGATGGCAAAGCTGGCGAAGACCCCCAAGCTCACGTTATGACTTATCACCTTTGGTGTTCGTCAAATTTGTGGCTTGACGATTCCATCCGACTTTGCCTTTTCCAAAGGACTCTCATCGGCTCGGCTGCTAAGTGGTACATTGAGTTGACTCGCAGATCCTTTCAAGATTTCAACTCGTTGGCAATGGCATTTCTAACTCACTTTCAGTTGCCCATTTGGTATGAGACAGGAACACATCTCCTCACGTCTCTTAAACAAGACACGGCCACGCACATCTCTGATCATATACATGAATGGAGACTGGTCGTCATTTGATTAAGTTTTGGATTCCTGATCAGCTCCTGACTGATTGGTTTACAACCTCCTTTGTCCCTGCAATTGCACGGGACATCACTATGGGGGCATGTGTAACTGAAGAGTAGGCTATTGCGCATGCTCAGTACCTTGACTTGGTTTATTCCCAATCTGGTACCCTATATGATTATTTTCCTGATGCCCCGAGGCCTGGAACTTCCAAAGCTCTGCCAAAGCCATCTGTTGACGGTATTATTGGCTCTGTAAATCCGTCTTCGAAGAAATCATCCACGAACCCTGGGAAGAAAAAATCAAATGCTTCAAATGTGTATCTAATTCCGGAAATACTTCTGAGGTCAACAGCATCCAGTCCACCATGGCGGATAAAGCCTCGAAAAGAAAGAAGAAGGGGAAAGCGAAGGATAAATCTGAGTAACCCAGATAGGACTCCCCTAAACCTCCACGTGAGGAAGGAGCCAAACGTAAATCAAAGTATCGTTGTCTTATCTGTGATGAGGATAACTATACCAAAGACTGCCCAAGGTAGTCCGAAGTTATTCATTTATTGAAAGGTGCTCCTGGGATTCCTACGGTTCTGAAAGAACCTTTCCCCTCATAGCAAACGCAAATGGTGGCTGACCCATCCTTGTCTTCTTCTCCCTTTGGTTCCCAAGTGTTCATGGCTAGAACGATTCCCATTCATATTACAACTCAAGGAAAGGAATATCCATCATCCACCGGGAAGGAGCCTGATCTCCCCTCAAGCGCTCCTCCATCCAGTTCTGGTCCGCTCCATATCGAGAGACCTAGCACTGAGACACCTATTCGACTACCTCATAAAGGTGTACTCCAGAGATCATCTTACAACACTAATGCTCATGCTACCCAGCACTACAGTATCGTTGAGGACTTAGCTCAGGCTCCGTCAGCTATGTCTGCTTTAGAAGTTCTCCAGAACTGCCCCCCCAGAGGAAGTCCTTGCTATCGGCCATCGGTGGCATCGACCCGACCGACTCGGATTTGATCACGTTTCATCTTGAGAGCCATGTACCGATATTGCCTCACAAGATTTCCTTCCTCATTTAGGTCATCATCATTTCGAAAACGATTCATCGTACAATTATTGATGAAGGCGCGTCAACTTGCATTATGTCTATTGCTTGTTGGAAGGCTATTGGGTCTCCAACTTTGAGTCAGTCTCCAACAACACTAGAAGCCTTTGACGGGAGAGAATCTCGCCCTTACGGTATCCTCCAACGATTGCCGATTACTTTGGAAGGGAAGACCGTTGAAGTGGAAGTTGAAGTTGTCGATGCTAATCTTACTTACAACCTCCTTTTGGGCTGGAGCTGGACATATGCCATGCATGCCATGGCTTCGTCCCTCTTTCGTGTCATTCGTTTCCCTCATCAGGGGAAAATTATCACGGTAGACCAGCTCTCCTTCTTCGCTTCTTCTTCCGAAGGCAATGTGCCTTTTGTGGAGCATACCTCTATTCCATTCGAGAGTGTGGGAGCCGGGCTCTTTAAAGACCCTGCCCTCATGGGTGTCTTCTCACTCCCACCTCCGAATCTTGCTTCGATCGGTTTGATTTCCGCTCGTTCTGATTCCCCATTGCACACTGTCGCTACCCTCGGCCCCTTTGCGAAGGGGGGCATTGATTATCTAGCTTGTAACCCTCGCTCGGCCAGGGGGCATGGGCAGATCATCGGTGCCATTGATCATTTTACAAAATAGGCCGAGACGACGCCTACACTATCTAGGCCGGTCACACAGCGGTGCAACAGGGTAAGTCCCGAAATGGGCTTGACTTGAACAAGTATCATGCATGCACTCTATTTTTTGTACATACGTGTGCTTTCATTAAGTGTGTTGTGTGTGCATGTTTTCATGTTTTGTCTTGGTGTGTTGGTGTGATTGCCGCTTATTGTGTCCTTTTTGCTTCTTGGACAGATGTCTGGTTCGCCTTACGTTGGTTTCGCTGATGGTGCCTCCCGCAGTACACGCAACTTGTCCTCTGCGGCATGGGTGATCTACGATCCTCATGGTGAGTTAGTAGACCTTCAAGGGGTTTGTCTAGGTTGTACCATGAACAATGTTGCTGAGTATAGTGTTGTGATTGAGTTACTAGCTGAGGCAATTAACCTCGGTATTCGAGAATTGGTTGTGAACTTGGACTCTCAACTTGTCGTCCACCAGCTCAATGGGCGTTATTCCGTCAGAGACCATTGGATTTTAAGGTTGTATTTACGTGTTAAGTTGTTAGAAAGGGATTTTGATTTCATTACATATCAACATATTCCAAGACGATTTAATACGTTAACCGATGCATTAGCTAATTATGTATTGGACAGACATTTGCATAACATGTAATTTAAGATAGCATAAGAAGCATATAACACAATAAACCATAAAGCATATGTATATATATATATATATATATATAGATATGTCCAAATCATCACATAAATCAAAAAATAATACATGTTCGTCTTAATACATCCAAAGACGACATGTCTCTCAAAAAATATGCATGGAAATAAAGCCTAGATATCTAATCCCTATGGTGCTCATGGTAGCACGTCACTGCTCGCACTAAACGTCTTAGGATTCAGTGGATGCGATTGGGCACCCCCATCGTGTACCTCTGATATGCTAACGGGACATCCACTAGCCGAGCACAATCTAGGATCCCTCGAGTGATACCCTCAAGGTTCTAGATGAGTTCCCCTCTATCACCACCCTCCTCCCGAGGATCCGCTGCAGCCTAGTGTCTCCTTGCAATAAGAGACATGACAGCTGGGCGTTCTGGGCCAACATCTGCATATAACCGTTGTTAGAACAAACATGTATTAACAAAAAAATCATAAAACACAAAATAAAATGAGGTCATACCTATCTCCTCATCCCAATCCTCTCCATCTAGCAATGGGAGATCAGGATCATCGGTGAAGTCTGTCCCCACATATGGCCAATCCTCCACCATGATCAATTGGTGGTGAAGCCACCCAAAAAACTCAGGTCTGAATGACATCTGCTGGCCGCCCCCCCCCCCCCCCCCTCTCGGCATCAGTGCTGCCCAACGAGCCATCCTCGGCTCTCGAAGTGCCGGGTTAGGATCAAGGGCCCCTTGGCCCTGGAAGAGTGGCACACGTCCCAGGAAGAACGTCACCAAGATGGAGCCATACCCGAACTGTTGCATCTTGCCATGCTTGGCCTTTGTTAGCTGCCTCTTCATATTGGTCATCATTTTTTATGCCCAGTTGAAGATCGTCAGGTTAAGACACTTTGTCGCCAGCATCAGGTGGTTCTTCGTAGCCTCATGGGGTGCCTGTGCCCCCGCAGCTCGTGTGATGGTGAATAACAGAGCTCTGAGTGTTAGGTCCTGAACAGTGGGGATATCCACTTTTGAGCTGCCCAACCCATATCTTGCCCCTAGGCAAACTCGAGCCTTCACCTCTTCCATCTTCTTCCCGGATGGCCTACTACCAGTCAATCGGGGCACCGGCCCTCTATGCGACAATCCAGTGATGAAATAGACGTCAAACACGTCTAATTCCAGTACTTGGTCCCGTATGCGGAACACTTGATCATGCTCATCCCATAAGTTGATCAAATATTGCAAGAGCTCTGGCCGAGCTCGTAGATAAGACAGGAGGAAGTATTTCTTAAGCCTGCAAGCTCTAAGCGCTTCCATGTAGTTTTCATCTTCTAGGGCCAATGTGTCTACTTGGTCATGTTCTCTTTCTTTCCATATGATTACCATTTTTGCGTGTTTTCCTGCAATCACAAGGTCAAAGCATTGAATTAGACCCTTGGGAAATTTAAAAATGCAGTAAAATGCCTTTAGAATTGTTAAATTTTGAAGGAAAAGTCCGCACGGCCGTTGGCACGACTGTTTCTAAAACAGTCACGCCCATGGGCACGAGCCTTTATGGAAAATTGCCCCATTGGCACGGGTCCGTGCCCGAAACCCACGCCAATGGGCGCAACCCTCATTTTTGAAATCCCCTCCACAGAGGATGAAAAACAACCTAAAACAAATTCAAAATGGACAAAAATGGAGTAGGGGAAGAGGCCTCTTACCTGTCACTGACGGCGCTCCGAATGGTCACCTAGATTTGTCACAATCGTCACCTGAAGGTCGCACACCAAAAGCCCTAATGTCACTCTCAAGAGGTAAAAGTGAAAAGTAATTTCTTGTTTTTACCATTTTCACCTATTTTATAGCTTTTTTGACCCTCAATAGGTTTTAAAAGTCATTTTATGAATATTTTAATGTATATTTGTGTGGAAAATGGATTTTACACTGGTTTTTGTGTAGCGACAGGTGTTTGTGCGGCTTAGGCGACGAAACGAGTTGTATTTTATACTTTTTCGGACTCGGTAAATACATGAAAAAGTCACTTTGGAGTCACCTTTTTACTCTTTTATGACTCTCTAAACGTGAAAAGAATGACGAGTTAGTCCTCTCGACTCGTTAAATGTAAATGAGAGGCGGTCGTCTTTAAACCCCTTTCCGACCGTGTAAAAATGAAAAGATTGTTGGACCGTTGTCGTTTCAGGTTCATTAACGGTTACAAAGCGACGTGGTTTCAATCGCTTTTTTACTTTTTCAGATGATTGATTTATATCCTTTCTAACTAATATATAGTTGCATCTATTGGATTTTATGCTTGTATTTGTGTCGTTCTTTGCATGTGCAGGTGTCTGTTCACAAGGATCGTGGGGATTGTGACCGGCCGGAGCAAAGGAACGGGAGCGAAGACTCTTCTACAAATATTAGCATTGCAATCTAGGTACGCCCTCATCATCGGTCTTTGATTTGCAATTAGGAACCTGTGTGTTAGCATTGTTTGATTGTTGCTAGACCCCATTTGGGCTAGTAGGGATCGCCTCTGTCTGTAGAGGGGATTTACCTCCACAACAATTTGGCGACTCCACTGGGGATGAAAAACAACCTAAAACAAATTCAAAATGGACAAAAATGGAGTAGGGGAAGAGGCCTCTTACCTGTCACTGACGGCGCTCCGAATGGTCACCTGGATTTGTCGCAATCGTCACCTAAAGGTCGCACACCAAAAGCCCTAATGTCACTCTCAAGAGGTAAAAGTGAAAGTAATTTCTTGTTTTTACCATTTTCACCTATTTTATAGCTTTTTGACCCTCTGGGGGAGGAGGTTGGCGATCCGGAAGAGTCTTTCCAGATCGCAGATTGATCTCCTGGATCTCCAAAGCATAGGTAGGGCATGATGTTTCCCCAGTATATACCTGCTGGGCCTGTCTGTTGTTGGGGTTCGGGTTCGGTTGAGCAGGAATTTGAGGTTGCCATGGAGGAGCAGGAGGTAATGGTTGTGGTTGAGCTGGTGGTGGAGGAAAAATGGCGGGAGGAGTATTGTACTGGGGCCTCCACCCCGATTGAGGTGAATTCCACTGAGGCTGTGGCTGGGCATGCGAGTGAAACGAATGAGTAGTGGGCTGAGTATGGTACTGAGGTGGGTAAGACCATGGAGGAATTATATACCATGAAGAATGAATAGGGGGTCCCCAGGAAGGCATAGGAGCGGATTGGCTGGGGTTGTAATAAGCTTGGGGTGTCCCTTGCATCCCATGCTGGTAAGGTCTAGGTCCTTGTGGCCTCCTTTGGTTGAGGAAATAGAGAGGTTCAGTGGGTGCTTCTGTCCCTTGATACATGGCTTTAAGCCCAGGTAAGGTTGGACATTGGTTTGTGGGGTGGTCCTCCTCACAAACAAAACATACTTCAACCGAATGTAATGGGCATTCGTTCTTGGGGTGTTTCCTTGTACACCTAGGGCAGAAGATAGCCAAGGCCCTCTCAGATTCTTCTTTCTTATGCTGGATTCGGAATGTATCAAGTTGCATGGAAATGGTCTGTCTCACCTCACTCTTGAGGTCCTCTAATTGATTTGCAAACTCATGTTTGGAGAAAGGAATACCAGCTGAGAGGAGGTTCCCTCTACCTCGTTTCCGGGCTGCCCTAGAGTGGTTTCTAAACACAGTATTTATGTCCTCATAAGGTAGTTGGTAAATATCTCCTCCAGCTAGCATGTGAAGGGTATCTAAGATGTCTTCAGGGACTCCTCGGAGCAGAACCAACTTGAGGGATTCAGGGTCAGGTGTGCACCTGGCCCGTTTATAGCTAAGTTGGAACCTTTCCTCGTAATCCTCTAAGGACTCATCGTTTCCCATGGTCATTCGAAAGATTTCTCCCTTGGTTTCCTTGGACCTACAGTAGTCCCGGTATTTGGTATTGAAAGCTTGCTGCATCTGAGCCCAAGTGGTGATACTGGTCCCAGGTAAGCCCATGAACCAGCGTAATGCTGCATCCTTAAGGGTTGAGGGGAAGAGTTTCAGCTTCCGCTCATCTTCAGTATAGTCATAGGTTCGACAAAGGACAGCAAACTCAAACACGAAGGTATCAGCGTCTTCAGTAGTCAGTCCATGGAAGTGAGGTAAAGCGGAGGGGCTAATGTTTTTCATTTTCATGTCCACATTGGTCTCTCGGATGAGGAAGGCACCCTCAATTCTCTCATCTTCTCCCCTATTGTCAGCCATAGCTTCAGATGGAGTGGTCTCTAACTCTTCTTCTGCTATAGGATCTTCGTATATCTCAGGAGGTTCACCTATAGGTTCTTCTAGATCACTGTCACCAAAGAAGAGAGAAGGGTGACTTAGTGAAGTGGTGGGGGTGTTGGGTAAGAATTTGCTTGTTTTATCTCGGTTTCTACGAGGCTTGAAATGAAAAGACTTCTGATTTCTTTTCTTTTTCTGGTACCTGCAAAACTAAAATAGATTGAAATGCAACTAACTATCTTGCTGAAGTGGAAATGCGGAATTCAAATGAAAGCATGAAAGAACTAATCTATTTTGCTCAAATGAAATTGCAGAAATGAAATGCTAATTTACGCTTGCAGAATTGAGATGCTAATCTACGCTTGCAGAATTGAGATGCTAATCTACGCTTGCAGAAATGAAATTGCGGAATTGAAATGTTAATCTATGGAAGCAGGAAATGTCTATACTACTTTTGCAGAAAGGAAATTGTAGAATGGAAATGAAATACTACTTAGCAGAAGGCGAGAGTAGGAGAGTAGAAGAAAAGTAACAATCACTAATACTCTGACGCTTCGCTGGCAACGGCACCAAAAAGATGGTGGGCTCCAGTATTGTCGCAATAATGCTACAACTCCTGGAGCTTCCTTCTCTAATTTTATCAACCCGGTAGTTCGTAACAAACTTGGAAGCGACAGTGCTGTATGCACAAGTACTAGCTCTTGCCGCAGCTGTCACTTGGTCAGCTGGCACAAGTCTGCTAGGGCTCAAGCCAACTTCTATGAGCTCTTAGAAGAATATTTTTAACCGATGAATGAAATCTAACTCAAAGGAAATTAATCTATTTTCAAAAAAGAACTGAAAGCCAACAAGAAACACAAACCCTAGCAAACCCTAATTCTACCAGCTAGTCCTACTGATGCAAAGGTGGGAATGAAAACTACTGAAAGAGATGCCATTACTTATAGGAAGGTGAGATGCATGTGTCTAGACTACTTTGATTTGAAGAAAAAATATTTTTGTATTTTTGTTCAAGTTGTTGGAATTATTATGCATGTGCTTCTAACTGGGTCTTTACTGTGCAGGGATAGATCAAGGGGAAAATGCTTGGGAGAGGCCAGGAAGGCTCAGAGAGGGTCTAAGGAGTCCGTAACATCCTTTCAGAGAGTTTCACAAAGTTTGGATGCCAAGCAACCGTGTTTATGAGCTTCTACAGGAAGTCTGAAGGGGTTCTACAGGATGTTCAGAATTTCTACAGGAAGTTCAGTAATTCCTACAGGATGTTCTACAATCGAATTTTTGGGTGATGGATGAGTGGAAGAGGCTGCATGAGTGAATAGGGAGGTAGGAGAGGGGTTTTAAGGACTCAGTGACAGAGAGATGAGATGAAGAGGGGGTGTGCAAAGCTAGTTTGTCTAAAGGAGGGTAGAGGGGATCAAAGGTCGAAGAAGGCAGAATAACGAGGATAATAGAATAGTTGAGAGACAAGGGGTCTGATTGGGAGATGAGTAGTCGGCCTGGGCATGGCTTAGAAGGACAAGAGAGTGAGGGAGTAGTGCTGCACAATGTAGACAAAACAAATCATCCAAGTCCTGCACATAACCGAAATATTATTAACCTATTCTAACTGTTTAATAAAACCAATGAGCAGCAACGTTATTTCTAAGGAGAATCATGCATGGTACTGAAACAAAGAAACATTCCAAGAGATCTGAACGCATGGACACTTCTACAAACAAAGATATTGCATCTAAGATTGCATGAACATGTAAACCAATGGTTTTGGTGGGCAGCACTGTCTGCAATTCCAGCCCCTAGAAAGAGGTGAAAATGAGTGTGCAAGCAAACCTTTTCTGGAACCTTTATCAACTCTAATCTCTTCAATTTATTTTAAGCAGCTAAAGCAACTCTATCCTCTACCAATGACCTACTTAACCATACCAAGAAATCTGATTCAACAACTATGTTTCAAATGCATGTAAAGGAAAAAAAAACATAATGCTGAATGAAAGATAACAATACAAAGGAAGGAGGCCTTAGGCTCTCAGGTTGGGCCCAATCCCGAGAGCTATGGCTCCTTTAAGAACTCAGAACTGAACTCAAATCTGCCTACTTTCCATTAAAAGATAATGATCATAAGTCAAATAACATGCCAATAATGGCTACAAAAGAGCAAAACAGAGCTAGCAGCTCGTAGTTCAGAATGTGCAACAAGGTTTCAAAAGTCCTCTTCGAAGGCTACAGCCTCGTCATTTATACATTACGAGGTCCCAAGCTGGCCTCCTAAATCAGTGGGATTTGGCTGACCAAACTAGGAGTGAACTGCTGCTTCCTCAAGATCCGTTTGGCTGCCTTCTAACTCGGTGGTGGTGGCTGTTGGAGCTCGGAGTTGGGGGTGAAGATCACGAGGAAGGCCATTCAATGCTGTGGACAACCTTCCTACAAAATCTCAATCCCATCTTGGCTGTCTCCTAGCCCTCATCTGCGTGGTTTTGCTCCATTAAATGTCAAAAAACCTGAAATAAGCACGTGTTAGCCACCTAGGAATAGTGACTGCCCTCATTCGTACAAATGACATAAATATACTAAAAAAATGATGCATAAGTCATGAAAAATGAAGGGTTGAGCAAGGGTAGTTAGGCCAAATGAGCCCAAAATGTTGCCAAATTTGGGGCTCATCATCACCCCCCAGCTAAAATGATTGCTCATCCTTGAGAAACTAATCCAGCTCCTCGTCCTTCATTGCTTTCACCACCACCCTCACATCCCAGGCTTCTGCAGTAGTGTCCTCCTTACTGACATGGAACCCAACCTTTCTTTCCACCTCTTCCCACTGTTCATGCTCATCTTTCTCTGTGCTGCCTTCCATCAATTATAACAGTAGACGTGGGCTTAGCTTGAGGCCAATCCAGCTAGCCTGGAGGTTCTGCATGGATTTCTTATAGAGGGGCACCCGTACTAGAGCTTCCCTCATTCGAGTTGGAGTGTGATATTCCCGGATTTTTAGACTGTGGGCCAATGTCATCCATCGGCGGGTGCAAGCTTGAGCGCAGTTGTCCCCTAACAGTCTCTCCATATCCTCGAAATGCGCTATGGCCTAGGCCTGCTGATCCATATATTTCAATAAAGCTGGAGGGTCGGTGGATAAGTGTTGGTGTGCCGATATTAATGCAGTTGGATCCCCTGGCTCTGCTCTAATTAGTAATGGCTCATTCAGCTCTCGGTTCATGACCTATTTGACTTCTGCTTCTCTCTTGTCTTCATGGTTCAACCATGAGGCAAATGCCATCAACTCCATATCCCCTAAGACTGTGTTTGGATCCCATGAAGTCACATTAGGAAGGGCCAAATTATGGAGATAAAACTCCGATAGTTTGGCCTTATCCTCTGAGGAACTGGTATTGCATAATTCTGTGAATTGTTGCGGGTCTTGGAGTTGGGAGATACCCCTTTGCGCTAATGCATTGATTTGAAACTGCAACCACTGGTCTCTTAGGTACAGGCCATAGGATTTGGCCGGCTGTCTGCATCGTAGAGCATCCATGGCCCAACTGGCCATGCAATCCAGTTGTGCCTCTTTTTGCTGCAACTGCTGTTTGAGAGCTTGTATCTAAATTTGTGCTTGCAGTTCCTCTTCCTGTAGATTCGAGGTGGGCTCCCCAAGACCAACTTGCAGTCCTTCTCTTCCTTGATGTTCTGCTGTAGTGTCCCCTAAGGATGTGCCTTTTTCCTTCTTCAGCTCCTGTAGCTGCAGTCTAAGTTTTTCGTTCTCTTCTTGTAGGAACACCCGCTGGCAGTTTGCCACGTGTTTAGCCATAGCTAGTTCCTTTCTTGCCTCCTTGAGTTGTTCCTCCAAGGGGCCTATGTCTGCCACACCTTTTGATTTAGATATTTTCATCCACGTGTGGGTTTGTACCCTTTCTTCCTCCAACGCAAAGAAAAGTGGCACAGTGAATTTCTGTGGTATAATTTTTCTAGCTTCTAAGAAGTTATAATATGAGCTCAAACTTGGTTGGGGACTAGGCTCCTGAATATGCTCTTTCTCTTCTTCTCTTGGTGGCTCTACTTCTTCTTCCCTCAATGGTGATGAGGGTGCTTCTCCCTCCATCCTCTCTGTCTCCTTAAGCCGGACCAAGGTTTCCTGTAGAGCGGCCTCAGCATCCTGTAGCCGGGCTTTCGAAGCCAACCGGTCCATCCTCTCCTTCCAAGTAGTTGTCTTCGGGCTCCCCCTCTCTTAAGTGACTGATATATTTGAGGGGGACCTCTCCCTTGGCGAGGTGGGAGTATCTTCTATAGTAATTGGGCTGCTGGATGGAGGTTGGGGCTTACCCGTTTTGATTCTCACACTTCTCCTAGCTTTGAAATATAGAGGGGCCTCCCTCTTTCTCTTTTCTTTTGGCTTAGGATGTGTACTGAGGGTGGCCAGCATGGCTGCTGCCTCCCTTGGAAGAATTTCCGCTGACTTCTCCTTTCGTTTTCCTTTCTTAGGGCTTCTTGTAGAAGGCCCTTTATCAGCTGATTTATGGCTTCCTATAGAAGCCAGTTTTGGTTTTCCTGTAGAAACAGGTGGCACCGATTTAGCTTGTTTGACTGCGGGGCTGTGCTTTTTGACTTGGTTGGGGCTGCTGTCGAGGTGCCTTTACTGACGTGGAATTGCTCAGTCCTGTCCACCCTACTTTGTAACCTTTTCTCTCTAGGCGTCAATATGGGTGTGTCATCCTTCTCTTTGGCAACCTTTTTCTCTTGTTTCTCCTTTTGCTCTTTCTTCGGTGCTTTGGCCGTGGGTTCTTGGCCTTTTCCTTTCTTCTCTGTGTGTACTGACTCCTTCTCCTCGCTGTTGGAGGAACCAAGCTCTTCGGTCAACATTTTTATATCGCCATCCTTAGTCAGATTTCGGAAGGCTTCCCACGAGAGAGGGACTTTGTATGTGTGGAGTGCATCCTCCACGAGGAGCTTAATGAGCCCATGATGAGCTACCTGGTCTGGTGTGCCCTCTCGTAATTTGGTGGCACATTCAGTCATAGACTGCAGGAGGAAGTAGGGGATACTTAGTTTGCTTTCTGCTGGTAGGTCCATCTGATGCCTTAATTCAATGAGTAGTCGGAAATGGTACCCATACACAATGCTAAACTGTCATTCGCATGTGATGTATTTCATAATTTGGAGGCTGACCTCGCTCCAAAGTGGCAGTAAGCTAGCTCTACGGACCATGTTCTTATCCTCTGAGAATTTCTCCTCTAGTGGAAAGAACTCCTTTTTAGCCTTCTGGCCTAATTTCCTCTCCTCCTTGTCCCACGGTACCCCCATTGGGAGCTCAGTGACTCGGCTGATTGTTGTGGGGAAAAATGCCTATGCAGGACGATCCTATCCACCTAAGGTGTGATAGTGCCTTAGCAACAAACGAGTACAGCTATGCTGGTTTCTTCCTTTATGAAATATGAAAGAAGAGAGATCAATAGACTTACCGGTGTCTTCCGTTTGTCCCTCGATCCGGTCTCTCTTCTCTTTGGGTGTTCACAGCTACTTGCCTTCTTGCTTATCCAGCTTCAACTTCATGCAAGATCACAAGAGAACAGCTACTTGCGACAAGAGAACAACTACTTGCGACAAGAGAACAGCTACTTGCGACAAGAGAACAACTACTTGCGACAAGAGAAGAACACTACACAAAGACAGATATTCACATTCATAACTAGTTTAGGATTAGAAATAAACCAAACACACTAATACATTCATACATCAAAATACATCAGCATATAGGAGAAACCAAGATAGCTTTATTGATGAATAACAAGGTTCAGGAAGAGATACAACCCAGAAGGCTCTAATCCAGCATCTCCTTCCCAGCAAATGGAATTCCTATCTTCACCCCCTTCAAAGCATTAAGCACCCAATGATTCCAATCTCAAACCAGCAGCAATTCTTTGCAATAACAAAATTCCAGCCTCCTAGATCTCATGGAGGAGAGATCCATATATAGATGTTTGGAGAGAGGATGAGTCAGCTTGAGATCTGACTAGTGTCCTCTCCCTCTGTCAGTTCTTGAGTCCACTTGGAGGTTCTTGCTTCCACTTGGAGATTTGGAACCCCTTACTCATCACCAGTCGAATTCCCTGAGGCAAGTGTCATTTTGGAAGCTTCCTGGGTTTTGACACCTTGAGAAATGAGCCTGCCACTTGTCCATTCTCGTTCAGCGCAGGTAGCCAGTGTTCCAGTTGACATTCAACGTAGGTAGCCAGTGTTGGGTTTGACATTCAGCGCAAACAGCTAGTGTAGCCACTGAAATGATCCCGATTTGACTTGTTTTGAGTAGTTTTTGGTGGAGAAATTCTGTGAATTGCTGTGGTCTGTTAGCCTTGTTCCTCTAGGGGTAGGAACAACATGTTTAGGGACTTTGGATCGCTTAGATTATGGACATTTCATGCTCAATACTGTAAGGTACAAAAATTTCTATAACACTGATGAACTGTGGGGTGATTCTGAGACTCAAACCCCTAAAATTGACGGTGGCCAGCGTTTTTGATTTTGGCTTCAGATCTCGCAAGAACTCCTCTGCCACCTCATCATCATATCCTTGAATTTTGTCACAGAACAACATCCATTGCGCGCAAGTGAATAGCTCTACCACCTCAGGTTTCTCCCTTAGTTTCTTTGAGTCGGTCGATTCCTTTCTGATGAATCCACCCGGCATGGTGAAAACCTGCTATGTTAGCTGGAGGTGGCGGGTGCGTATCAAAAACTAGCCTTTTGGGACAGAGTGTAGAACTACGCCTCTGCCATGCACACAATTCGCGAAGACTATCTACAAATGAGCCTTAAAAATCACCTCCTGTAGAAAACCCCACATATACTTCGACGACAACTCATGCAAAAGGAAGACAACGCTTGCAATTTTTATGATCAGACTGTAGTTTTACGTTTTTGAGAACGTCGACTCTGCCACCCTCAAAACCAATTGCATGGGAGGCACAGGTTCAGGCTTACCTTTTCCAATTCACCACCTTTGACGTTAAGAGACCAATTTTCCTCGTGGCAGTGAGCTTCCTGTAGCGTAGCTTTCCTGTAGAAGCAGCGCACAGGTTCTGGAGAGCACTACAGTGGTTCTGTGCCTTCTGTGTCGCTACCAGACGTTCGAACAAGCTGAAGACTTGGAGTAACAAGCTTCAGAGAAATTTGGGCGCTCACTCGACTTCTAAATGGCTGATGATAAATGCGTGGGGTGGCGATCTAGCTGATGGATTTGAATCCCGGTGGAATTCGTGGCGCGGGGGTGAGCTGTCCCTGCCGGACCGTTGGACGACATCACCTACTCATTCCACTGCAAGTTCCCTGACTGTTGCATCATTCTCCACAGATCCGCCGCCGTCATTTCTGTTAAAATGTCGCTTCCCCCCGACTGGACACTTCTCACGTGTCTATTACCCGGTTTGCTTGCCACGACCGCCACTTTCCAAATCCGACTAGACCAGCTGACTGGTCGTCGTGGCCAGTTGAATGGCCATTCGACTGCTCAACCCATTCATTCCCACACTTGCAAACATTTCATAGTATGATTCATGTAATTTGACGAAAGAAGGGTGAGGCACTTACCTGTGTGGCCGCGACATGATTTCCAGGTTTCAGGACGATGGTGATTGGATTTGCTGGTTGCTGCTTCGTGCACAGGCACGGGGGTTCTTCCTCGCAGACTGCTGCTGGCTACGGAGCTTATTACCTGGCCGTGGATGGTGCATGTGCCCACTCTATGTTCTGCAGGCGTCTTGATAGTGTACACTCTAGCTGGCTGAACTGCTACGGGATTCCTGTAGGATGTCCTGTAGCAGTTTTTTTCCTCCTCGGGTGCATGCTGAACGGTGAAGACGGTGGCATCATGATCATGATCGCAGGGCCCTCGGATGGCTTTGATAAATATTGCATGATATATCTGCATCTTTTTCCCATTTGAGAGTCACTTCCTCTGATAATTCAGTGTTCTGATTTGACTGTGCAGGCATTTCCATTGCATGGCGACTGGGGTGGTAGAAGGAGGTGACAGCAGTGCGTGATAGAAAAATAGTAGCTTGCATGCCTCCATGCCCGACCTCGGGTGTTAGATCTCCTCACACAGTCAGTTCTTGGCCATCCCAAGCTTCTACAGGAAGTTTCCTGTAGAAATACAAGACTTCCTGTAGAAAGTCCTGTAGCTTCCTGTAGGAGGCTAAACTGTGATCAAATCGTGCCCAGACCTTGGGAGAGATGAGTGTTTTTGGAGGGAGTGCTGGTGAGGTCACCTGGTAACATTGTACGGACCCTTGTTTTTGAATTGAGGACCCTTTCTTCTGCATGGAATACCTGCAACCTGCATGCATTGCCACATTGTGAACTTGCTTTACCTGTTTTTTTTTTTTTTTTGAAAGACAGCAGGGGCGCCTCAATGAGGTTTTCACCCTTGCAATCTGCCTTAAGCGCCTCAGAGAGGTTTTCACTCAAGGTTCTTTTTCAAATCTCTTTTTTTTTTTTTTGAAAGACAACAGGGGTGCCTCAATGAGGTTTTCACCCCTACCATCTACCTTGGGAGCCTCAGAAAGGTTTTCACCCAAGGATCTTTATTTATTTATTTATTTTTTATTTTTAAGATCTTCAGGGTGTGCGCAAAACAGAGGCGGAACCCTGATCTATGACCAGCACTGATTTTTCCATAGTTTTGATGAATTCCTGTCTTGAGAGAGGCTTCCTGTAGATCTTCAATCGACGCCCATTGACAAGCATAGGGATGGCCTCCTCATCAATGGTCTGAATAAGAACAGATTCATTGTCATTACACTTTTCCACTGCATATGGTCCTAGCCATCTGGTTCTCAGCTTTCCCTTGAAATCTTTATGCCTGGAATCATACAACATCGCCTAATCTCCCGGTTGAAATTGCTTGTCATTGAGGTGTTGGTCATGCCACACCTTCCTCTGAAGTTGAACCACTTCTGAGTGAAGAAGGGCCTGCATTCGGTGCTCTTCCAATCCATTCAGCTGCAATAACCTTTCTTGTTGGGCATGGCTGAGATCTAGGTCCAGCTGAGCTGCCATCCTCAAAGTGTTGTACTCGAATTCAATTGACAGCAAAGCTCTCTTCCCATAGACCAGCTCATATGGTGTGAAGCCATTTGTGGTCTTCCAAGTGGTGTTGTAAGCCCATGTGGCCTCAACCAGGCGATCTGCCCAATCTTTCCTGCTGCTGCTGACCACCTTAGTCAAGATCCCTTCTAGTGCTCTATTGGTGACTTCCACTTGCCCATTTGCCTGAGGATGATAGGGGGTGGAAGTCCTATGCTTGATTTTGTGATGAGCTAGCAGGTCTTCAATTAAGTTGGAGGTGAACTCGCTTCCTTGATCGGTGACTAGCTCTCTTGGGTAGCCAAATTTGTAGAAGATGTTTTCTCTTAAGAAATCGACCACCTTTTCTTCTGTCGCTGCTTTTATGGCCTTGGTTTCTGCCCACTTTGTCAGGTAGTCTGTGCACACAATGATGTAAGACCTCTGCTTCAAAGGAGGATTGATTGGACGCACAAAATCCATACCCCACTTCTCAAATGGCTCAAGAGTCACTTGAGGTTGGAGAGGCATTTCATCCCTTGGAGTCGGTTTCCCCATCCTTTGGCATCAGTCACACTGGCTGATATACCTTCTGACATCTTGATGAAGCGTGGGCCAATAGTAGCCTGCCTGTAGGATTTTGAAGGCAGTCCTCTTTGCTACAAAATGTCCTCCACAAGGCCCATCATGATAGGTGAGGAGGATATCAAAGACTTCCTCCTCCCTGACACAACGCCTTAAGATCTGATCAGGGCCAAGCTTGAACAGGTTGCCCCCGATCCAAGTGAATGAGGCACTTTTTTTGATGATTCTGCTATTCTCTCTTAAGGATAGGTGCAGAGGGAACTGTGCTGAAACAAGGTAGTTTGCTATATCAGCAAACCATGGAGAGAGTACTGAAATAGAAAACAGATGTTCATTGGGCATCTGGTCATCCACTGTTCCATCCTCATCTGCAGATAAATCCAATCTAGACAAAAAGTCAGCAACAACATTTTCTTTACCTAGCTTGTCAACAATGGTCAAATCAAACTGCTGCAACAAAAGTAACCATCCAATAATACGAGCATTCACATCCAGTTTATACATTAGATATCTAATTGCAACATGATCAGTGTGTACAAATGTTTCATATCCAGTGATATAATGTCGGAATTTTTTCAGTGCATGGACCACGGCCAAGAATTCCTTCTCAGTCACGGTGTAATTCAGTTCTTCCTTGGATAAGTTTTTTCTGACAAAGTAAATGGCATATGGAAGTTTTTGTTCAACTTGTCCTAAGGTTGCCCCTATGGCTTTGTTCGAGGCATCAGTGTGGATGTGGAAAGGTAGGGCCCAGTTTGTACCTCTCAAGATTGGGGCAGACACCAACTTGTCCTTTAATTCATTCAGAGCCTTCTGACAATCGTCAGTCCATTTAAACTCAACATCTTTTGCCAAGAGGCTAAACAATGGCGAGGCTAGCTTGTTGAAGTCTTTAATGAATCTCCTATAATACCCTGCTAATCCTAAGAAGCTTCGAACATCTCTTACCTTCTGAGGGGGTGGAACCTTCTTGATGAGAGAAATTTTGTTAGGATACACTTGTAACCCCTGGCAAGAAATGGTATGGCCTAGCACGGTCCCTTCAGTCATCAAGAATTCACACTTTTCAGGACTAAGGGACAGATTCATCTCAATGCACTTGGTTAGGAATTTTCCTAGATTGGACAATGCTTCCTGTAAGTTGGACCCATAAGGAGTGAAGTCATCCATATAGATTTCCACCACATCATGGACCAGCTCAGAAAAGATGCTCAAGACGGCTCTCTGGAAGGTGGCAGGAGCATTGCATAGTCCAAAGGGAAGAACTTGGTAAGCAAAGGTACCCCAAGGACAAGTGAAGGTGGTCTTATCTTGGTCTTCTGGGCTGATTTGGATCTGGTTGTACCCGCTAAACCCATCTAGGAAAGAGAAAAACTTCTTTCCTGCTAGTCCATCCAACACTTGATCTATGAAAGGTAGAGGGAAATGGTCTTTCTTGGTAGCTTTGTTCAGTTCTCGGTAGTCCACACAGATTCTCCACTTCCCATTTTTCTTGGGAACCAACACCAAAGGGGACACCCATTCGCTATCCGAGATGGGGTAAATGAATCCGACATCTAATAGTTTTTGCAATTCTTCCTTGACGATGTCCTTAATGGATGGATTCATTCTCCTTTGGGGTTGCCTAACCGGTTTACAGTCTTCTTTGATGTAGATGTGATGGTTACAGACCGAAGGATGAACTCCTTTCATCTCCTTATAGTTCCAAGCAAAAGAATCTAGATGACTGGCCAACAGACTACACAACTCCTTTTCCTGGGAAGGAGATAGGGAGGAGCTGATCTTTAACGTTCTCTCAGGACCGAAATCCACATTTTTGACTCTGGGAGTGACAGGGTTGGTCACACAAAGGTCCACTAAGGTGCTGGCTTGGGCATCCTCCACCAATTCCTCTAAGGATAGTGTTATCACAAAATCAAGCACTGAAGGCTGCCAATCAGCAAGATTCTGTGTAACTATTTCAAACCAGGCTTTGGACTAAGGCTTAGCCTCCTTAGTCTGAGAGGGCTCTCTCACATATTATGAATATTGACTAATGACAAGAAAAGATGGCTAACTCTTATAAGACGCATGAAAAATAAGTTGGCTGGACAACATTGAATTGATTCCCATTGGGCTTATGGAGTCTCTCATATCTCAGCAAACAAAAACACTATCTTTTCATAGAAATCAGGGCACTTTACATCTAAATGTTCAAACATAACTTTGAAACCACAGTTTGCCAAGGCATACAGGAAGTCAGAGCATGATTCATGAGTTCTGAGTGATTATGCATTAACAAAACTGTAAAAGAACTTTAAAGAAAGAATACCATCACACATTTGAACAAGAAGATCCATTGTGAATCCTGAGAAGAAAACACAGTCATTTGCATTACTGAAATTTGTTTATACATAAACCAAAAACAATCTTCTCCAAAACATCCAACCCTTTGTTTATTTCTGTTTCAGCTATTTATAAAGTTCTTCTACCTGACTCTGATTCATCTGAGGGGAACTCGAAGTCCTTTTCTAATGACACCTATTCACCTTTAAACTAACTAATAAAAGCCACTTACTACTAATTTACAGCTCTAGAAACCTAAAACAAATAAGATTGTAATTCTACATCATGCTGGACATAGCATTTATTACAATCAAGATTCATTCTCTGCCAAGTGGATTACTACAGCGGTAGCTTTGATGGCTTTAATTACAATGAACTTCATTCTTTGACATCTGCTCTCTTTCTGGTGGTGGCTGTGATGAACCTTTAATGCTCCATGTTTGTCTTCAATGACACATCTTTTCTGTTACCCTGAAACATAGGCCCCTGTTTATCGGTCTTTGATGTGCTTCACATTTTGGTCGTCCAACACTAGAAGGCAAACAACTGATATCCAGTTGTTAATTCTTCATGAGGGATATGCGCCTTGGTCTCAGCAAATCTGTTCTTCCAATAATATCCTCTGACTTCGCATAACCCAGCTGTGCAAGAATACTTCTAACCTCCTCTGTCCAACCTGTGCATCTTGTTTTTCTTTCAACGCACTGTTCTCAGCATTTGCCTCTGGATATCCCATACATTTATCTATTTTCTTACTGTCCAGACCCAAAGATGTTATCACTTCCTCTACACATTCTTTGTTGTATTTCTTTTCTTTCATTGGACATCTAATTTGGAAATCAGTTACATAGTCCCACCAGACCCATGAATTTTTACTTTCGATTGCAACTTTGAGAACACATATTTGCCTCAGATTTTTAATTACCACATCTTTGCCAACATAACCTTTATTAAAATCATGCTCTAGATCAGGAGCGCAGTACCAGCCATGATTGATACATTGAGATTTACACTGCTTGATCAAAACAACAGCTTGGGGACAGAAACACCTGTGCGCATAAATTCAAAGATCCAGTTTTCAATCTAACCATGGACATGCACATTACGGCATTGATAGTGAGTGTTTTGCAGATGCAGTGTCATAATGGAGAACAGGACAAACCCAAAAGTCAAAATCTGCAATGTGGGCACACGTCTGAAGTTTTGACAGCTATTCCTTTGATGATGCACATGTTCCACAAGCAAAATGAAACACAATCGCCAACTACAGCTCGCCCTATCACATGGACCTCCAGCACTAAAACTTCAACATAACACACGACAATTTTATGCATGAATAACCTACAACAAATATAACGGAAGCACACCTTTGATATTATCTGCCATCGCTCGTATCTCAGCTTGTGTTTCCAATCCCCGTGATTAACAAGAACATATCGTAGTATATATATAATCAAAGCCATAACTAACCATGTTCTTTAGATCTTCAATTTTCATTATCCCAAGCACCTCCAGCAGTATTCAAAACAGGGACCGTTACAAACATTAGCATTGAAGCCACAACTTTGAAACCAAGTAAAGGCTGATCTGTATACTGACCCAGAATCTTAAATGAGACACCAATTAAAACAGGAGATACAACTGCTAAAGCACCAGGCTTTATCATCTCCCGAAGTGAAATAGTTGCTACTATTGCAACACAACGCGCATAACCTGGCTTCTCTTGACATGTCATTATGGCAGGTTGATCTATAAAGTGCCTTCGCATTTCCTTAACAACTTCCTGGGCTGTTTGCACAAGAAAATTCAACCTTTCTAATTTGTTGTTTCTACAGTGCTCCCATATATGACACGCTTCTGAATTGGTGTAATGTCGGCACCGCCCTATTGATAGGATTAAAGGTGCTACCACATAGCAAGTGAAACCGAGAAACCCAAAAGGAGCACTCTAGGCAATTTTTGATGGTAAAGAAATGATGGCACTGGGTTTGCACAATTTCCACTATTGTCGCTCTTTCAAACAACGTTTATAGAAATTCCAAACTGTGAAGTAAAGCATTTTGGCACATGCACTCTTTTGCTTTCCACCATATGACACTGAACCTTTGATGACTGCCGAACCTGTGCAGCAACTGCTGCACCATATCGTGACTTAAAGGAAACAAAGGCAGTCGGAAGTTCCTTGGCTTCTATAAAATATTCCGAATGGCCATTCCTAGCCTTTCGCTCGACATTCTCAAGCTTCTTTGTGTATAGATTCACAGGATCTATCTTTGCACAACAAAGACAAAAGGAGCCTTCTCTCTGGGGCTGTGTTTGACAGAGATGATTATGTTTCAAGTGCACAATCTTTTTATACAGCTTTTCCGCATCTTGCATAAGTGCCTGCACTCTGCCAGTTCGATAAATCATCTGATGTGAATGATAAGTCAAAAGATGATACCGAGTGAAAAAGAGCTGGACTGTCTCACTCAAGCTACGTTCGTTTGTCAATGGGATGCCACGAACAAGAACAGTGAATTGATTGGGCTGAGGCTGAGATGCTTCAAAAATGGTCAGCCTCCTTGCAACAATACCTTTGTATTCAAAGTAAAGAAGACAACAAGTAGCACATGAAATAAAATACAAAGCAAAGAAGTGTGCCCAAAGCCTTTTAGAACCATTTTTAATATTTGCTATGTCGAATGAATCTAGTGATGTAGAAGGAATGTGGAAAAACTCTTTCGGACACCACTCTTTTGTATAGTTCATTGGAAGGAGAAGAGCAATGCCCAAAATGGCCGTCATTGCAAATATTCGTACACTGAAAACAAAAATCCTGAGGAAAACCACGGCATCTAAGCCAGCTACTGCCAATATATCGTCTTCTGACCTTATCTAAGTCTCTGAACTGCAATGATTGTCGGTAACCACTGACATGTAGCTTAAGAAGCCATATTCCTTTCAAGTCCAGAAACTGAAAGAGGCGGTCAACAATTGCTGTAGGAGAGAGCCAACAACGCAGAAATGGGGAATGTCTTTGTCACTGTTTCATTTTGAGGATCTAATAACCGCACCAGGCAAGATACATGGTCATCAATTTAATGAATTCCTTTCTGTTTGTATCGAAAACAAATAGATTAGAGAGTGCCCTTACAGCCAGCTGTTGAGAGAAGCTAGGCTAGCCATCCAACATCTATGCAAGCAGACCAACGTACCCTGCCTCCCCTAATGCTCTCTTTATTTCATCTTTCTATGATAGATTACAGATGGCCGAGGCTGCCAACTCTTGAATTGTAAAAAATCCACTTTTGAGGAGAACTATGAGTTGCTTAACAAATCCAGAGGACCTCAAAAGGTTTCTGGAGAATATGGATTGCGAGAGGCTGTGGATTCAAACAAATCCCCAATTTCGTAGCGCAGCCAGTGCAAGGTCGGCGTTTTTCGCTACGAAATCACTAAAACAGGTTGCGCAGCGAAACTGCTAAAGGATTTATGTGTTGCGAAAACGCTTTGTCCTTAAGCTAATCTGAGCAATTTTGGCAACGAAATTTTCAGTGATAACAGTGGCTCCACTTGGGATAGTGTGCTCCTGTAGTACACTAAGAACTTGTAGCTCCAGTGCTTTATCCATTTATGACAAACAGAAATTTGCTTGACAAGCATCCCCTTCCAGCTTCTTGGGCCTTCACCTCGGGCTCAAACCTGATGATCACTGTGGGAAAAAGAAATCTACACTTACTGAAAAAATAAATGCTCATTCAACCTTGAGCTTATTTGCATTTTCCTACCTACCTACCCTAACCATTCAAACTTCTTTCAGCTCAATCAATATGAAATTTCCAATGTAGCCAATCCTCCGTTTTATCTGATATTTGACTTCTTTGACTGCATCAGAGTTCAGGGCCAATATGATAGTGTGATGACCGCTGCCACTGGAATTGTCTCTGATCTTTATAGGAAAACTGAAATATTGGAGTGTAAAACTCTTCCATGTAATCAGCTATAGGATCCAAGAATACATGATCAGCTTGATTTTTCTTGTAACTTTCTGGTTGTGCAAACTGATCTTCAACAACAGTGTTCAATTCCTCAATCGTGAAAGAGAAAGGAACCAGCATTGTCTCCTTGCGTTCTGCCATAGAAAACTTCTGAAAATAATGATCATGATTATGAAAACTGTATGCCTGAATTTGACCTTCTAAACCTTCAATTTCTTTCTCAATGTCCTCAGCAACTTGATCCAAAAATCTCATCTTATCCTCTACTTTACAGTCAAATGACTTTAGATACGAGGACAAGGACAAAGAAAAATTTTCACCTATTTCTTCATTAATATGATCATCATTCCATTGTTTGAAACCCTCAACTGAAGGAGAGTTTGCCACCACCTCTGACCTATCTATCCATTCCTCCAAAAACATAAGCCATAACTCTTGAAATGACTTAACAGATTTGATAGGAAAACTTTCAATCCATTGTTTGCATTTCCCTTGAAGTGAATCATAAAATAACATAATGCAAACATCCTCATGTTTAACTCTAAGAAGCTCAGCAAAATGACAGAAATCTGAGATATGCTTCAGAGTTAAACTCAAATCTTCTCCATTAAATTTGGGACCATTCCTTAGAAAATATGCATCCTTGGGAAAATGATTTGGGAAACCATGAATTCCTGAAAAATCTATGCATGCATACCTTGAACTAAGAATGGCAGCTTCTGGGTCTTTCATAACTCCAGTGGAATCACCATGAACCTATGAATTTCGAATTCTTCAACAATGGAGTCGCCAAGGTAGTTTTGCAGCCTCAAAAACCTTCTGAGCTCCTGCTACCTTCAGAAGTTCAGCTTCATAATTTCGGGAAAGAATAATCTTCAGGCTCTCGACAGATGCACCAAAATGTTATCACAAAATCAAGCACTGAAGGCTGCCAATCAGCAAGATTCTGTGTAACTATTTCAAACCAGGCTTTGGACTAAGGCTTAGCCTCCTTAGTCTGAGAGGGCTCTCTCACAGATTATGAATATTGACTAATGACAAGAAAAGATGGCTAACTCTTATAAGACGCATGAAAAATAAGCTGGCTGGACAACATTGAATTGATTCTCATTGGGCTTATGGAGTCTCTCATATCTCAGCAAACAAAAACACTATCTTTTCATAGAAATCAGGGCACTTTACATCTAAATGTTCAAACATAACTTTGAAACCACAGTTTTCCAAGGCATACAGGAAGTCAGAGCATGATTCATGAGTTCTGAGTGATTATGCATTAACAAAACTGTAAAAGAACCTTAAAGAAAGAATACCATCACATATTTGAACAAGAAGATCCATTGTGAATCCTGAGAAGAAAACACAGTCATTTGCATTACTGAAATTTGTTTATACATAAACCAAAAACAGTCTTCTCCAAAACATCCAACCCTTTGTTTATTTCTGTTTCAGCTATTTATAAAGTTCTTCTACCTGACTCCGATTCATCTGAGGGGAACTCGAAGTCCTTTTCTAATGACACCTATTCACCTTTAAACTAACTAATAAAAGCCACTTACTACTAATTGACAGCTCTAGAAACCTAAAACAAATAAGATTGTAATTCTACATCATGCTGGACATAGCATTTATTACAATCAAGATTCATTCTCTGCCAAGTGGATTACTACAGCAGTAGCTTTGATGGCTTTAATTACAATGAACTTCATTCTTTGACATCTGCTCTCTTTCTGGCGGTGGTTGTGATGAACCTTTAATGCTCCATGTTTGTCTTCAATGACACATCTTTTCTGTTACCCTGAAACATAGGCCCCTGTTTATCGGTCTTTGATGTGCTTCACATTTTGGTCGTCCAACACTAGAAGGCAAACAACTGATATCCAGTTTTTAATTCTTCATGAGGGATATGCGCCTTGGTCTCAGCAAATCTGTTCTTCCAATAATATCCTCTGACTTCGCATAACCCAGCTGTGCAAGAATACTTCTAACCTCCTATGTCCAACCTGTGCATCTTGTTTTGCTTTCAACGCACTGTTCTCAGCATTTGCCTCTGGATCTGCCATACATTTATCTATTTTCTTACTGTCCAGACCCAAAGATGTTATCACTTCCTCTGCACATTCTTTGTTGTATTTCTTTTCTTTCATTGGACATCTAATTTGGAAATCAGTTACATAGTCCCACCAGACCCATGACTTTTTACTTTCGATTGCAACTTTGAGAACACATATTTGCCTCAGATTTTTAATTACCACGTCTTTGCCAACATAACCTTTATTAAAATCGTGCTTTGGATCAGGAGCACAGTACCTGCCATGATTGATACATTGAGATTTACACTGCTTGCTCAAAACAACGGCTTGGGGACAGAAACACCTGTGCACATAAATTCAAAGATCCAGTTTTCAATCTAACCATGGACATGCACATTACGGCATTGACAGTGAGTGTTTTGCAAATGCACTGCATAATGGAGAACAGGACAAACCCAGAAGTCAAAATCTGCAATGTGGGCACACGTTTGAAGTTTTGACAGCTATTCCTTTGATGATGCACATGTTCCACAAGCAAAATGAAACACAATCGCCAACTGCAGCTCGCCCTATCACATGGACCTCCAGCACTAAAACTTCAACATAACACATGAAAATTGTAGGCATGAATAACCTACAGCAAATATAACGGAAGCACCCCTTTGATATTATCTGCCATCGCTCGTATCTCAGCTTGTGTTTCCAATCCCCGTGATTAACAAGAACATATCGTATTATATATATAATCAAAGCCATAACTAACCATGTTCTTTAGATCTTCAATTTTCATTATCCCAAGCACCTCCAGCAGTATTCAAAACAGGACCGTTGCAAAAATTAGCATTGAAGCCACAACTTTGACACCAAGTAAAGGCTGATCTGTATACTGACCCAGAATCTTAAATGACACACCAATTAAAACAGGAGATACAACTGCTAAAGCACCAGGCTTTATCATCTCCCGAACTGAAACAGTTGCTACTATTGCAACACAACGCGCATAACCTGGCTTCTCTTGACATGTCATTATGGCAGGTCGATCTATAAAGTGCCTTCGCATTTCCTTAACAACTTCCTGGGCTGTTTTCACAAGAAACTTCAACCTTTCTAATTTGTTGTTTCTACAGTGCTCCCATATATGACATGCTTCTGAATTGGTGTAACATCGGCACCGCCCTATTGATAGGATTAAAGGTGCTACCATAGAGCAAGTGAAACCGAGAAACCCAAAAGGAGCACTCTAGGCAATTTTTGATGGTAAAGAAATAATGGCACTGGGTTTGCACAATTTCCACTATTGTCGCTCTTTCAAACAACGTTTATAGAAATTCCAAACTGTGAAGTAAAGCATTTTGGCACATGCACTCTTTTGCTTTCCACCATATGACACTGAACCTTGGATGATTGCCGAACCTGTGCAGCAACTGCTGCACCATATCGTGACTTAAAGGAAACAAAGGCAGCCGGAAGTTCCTTGGCTTCTATAAAATATTCCGAATGGCCATTCCTAGCCTTTCGCTCGACATTCTCAAGCTTCTTTGTGTATAGATTCACAGGATCTATCTTTGCACAACAAAGACAAAAGGAGCCTTCTCTCGGGGGTTGTGTTTGACAGAGATGATTATGTTTCAAGTGCACAATCTTTTTATACAGCTTTTCCGCATCTTGCATAAGTGCCTACACTCTTCCAGTTCGATAAATCATTTGATGTGAATTATAAGTCAAAAGATGATACCGAGTGAAACAGAGCTGGAATGTCTCACTCAAGCTACGTTCGTTTGTCAATGGGATGCCACGAACAAGAACAGTGAATTGATTGGGCTGAGGCTAAGATGCTTCAAAAATGGCCAGCCTCCTTGCAACAATACCTTTGTATTCAAAGTAAAGAAGACAACAAGTATCACATGAAATAAAATACAAAGCAAAGAAGTGTGCCCAAAGCCTTTTAGAACCATTTTTAATATTTGTTATGTCGAATGAATCTAGTGATGTAGAAGGAATGTGGAAAAACTCTTTGGGACGCCACTCTTTTGTATAGTTCATTGGAAGGAGAAGAGCAATGCCCAAAATGGCCGTCATTGCAAATATTCGTACACTGAAAACAAAAATCCTGAGGAAAACCACGGCATCTAAGCCAGCTACTGCCAATATATCGTCTTCTGATCCTTATCCAAGTCTCTGAACTGCAATGATTGTCGGTAACCACTGACATGTAGCTCAAGAAGCCATATTCCTTTCATCTCCAGAAACTGAAAGAGGCGGTCAACAATTGCTGTAGGAGAGAGCCAACAACGCAGAAATGGGGAATGTCTTTGTCACTGTTTCATTTTGAGGATCTAATAACCGCACCAGGCAAGATACATGGTCATCAATTTAATGAATTCTTTTCTGTTTGTATCGACAACAAATAGATTAGAGAGTGCCCTTACAGCCAGCTGTTGAGAGAAGCTAGGCTTGCCATCCAACATCTGTGCAAGCAGACCAACGTACCCTGCCTCCCCTAATGCTCGCTTTATTTCATCTTTCTATGATAGATTACAGATGGCCGAGGCTGCCAACTCTTGAATTGTAAAAAATCCACTTTTGAGGAGAACTATGAGCTGCTTAACAAATCCAGAGGACCTCAAAAGGTTTCTAGAGAATATGGATTGTGAGAGGCTGTGGATTCAAACAAATCCCCAATTTCGTAGCGCAGCCAGTGCAAGGTCGGCTTTTTTCGCTACGAAATCACTAAAACAGGTTGCGCTGCGAAATTGCTAAAGGATTTATGTGCTGCGAAAATGCTTTGTCCTTAAGCTAATCTGAGCAATTTTGGCAACGGAATTTTCAGTGATAACAGATAGTGCACTGGGAGGTAGATTCTGGATCAAGGTCTCAATCAAATCATCCTCGGTTGGGAGGCCTCCCCTAGTGGTGTCTAGGGTGCACAAAGGTGCTGAGTACACCTCGTCTTTTTCTCCTTCCTCCAACCAAAGTGGTAAGTCATGCTCTAATGAGGGTTGGGCAGGAGGGTATAGGACTAGCTGCTTGGACATAGGACCATTTTTGATGGTCATGTTTCCTGCATGGCAGCTTATGTAAGCATCTGCAGTGGCTAACCAAGGCCTTCCCAAAATGAGAGGGTATCCAGTAAGATTTGCCTTTGGTTGCAGAACCAAGAAGTCCGCAAGGTACTCCCAAGAGTCAACAGAGACCAAGACATCCTCTACAATCCCTTCGGGAATCACAGTGGAGCGATCTGCTAGTTGTAGGACTGTCGAGGTCTTTCTCAGGGAACCCTGAAGGTTGAGTTTGAGCATGGTGTCTCTGGTCATCACATTAATGGCAGCCCCCAGATCAATCAATGTGTGAGGTATGATGGTGCCATTGATGTGTACATCTACTACAGGACTCCCAGGATCCAGATACTTTGGGCAGATGGCCTGCCCCAACATAAGATCCGAGAGTTGTCCCATGACATTGATGGTTGAAGCATCTCTTTTTCGCCTACTTGGGTGTCTGAAACACTTTTACTTAACCAGTTTGTTGTATATCGGTACATCTTTGATGGCTTGGAGAAGTGGTATTCTCACACACAACTGTTTGAGTTCCCCCAGAATCTCATCCTCCTCTGGGTTGGGTTGTGTGGTGGTCGTTAGTCTCTCAGGAAAGGGTGGAATAGCCTTTGGTTCACTTTCCTGTTTATCTTCCTCGTCCTCTAGGGGAGGAGGTTGGCGATCCGGAAGAGTCTTTCCAGATCACAAATTGATCTCCTGGATCTCCACAGCATAGGTAGGGCATGATGTTTCCCCAGTATATACCTGTTGGGCCTGTCTGTTGTTGGGGTTTGGGTTCGGTTGAGCAGGCATTTGAGGTTGCCTTGGAGGAGCAGGAGGTAGTGGTTGTGGTTGAGCTGGTGGTGGAGGCAAAATGGTGGGAGGAGTATTGTACGGGGGCCTCCACCCCGATTGAGGTGCATTCCACTGAGGCTGTGGCTGGGCATGTGAGTGAAGCGAATGAGTAGTGCGATGAGTATGGTACTGAGGTGGCTAAGACCATGGAGGAGGTATAGACTAGGAAGAATGAACAGGGGGTCCCCAAGAAGGCATAGCAGCGGATTGGTTGGGGTTGTAATAAGCTTTGGGTGTCCCTTGCATCCCATGCTGGTAAGGTCTAGGTCCTTGTGGCCTCCTTTGGTTGAGGAAATAGAGAGGTTCAGTGGGTGCTTCTGTCCCTTGATACATGGCTTTAAGCCCAGGTAAGGTTGGACATTGGTTTGTGGGGTGGTCCTCCTCACAAACAAAACATACTTCAACCGAATGTAATGGGCATTCGTTCTTGGGGTGTTTCCTTGTACACCTAGGGTAGAAGATAGCCAAGGCCCTCTCAGCTTCTTCTTTCTTCTGCTGGATTCGGAATGTATCAAGTTGCATGGCAATGGTCTGTCTCACCTCACTCTTGAGGTCCTCTAATTGATTTGCAAACTCATGTTTGGAGAAAGGAATACCAGCTGAGAGGAGGTTTCCTCTACCTCGTTTCCGGGCTGCCCTAGAGTGGTTTCTAAACACAATCTTTATGTCCTCATAAGGTAGTTGGTAAATATCTCCTCCAGCTAGTATGTGAAGGGTATCTAAGATGTCTTCAAGGACTCCTCGGAGCAGAACCAACTTGAGGGATTTAGGGTCAAGTGTGCACCTGGCCCGTTTATAGCTAAGTTGGAACCTTTCCTCGTAATCCTCTAAGGATTCATCATTTCCCATGGTCATTCGAAAGATTTCTCCCTTAGTTTCCTTGGACCTACAGTAGTCCCGGTATTTGGTATTGAAAGCTTGCCGCATCTGAGCCCAAGTGGTGATACTGTTCCCAGGTAAGCCCATGAACCAGCGTAATGATGTATCCTTAAGGGTTGAGGGGAAGAGTTTCAGCTTCTTCTCATATTCAGTATAGTCATAGGTTCGATAAAGGACGGAAAACTCAAACAGGAAGGTATCAGGGTCTTCAGTAGTCAGTCCATGGAAGTGAGGTAAAGTCGAGGGGCTAATGTTCTTCATTTTCATGTCCCCATTGGTCTCTCGGATGGGGAAGGCACCCTCAATTCTCTCATTTTCTCCCCTATTGTCAGCCATAGCTTCAGATGGACTGGTCTCTAACTCTTCTTCTGCTATAGGATCTTCGTATATCTCAGGAGGTTCACCTATAGGTTCTTCTGGATCACTGTCACCAAAGAAGAGAGAAGGGTGACTTAGTGATGTGGTGGGGGTGTTGGGTAAGAATTTTCCTATTTTATCTCAGTTTCTACGAGGCATGAAATGAAAAGACTTCTGATTGCTTTTGTTTTTCTGGTACCTGCAAAACTAAAATAGATTGAACTGCAACTAACTATCTTGCTGAAGTGGAAATACAGAATTGAAATGAAAGAATGAAAGAACTAATCTATTTTGCTCAAATGAAATTGCAGAAATGAAATGCTAATTTACGCTTGCAGAATTGAGATGCTAATCTACGCTTGCAGAATTGAGATGCTAATCTACGCTTGCAAAAACGAAATTGTGGAATTGAAATGTTAATCTATGAAAGCAGGAAATGTCTATACTACTTTTGCAGAAAGGAAATTGCAGAATGGAAATGAAATACTACTTAGCAGAAGGTGAGAGTAGGAGAGTAGAAGAAAAGAAAAAATCACTAATACTCTGACGCTTCCCCAGCAACTGCGCCAAAAAGATGGTGGGCTCCAGTATTGTAGCAATAATGCTACAACTCCTGGAGCTTCCTTCTCTAATTTTATCAACCCGGTAGTTCGTAACAAACTTGGAAGCGACGGTGCTGTATGCACAAGTACTAGCTCTTGCCGCAGCTGTCACTTGGTCAGCTGGCACAAGTCCGCTAGGGCCCAAGCCAACTTCTATGAGCTCTTAGAAGAAGCTTTTTAACCAATGAATGAAATCTAACTCAAAGGAAATTAATCTATTTGAAAAAAAGAACTGAAAGCCAACAAGAAACACAAACCCTAGCAAACCCTAATTCTACCAGCTAGTCCTACTGATGCAAAGGTGGGAATGCAAACTACTGAAAGAGATGCCATTACTTCTAGGAAGGTGAGATGCATGTGTCTAGACTACATTGATTTGAAGAAAACATATTTTTGTATTTTTGTTCAAGTTGTTGGAATTATTATGCATGTGCTTCTAACTAGGTCTTTACTATGCAGGGATAGATCAAGGGGGGAAATGCTTGGAAGAGGCCAGGAAGGCTCAGAGAGGGTCTAAGGAGTCCCTAACATCCTTTCAGAGAGTTTCACAAAGTTTTGATGCCAAGCAACCGTGTTTATGAGCTTCTATAGGAAGTCTGCAGGGGTTCTACAGGATGTTCAGAATTTCTACAGGAAGTTCAGTAATTCCTACAGGATGTTCTACAATTGGATTTTTGGGTGATGGATGAGTGGAAGAGGCTGCATGGGTGGATAGGGAGGTAGGATAGGGGTTTGTAAGGACTCAGTGATAGAGATATGAGATGAAGAGGGGGTGTGCAAAGCTAGTTTATCTAAAGGAGGGTAGAGGGGATTGAAGGCCGAAGAAGGTAGAATAACGAGGATAATAGAATAGTTGAGAGACAAGGGGTCTGATTGGGAGATGAGTAGTCGGCCTGGGCACGGCTTAAAAGGACAAGAGAGTGAGGGAGTAGCGCTGCATAGTGTAGACGAATCAAATCATCCACGTCCTGCACATAACCGAAATATTATTAACCTATTGTAACTGTTTAATAAAACCAATGAGCAACAACGTTATTTCTAAGGAGAATCATGCATGGTACTGAAACAAAGAAACATTCCAAGAGATCTGAATGCATGGACACTTCTACAAACAAAGATATTGCATCTAAGATTGCATGAACGTGTAAACCAATGGTTTTGGTGGGCAGCACTGTCTGCAATTCCAGCCCCTAGAAAGAGGTGAAAATGAGTGTGCAAGCAACCCTTTTCTGGAACCTTTATCAACTCTAATCTCTTCAATTTATTTTAAGCAGCTAAAGCAACTCTATCCTCTACCAATGACCTACTTAACCATACCAAGAAATCTGATTCAACAACTATGTTTCAAATGCATGTAAAGGAAAAAAAAACATAATGCTGAATGAAAGATAACAATACAAAGGAAGGAGGCCTTAGGCTCTCAGGTTGGGCCCAATCCCGAGAGCTATGGCTCCTTTAAGAACTCAGAACTGAACTCAAATCTGCCTACTTTCCATTAAAAGATAATGATCATAAGTCAAATAACATGCCAATAATGGCTACAAAAGAGCAAAATAGAGCTACCAGCTCGTAGTTCCGAATGTGCAACAAGGTTTCAAAAGTCCTCTTTGAAGGCTACAGCCTCGTCATTTATACATTACGAGGTCCCAAGATGGCCTCCTAAATCAGTGGGATTTGGCTGACCAAACTAGGAGTGAACTGCTGCTTCCTCAAGATCCGTTTGGCTGCCTTCTAACTCGGTGGTGGTGGCTGTTGGAGCTCGGAGTTGGGGGTGAAGATCACGAGGAAGGCCATTCAATGTTGTGTACAACCTTCCTACAAAATCTCAATCCCATCTTGGCTATCTCCTAGCCCTCATCTCGGTGGTTTTGCTCCATTAAATGTCAAAAAACCTAAAATAAGCACGTGTTAGCCACCTAGGAATAGTGACTGCCCTCATTCGTACAAATGACATAAATATACTATAAAAATGATACATAAGTCATGAAAAATGAAGGGTTGAGCAAGGGTAGTTAGGCCAAATGAGCCCAAAATGTTGCCAAATTTGGGGCTCATCAATCATAATGATCGGGCGGTTCTTTTGAGCATTGTTTTATACTTTTTCGGGCTCGAGAGACACAACTTTACAGAAAAGGACACCCCTAGAGTTTCCTTTTCTGCTGTCTTTTCAAACTCTCTAAACATGAAAAGACACCGAGTTTTTCCTCTGTCAGGCTCGTTAAAACTTGATGACATTGGATTCCATCAAAATGACGCCTTACAAGCATATGCTATCCTCGTCAAGCTTGTTGATAAAAATAACTGGGGTACTCGCCAGAAATGGTGGGGAAATGGAACCATAATCGTTGTCATGTCGGCAGTATGTCGCTCTTGAACATGGAACTTGTTTGCATTCGTGTCTGGGTGGGGACATCTCATCTTGTTTTTACACTTGCCTCCGTGGGTTTGGGTTATCCTGTTTGACCTCTCATCTACTCATTGCCTTGTCACCATGACCCCTGATCATTTGATGTCAAATACTACCAAGTCCACTGTCGTTCCGCCAATATGTTCAAGAGAATTTGACCTCTACAGAATACTCAACCTCCCTCTGATACCTCACACAAAACATCTTATCCTTCTCTGTCTCGTGTCGATGACGTGGGAAAAATTATGGCCCACCTTCGATCAAGGTCACTTCCTGTCGACTTCAGCTCATTATCCGGGAAGTTGTCCTAGAGACTCCCTTCAGGTTCCTTGGAGCCTGCATGCCTCAATGGCAGGTTCTTCGTGTTCGACGTGAGGTTTTCATCATTGGCCTCCGATCAAATGATTCTACGGGTGTTCGAGCCGGCTCATTGATTCGCATGCCGTAGATTGTACCTATAGTACCTTGAGGACCATTGTCATTATTGGTGGTACCTCTCGCATATGTTAACAGTTTTCATCATTGACTGGTAATCAGACGTTGTTCTTGCATGTTCGACTTCGACTCCCATATTCGAATGCTTGAACTTGTACTTTGTTCGGGTCGAGATGGAGCGCAAGACCCTGGATTTTGTCTGTTGAGATCCAGCTTGCAATTTTAAGGATTATTATGATCATTACATGACTCATTCACTAGATGGCTGCAACCATGCCTGAGTCTACTTATCTATCCTTACTGGATGGCTGCGCCCATACCTTGGATCCAGATTTTTATGTACTCTGCTATGGATGGCTGCGCCCATACCACATACATAATGTACTGGAGATGTCAGTTGTACTTCTTCATGCAGGTTCTTCGACGGTAGTGTTTTTCTGTTGGCCATGTTCTTGTAAAGCATTTCACCCCTCTCTCTCTCTCGGGCCTCATGCTTTAGGGGGCATCTGTTACACAGTAATTTGTCACCGTCCTTGTTACCCCTTCTCCTGGACATTGGAGGACTAATTTGGGGACCTGTGAGAAGTGAAATAGCCTGAAAACATTTGCATTGTATCCCCTTGAGTATGTACTTCATATGCCTTGAAGACACCTTCTGCAAAATACCCATAAAAATAGCCCTTTTTCCATTGGTGTGGTTCCACTGTGTATCACTCGCGCCAATGGGGGAAATCCTCCAAATAGGGCATGCCAGTGGGTGCTCTGTCTCAGAGTCGCAGTCGCGCCAACCCAGTTGGGTAAAGTTTTTAACAAACAAACTTACGAAGGTTCTTCCTAACCTATTCATGAACTGATTCCATCTTGAGTTAGTTCAGTTGGGCTTCGAATATCCATAGAAGGGAAGTAGTTCTCCACCTCTCATGGAAGCATCTTAGTGATAAAGCCAATCCCATGAATCTTGTGGATGACCCTAACTCCTTCTCCTCTATCTATAAAAGCTTGTCCTTTTGCCTTTGACAAGTTAGTCTCCAAGTTCCAAATTCTAAGTCTCAAAGTCTAAGAATTACCAAGTTCATGCTACAGGGAGCCTTATTTATTCCCATGAGGCTAAATCTTAAGTGAGGAGATTCTTATCCAAGTGACCAAGGAGAAAGTGGCTTTTTCCCCATTCCCAACAAGCTTTGCAAGGCATGTGCTGCTGATCACCCAGCCAAAGGAGGATTTGACGTCAGAACTATGGTTGTATTCTTCTTTTTTTATCAATAATAGACGACTATCATTATGGTTCCACTCTTATTCATCTTTGTAATGATGATTGAGTTATATCCTTTCTGACTGATATATAGTTGTATCTATTTGATTTTATGCTTGTATTTGTGTCGTTATTTGCATGTGTAGGTGTCCGTTCATGAGGATCATGGGGATTGTGACCGGCCGGAGCAAAGGAACGGGAGTGACGAATCTTCTACAAATATTAGCATTGGAATCCAGGTAGGCCCTCATCATCGGTCTTTGATTTGCAATTAGGAACCTGTATGTTAGCGTTGTTTGATTGTTGCTAGACCCCATTTGGGCTAGTAGGGATCGCCTCTGTCCACAGAGGGGATTTACCTCAAAAAAAGGGTGTTAAATTAAGTCATCCTCATCTTGTTTTTCTCCTCCTATGATTGTTTCAAAAGCATAAAGTTGGGCAGAATATACCTCATCCTCTTCCTCCTCCAACCATAAAGGTAAAACATGTTCTAGGTTAGGTTGAGTAGGAGGGTATAGGACTAATTGTTTGGACATATGCACATTCTCAATGGTCATATTCCCAGTTCTGCAGCTAACGTAAGCATCAGTTGTGGCCAACCATGGCCTCCCAACGATGAGAGGGTAACCAGTAAGCTTAGCCTTCGGCTGGAGAGCTAGGAAATCTGCAGGGTACTCTCAAGAGTCAATGGAGACCATCACATCCTCCACAATTCCCTCAGGGGTGACTGTGGAATGGTATGCAAGTTGAAGAACTGTTGTGGTCTTCCTTAATGACCCTTGGAGGTTTAGCTTGAGAATGGTGTCCTTAGTCATCACATTAATGGTAGCCCCAAGATCAATCAAAGTGTGTGGGAGAATGGTGCCATTGATGTGCACATCTACTGCAGAGCTTCCAGGGTCTAAATATTTCAAACATATTACCTACCCCAACATTAAGTCAGAAAATTGTCCAATGACATTAATGGTAGGGGCATCCCTTTTTCTTCTTCTTAGATGCTTGAAACACTACTCCTTAATCAACTTATTGTATGTAGGAACATCTTTGATTGCTTGGAGAAGGGCGATCTTTACACATAGGTTTTTCAATTCTACCAAAAGTTCATCTTCTTCCGGGGTAGGCTGGAGTGGTTGGTTTAATCTCTCAAGAAAGGGTGGATTTACTTTAAGGTTGCTTTCCTCTTCTTCTTCCTCAACCTCCCTATGTGGGGAGGGAGGTTGGATATCAAATAGAATTCTCCCTGATCTTAGGTTGATCTCCTAGATTTCTGTGGCATAAGTTGGGTGTGATCTCTCTCCACTGTATGCTTGTTCAGTCTACTTATTGTTTGTGTTTGGATTTGGCTAGGTAGGCATCTATGATTGATTAGGTGGAGTAGAGTGTAGGAGTTGTGGTTGGGTAGGTGATGGAGGCAATAGGGTTGGAACATTGTTGAATTGGGGCCTCCAACAATGGACATTCATTCCTAGGATGCCTCCTGGTGCATCTAGGAAAAAAGATGGCCAAGGATCTATCTGCTTCCTCTTGCTTCCTTTTGATGTTCATGGTGTCCAATTGCAAGGTAAGGGTTTGCAGCAAATCACTTTTGAAATCTTCCAGCATATTTCTAATTTACCTCTTGATGGATAAGTTAGAGGATGATTTACTGGTCACAGGTTGACTACCCTTACCCTTTTTCCTGGCTGACCTCGAATGGTTTCTAAAGACAGACTTAATATCCTCATAGGGTAATTGGTAGACATCTCCTCCTGCTATCATATGTAAGGTATCCAGAAGTTCCTCCCTTACTCCTCTAAGCAGGACCAACTTTAGTGACTCAGGGTCAAGTGTGCACCTGGCCCCTTTGTAACTAAGTTGGAATCTTTCTTCATAGTCTTCTAAGGATTCATCCTGGTATATGGTCATCCTCAAAATCTCTTCATTACTCTCCTTTGAGCTACATTAGTCCCTATATTTTTTGTTAAAATTATGCTGCATCTGAGCCCAAGTTGTGATGCTATCTCTAGGTAAACCCATGAACCAGCGCAATGCTACATCCTTGAGGGTATATGGGAATAGTTTTAACTTTTTTCTCATCATCTGTATAGTCATAGATTCAGAATATGACAAAAAATTCAAATACAAAAGTGTCAGGGTCCTTTGTGGTCAGGCCATGGAAATGAGGTAGAGCAGAGGGGCTTATATTCTTCATCTTGGTGTCCCCATTGGTTTCCCTAATGGGGAAGGCACTCTCAATTCTCTCTCTATCTCTCCTGTCATTTTGGTCTCCAGCCATTGGTTCAGTAGGAATGGTTTTTTCCTCTTCTTCTTCTTCTGTAGGTTCCTCAAATAGGTAATGTTGCTCACCTAAGGGGTCTTCCAATTCACCGTCATTGAAGAAGATAGAAGGTTTCCTGTTGGATGCAGTAGGGGTATTTGACAAGAATTTCCCTGAATTGTCCCTAATCATACAAGGCATGAAAGGAAATGATTTTGGGTTGTATTTTATAATATTTTATTTAAAGCTAGAAATTACATGAAGAATGGAAAGGAAAGCAGATAATGACAACTGAAAGAAAGAAAGAAACTATTTTACTTTTGCATAAATAAACTAATGGAAGAAAGTTTGAAGACTAGAAGTAGAAGAAAAGAAAGCTCGAGACTAGAAATGGAAGAAAGTAGTAATTACTTTTACTTAGAGACCTCCTTGACAATGGCGCCAAAAAGTGATGAGCCTAGGTATTGCAACAATAATGCTGCAACTCCCAGGGCTACCAAGTTTACTTGTCAACCTAAGGTTCATACAAAATTGGAGGTAACAGTGCTATATGCACAAGTAGAAGTCAAGGTCCTGCCTATTGTCACTATTTATCTGGAAAGAGACCCCAGGGATTCCAAGCCAAACTTCTATAGGGTCAAAAGAAGCTTAATTATTTGATGGAAGGAGAGAAAACCTATTCTAAGAGAGAGCTATTGTACTGTAGTAATGAAGAAAACAACATGAAATGCTAAACTTACACCATAACCTAACTAACCAATTAAACAAATATGCTAAGTAGCATTGCTAAATTAACACTAACCTAATGCTAATTACCTAAGTTGCATAAGTAAAGAGCATCAAAACTAGACTAATGTGTAACAAAGAAACTTAAACTAAATCAGGTTTCAAGCGGAAAAAGCAATCAGAGGTCGTAATCAGTGAAAGGAGGACGTGAGGGAGCAACAGTGCATAAGAACTGTTGGATCAGTTGGGTGAGAGGCAAATGAATGGTGAAGATTGGATCAGAGGAGGTTACGTAGATAGATGGGTGAACAAGGTTAACTACAAAGATGAACAGTGGAGATCTTATGAAGAAGGCTTAAGTGAATGTATTGATGAACAAGGGAACAAAGCAGATCAACGGCGGAGATCATGTCACGAGGGATTAGGTGAGTCGATGGATGAACAAGGTTAACAGGAGATGAATGGTTGAGTTCTAATCGCGTGGGTAAAGTCAAGACATGGATGGAGAAGGCTAACAGGAGTGATGAATGGCTAAGATGTTATCACGCGGGTGAAGTCAAGAGATGGACAATGGAGATTAGATCGCGGGAAAAAGAAACATTCAGAAATGGTGGAGCGGATTTAGAGAGTGGTAAGCTGTATTTTACGTGCCCTCAAAGTTGTTAGTTGTTTTCTAAAATTTCACGCGATTAGCTTAACTGGGCCACATGTAGCACAGAGAAACCACTTTTCTCGCATGCTCTCGAGCAGATAATGGTCGGACAGAAATCCATGCGAGAATGCACAATATCCATTGGATCAACTGGGGCTGATCAATGATGGATATCGACCAATCTAGTTGGCGATCAGGTGAAGTGACAATCATCGAATCAGGCAAGGCTGATCGACGGTGGGGAGTTAAAGTTCATAAAGTAAGTGGTGGACTCCACGCGAGGCAGCAGTTGGAGAAAATAGTGAATTGGATGGTGATTGTGAAGGGTTGTTGGTGATCGGACGACGAGGAAGTGATGTATGAGGAATGTGCTAGAGGGGGTTTCAAATGAAAATGACAGAGAAAACCAGTGTGAGTGAACAAATAACTGCATTAAATAGCAAACTCCATAGCCTATGTGAGAACCAAAGACTGTGTTTTTGGGGTTGCTGGAGGGTCTCTTTCTCAAGTCAGGGTCCCAGAGGGAGGAGATGACGTCGAGACACCTGCACACAACTTGATAGGGATCTTTTTTCTCTAACATGTGAATTAAAAAAACACAAAGGGAAGTAAATTTAAAGCCAATGTAGCTACTGAAGCAAATGAACAGAAAAAGGAAGTTATTCAAACAAATGAACAAAACCAGAAAGTTGCTTAATCAAATGAATCAGAACTAGAAAACTACTTGAGAAAATGAATAGAAAATCATGAAACTACTTAAGAAAATAAATAGAACAAAACTCTATGCTAGCAGATATGTACAATGAAGAGGAGTTGTGGCTGCATGGGTCGGGCCTTAACCCAAGAGCTTCAGTAGTCGAATTTAACTCAGAGTTGGCTTAAATAGAACTCATCTTTATTATAGAAACCATGGATTACAAAACAAACTGTCACATGTCTTCAGCTTAGAAATAAAACAGAGTTTTACAATGAAAGTTTGAATCCTAATGAGGTCCTAAGCCTTTATACTTATACATATGAAGTCTCCAACAACTTCCTTCCAAATTAGGGTGGCTTGGCTCCCAACTCAAAATAAATTGTTTTCTGTCCTTTTCACTTGCTTGGCTATCTTTTAGTCCACATGATGTGGTTGTTTGCACTTCGCGTTGATGGAGGAATATTCAAGTGGAGGGGTATTATATGAGGAGGATTAACCTCCTATAATTCGTCTACCTTGTCTCATTTGAGTCTTGACCAAGGTCTTTCCTATAGTTCTTTGCTTTTATCCTTTATACCTAAATTTCTCCTTGCTTTTATCCTTTATTCCTGCATTATATGCACATTAGACCACAAAGCCAAATATCCAACTCTTACTCATTTCATAAACAAAATATAATCAAAAGTATGCAATAAGTTGTGAGAATAGTTGGTTTGACTAAGCTAGGATGTGAATTAAGGCCAATTAAGGCCCATATAATTACTCAATGATGAGGCTCATCAATCGCTCCTCCTTGTCTCATTCAAGTTTCAACACTTAATTAGCCAAAATTCCATGATTTTCACTCAAAAACCTCCAATCAATGCACATTAGTCCACTATGCATAATATCTCACTTTGACTCATCTCATTAAGAAAAATACAATCAAAATATGTAAGAAATTATGGCAAGAGTTTATTTGAATAATCTAGGAGATGTACTAAGGTCCATATAGTTACCCAATTTTTGAGGCTCATTAACTTCATGTCCATAATATTAAAAGGGTATGGGTAGTTTCTAGGTTGTAACATGAAACAATGGTAGTGTTGGTAAATAAATATCAAATCATAATTGTTGATACCTTAGCTACTATTTCTATTTATTGAGTCACAACTATTGTTTCCTGCCTCACAGTTGTTGTTCCCTCAATCACAGTTGTTGTTTCCTGAATCATAGCTGTTGTTCCTTCAACCAGAACTGTTGTTTCCTTACTCACAGTTGTTGTTCCCTAAGTCACACTTTTTGTTTCCTGACTCACAGTTGTTGTTCCCTCAGTCACAAATGTTGTTTCCTGACTCACAATTGTTATTCCCTCAATCACAATTGTTGTTTCCTAAGTCATAATTATTGTTCCCTCAATTACAACTGTTATTTCCTAGGTAACATTTGTTGTTCCCTCAATTACAACTATTTTTACGTCTATCACAACTATTGTTTCCTAATTCATGGTTGTTGTTACCTAAGTCATGATCATTGTTACCTCAAACACAACTATTGTTATTTGGAAATTTTCACATTTGTTCTCATTTTTTTTATTCAACGCCTATAGGTCTTCCCAAAAAAGAGTTTCTCCTTAGTGAATGGAAAATATTTTTAATGTTCTATGTCCTCTTTGAAAAAATGATTGGGTAGTGAATTTATCTTTTTTTAATCTATAAATGTAATCTTACTTCTAAGGAATAACTATGCAAAGATGATTTGATCATGCTGACATTCAACTTTCTTAACATGTCAAGTCCCATATCTTCTAAGATTTATGATGATTGCTATGAGAATTGTACTTAAACATTTTCGTTAATATTTAATGAATTGTTCCTCAACCCCAACCTTAACAAAGAAAAATCTATTTATCAGTTGTAATTTTAAGGTTCATAGTTTTTTAGAATCATGACTAGCCAAGTTGAAAATAGTTACTACAAAACGTTTTATGTCATCCATAGCTCTTAAGGAGCTGACCTGCCACCCCATCTAATAAGTAATATTTTGTTGATTAACACTAAACATAGTTTAATTTTAAACAAAAATAATCAACTAGAGGATAAGAGGTCTCATCAAGAGCTGAGGTAACAACAACATTCAGGGAAATTTCCTGCCCATACTTCTTGGTTCGCCGTGAGGTAGTCTACAGCTGACGATTACTTGGTAATAATTTTTGCCTAGATCATCCTGAGTATTCATTTTGATCTTTTTCACTCCCTAAATATAAAAGATCACCCGAGCGCTTGTCCTTTCGAGCTTGCTTCAAATCGAAAGTGATAGAGCCACCTTTGCTTCTTTCTCGACTCTTAAAACATGAAAGAGAACCAGTTTGTTTTTGCGTCTTAAAAAATTCTTGTCCACGATCTTATAACATTATTGTTAGTAATTTTTATACCACATCGTGAGTATACCTTTAAATACATTTTAAATCCCTTGAAATCGATTTCTTTTCTGGTTCACATAGTTCCTCTTCCTCTCCTCTGTTTGAAAGATTGTATGAGGAGCCTTTTCCTAAATTGCTGTAGTCACTTGAGGACCAAGGTGTCAAGCTTCAAATTGTTCTTAGTATTCAACCTTTTTCGTCTCAACCTCCCCTTCAGATATTGGGTCACTTTCTGACAGTGTCCTAGAATCTCTGGATAATTCTATCCAAACTCCTGAGAGTCCATTGACTTCTAAAGCTCTGCTTGGACTGGTTATTTATCCTCCAAATCCTCTGTTCGATCTTGTTGTGATATCACCACAGTGTCCATACAGTCCGTACAATCGTCTAGGTATTCCTTTGGAATTATCCCCTTGAACATCTTCGGTAGTCCATTGTTGCCTATTTTCACCCATGGAATCAGAAGGTGAAATCTTAGTCTCCTCTCCGGGTCACTCGGAAGTTTCCACTCCGCACACAGTCCAAGAGCAAGAATATCCTTTCCCTCCTATAGGTTTCCCTTACACGGGAAGCATTTCAACCAGTTTTCATCTTGAGTTACCTCATAATTATGTGAATTTATCTCAGTTGGTTTCAGGCATGCCTACTACCTCATCATTATTTCACAACCCTATTTGGGCATATGGCACTATGCCTACCACAGGTCAATTCATCCAGAACTTGATCTCCCAACAAATGGTGATTTATGTAGTTACTTCAGTCCCGGTACAACCCACCAATCCAAATCCTCTTGTTTCATTAGTCTAAGTAACCCGTATGGTTCAATTGATGATCTCGGTTCATGTCGCTATCAGTTCTTTGATCCCTCCAGTAAATGGACAGGTTGTGCCACTGCCTGGGGGGCAAAGTGCGAATGTGTCTATGATGTCAAGTACAGCCAATGTCAGTGGTTCACAAGCTAACATGATTAGCATGAACCATCCCTCTTCGAGTGCCATTCTAAACCCTATTAATGCTATTGGATCGAGCAATGTCCAATACCAACAACCGAACCCTATTGGTTTATCTGGGTCAAGTAACATCTAGTACAATCAGCCTAATATTGCTCAGGTTCAGTACCAACCTCGTTATGTCCCATATGGTTCCCAAGCGATGGTTAATCTACCCTACATCCCTCAACTTGGACCTTATGTCTAGCCTGGTCCATCTATCACGCTTGGAGGGTATGGCCAAATATAGTTCGGTAACTTTCAAGGTATCATTCTGGGAACTTTTGAAATACCTTTGCAGCAGCAAGGACAACTCCTGCACTAGTAAGGGAAACCTTCATTGCAAAAACGACCATCCATGCAGCAGTAAGGGAAACCTTCGTTACAACAAGGGCCTTCCATATAGCATCAAGGCTAGATGATGTCGTACCAAGGACAACTGCAAAAACAGAAAGGGAAAATCTTGTAACAGTTGCAGCAAACCATGCTGCCGCAAATGTAGTATGGGCCATAATCCTCCTAGCCTCTTTCCTCATAAGGTCAACCTCTGCAGCTGCAGGGACAACCTTAATAGCCACAAGGTCAACCATTGTAGTAACAGGGTTAGCCTGGGCAACAAAAACCCTTATACTCATATCAAACGGGTTAACCCTTGCAAGGGCAAGGCCAAGGTCAAGTCCTGCAACAGCAGGTGTAGAATCCTTATGTCCAAGGGAAACAAGTTTAGCCTCTTTGTGTCCAAGGACAACAAGTCCAAAATACTTATGTCTAAGGGAAGAAAGTTCATAATCCTTACATCCAATGGTTGCAAGTTAGAAACCATTTTGTCCAGGGGCAATAGGTCCAAAACCCTTATGCTCAGGGAAATCAGGTTCAAAGTCCATATGTCCAAGGCTAGCAGGCTCAACAACCTTTTAACCCGTATGTTGCATTTCAAGAGCATCTGTTTGGACAATTTCGAGCCTTTCAAGGTCAGAATCCTCCCTGTGGGAAAGGTAACCTACACTAGGGGAAAAATCAAATTCCATATGGACAAAATTCTCCACTACGGGGACAAAATCCTTACCAGTAGGGATGGGCCCCACTAGTTGGGCCCCCTTATTGACCTCAAATTCCTTTCAATACCCAATTTCCATTCTTGGATACGTTGGAACTGCTAGATGTGTCTATACTCATGAATGACTCGATTCTTCATTTTCCATACTAGCCTCCAATTCTATCCAATATTCCGAGAGATTGTCCTATGTTTGAAGGAAAGGTGAAAGAGGATCTGCAAGCCCACGTGATGACATATCACCTCTCGTGCTCCTCGAATTCCTATGTTGATGATTCCATTCGTCTTTGTCTTTTCCAACAAAATCTTATAGGGGATGCAGCCAAATGGTATATCGAGCTACCTCGAAATACCAATCATGACTTTAACACTCTCGTCATGGCCTTTCTCACACGTTTCCAGCTGTCGGTTCACTATGAAACTGGCATCCATCTGTTAACGTCGCTCAAGCAAGACACTATGACTCACATCTCTGATCACATCCATGAATGGAGATGTAGGTGCCATCTGATTATGTTTGAGATTGCTGATCAATTGTTGACCTAGTGGCTCACCAAATCCTTTGTCAACAAAATTGTTGAGGACATTGCTATGGGTGGATGCGTCACTGAGGAACAAGCTATCGTGCATGCCCAATATCTAGACCTTGTATATTCACAATCCGACATGTTATATGATGTGTTACCTAATGTGCCTAGACCATCATCTGATCTCACAACATCTAAGTCTCCAGGAACCCCTCCTGATGATGGAGTAATTGGTTCAGTGGCTCAGACCCCTACAAAATCTTCTTCCAAATAGAATTCGATCTCCAACACTACTCCCAATGGTTCCTCTCACAATTCATTCGGCCCTGGTAAAACCTTGGAGGTTCACGCTATTCAATCTATTATAACGGATAAATCCTCCAAACGTAAGAAGAATGGCAAAAGAAAGGGTAAATTCAATTCCTCGAAGCAAGGTGCTCCTAAGTCATCTACTAGTGGTGCTTCCCAACAGAAACCCAAGTATGCATGCCTCATCTATAAGGAGGATTACTATACTAAGGATTGTCCCAGACTGTCCAAAGTTAGTCGTTTTCTCAAAGGGACCCCAACTATCCTGAAAGAGCCCTTTCCGTCCCAGTAGACTCAAATGGTAGACCAGTCCCAGTCATCTGCTTCCTCAGGTTCACAAGTGTTCATGATGAGTACCTCGATCAATGTAGCTACTAGGTCAAAAGATTATCAAACTCCTACCCCGTTAGCAGGGAAAGAGAAAGAAGGTACCCCTTCTTCTTCTGCCCCATCCCTTTCTGGTCCTCTCCATATAGAGTGACCTAATTCTAATTCTACCATTCGACCACCTTCTCGAGGTGTGCTTCAAAAGTCCTCATACAATCCTAATGCTCGAGTTGCTCAACATTACAAAATTGTTGAAGATTTGGCTCAAGTGCCATTAGCTATTTCTGTTCTCAAGGTCTTTCAAAGTTGTCCTTCTCAGTGGAAATCGTTACTGTTAGCTATTGGGGGTATTGATCCAACAAAATCTAATCTCATCTATTTTGACCTAGAAAACCACGTTCTGCATTTACCTCATCAAACTGCCTTTCTCATTCAGGTGATCATAAATGAGAATACCATTCATAGGACCATCATTGATGAAGGTGCTTCTACCTACATCATGTCTGTCACTTGTTGGAAGGAAATTGGTTCTTGCACTCTAAACCATTCCCTAACACTCTGGAAGCTTTTGACGGGCACGATTTGCGACCATTCGGTGTCCTTCCCAACCTTGCCACTACTTTGGAAGGCAAGATAGTACACATCAAAGTAGAGATCGTTGACATTAATCTTAACTACAATATTCTACTAGAACGGAGCTAGACCCATCCCATGCACGTTGTAGCATCCTCCCTTTTCTCTGTGATTCATTTACCCCATCAAGGGAAGATAGTCATAGTCGACCAACTGTCCTTCTTTGCCTCTTCCTCCTTGGATGGTAATGTTCCATATGTCAAGCAAATCAATGCTCCTTGTGAGACTGTGGGGGCCAGACTCTTTAAAGATCCTACCTTAATGGGCATCTTTCCTCTCCCACCTCCTTATATTTCCTTTGTCAACATGATTTTGGTGAAGTCTGATCCTTGGGTTATTCCTTCACCGGATCTTGTTAATACATGGGGTGAGGTTATGCCATTATGTCCCACTGAAATTGATTACATGGAAATTTTTTTGGCTTCACCTTCAATATCCTCTGATCACCCTGTTTCGAGAACATCTCCCGATGTATATTCTCAATCCCCATGGCTTGGTTCTTTGTAATCTTCCAATCCCTTAGTAGAGAATTTTCTTTCTAACGAATGTCTCATGGAAGTAATGTCCCTTGAGGAAGTACCTTGGAACGACAGTCATGATTATTCCGTATTCTTGCCTGACCTGGAGGTCATGTCTACTTGTCTCGAGGAGTTCTCTTCTCAGTTCTTGTCCCTACCACTTCAGATGCTGATCATGACTCGTGAAGTTTGGTCAGAAGGGATCATGGGTAACATTACCCAAATGATGCCAATTGATATTTCTGTCAAACCTAGTGTCGTTTAAAATGTCCATATTGGGTTAACTTGTTCTCTAGAAGAGATCAAGCTCTATACTCATTCATTCCAGGAGTTACGAGATGTTTGTGCATGGTCATATGAAGAAATGCCTGACATTGACCCAAGTATGGTCGTGCATGATATTCCAACTTCTCCTCATGCGAAGCTCGTTTGACAACGAATTCGTCTAGTGCACCCTAGAAAAGCGACCGCCATAAAGGGTGAAGTCGAAAAACTTCTAAAAGCTAGATTTATTTATCCGATCCCTCTTATAGATTAGGTGTCGAGTATTGTACTAGTGACAAATAAATAAGGCACTATTTGGGTTTTCATCGATTACCATGATCTCAATCATGCCTATCCTAACGATAATTATCCCACTCACTTCATTGACCAGATCATTGATGAATGTGATGGGAGTGAATTCTTTTCCTTTATGGATGGTTTTTCTCATTACAACTAGATAAACATTGCATCGACTAATCAAGATAAGACAACCCTTATCTATCCGTGGGGGACCTTCTCATATAAAAAGCTCCCTATTGGCCTTAAGAATGTTGGGGCCACATTTTAGAGAGCGATATCTTATGCAATCCATGACATTCGAAACATTGGTCAACCTTACTTGTATGATCTCCTCACTCATTCTCATAAATTCCATGATGACCCTGATCATCTCTGGTAAATTTTTCTTCACTATAGATGCTACAACATTCAGTTGAATCTGCATAAATGTGTCTTCTGTGTCGAATCTGGATGAATCCTTGGATTTATTGTTTCGAAAGAAGGCATTTCCCTTGATCCTCTTATATTCAAGTCCATAGTTAATTTACACCCTCCATCTTCATTGCATCAACTGCAGAGTCTGTAAGGAAAAGCAAATTTCTTCCGTCGTTTCGTACCAAACTATGCTGAGCTATATTCAGGGGTCACCAAGTTTCTCAAGTAAGGAATCTTGTTTGTTTGGGATGAGGCTACTCAAAAGTCTTTCGATGACCTAAAATTGTCCTCATAAATGTTCCTTTGTTGCATCCCCTGAACTATCATTGCAATTAATTCCTTTATCTAGCCACAGCCTCTATTGTCATTGCTATGGTGCTAGTATGAGACGATGACGAAGGCAATGAACATGTTATTTATTACCTCAGTTGCAACATCCTTGACACCTAAACACGCTATGTTCATGTTGAGAAGTTGGCTTTGGCTATCATAGAGGTTGTTCAACGCTTTCAACATTACAGCGCTTTCGGCATTACATTCTACTCTACACTACCACTATGATTTCGGAATGCAACCCCATGACCTACATCCTGACTCATTGGTTGCTAGGAGTAAAGTATTCGAAGTGGATTGTTATCCTCCAAGAATTTGATTTGGTATTCACTACTGCCAAATATAAGAAATCACTAGTCTTCGCTGAGTTGATTTTCTCTCTTCCTTCTGCTTCTCTTCTTGCTGGTGTCGATGAGAAACTTCCGGACGAGACTCTTTTCTTAATTAGAACTCTCAACCCCTGGTACAGTGATATCATCATATATCTCTAGACATCCACCTTTTAGTCTGCATTGACCAAGGATGATCGCCGACGCATTCGGCATCAATCTCAACCTTACCATATCATTGGAGATACTTTATACCACATTGGTGTCGATTCAATTCTTCACCACTGTCTCACTCTCGAGGAGGCTGAGAGAGTCTTGAATGACTACCATTCTAGCACATGTGGTAGTCTCCTATATAGATATGCTACTACTCAAAAAATCCCATGCGCTGGTTATTTTTGGCCCTTTATCTTCAAGGATTGCATCCTTGCCATTCACAAGTGCCATGAGTGCCAAAATTATCAATGTAAGATGCACACTCCACCTGCTCACCTACAACCTGTTATTATTGTTGGTCCTTTTTCCAAATGGGGCATTGACTATATGACCTATAACCCTCTTCCAGTCGAGGGGCATGGGTATATTATCATTACTGTGGACTATTTCACCAAATGGGCCGAAGCAATGCCTACATACTCTACAGACGGTAAAAAAATAGCTCAATTTCTATTCAATCATTTTATTTCCACGTTTGGAGTGCCTCAAGCCACTTTCACTGACCATGGCTCCCATTTTTTAGATTACATGATGGCTAAGCTGACTTCTACATTGGTCTTGTGCCACGATGGCTCAACCCTATACTACCTTCAAGCCAATGGCCAAGTTGAAGTTGTGAAAAAAAAATTGGTTACAATGATTCAACACACTATTGGGATGCACAAGTCAAATTGGCATCTCATGCTCTTTTCAACTATGTGGGTTTACTGAACGTCGACCAAAGATGCCACTAGGTTCACATTGTTCCAGCTAGTCTATGGTCTGGGAGCAACTTTACCAATTGAGTGTGAAATTCCATTCCTCAAGCTGGTTGCCAAAATTCTCCTTGAAACCTGACCTCAGGAAGAGCATATCTTGTATTTAGAATGACTGGATGAGACTCGTCATCTCACTGCTTTGGTCATCGAAGCACAGAAAAATTGAATCAAGTCCCATTTTGATCAGTCTGTCTCTCATTGAGTTTTTTCTGAGGGTGATTTGGTTCTTCTGTATGATTAAGCTAATGATAAGCTATGGGTAGTTAAGTTCGAACCAATGTGGCATGGGCCCTACATTGTTAAACGCGTGTTACAAAAAGGGGCCTATGAGCTTATTGACTATGAGGGAAACCCTTTAGACAAGCCCCAGAATGTGATTTATCTTAAAAAGTACTATGCTTAGGTCATCTTGCATGGTTACGTTTCTACAATAGTGTGTTATTCATCTTTGTACAGTGTGGTTTGGTGTGTTGTTTTTCAAGCAACTTTCCTTCTTATTATGTTTCTTCCTGCTTTGCAGATGTCGATGTCTCCTCACATCAATTTCACTGATGGTGCTTGATGTAGTACCCAGAATCTATCATCCGTGGCATGGCCCATTTATGACCCCCGTGGTGAGTTGATTGGTCTTCAAAGGTATTTTTCTAGGTCTAACAACTAATAACATTGCTGAGTATAACGCAGTTATGGAATTGTTGTCAAAAGTTATCACTCTTGGCATCAAGGAATTGGTTGTCAACCTTGATTCACAACTTATTATTCTTCAAGTTAACAGGAAATATTCCGTCAAAATCCTCAGATAATGAGAATGTATCTATGTATTCATCTACTAGAGAGAAATTTTGATTACATCACATATCGTTATATTCCTAGACAAATGAATACAATAACAGATGCGTTTTCTAATTATATTCTAGATAGACATTTGCGAAACATGTAAAAACTCAAAATAAAAAACATTTGTACCATAGTAAGAAAGGAAGTACATCATATATATATATATATATATATATATATATATATATATATATATATATATATATATATATATATATATATATATATATATATATATTTATATATATATATATATATCTGTGTGTGTGTGTGTGTTTTGGCAATGTTTGTCATACATCAAAATCCCAAAAAATAATATTTGTTTTCAAATACATCCATGGCTCACAGGCCTCAAAAATGGGGAATGCTAGACGTATGGAATAAACATCATGATTCTCATGATAGCATGTAACTGTTCGGACTACAAGAGTCAATAGTCGGAGGATCTGATTGGATAACCCCATCATATGCCTCTAATACTGGCATGGGACATCACCCATCCAGGCATACTATGGGATCCCATGGGTCAATCCCTAGAGATTCCATGCAATATCCTCCTCATTGTCACTTCCCTCCTGATAAGGAGCGACGTCGAACTACTGAGCAATGTGCCTGGTGATCGGGGACATCCCAGTAGGGTGATTTGGTCCAACATCTGCATTTATAAAATTGAAATGTCATAAACACATATATCTAAAAAAAAATTAAAAAAAATCAAAAAATAAAATTGTTTGTTTTCTACCTCCATCATCATAATCCTCCCCCTTTGGGAGTGGCATATCTGGATCACGCGGAAGTCGGTACTATTGTAAGGCCAATCCTCCGCTACGATTAGTTGTCGTCGTAGACACAAGAAAACGGTGGGCTTATAGGACATATGTTGGCCTCCAGTACTCCTAGGCTTCAATGCACTCCAATGGACGATCTGTGGGTCTCATGGCAATGACAATTCCACCTCATCCAACTGGTAGTGAAACATCGAAACTCGCTCCAGGATGGAGGTCACTAGGACAGAACCATAGCAAAACTGCTTCAGGTTTCCCACCTTAGATTTTGCTAGCTGGCGTTTCATGTTGACCTTCATAGCTTCCGCCCAATTGAAGATAGTGGGCATCGTGCAGTTCATAGAATACTATAAATTCAACTTGTTGGTCTCATACTGTGCTTCATCGCCAGTCATTATGTTGATGGTCAGGAGTAACACTCTGAGCGCAAGGTCCCAAATGGTCATAATCTTGATCTCGCCACCTTTTGATTTAAGTGCTTTTAGGAGCAAGTAGCATGGTCACACTTGCCCCAATCAGCCTTAACCCATATATATTGACTGGCTCCCCTCTCCGGGACAATCATTTGATGAAAAAAATGTCTAAAGTTTCCAACTCTAGCTCTTGCTCACCGATCATGAAAATTTCCCGATTCCTACCTAGAGACTGATCAGATACCATAAAACTTCAGGTTGAGCCTGTTGACCTGGTGTAAGGAAGAATTTGAGGAGCCCACAATTCCTCAAAGAATCCAAGAAATTTGGGACATCTATTGCTTGAGTGTCAATATCCTCATGCTTGCGTTCCTTCCAATCCACCATTTTTCACAATTGTTTCACTACAAAACCCATATAATCAAGTAAATAAACATCATTGGCCAAAGAAATTTGGATTCAAATGGAAAAACTGAGAAAAAACATGAAAACATTTTGTTCCCAGTGCCGACACGCTTGATAGTCTTCATAGCCCCCGATCGATGTGATTCCATGCCTGGAAATCACACCGACCGAGGGTGATTCTTTTTGGACAAAACCTCCTCATGAAATCTGAAAAATGGTTAAAAGTAGGTGAAATAAGTATGAAAATGGAGCTTAAGGCCTTCGCTCTTACCTGGAACTAACGGCTCAGCGAATGGCCTCCTGGCTCTCCCACAATCTTCTCCAAAAAAATTAGGGCACAAGTGGGTAAAAAGATCTTCACACAAAGGAAAAATGGTAAATGGTAAAAAATAATTACTTTTTCCACCTTTTATTCATTTTTTCATGAAATAATAGGGTTTTAAAGTATTTTTGACCTATTTTGCCTCAGAAACTGGATAATTCATTTACCTTTTTGTGCAGCGATATGTGACAGATTATCAATGATGGTACTGGAGTCACATTTAAGCTCTTTTCTTGACTCGTAAAACTGAAATGAAAATATCACCGTGTATTTTTCCATGTTTGACTCATAAAAGAGAATAAAAATGTGAGGTTCACATTCAAGCTCTTTTCCGACTCATTAAGCACGAAAATATTTCCGAGCTCTTGTCATTTTGAACTCGTTAAAGGCTGTGAAACGTCGTTCACTCTGTATATGTTTATCCCTTTTTTGGACTGGGATGGACTATTTACGAAAGAGGTACTCCTTGAATGAAATGGTTAAGCAGTTCTCTCAAGTATTTTTTTCTACCTTTTCAGGCTCGAGAGATACAAATGTACGAAAATGGCCCATGTGGAGTTTTCTTTTCTGTGTCTTTTTCAAACTCTCTAAACATGAAAAATACAACGAGTTACACTTTTGTTGGACTCGTTAAAACATTAAACGACATTGGATTCGTCACAGTGACGAACCTGAGCTTCTCCTTCCTAGGGCTCATTAAACTTACTAGGTCGGATTCATCCAAAGGATGAACTCATAGTGAAAGCACATGCTATCCCCTTCAAGGTTAGGATAAAAAATAATTGGTGTACCTGCCATAAATGGTGGGGGGAAATTGGAAATTTTATTAGTTGTGTTGGCAGCTCACTCTTGAACATGAAAATTTCTACTTCGTATCAGGTTGGGATATCCTCCTTTTCATCATTGACCTTCCCGGGTTGGGCCGTTCATTTTTTCCTTCCATTTCATCTCTACCATGTCATCATGACCACCGATCGTATGGATCCAAAAGCTACCAAACTCTAAAATTGTGTCACCGATATGTTCAAGAATTAGTCCCTCTACAATTACACTTACTCTTGATTCTCTGTATCATCTGAAATCATTTGCATCCCTTTGTCTTTTGTCAATTATGTGGGATACATCATGGCCCTCCTTCGACATGGTTGCTTCCTCTTGACTTCAGCTCATTATCTAGGAAGTTGGCAAAGAGAATCCCTTCTGGTACCTGTTGTTGGGAAAAGTATCCAATTCGGAATGCCCCTATCCCACTCTAAGGTGTGATAGTGCCTTAGCAACAAACAAGGAAAACTATCCGAGTATTCTTCTTTATGAAATGTAAATGGAGAAGAAGGATGTAACTAACCTGTGTCTTTCGCTACCTTGTCGATCCAATCACTCTCCTCTTTTGCTTGTTTCTCGCTGCCTGCTCCTTCACTGGTCCAGCTTCACCAAGTTCCTGCAAGATCACAAGAGAGGAAAACTACACAAAAGACATAGATTTACATTCATAACTAGTTTAGGATCAGATATAAACTAAATATGCAATATAACAAAACATCATTGATATACAAGCATATATGAGAAACTCAAATAGCTTTATTGATATGATAAGAAAGTCCAAGAGGAGATACAACTAAGTGAGTCCTGATCCAGCATCTACCTCCCAGCAAAGGAATCCCTTCCTCTCCTCCAACAAAGCATAAATCACCCAATGTACTAATCTCAATCTCAAACCAACAACAATTCTCTGCAAAGTACAAAATTCCAACCTCTTGGATCTCTTGGGTAGGGATCCATATATACATGTAAGCAGAGAGGATGAGTAAGCTTATGTTTTGACTTGTGGCTTCTCTCTGTCAGTTCTTGCTTCCACTTGGAGGCTGAGAACCTCTTACTCATCACTTGGTCGAATTCATTGAGGCAAGTGTCATTGGAGAAGATTATGGAAGCTTCCAGGGTCTTTCCACCTCGTTGAATGAGCTTTCCATTTGTCATCTCCCACTTAGCGCACCCTGGTAGTGCATTTAGGTGTGTTGCAACACACCTAGCTAGTGTACTATGGTGCACTGCAACGCAGGAAGCTAGAAGAGCTTCTAAATTGATCCTGAATTGACTGTTTCTGAGTGGTTTTTGGTGGAGAACTTCTGGGAGAAGCTGTCATTGGTTGACCTTTTTCCTTTAGGGGTAGGAAAAAATCTTTTAGGGACTTTGGATCCCTTGGATTGTGGACATTTCATGCTCAATGCTGTAAGGCACAAAAATGTCTATAACAGTTGCCCCCTAAAGTATGAGGCCGTTTATCGGGTGAAATGCTTTATTAGGAGGATCCGAAGTTCTTTCAATGCTGGGAGGAGACCTGTAATAAGATACAATACAATACATTATTTTTCATACTGCTTTCATGATCTAGCTGAGGCGGGCATTCCCATGCTTAGCTTTATAAATTCATTTTTCTGTACATAGAACAGACAATCGTTTGATGGTAGACTGATGATTTTGATGAAATCATCATCCTTTTGGTAGGATGATTATCTGTGCTGCAATGATGTACGTGTCAATGTCTTTGTTTTTCCTGAATATATATCGCAGCCCGGATGGATGAAACTAGATCCGAGGTCTTCAATCTCACCCGATCTTCACTCTAAGTACAAGTCAATCCATGTGAGAAATGTTCTGAAGTCGAACATGGAAAGACATCGCTTGATTACCAGTCAATGATGTAAACTGTTAACAAGCACGAGAGGAATCGCCGATAATGATAATGACCCTCAAGGTACTGCAGTACAATTCACGTGGTGTGAATAAAGGACTTGCCGTCGAACACCACGCAAAATCTTTTGGTCGAAGGTCATTGATGTATACCTGTCACCGGAAGTGAGAAACTTGCCATTGAGGCATGCAAGCTTCAAAGTACTGGAGGGGGTGTTCCTAGATCAACTTCTTGGATAATGAGCTGATGTCGACAAGAAGCAATCCGTCAAAGGAGGGCCTTAATGTATCCCACATCAGTGACACGGAACGGAGCAAATGATTTTGATGGAGGTGAAAACGATCTGATGATATATGGTTTAGGGTGGCGGTCATGAAAGAATGAAGGATAATGTATGGTAGTGGATGGGACACGGTTGACTTCTCTGGATGACTTCTCTTGAACATATTAGCGAAACTTGTGTGATGGATCGATAGCATTTACCCCAAAGGTGGATGGTATGGCGAGACCATGGTGATGTGACCGGTGAATGAAACAACCCAACCCGACTCAGGCACAGAGTGGAAGTGTCATGTTCAAGAGTGACTTGCTACCAATAAAAGTTCTTTGAGTTTCTTCCCAATTTTCCCCAGTCATTTCTGACCAGTACCTCTTTATTTTTGTCAAGCTTGAGGAGGATAACATATGCTTGTTCTATAATTTGCCCTTCGGGCAAACCCATCACTATATTTTAACGAGCCTAGCGATAATGAAACTCGTTCTCGTCTAAAGACAAGTTTGTCGCTATTAATCTTTTTAACGAGTCTAACGACAAACATAACTCGGTCCTTTTCATTTTTAGAGAGTTTGAAAAGGTACGTAAAGATAACTCCAAAGTTCCTTTTTCGTCATCTAATCCCTTAAGTCCGAAAAAGTATAAAACAATACAGAAGGGATGAATTTTCGATAGTTTTAACAAGCCGAATAAAGCAAGTGCTCGATCTTTTTGTGCAATAATAACTCAGGTCCAAAAAGATTAAAATCTAGAGGAGGGATAGCACTTCCGGTCGCTTTAACGAGCTGGAAGGCCAAAACTCGGCAATCTTTTCATATTTTACGAGTCAGATGAAAAGAGCTTAAAGAAGACTCGTCTTTTGAGGAACGAGTGATAAGACAGGTAGCAGCTGATTCCAGGTAAGGGTTGGAATTTTCCAATCACGGCAGTGTCACAAGGATGGCTAGTGAAATCACTCTTCGCAGCTGTTCCTCAAAATGGGTAAACAATCAAATGGAGGTGAATGATCGGCCAATGCAAAAGTGGAGGTGACGGTGCAAACACGACCAAGGCTTTAATGGCTGATAAATTTTCATTCACGGTGGTTATTTACCAGAGGATAGTTCATTTTTTAACGAGCTTAAATGCAGATTGAAACACTTGCTCGGTCTTATGTTTATTTTTTAACGCGCATGAACTATGTTCTAAAACTGCTCGATTAATCCAGTCATATGATAAGAATGTCTCTTGTAAGATTCCATTTTTTATGGAGCTTGCGTCTTACAAAGCTTTGCTCCGGAATCCTTTCTTTATGCAAGTTCGGAAACGACTATCCTACGAGTTTAAAGGGTTAGACCTACAGGTTTAAAGGGAGGACCTAAAAAATTAAAAAATAAATAGCCACCCGTTGCTTGCACTCCAGAAGGTTTGCATGCCCCCAGGTATAAAACAGAGTTTCGAGGTCTCCCTCTATTCGAGCTGACAAAACATTTGTTTTATCAGGAAGGGTCACCCTTTATTCGAGCTGACAAAACATTTGTTTTATCAGGAAGGGTACTACCTCTTACAGGTTACCCAAAGATCGTCTCATTTGCACAGCAAACAAAACATTTCTTTGGCGATGTCCACCGAGATGAACAAAGGTGAATGACGACGCCCGTCCTTTCACATAAGTTTGACAAAAGAATCTTATTCTAGAACAACCCCTCTTCCAATCACGGACGGGGTACGGACTAGTCATATTCTCCCGCGGAAACCTACCCTATACCCAAAGTTTTCCTGCCGAAGTAGACCAGGACGCATGCCCCGTGGGTTCCAGTCATATCCTTCTGAATCACTCGCACTCATCGGGAGGACGGACCGTGGGTTGAGACACTTATTGTGTGAAGAGAGCATTTAGGGATGGTATATGACTATTTGCGATGCGTGATCCGGGAAATGAAAGTTGGTCCACGAGCTTGACCACTCTTCCTTCGTGCGGAAAACACATTACTCTAAAGAGTGAGGAGACGATGGCTCCCATGCAATAAATATAGTCTCGTCCAAGGAGTAGGTTATAATCCAAGGGTCCTTGAACGACCATCACGTTCATTTGAATAGTCTTCCCTTTCATTGTTATGGGCACATTGGGGAGGATCCCTAAAGGTCGACTGGTTCCTTTACCGAAGCTTGTCATATTTCTCATTTCAGGCAAAAGCGTTGGCGAACCAAGCGCTTTCCAAGCAATAGAGGAAAGGATACTCACAGATGCCCCCTCATCAATGATGGTGCCAGCCATAACCATTCTGTATATTTGAACGATAATTCGGAATGGTATGCTTGCTGGCAACTGGGGTCTGCCTAGTTGGTTCTAGTCGAAGGATACAACTAGGTTGCTTGGTGGTGGGACCAAGTAGACGGTCGGATATCGCTCTGATGAACTTCCTTCCTGCGATAAAGGAATGGATGGATTGCCCCCGTGTTCATCGGAGTCAGTGTTGATGAAAAGAATCTGGATGGTGTCATCCTTATCATCTTCAGTGACTGTTCATTCGAAGATAATTCCTCTGAAGGAAAAACCGGGTCGACTGCCACCTCGGCCTTTTGACTTTCATCTGGTATGGATTCAGTCGGTTTATCCTCAATGATAGATGCTTCAACTAACCACTTAAGCAGGCCAGCTGGATTCTCAACTAACGAAGGACTTGGCAAGAGTTTTTATATTCAGGAGGAAGTTGTAACGGTGAAACCAGACAATCTTCCAAGACTCTTTTAGCCTCGTCTAAGAAGGGACAACGGTGGAGGGCATGGTTGCCTTCGCACAGCCTACACGGAGGTCTAGCCCTCCCTTTCTGTCCTGGAACTTCACTTTCGCTAGTTGGCGGTGTACTTTCAACATGGCTATCAGAGGTTGATGACACCGGATTGTGAAAACAGGGAGACCAGTCCCTTAGTATCCGAGGGATGCAAGGACAATCTCTGTGAAAGTGGTCTCCCTTGCAGATGACACATGGCGATTTAGGCCTAGTCAGTGCTGTGTGTGGATTTTCATCAGACGACACTTGTTTTCCCTTATTTGCCTTTGGCTCCTTCTTCTTTTTCTCCTTCTTCTTGTTTTCCTTTTTCTCCTTAGGAACTTGGTTTTTAGCTTTACCAGTCCCGTCATGCGAAGAGGAAGGAAGAGAGGAAGAATTAGAGGAAGTAGAAGGTTGGTGGGAAATTCTGGACTCGTCTAACTACTGATTCGACTGTTCAGGAATAGTGGTGTTCTGAACGACATTGGTTGAGAAGAGCCAGACCGGCAGGCCAATTGTCAGTCCTGGAAGCGACAATGTGGCCATATGGGGCGCACCAACATCTCCCCAAGAGGAGAAGGGACTAGGATTTCCACCAAGGGGAATTCCTTGGTTGGTGGGCTCCATTTTCTCAACCTAAAGATCAACGCAGGAAAAAGGGGTGATTGTTCTGTTTAAAATAAATTTTAACGACGCTTAGACACAACTTGCTTTTTCAATTTTAAAGAGTCGATAAAAAGCTAAAGATGACTCTAGTCTCCTTCGATTTTTAATGAGCCTGAAGTGACAAGTGCTCAGATGGACCTTTTCCATTAAGGAGTCTGAAAAGGAATGAAAGGGACTGCTCTGGAGTTCTAGGTAGAGGGTGTGCCAAACTTTTCGCAAAACCGCAGAATACTTTTTAGGGTACGGGCGGTCAATCTTCCCGAATGCTGTGTTCAGTGCATTACAATCAGTAGGGCAGCCGACACGGCTTCCTATGGATAAAGGTTTTATGCCTATAGGGGTCTCCCAATATATACTCGACGGTACATGGGAGCACAATCCGTACTGGCACTTATCGTCTCTCAGGAGGAATTGGCCAACCATATGTGAGGCGACCAGTGACCAGGTTTTACGACGCCGGAACACGTCTCTAGCCTATACCTCTATGTTGTGCGTTAAGTTACAAAGCGTTGTTAAGTTCATTCAATTTATTTTAGGTTGATCTTTCTTAGAAGTTTGCCTTTTTGGATCACCACGAGATGTATGATACAATTCCTAAATGCAGTCTAAAGATGATAAGCAAGCTTTTATATCTTTTCAACAATGAAAATCCTAGCTACAAGGGGAAAAGAAAGACACAATCTTTTCTCAAAGAGCATAGAGCACACTATAAATGCACTTTTCCTAAATCAACATACAAACTGTCAAAATGCAAATGCACATATGCATGTATTTGTTTTCACTTTCTTAATATTGATGCCTAAAAAGAAAGCTGTTGTACAAATTTGAATTCAATTTCAAGTGAATCAGCCAACCATCAGAGAGGCGACCAGTGACCAGGTTTTACGACGCCGGAACACGTCTCTAGCCTAGACCTCTATGTTGTGCGTTAAGTTACAAAGCGTTGTTAAGTTCATTCAATTTATTTTAGGTTGATATTTCTTAGAAGTTTGCCTTTTTGGATCACCACGAGATGTATGATACAATTCCTAAATGCAGTCTAAAGATGATAAGCAAGATTTTATATCTTTACAACAATGAAAATCCTAGCTACAAGGGGAAAAGAAAGACACAATCTTTTCTCAAAGAGCATAGAGCACACTGTAAATGCACTTTTCCTAAATCAACATACAAACTGTCAAGATGCAAATTCACATATGCATGTATTTGTTTTCACTTTCTTAATATTGATGCCTAAAAAGAAAGCTGTTGTACAAATTTGAATTCAATTTCAAGTGAAAACACAAACAAGCTTCTTTCGAAATCAACAAAGACGATTACGACACTTTATGATTTTGAAGTAAATACTTGTTTCGACACTAGAAATTCATAAATTCAAACCAAAAGACAAAAGTAAAAGCGTAATCAACTGTGAACAACAAACAAACTCACTCCTAAGATGAAAACGACACTTACGACAGGTCTAGATCGAAGGGCGACAGTATGACTAGTTTACTTTTGTAATGGGAAACTGCAAATGACATAACAAATACACAAAAACAAATAAAGTTTCTTTATACAACTGAGGCAGAATTTAGGCAAATAAAAGGGGTTTTCAGATAGGTACACACACTGATAACAGGCTGCAAAAACAGAGATACAACTGAGCAAAAGGAAGCAGGGAACCACAGCTGCACAAGGCAAAGGCTGATCAGCGCACCCTCAACACAGAGAAACTGAACTTCAGCACAGGTAGCCTTCTCGGGACCTGCGTTGAAATGCAGAACCTCTTCACAGAGTCTGTGCTGAAGCAGAAACGAGAATTGTTTCTGGGTTCTGGGTCACGGTTTGCAGTTTAATTTATGGTTTTTGGCCGGATAAAAGCTATCAATTAGGTACAATTAGAAGGATGATTTAAAGGAGGACTAATATCTATCACAAGGGGCTGTCAGAGGACTTGTGGATCAGCTGTTCAGATCATAAACAGGCCCAGCGAATGGACTAGAGTAGCATATCTCTACTTTGCATTTGTAAATGGAAAATGCAGTTCGATTCGGCACCCTTGAGTTTATGAGATGAACAACAATAGAAACACAAATAAACTAACAAGATACTCTCCCCAGCGAAGTCGCCAATTTGTTGTTGGGAAAAGTATCCAATTCGGAATGCCCCTATCCCACTCTAAGGTGTGATAGTGCCTCAGCAACAAACAAGGAAAACTATACGAGTATTCTTCTTTATGAAATGTAAATGGAGAAGAAGGATGTAACTAACCTGTGTCTTTCGCTAGCTTGTCGATCCAATCACTCTCCTCTTTTGCTTGTTTCCCGCTGCCTGCTCCTTCACTGGTCCAGCTTCACCAAGTTCCTGCAAGATCACAAGAGAGGAAAACTACACAAAAGACATAGATTTACATTCATAACTAGTTTAGGATCAGATATAAACTAAATATGCAAATATAACAAAACATCATTGATATACAAGCATATAGGAGAAACTCAAATAGCTTTATTGATATGATAAGAGAGTCCAAGAGGAGATACAACCAAGTGAGTCCCGATCCAGCATCTACCTCCCAGCAAAGGAATCCCTTCCTCTTCTCCAACAAATCATAAATCACCCAATGTACTAATCTAAATCTCAAACCAACAATAATTCTCTGCAAAGTACAAAATTCCAGCCTCCTGGATCTCTTGGGTAGGGATCCATATATAGATGTAAGCAGAGAGGTTGAGTCAGCTTATGTTTTGACTTGTGGCTTCTCTCTGTCAGTTCTTGCTTCCACTTGGAGGCTGAGAGCCTCTTACTCATCACTTGGTCGAATTCATTGAGGCAAGTGTCATTGGAGAAGCTTATGGAAGCTTCCAGGGTCTTTCCACCTCGTTGAATGAGCTTGCCATTTGTCATTTCCCGCTCAGCGCACCCTGGTAGTGCATTTAGGTGCGTTGCAATGCACCTAGCTAGTGTACTGGGGTGCACTGCAATGCAGGCAGCTAGAAGAGCTTCTGAATTGATCCTGAATTGACTTTTTCTGAGTGGTTTTTGGTGGAGAACTTCTGGGAGAAGCTGTCATTGGTTGACCTTGTTCCTTTAGGGGCAGGAACAACTCTTTTAGGGACTTTGGATCCCTTGGATTGTGGACATTTCATGCTCAATGTTGTAAGGCACAAAAATGTCTATAACAGTACCTTAGAGCTTTCATGCCCTAATGGTAAGTTCAACTCATTTTATAGCATGTTCGACTTGAACAAATTTATTCACATGTTAGGATTTGTTCTTTGATCAGGTCATTTGGAGCGTAAGACCCTGGCCTAAGCCTACCTAAGTCCAAGCTGCAAGGCGATGTGACATGATCATGTTGATATACATTTCTCTTTCATATGGATGGATGTGACCATACCATGAGTTTTTATATGTGATCCTCCTCATTATTGGATGGTTGTGACCATACCTTAGTTTCATTATGATCCTTGCTATTGGATGGCTACGCCCATGCCTTCGATTCATTTACATGATCATTCCCTGGATGGCTGCGTCCATACCACAATCCATGCATCATTATTCAGAGTTTTTAGTGATGTATATGTATCTATGATTTCTTGAATGTTTTCTGATGATGGACTCAGGTTCCCCACTTCCACTTGTAAAGCATTTCACCCCTCACTCTAGTTCTACCTTCATGCTTTATGAGGCATTTGTTACACATCATTTTACCATTGTCCCTGTACTCCCCGTAAACAATGCTAGAGGACCTCTATAGTGAACCCGACATGCTTTCCCATCATGAAGAAACTCCCAGTATGTCCCTCTTCATGAGCAGAATAATTCCCCTTCGCATCATTTCCCAAGAATCTTCCTTTTATCCTAGTTTACAAGACCAACGCTACTGACTAGTTTCCTCCTCGTGCCATTTTGAACAGATTAAAACTAGCCCTCACATGGTATGGAGTGACTGAGCCCTTTCCTAGTCATGCCGATCCTCTTTTGGAGTGAGGAAGCAGGATCATCACCAAGTGGAATACCGTTCTAAGAGATAGGCCCTCTTAATTAATTCTATCTTAAGGAGATTTTCCATAGGTTGTTTGTTTGTGGCTAGACACTCTCTCTCGGGCTAGAGGGATTGTTTGTGTCTGCACTGAGAATTTACCTGCAACATAGAGTTGGGCTAAGTATAATTCATCTTCTTCCTCCTTTTCCAGCCATAAAGATATGTAATGTTCTAGATATGGCTGAGAAAGAGGTTACATGACCAACTTCTTGGACATATGTTCATTTTTTTAGTCATGTTTCTAGCACCGCAACTAATGTAGGCATCAATAGTGGCTAACCAGGGCCTCCCAAGGATGAGAGGGTAACTAGTAAGCTTGGATTTAGGCTGGACAACTAGGAAGTCTGTAGGGTACTCCCAAGAGTAAGTGGAGACCATCATCACATCCTCCAAATCCCCCTCAGGGGTCATTGTGGAACGATCTACAAGTTGCAAGACTATTGTGGTATTTCTCAATTGACCCAGGAGATTGACCTTGAGCATGGTGTCCTTAGTCATTAAATTAATGGTAGCCCCAAGATCAATCAAAGTGTGTGGGAGAATGGTTCCATTGATGTTCATATCTACTATAGGGCTTCCAGGGTCCAAATACTTTGGGAAAATTACTTGCCCCAACATTAAGTCAGACACATGTCAAATGACATTAGTGGTAGGGTTGTCTCTTTTTCGCCTTCCTAAATGTTTGAATCACTTCTCCTTAATCAACTTGTTGTAAATAGGTACATCATTCATGGCTTGGAGAAGTGGAATCTTGACACATAGATTTTTTGATTCACCTAGAAGTTCATCCTCTTTTGGGGTAGGCTAGACCGGATGAGTTAATATCTCAGGAAAGGGTAGTGGATTTACTCTAGGAATGCTTTCCTCTCTTTCCTCACTCTCCCTAGGTGGAGGTATAGGTTCGTTGTTCAAGAGTATTGTCCCAGATCTTAGGTTGATTTCCTGAATCTCCACAACATAAGAAGGATAGGATGTCTCTCCGCTATATACTTGTTATGCCTATCTGTTGTTTGTGTTCGGATTTGGCTGGGCATGAATCTGGGGTTTTTTAGGTGGAGCAGGGTGTAAAAGCTGTGGTTGAGTAGGTGGTAAGGGAAATAAAGTTGGAGCATTGTTGTATGTGGGTCTTCACCCCTGGGGTGGTGCATTCCATTGAGGCTGCGGCAGAGCATATGGCTGAAATGACTAGCTGGTTAGCTGGGAAGGAGGAGGAGTAAACTAGGAAGGACGAGCAGGGGCCCCCCAAGAGGGAATGGATGTGGTTTGGTTAGGGTTGTAATAGGCATGGGATGACCCTTGGACGCTCTACTAGTATGGCCGAGGCCCATGAGTTCTGCTTTGATTTATGTAGCAGAGTTGTTCAGTCACCCCTTGAGTTCCGTGATACATAGCTTTTACTCCAAGTAGAGAATGACACTTGTCTGTGGAGTGGTTTTCTTTAGAGACCAGACAGACTTCAATTATATTCAATGGAAATTCATTCCTAGGGTGCCTCCTTGTGCATCCAGGGCATAAAATGGCTAAGGCTCTCTCTGCTTCCTCCTTCTTCCTCTTATTGTGCATAGTGTCCATCTGTAGGGAAAGGGTTTGTAGCATCTAACTCTTGAAATCTTCCAGCATATTTCCAATTTCACCTTTGATGGATGTATTCGAAGAGGATGGACTTACCATTGGTTGAATAACCCTACCCTTTTTCTTATCTTCCGTAGAATGATTCCTAAAGATAGTCTTGATATCTTCATAGGGTAGTTGATACATGTCCCCTCCTGCTAATAGGTTTAGGGTATCAAGAATATCTTCCCTTACCCCTTTGAGCAGGACTAGCTTCAGTGACTCAGGATCAAGTGTGCACCTGGCCCTTTTGTAGGTAAGCTAGAATCTTTCTTCATAATCCTCTAGGGATTCATCATGCCCTAAGATCATCCTAAAAATTTCCTCTTTAGTGTATTTGTACCTACAAGAGTCTTGATACTTGTTTTTGAAGGCTTGCTGCATCTGAGCCCAAGTTGTGATGTTATCCCCAGGTAAACCCATGAAACAGTGCAAAGTTGCATCCTTGAGAGTGGATGGGAATAGTTTCAACTTCTGCTCATCATTGGTGTAATCATAGGTTCTACATATGACATCAAACTCAAACATGAAATTTTCTAGATCTTTTGAGGTAAGGCCATGGAAATGAGTAAGAGGAGAGGGGCTTATATTCTTCGTCTTGGTATCCCCATTAGTTTCTATGATGGGAAAGGCACCCTCAATTCGTTTTCTATCTATTCTGTGATTTCTATTTTCAGTGATTAGGTCAGTTGGAATGTGTTATCCTTCTTCTTCTTCCCCTGTAGGCTCTTCAAATATCTTTGGTTTCTCACCTAATTTGTCCTCCAATTCACAGCCATCGAAGAAGAGAGAAGGTTGGATGTTTGAAGCAGTGGGGGTATTTGGTAAAAATTTCCCTAAGTTATCCATATTCCTACGAGGCATGAAAGAAGTGTTTTTTTTTTTGTTTTGTGCTTTCTCCAAGCTTTGAGAGCAATTGCATAATTGAAATTACAAACTGAATGGAAACTAACTGACTGAATGAAATCTCACTTGCAGAATGGAAAAGAAAGAAAAGAATACAAAATGGAAAAGAAAGCAAACTAAATTACTTTTGTAGAAACGAAGCTAATAGAAAAATGTTAGAGATAAGAAATGGAAGAAAGAAATCAAAAATCACATATTACTTAAAAACCTCCTTGACAACCATGCCAAAAAGTGATGAGCACCAGTATTGCAACAAGAATGTTGCAATTCCTGGGGCTACCAACTTTACTTTATCATCCCGGGGTTTGTACAAACTTGGAAGTGACAGTGTTGCATACACAAGTAAATGTGATGGGTCCGCTATTTGTCATTGCTAATCTGGCGATAGACCACTAAGATTTTTCAAACTAGAATTCTATTGATTATGAAGAAGCTTGATTTCCAATGAGGAAAATGGGAATCTACACTAAGAGAAAGCTTGTCTACTGCAGTAAGGAAAGAGACTGAAATCAAATTATTAAACACACCATTTTTCTAACTAACTTCTAAGAGGATTTGCTTCAAAATAATGTTAAGTTAACATGTATTCAATCCTACTATCTTAGGCATGAAAATTGAAACATCAAACCTTCTACTGATGTGCATGTAAATGAGAAAAATAACTTTGTTTTTCTTTTTGTCCTCTTTTGTGTGAAAGTGGGAAAGCTAAATTCTGTTGGTGATGTGCTAGGTGGCCTAGGGATGATGGTGAATGGTCAGAAGGCTTGGGAGGCAAGCAGGGTTCCTTTTCTATCTTCCTAGGGGCTTTATCCACAATTCGGCCTCAAAACAGGCCACTACAGGTCAACCTATAGGATATCCTAATGCGTTCTATAGGATGTCCTGAATTCCTACAGGATCCCCTGTGTTCCTACAGGATACAACTGAGAGAGAAGGGAGGGATGTTGAAGGTGATGTAAGGCTTCAGGAAGGTGGATGGTGGATGGAATGAGGCAAGGGTGTGCCTAGGACTCCTTCAGAGCTCAAAAACAGAGTTGTGAGATGGCTGGATTTGCTCAACAAGCTTGGAGAAGTATTCTTGTAAAATGTTGAAATTGGTGATGGTTTTAGTGAAAGAAAGTGATGACCGTGGATGGATGAGGTTAGGATGGGGTTGTTAATCATGAAATCTCTATGTACCGCTAAAGGTCCTCCACTGCATCAACCATTTACATTTATCCATAAATCATCTAAACAAGAAGGATTTCACTTAACTAGGGAAAACAAAATTTCATGAGCTAGCTGCCTATTTCATGCATCGGAAGAACTTGTAGAATAATATGAAACATTGATGAGATCTAATGTAATACTGAGGATAGAATAAATGATAAATAAATCCTATTCTTGCAAGCTAATCGAATGATGGCCTAGGTAACATAAAACCCTAAATTCCATGAGAAAACAAAATTCTATCTTTTTGGGGCTGCATAAGAGTTCTTTCCTCAAACCATGATCCCTGGAGGGAGGAGTGAGGCCAAATCCACCTACTGACAATTTTTTTATATTCCTTTATCTCTTCTAAGCTACTGCTAAAGTAAGGCACAAATGGAAGCAAACTAATCAAATCCACATCTACTTGCAATGAAATAATGCTTGTTGAAAAGGGTGCAACAAGAAATGCTAAATTCAGGAAGTGCTAAAAATAGAACTGCTAAAAAAAGCACTTCTAAAAATAGTAGTTTGTCCAATGAGCATTTTGGCCACCTTGGGTGAGAGGTGAAACTGCTAAAAATAGTATCTTCTAAAAATAGCATTTTTGGGTCCCTTCCTATTTATAGCAGTCCCTTGTCTATCTAAAGGAAGTAAATTCAAATTTAGTCTTACCAGCAGTTTGGAATATTAATTAATTAATTCTCCATGAGTTAATTAGTTAAGGAAAATCAAACTTGAAGTCTTTGTAAGAACATGCAATAATTTCTCCATTGATTGGGGAATGTGTCCTTGATTTGGTCCACTGATTGAGGAATTAATAATGAGTTCTATATTGAGAGGATCACTTGACTTAGTTTAACTTAGTTAAGTTCAGTTAGATTAATTTAACAAGTTGTTAAATTAATGAGATATAGTTTGTTGATGCTTCCATGCATGTGACAACTATTATTTTCAGATAACTGAGTATTCCCTCATGGATAACCGATGCATGTCAATTCAGACAGAGACCCAGTTGAGATCAAAGAAGGGACAATGTACTATCAGTTGGATGAATATTTTTCCTATAAAGGAAGCTCATCCATAATGAGGATTTATCTCCTTCAAGTTTTTGCAGTTAGATGAGAGGTTAGTGAGTGTGTGAAGAGGCCAATTCACACAGGTGGCAACACTGGACCCCAAGGGAAATGCACAAGGAAATAGGAGGCTTGGAGGGTAGAGGAGAAGGATTGTGAGAAGCCTTTGACTGTCTATGAGCAGCAGAGGGATTGTACTGAGAGATGGATAGCTTCCAAGCTAAGGCTTTGTGTAATCCAGACTATATTTCCACTTGCATGATAATACAGAGATGGGGTTTTAGGGAGGTGCTTTCCCTAGGTAAATTCTTCTATGTTATGTGTGATTGGTTCCTTCTTATCAGTTATATGTGTTCTTATTGATGTTGCTCATGGTTGATTAAGCTTCATCTAAATTGTTGTAGAAGTATATCAAGTGTTTTGATTTAGTACATTGCATTATTAGGTTGATTTACAGTGGGAATTTATACATGGTATCAGAGCTACCTGATTTGTAGAAAAAGTTCTACATGTTATCAAAGCTAGCTGATTTGTAGGAAAACTTCTACAAAATTCTACATGGTATCGGAGCACAGGTGATCAAGGAGAGAATAGTATGCTGAGAGGAGATTTCAAACTTTTGAGTTTTGGGTGGAGAGTTTGAAGAGCAGATCTAAAAAATTTTGTACAAAAAATTCAGAAATAAATAACAGATTTGGATTCCTTGCGGAAAAATACCCAAAATAATAAAAAAAACTAGCTGAATAAGAGATTGGATGAGGGAGATATCGCTGATTTAAAATCAACTCTTTTCTAGAAAATTTCGTCACGGTGGGAAAGTGGAAATAGATTGGTGTGCTAGCCAAGAAACTGTATGCACTTGAGGTACAATATGCATGCGAAGCCTTGAGGAGCAAGGCAAAGGTTAGATATTTCGTGGTTGAGAGGAAGAGTAAATTACCTCTCAACATGCAAAGCCAGAAGAAATCTTAGAAAATTGTCGACGAGCCACAATTGGTGAAGTAGCTTCAGGAGGTTGTGGAGCAACCACAACTGGGGAAGCTGAGAGGAGATCGAGTAGAGACATATACTCATGTAGAGACCTCTAGGAGGGGAAAACTTCAAGCCAGGTGGGCAGAGGGATCACATGCAACCATACCTCTAGGTAGAAGGTGGGGCAATATAGAGTGATCGTCCCAAGGAGAAGGGGCAGGATCCTTGAGGTACCCAACCTCTTGGATGAGACCCTGTTATGGGAACCCTAATGTGGAGTAGCAGGAACTGACTGATTGGGTAGAGACAGATGTGGATGGAGCAGCAAAGAGAGCTACAGTGCAGAGAATCCCAAGTCAGTGCAGAGCATGGAGCCTGCAACAATGCGAGAGGCACAAGTGTGTTGCACAGTGCAGGGTAGCACAGAGAAAGGTGCAATGGTGCGAGATGCATGGAGATGTTGTACTAGCGCAGAGTTCAGAGAGGGAGCACTTGTCAGCAGCAGGTAGATCTTCAGCATCAGAGTATGTTTCTAGCCCAACAGAGAGGCCAGTTGGGAGTTTTTTTTTTTTTTTGTTCCAAGTGTTGCTGGAGCAACTGCACTTGGTAGATGTGTTGGATGCAGAAAATTCCAGAGTTACAGGATCGGGTTCGAGAGGAAGCCTTCTTGTTGAGAGGGACCGTTGAAAAGTGTACAACAAGAAATGCTAAATTTAGGAAGTGCTAAAAATAGAACTGCTAAAAATAGCACTTCTAAAAATAGAAGTTTGGCTAATGAGCATTTTGGCCACCTTAGGTGAGAGGTGAAACTGCTAAAAATAGCATCTTCTAAAAATATCATTTCTGGGTCCCTTCCTATTTATAACAGTCCTTGGTCTATCTATAGGAAGTAAATTCAAATTTGGTCTTACCAGCAGTTCGGAATATTAATTAATTAATTCTCCATGAGTTAATTAGTTAAGAAAAATAAAACTTGAAGTCTTTGTGAGAACATCCAATAATTTCTCCACTGATTGGGGAATGTGTCCCTGATTTGCTCCACTGATTGAGGAATTAAGGATGAGTTCTATATTGAGAGGATCAGTTGAATTAGTTTAACTTAGTCAAGTTCAATTAGATTAATTTAACAAGTTGTTAAATTAATGAGATATAGTTTGTTGATGCTTGCATGCATGTGACAACTACTATTTTTAGATAACTAAGTATTCCCTCATGGATAACTGATGCATGTCAGTTCAAACAGAGACCCAGTTGAGATCAAACAAGGGACAGTGGACTATCAGTTGGATGAATATTTTTCGTATAAAGGAAGCTCATCCATGATGAGGATTTATCTCCTTCAAGTTTGTGTAGTTAGATCAAAGGTTAGTGAGTGTGTGAAGAGGCCAATTCACACAGGTGGCTGCACTAGACCCCAAGGAAACTGCACAAGGAAATAGGAGGATTGGAGGGCAAAGGAGAAGGTTTGTGAGAAGCCTTTGACTGTCTATGAGAAGTAGAGAGATTGTATTGGGAGCTGGATAGCTTCTGAGTTAAGGCTTTGTGTAATCCGGACTATGTTTCAACTTGCATAATAATACAGAGATGGGGTTTTAGGCAGGTGCTTTCCCTGGGTTAATTCTTCTGTGTTATGTGTGATTGGTTCCTTCTTATCAGTTATATGTGTTCTTATTGATGTTGCTAATGGTTGATTAAGCTTTCGCTATATTTTTTGTAGAAGTATATCAAGTGTTTTGCTTCAGTACATTACATTACCACGTTGATTTACAGTGGGAATTTCTAAATGGTATCGGAGCTAGCTGATTTGTAGAAAAAGTTCTACATGGTATCAAAGCTAGCTGATTTGTAGGAAATTTCTACAAAATTCTACAATGCTAAAGACAATTCAACCATTAATCTATGAAATAAAATAAGCATAAAAATACAATAAAAGGAGCCTTTGATGCTAGGTTTGGGCCCCAACCTAAGAGCTTTTGCCCTCTAGGTCAACTTAGTGCTGGATCAAGGAAACGCTCATTCTCATTATCAAAACAGAAAATTACATCACAATGGATGAACTCAAGAATGAATAGTCTTTTTACTACAAAAACTCGAATCCTAATGAGGCTCTAGGCCCCCTTATTTATACAATTGAAGTCTCCAATGACTTTTTTAAATCTAGGGAGGCTTAGCTCCTAAGCTCGAGATAAACTAGCTCTTTAACTGTCACTGGCTCGATTGGGTTTTGATCTCCATGACTTGGTTGCTTGTAACTCCGAGCTAGTGTGATTAATGGAGGAATATTCAATGAGTGAGGAGTAAATGAAGAGGATCTATCTCCTACAATCTCTCCTCCTTGTCTCATTCGAGTTTCAGCCCTACATTATTCCACTCGGCATAATATCTCACTTGGACTAATCTCATTAAGAAAAATACAATCAAAATATGTAAGCAATTATGAGAAGAGTTGCTTTGAATAAGCTAGGAGGTGTATTAAGGTCCATATAGTTACCCAATTTTTGAGGCTTGTCAACTTCATGTCCATAAGATTAAAATGGTATGGGTAGTTTCGAGGTTGTAACATGAAACAATGGTAGTGTTGGATAAATAAATATTGAATCATAATTGTTGCTACCTTAGCTACTATTGCTATTTATTAAGTCACAATTGGTGTTTCCTGCGTCATAGTTTTTACTCCCTCAGTCACAGTTGTTGTTTCCTAAATCATATTTGTTGTTCCTTCAACCACAACTATTATTTCCTGACTCACAATTATTGTTCCCTAAGTCACACTTTTTGTTTCCTGACTCACAATTGTTGTTCCCTCAGCCACAAATGTTGTTTCCTGACTCACAATTGTTATTCCCTCAATCACAATTGTGGTTTCCTAACTCACACTTTTTGTTTCCTAACTCACAGTTGTTGTTCCCTCAGTCACAAATGTTGTTTCCTAACTCACAATTGTTATGCCCTCAATCACAATTGTTCCCTCAGTTACAACAATTATTTCCTAGGTCACATTTGTTGTTCCCTCAATTACAACTATTTTTACCTCTATCACAATTATTGTTACCTAATTCATGGTTGTTGTTACCTAAGTCACAATCATTGTTACCTCAGTCACAACTATTGTTATTAGCTGATTTTCATGTTTGTTCTCATTTTTTTAATTCAACACCTGTAGGTCTTCCCCAAAAAAAATTCTCCTTAGTGAATGGGAAATATTTTTAATGTTTTATGTCCTCTTTGAAAAAATGATTGGGTTGTCAATTTATCTTTGTTTATCTATAAATGTAATCTTACTTCTAAGGAATAATTATGCAAAGATGATTTCGTCATGCCAACGTTCAACTTTCTTAATATGTGAAGTCCCTGATCTTCTAAAATTTATGATGATTACTCTAAGAATTGTACTTAAATATTTCCGTTAATATCTAATGAATTGTTCCTCAACCCCAATATTAACAAAGAAAAATATATTTATCAGTTGTCATTTTAAAGTTCTTAGTTTTTGAGAATCATGACTAGCCAAGCTGAAAATAGTTACTACAAAACGTTTTACGTCATCCGTAGCTCTTAAGGAGTTGACTTGCCACCCCATCTAATAAGTAATCTTTTGTTGATCAACAATAACCATAGTTGAATTTTAAACAAAAATAGTCAACTAGATGATAGGAGGTATCACCACTAGTTGACCTACTATGATCATAGGTCCTAATAAACTGACATTACCACTACAGGACAACAAGCTAGGGTAATGTCCTTCGATCGTAAAGCTAAAGGACAAGAGGTCTTATCACAAGCCGACTTCTTCACTTTTGTTACCTCACATGTATGACATTGTTATTAACTTGTTACGAACCTAGAAAAATGATCTTTAGTAGACATCTAAGTAAATTGAATATTCTCTTCTAACTATTTATTTATTTTTAATAGATGGGACATTGACATCTCAATGGGTTAATAAGACATCCCTGCCAAGGCTATCGATGCTTTTTGGTGGTTGTCATCATGCCTATGGTATAAAAGTTAATTCAATACTATGATCTACTTGGTTACATTATTTTCTCAAAACTAATTTCCAATAAAGCCTATTATTGCATATATAACGTTTTCTAGAACTCATGGTTCATGGGGTAATATTTAATCAGTTCTTAGATGGAGATGCCTATGGTTTATATCTATCATTGAGTTATAAATATTAACTTTACATGTCAGGATTGAAACTTTTAGGACATTTGATATTTGACATTTTGTATAATCTAATCTATCATTCGTTTATTCTATAAGTTTCATATATTTAACCAAAGATAGTTGCTTTTACCAATAAGTCTCCATTTATTCGTAGATTAACAACACTACTATTATTTTAGGGAAGAATAAAGAAGCCTAATTCTGATTGTGAACGCCAAGTAATTGGTCAAATAATTAGGGGAATTTTGAGGTCTAAAATGGGTCTCCTAAGAAAAATGTACAACCAAAATAAAATTTATAAGAACAAATAGGATTCAAGATGACGATGTCAAACATGGGGAATGATTCACCATTTTTGAAGTAAAAAAGTAAAATTATTAAAAAATAATAAAATAATAAAACTACTTTTTCAACTCGTATTTTCAACTTGTCTCCCTAGGTTTTTACTCAAATCTCAAGTGGGAGTTCTAGATGGATACAAAATTTAATTCCTCATCCAAGCAGTACCCATTTTGCATAGTTTCAATGGACCCTGCTACACGAACATCATAAATACATGAAAAAAACATGATTGGAATCACGTTTTTAATGTATTTCTCATTTTTCATCTAGTAGGGTCCATCGAAAGTATGCAACATGGGTAGTCCTTGAATGAGAAATCCAATTTTGCATCCAACGAGTGTTCCGCTCTAAATTTGAGTAAACCCATAGGGATATAAGTTTCAAATACGAGTTGAAAAATAGTTTTTCCTTTCTTCCTCTAAAATTTGATGATGTAATCTAATGTTATTTTATTATTTCCACTATTAATTTATAGTTTCCTTAGGAGGCACATTTAATACCTCAAAAATCCCCTAATTCTTGAGAAGAAAAGATCGATATAACTACTTCTCACCATTTTTGTGCTCATAACAACCAAAGCTTATGGGTATAGGGAATGCATATGTTGTCATCATTTTTACTCTCTTTTTATATTTCACTTTTATCCATTATTATCCCATGACATTGACAATATGGTTATGTCACTTTTATATATAATTGAGGTGATGAATTACTGATTGAGGCTACTCATGACATGCATTATAGAAATCTTGATGACGAGGAAAATAATTAGTTTAAGGGAAGGAAACCCTCGTACACTTTATGATTACATTTATTCAACTTGCATGGCTTCCTCCTTCAACATCACTTTAACAACAACTCAAACTACATTAGTTTCAACAAATATTAGTCCATCCATGCCATTCCACACTTTCATAGAGGTAAAACTTGAGGTAAAATAACATAAGATTTTGATTTATTAAAAGTTTAGGAGAATGTCATGAAAAACCACTAAGCATTACTCATTCATAAATCATTAGTTCCACTTCTTTACCACTCCAAATTTATCATGATTATGTCATTAATACTCTTTATCATCCATTACTATCCTTATTCATTCTCAAAACCTCACTTATTCCTTGTTGTTATACACCAAGTTGAGGTTTCAACAACGATTGTAGTAACCACCTCAATTTGTTTTCAAGTGTAGCATGAGGGCATGCTAATTCTCTAGTTTCAAGGAGGAATTGCTACGCATGATGGATGTTTTCTCCTTGCTTCTTCATTTAAGGCATACAATTTCATTTTTATACAATGAAAAAATTGATTCACGTATATCTTTAAAACCATGAGATGTATTCTTGTGATTTTTTGATAGAAAGAAGATATTATTAAAATACACAAACCCAGGAAATTTCAAGCTAAACCAATTTGTAAGACTCCAAAAATCATGCATTGTCACCTACAACCATTTCGATGATAGATTGAAATCTGTGAATTGGATTTCTTTGAGTTTTGGTATGGAGAAGCATTAATGTAATAGGAACCAACCTGTAAAATTTCACGCAAAATGGATTTACTGTTTTTGAGAAATTAAACATTATCATCTTCAACCATTTTTCTTATATATCAAGATCTTTGCAACAAATAGCTCTGATTTTCGATGTGGAGAAGCATTGATATAATAAAAATCTTCCTGCAATATTTCAAAAATATAGGGTTTGTAGTTTTTGAGAAAATGGTTAATGAAGTTTGTTGTTACTTGTATCATGTTTTCTTGCAACTTCATACACATATGGTTGAAAGTCAATGTGCAAATTGTTACAACTTCACCAACATTGCTAGAATTGAAAAACCATTATTTTGAAGAGGCTTTTGGGCAAGAATTCTTATGTTCCATCAATATCATGAGTTGGGTTGAGAATTTTGATTGATGTATTATAAATTGGTTGGTACAAAGGCATTGGATTGCATGAGCACATGCAACATGTTCAGTTTGGGGGAGATGTTGGGCCACTAATTTGTCATTATTATTATCACTTCTTAACATCCATTTTAGTCAATTCTATTGTTCTTTTATCATGTTATTTATCATAATTTATTATATAATTACATTTTATAATTATTTATGCTCTTGTGGATAAGTAATACTTATTCTCCTTTATTTTTAATAAATTGATGATTATTAGTCATGATTTTTCTAATGGTGGTTTATTTATGAATTTGTTATAACATCACTCCTAATTTTAGCCTCCAAGATCTCTTCTAGATTGAAAATTTGATCTTCAAATCATAACCAAATATTCCAACTCAAAAATTCAGTGGGATAAAAAGTGACATTTTTTCATTGGAACTTTCAAGCAAACAAGGAAGAACCTTGAAACTCCAAGACACATGTTTTGTGTAGAATATACCAAATTAGTTTTCTACTGAGCATTTTTCTAAAATACAGTATGGATTAAGAGAAATGAAAGGTTCTCTGAAGGTGATTTTATAAGATTTGTTGTTGTGACCGTTTTCCAAATTCTCTCAATTGCAATACCAAATTTGACTTGTTCCGGCTGAATCATGATGGAGAGATATTTCAGATTTGATCTTGTTTATTGACATTTCGTAATCAATCCAAAATTATAAAGTGAAATCATTTTGTAATCAATTTAGATGTATTTTATCTTTTCTCTCTGTATATTTAAATGAAAATAGAGATCAAAGAGGAAATGATGGACAATTGTTGAATTTGAGGCAAAGCTAAGAACATGATTCTGGTGCATTTATTTCTCTGAAATATTTCAATCAAGGAAGCTATCCATTGACTTCTACGTTTTTTATTCTTATTTAGATCTGAATTATTTTTCAAGGGAGATTTGACTCTTTGGCAATTGGGCCCACTTCCTTGGACGAGGTGCTGCCTTGAACATGTAAAGTAGTTTAATTGTGTACTTTTTCTTTTTAATTAATTGTTGTTTCTTTTAATTTCAATTTTTGTTCCTTAAAACAAATTTTCCTTTATAAGTAATTTGTTGGTTGCTGCATTTTCCATATTTCTCGTTTTCTGCAATTTCTAGATTTCTATTAATTTACTACTCTAGATTAAAATTTGAATTTCCTTGGGTGAAATAGGTTAAATTTTCAATTCAACAAGGTGTGGTTTAATTTAGTATTGATTCAAGTCATGTGTTAGCATAATTCTTTTTTCTGACATTTACTTTCTACTTTTTAAAATAGTATTGTAATTCAAGTCTTACATTTTATTAAGCAATTAATTTACCCAACATAGTGGAAAAAGTGATGGTTAATGGTTAATTATGTGTTTTGGAGTAGGTTCTTGAGACTCTAGAGGATTAGGTTGGGATGATTAGAAGTAATAAAACTAGGTATATGTTCACCATGAGTTATCAATGGATTCTTGAAATAAAACTACCACAACATATATCCTACACCAAGATAAAAATCCATCAATGACCATTTCACCTAGCTAATAACACTTCAAGAAGTTCATGCAATGGCACTTTGATGGAGGACCCTTCTAATACCATGGATTAGCATAGCTTTGTACCTTGACCCAGTTAGGCCATAACTTTGGGTGGAAATAGTTAGGACTATGCATCATACAACTTGATTAGTCATATTAACTAGCTTGGATTTTCAATCTTGTCCATTAGACGATAATAATATGATATTCAATGGACAATATTAAAAGGTACTAAACCAATCACTGCTTATATACTTTCCACTTATTATACCTTAGTGGGAATAATTCATGCCCAACGTACCAAACCCACCCATGAGATGAATACTTTGTTGACATGATAGTGCAACATGGGTGCCACATGTCCCTCTGAGTTCATTGAATACGAGTTGGAATTATGATGAAGGTAAACCATAGTTAGAAATAAAGGGAAAAAAAATAACAAAATGTTGATAATTGTTTAGTAATTTATGATGATACAATCAATTTTATCTATGTAATTGAAACTACCTATTGAATTTATATACCATATGTAGCAGAGAGACTACCATAGGTTATTTGGTGCACGATAACTTCAAATCAAATTTTATGCTAATTGTTATGAAAATTTTGCATCAAAGGTTAGCAAAGTTGAATTTGATTCCATGTCTTCATTTTTATTGTTATTAAGTGTGAGTATACTAGATTCATCTTCTTTAGGAATTTTAATGTGTTGGATGAACTATTTTGTTAATGTGAGAAGTTCATAAAATAACCCATTGAAGAGATATCATAACCAATGAAGTGATTTGAATGTTAGGGAGCAAGGAAAGAGTTTTCAAGTGATAATCATTATAGGAAATAGGGATGCACTCCAAGTGATACTCGGGGTCTTCCCTTACACCATCACTAAGATTGGGTAACTTAAGTAGGTATAGAGATGTCAATGTCATTGTAATTTGATGAAGAATATTCTTTTAAATATTTTGCTGAAAGAGTTCCTAAAATAAGCGTGCATTCTTCCTCTACTACGGTTCTAGTTTTGAAGTATACAATAGCAACCGTAGGAGGCTCTATTATTATTGGGGTTTGCATCTCACTACCACCTTCCATTCATGGATTACAATATAAACCTGTGATATATGAAGGAAGGGTATGAAGCATGTTCATACATGGGTCCCAACTTCAATATTTGGGTTGCAACATTATTTCTTTGAATTTGTATATATGTGAGTAGGAGAATGGTGGGATTTATGCCTGTATTTCTAGCTAGTAAAATTTTCAAATTTATCCTTTAGCTATGGGTTATTTAGAGGTTTAAATGACTACTTATTTCTCATTAGATTTTTATTATGTAAATACTTTTCTAAGAAGGTAATGGTAAGAAAATTTAATGGTTCTTCAGTATGAAATTGACATTTCCTTAGTTCAAATTCAAATAAATTTGAATTTTTTTTTCTTTCTCGATTATATGCACATTTGGATCATGGTTTCCATGTAATTTTGAGACTAAGTTCAAAAGCACCATTGTATAAATGCAAAGAATCATCCATCTGAAAGACAAAGGAATGGTTGAAGGGAAAATTTAAACGTCCATTAAGCATAACTAAAGACAAAGATACTAGACAAAAGGAATGAAAAATAAATATTTCATCAACATAAGGTTTTGATAAAACATCCATAAATTATTAACAAGAAGGGTAATTCAATCCATTTGAGAGGATGAAATACCCTCATTCTTAGAACAAGGTCAAGTATCAATCCGAGCAAGGTGTTAACAAAGTTGAATGTTAGGGTGTTGCAAATAGTTAAAGCTTTCTTAAAACTATGGACCATGGAAAACTGTATATCTTGGCATATCAATGAAGCTAATATTCATACTTTAAATTATAAATAAGACAAATATGAGAGAGGAGCTCAGTCCGAGAAGTAAACAAGTAGAAATTTGGTGAGTAATAAAGGGATATTTCCATCTCTCAAAGCATAAATTAGTGTAAAAAAGATTAAAATAAAACGTGAAAAGTTAGGATACATGTGTGTTAAGAACATTATATGCAAATCGAAAAGAAACCTCATTAGTAAATTTTTATATGTAGTTATTGTCACATTTAAAACACCCATGATTATAGCTGCGTAGAAGTTATATGAAGCTTAAGTAAGGTTTTACAAAGGAGGCAATGAGGGTGGGATTGCATAGGGAAATAAATTATCTTTAAGAACTTCCAACTAACTCTAACACAATTATTTTTCTAACATTACATTTAACATTAAGATTTAACTAACGTGACCACCACGTAGCTGAGAGAAAGAAAAAATAGTTTCATGTAATGCAACTTGTCACATCCCTATGCTAGTGGTGTCATCCAACCACATGTAGTGGGATGCAGCAATGCCAAACTCTTTTGTTTTCCACTATGTTATCGGGAAAACTAGTGTCTATTCAGAGCTGCTAGTCCCACTACGACGGGTAGCTATCTTAGAAACAAACAAACTAAAGCCACTTGTGTTTTCCTTTATGAGAGATAGATGAGAAAGAAGTAGAGAGTACCAAACTCAGTCCTTCGCTTGGCTCCTTACTTGTTTCCTTTCCCCTTTGACAAAATCTCGCCACTCCTTCCTTACTTGTCTTGCTTCAAAGAGCACCTGTAGAGTCAAAGCAGCATAATAACATCAAAGCATAGAGATCTATCACTGTAAACAATATAGGATTAGATATATATTGACCATACAAATGCATATATCAACACAATATTAAGAGATACACAAGAATATGGAGGAAAACTCAAATAGATTTATTGATAGAAGTCGTAGAAGAGAGAATTAAAACCACTTGGTCTGACCCAGCGCCATCCTCCAAGCATGAAAGCCCTCTTCACCTCATACAAAGCAAGATCACCCAATAATGTCTTCAAAGAGAAACCAACAAAAATTCCTTGCAAATTAGATGTTTGCAGGGGGGTGAGTCAGCTTCTAGGATTTTGATTAGTGTCATCTCTCTGATAGTTCTTGGTTCCACTTGGAGATTTCATGATCTCTTACTCATCCTTGGGCGAATTCAGAAAGGCAAGTGTCAAATGAGCAGTTTCTAGAACATTCTCAAGGTCTCCACCTAGGAAACTGCTTCTGCCATTTTTCTGCTCTCACTCATCACACCCTACAGAAGGGCTTTCTAGTATGCAACACACTTTTTTCATGTGGTAGGTGAGATGCATCACACCCTTAGCACTGGGTAGTCTGTATGGTCCTGCTTTGACTAGTTCTGAGTAGTTTTTCATGGAGAACTTCTGGGATATGATGCAATCAGCTGACCTTGCTCCTTTAGGGTATGAAACAACACTTTTAGGGACTTAGAAGTCCTTGGTTTACGGACATATATGATTGGGGTTGTAGTGCCCAAATATGGCTATAACAGTTGCCCCCCTAAAGTATGAGGTTGTCAATCTTCTGATGTCGAGTGAAATGCTTTATAATGAGGATCCAAGGTTTTTCGAACTAGAAGTTGACCTGTAATAAGATACAATACAATACATTATCTTCATAATATTTTCATGATCTAGCTGAGGTGCGCATTCCCATGCTCAGCTTTATAAATTCATTTTCATGTACATAGGATAGATAATCGTCTGTGTGGAAAACTGATGATTCTGGTAGAGCCATCATCTTTTGGTTTGGATGATTATCTGTGCAGCAATAATGTATGTTTAATGTCTTTATTTTTATAAATATATCGCAACCCGAATGGATGAAACTAGATCTGGGGTCTTCAAAACTCGTTCAATCTTCGCCCGAAAGTACAAGTCGGTCCATGTGAAAAGATGTTCTGAGGTCGAACATGGAAAGACATTGCCTAATTACCAGCCAATGATTAAGCTATTAACAGGTGCGAGAGGAATCACCAATGATGATTATGACCCTCAAGGTACTGCAGTACAATTCACATGGTGTGAATACATGAGTAGATGTCGAACACCACGCAAAATCTTTCGGTCAAAGGCCATTAATGTAAACCTGTCGCCGGAAGTGAGAAACTTGCCATTGAGGCATGCAAGCTTCAAAGTACTAAAAGGGTTGTTCCTAGGTCAAGTTCTGGATAGTGAGCTGATGTCGACAAGAAGTGACTTGTCATAGGAGGGAACTAATGAACCCCACATCTACGACATGGAACGGAGCAAATGATTTCGTGGAGGTGAAAACAATCTGATGATACAAGGTTCAGGGTGGTGGTCATGAAAGAATGAAGCGTGAAGGTATTGCAGCGGATGAGACACAAGTTGGGTAGGTGAATTCTCTTAGTGACTTCTCTTGAACATATCGGCGACACTGAAATGGATTGGTAGTGTTACCCCAAAAAGTGGATGGTATGGTGGACCAATGGTGATATGATCGGTGAACGGAATAACCCAACCTGACTCAATCATGGTGATGGAGTGAAAGTGTCATGTTCAAGAGTGACCTGCTACCAATAATGTTTCTTCAAGATTTCTTCCCAATTTTCCCTAGTCATTTTTGACCAGTAACTCTTTATTTTTGTCAAGCTTGAGGAGGATAACATATGCTTGTTCTATAATTTTCCCTTTGGGCAAACCCGTCACTATGTTTTAACGAGCCTAGCGATAATGAGACTCGCTCTTGTCTAAATGGAAAAGTTTGTCACTATTGTTTTAATGAGTTTAATGACAAGGATAACTTGGTTCTTTTCAATTTTAGAGAGTCTGAAAAGAGACGGAAATGAAACTCCAATATTCGTTTTTCATAATATAATCCCTCAAGTCTGAAAAAGTGTAAAACAATGTGAAAGGGATGACTTTTTGATAATTTTGACGAGCCGAACAAGATAAATGCTCAATATTTTTGTTTAATAATCCCTCAGGTTAAAAAGGATTAAAATCTAGACGAGGGATGACACTTCCAATCACTTTAACGAGCTGGAGAGGCCAATTTCTCGGCAATCTTTTCATATTTTATGATTCAAACGAAAAGAGCTTAAAGGAGACTCGTTTTTTGAGGAATGAGTGATGTTTTCGAATAGCAGCTGGTTCCAGGTAATGTTTTGAACTTTCTCAATCATGGTAGTGTAAAGAAGGTGGTTAATAGGATCACTCGTCGCAGCTGTTCCTCAAAAAGGGGTGAACAATCAAATGGAGGCGTATGATCGACTAAAAAAGAGTGGAGGTGATGGTAAGAACATGACCAAGGCTCAAAAGATGATAATAATGCGATCGTAATGGTTATTTATCGAAGGTAGGTTCATTTTTTAATGAGCTTAAACTCTGGTGGAACATATGCTCATTTCTAGGTTTATTTTTTAACGAGCTTGAACCATGCGACAACATATGCTCATATTCGGTTTCATGTTTACACAAGCTTGAAACAAGAAACTATGCTTGTTATAAGTTCGCATGCCCCTAGCATAACAACGAAAATCGAGATGCATGCCCCCAAAGCTTCATTGCATTCAACGAGGTGGTTGGAATGAAGGTTTACCTTCGAGATCTTTGAAAGACTCGACTTGGATTTTATGAGATCGTAATCAAAGACTCGATTTGGAAAGGGAGTTGTTTCAATTTTTATTGAGGTTGACACAATAAAATAACTATCCTCATAATCCACCGTATTTACAGTATTTGATAGAAAATAAAAAATTGAAGGATGATTGAGGTTGCTAGAATAATCTTCGTGGTGATCCGGAAGATGGGAACGATGGTGGTAATCTTCCCATGGTGCGTCTCCTATCATCATTGACTGAATGATTCCTTCGTTTGTAGAATGTACATGTGACCAAGGAACTGAAGAGGTGCCATATTCCTTAGACCTATCTATCCAAACACTCGATGAGCGTTGATTTGGGTTTGCCCCCCATGCCAAGGAAATTGATTGCTACAATATTTCTAAAATGGCAATGATCCATGCTAACAAAATGTTCAGGAATCTTCCGAATCTTTTAGATATAGAAGATATCATATTGCAGGTTTCCACCGTGGCCACTTCCGCCAGATTACTCTGAGGCGGTAGGGAAAAAGTACCCATCAATGTAAGGTCTTTTAGCAGGCCTCCTCTGATATTTTGAAGCAAATGAGAGTTTCCATGGATCATCGGGATGCTTCCCGTAACTTGTGAACTATTGGGGAGGAAGGTATTTTGGTCAACGATTGTAATTCCTCCTTGAAAAGGAAACACAATCTTTCTAAAGTATGTTGACACAACAGTAGCCATAGCATAAATCGAAGGCCTTCCCAGTACGATGTTGTAATCGAGGTTTCCATCGATAACTTCAACATCAATTTCTACTGTTTTGCCCCTCAGTTCAACTTGCAAGTTACTTAAAATCCAGTACGGGGTGTATGTCCATCCATCAAATGCTTTTAATGTCATCAATGATCGCGACAAGAGTTGTGAGCCTAATGATTTCTAGCAACTCATTGACATAATGCATGTAGATGCCCCCTCATCAATAATTGTTCGATGAACAGCTTTGTTGAGGGCTTTCACTTGGATGAGGAAAGCAAGTTGAGCTGGTAACAGGGGTTCATATCTTTTATGATTAAAGGCCATAAGATTGGAATCCGCTGGGTCAATCCCACCTATTGCTAATAATAGAGCCTGCTTTTGGGAGGGAAAATTTTGCAGTACTTCAAGTGTCGACATTGTGGATGGTGATTGGGCCAGGTCCTCTACTATATTATAATTCTGTGCCACTCTGGCATGAGGATTAAATGTTGATTTTTGTACTACTCCCTTTGGCGGCTTTATCGTTTGCTCAAGAAATATGGGTGGCATAACTTTGGTCGAAGTTGTTGTCGAACTACTTGGTTGACCAGTAGCCTTGTTGTTCAACAGTTGTGGATTCCCGTAATCTTTATTCCTTGTTGATATCAAAGCATCATTTTTTTGTTTTGAAATGGATATCATAAGCACTTGGGATGGGGAAGCATTGTCGCCAGCAACCAGATTGGTTCCTGGGTTCAAAAATGTGTCAGTCAATACTACTGAAGTTCTTGAATTCTTAAATATTTTCTTGACTTCAACTTTGTATGGAAAATCTCTCGTCCAATGATCCTCATCGCATATGAGGCATGGCCAACTAGGTTTCTTTTGCCCAGAAGGGTTTGCAGAATATTTTTCAGGAGACAAATCATCCTGTTTCTTCTTTTTGCTCTTCACTTTCTTCTTGCCCACTGGTTTCTTTGGTTGTTTTCCTTTGTCGATCGACACGTCATTAACCTCTAAGGCTAGAAGTTCTTCATTTTCATTTTGACCAAAAACCTTACGGGCTTTCTTAGATGTAGCCTTTGTCGATTTCGTGCTTGTCGTACCTATCACGCCATCGCCGGCATGAGAGTCCTTGTTTGATCTAGGAGGAGGAGGAACGAAAAATTCTAGTCTGGGAGCATCAGGTATTTTGTCATAGAGCGTGCCATACTGAGTATAGATCAAATCTAGATATTGCGCATGAGCAATGCCTTGCTCCTCGGTGATGACTCCTCCCTTTGCCACATCTTCTGTAATAGAAGGTAACAATGACTTAATGAACCATTCAGCTAGTAGCTGATCAGGAACATATGTTTTTACCATTCTACGATGATGTCACCACTCATGAATATGATCAGATATGTGAGTGGCCGTCGTCTTCTTGAAATTGGTGAGAAGCTCTGTTCCTGTTTCGTACCTTATTGGTAACTGAAAATGGGTTAAAAAGGTGGTGGCAAGGGCGCCAAAGTTATCAAATGAAGCTCTAAACAATTCGATGTACCATTTTGCTACTGGACCAGTTAGCATTCACTAAAAAAGGCGAAGCCTAATCGAATCATCATTTAGAGTGTTGGAGAAACACCATAGATGAAAGGTCATCACATGATTCGACGGATCTTCACTCAGATTTCCATTAAATTTAGGAATATCTGACGGAAGTTTATGAGGAATTGCTGGCCACCAAGGGGCATAATCAATTGGATCATTTGTTAGTCGATTTAGATCTGGTAACTCTAAAGTCGCTATGAAGGGCAACTATTGATTCAGGTTCGACGAGGCATACCCAGGATAAGATGGGATTGCCTGAGCAGTGGGTATTTGCATACCAGCATAATGCATTTGATGTTGATAACTTTGATAGGGTTGCTCGGCATAACCAATTTGGGATGATTGATGATAACCGTTTTGAATATACGATTGCCCATTACTTGCAAAGTTTTGTTGCTCAGGTCGTTGGTACACTTGCTGGAATTGCAGTTGTTGATGTTGCACTAGCCATGGTTGTGAAACCATTTGCTACTGCCCAATAATGGATGTTTGACCAAGATGAAGGGTAATAGTACCCATTTCAGCCTAAGTCACTCCAGTTAAGGAGCCACTAACCAGCGATTGTTGTTGCATCGTGGAGACAAGAGGTTGTTGTATTATGACTTGCGAAACTTGAGGTTGGCATAGAATAGGCAACACTTGTACTTGAAACACCATCACAATAGCTAGTGTAGTGCGGATATTCGACACAGGTAGACTCGGTTGCATTGAGTATACAACTCTTGGTTTTTGAGCCAGTATTGGCATCCAACCACTGGATGTGATTCCAATTTGACCCGAATTCTGTTGTGAACTCTCATATGGTTGTTCTCCCGAAGGGAACAATGAAAGGGCATACTGCCCCCCATATGGTGGCAATCCAGTGCTCACAAGAAAGATTGGCCTTTCGAGATCGGATTGCACAAATTGATACTATTGTGAAGGATCAATTTGCTGAGACTCAACATAAGAAATTATAGATATCATTCCGGACGAACAAACGGGAATAGGCCATACTGTCAAAACAGTCTCTAGGTGGACTCCCTCTAGTGGTTCAAAGCTAGTTGGGATAGATGGTATGCCAATAAACATCGTCGGAGTGGTGGCAAGAGGTTTTTCTACCCCTGTATCGGATGACACAGTCCTAGATGTCGATGGTTGTCCAGACATATCGAGTCTATCCAAAAGACTTCCTAGCGATTCTACAGGAACTTGCGATGAAGGGGTATTAACTTCTAAAGTAGAAGGATATAGGTGGATCACAGTTCCAAAATGCGATGGAGTACTGGATGGAAGATCCTTCGTAATATCTTCTATAGCAATCAATCCAGGTGGAAGAGGTAGACTGTCAGGTCCGTAAAATATTTCTGGTTTCGAAGAAGGTATAGACTCTGCAACGACAGATGCTAGAGGGTTAACACCTTCCGAATCAACTCTAGATGGAGCTAGTTCAGGAATAGAAGTGTTTACTCTTACACTAGGATCAGTTCCAATGTCCTCTTGTAACTACGGAACTTCTTCTGTAGAGGCAGAGATACCAGAAATGTTTGGAGTAACTGGAGTCTGAGAGGATGTTGAAACACAAGTTTCAAACAAACCAGGAGACTTCGACACAGTTAAACGAGTTCTCTTGGCCTGGAATGGTTTCATTTTCGAAGTCAAAGATGGTTGACTCATCAGTCTCTGTGAACGACAGGGTTTTGATTGACTTTCTTACACGATTGCAGATTATTTGATCAACTCAAAATATGAGGGGAAAATGTTATTCTGAATTAAATGAATTTTAGACACCTTGACACAACTTGGTTTTTTAATTTTTAAGAGTCGAGAAAAAGCCAAAGATGACTCTAGTCGCCTTCAATTTTTAATGAGCCTGAAGTGACAAGTGCTCAGATGGACCTTTTCCTTGAAGGAGTCTTAAAAGGAATGAAAGAGACTACTCTGGAAATCTAGACAGAGGGATTACCAAACCAATCGAAAAACTGTAGATACTTTTTACGGTACGGTAGTCAATCTTCCCAAATGTTGTGTTCAGTGCATTGCGATCGATAAGGCAGTAGACACGGCTTCCTAAGGATAAAGGATATAGCCTATTGTGGTATCCCAATATATACTCGATGGTACGTGGGAGCATAAGTCTGTACTGGCACTTGTCGTCTCAAAGAGGAGGAATCACCCAACCTACGATGAAAGCGACAGTTACTAGGCTATACGATGTCGGAATACGTCTCTAGCCTAGATTTCTAGATGTTGTGCGTTAGGTTCCAAAACGTTTTTATGTTCATTGAATTTATTTTACAGTTGATCTTTCTTAAGAAGTTTTCCTTTAAGGTTCACCGCGTGATGTAGATATACAACTCCTAAATATGCACTCTAAGATGATAACAGTCGTTTACTCTTCTTTTTGCAATGAAAATCCTAGCTACTAAGGAAAGAGAAGTGAAATCCTTTCAACATAGAGCAGAGAGCACACACTAGATGCACTGTCCTAAATCAAAATCAACAAGCAGTCTAAATGAAAATGCACATGCATGTATTTTTTTTATGCTTTCTTAATGTGTGAAAGACAAAAAGAATGCTCAATACAAATCTGAATTATTTCTTCTTTCAAAGCGACAGTACTAACGATTTTCTTTAAAAAAAACCAGAGGAAGACAAGATGACACTTTGTGACTTTGAATTGAAAACTGCTTTCAACACTTGAAATACTACAAATTCAGATCAAATACAAGAGTAACAGTGTAATCAACTATCAAAAAGAGAAGGATTCTTTTCTTTGACTTAAAACGACACTTGCGACACTTTCAAATCAAAAGACGACATTTCGATTAAGTTAGTATTTTGTAAAGGAGAACTGTAAATGGCAAAAAATACATAAAAACATTCACAATTCTTTGTACAATGGAGGTTGAATAATGAAAAGGAAGGGGCTTTCAATAGTGGTCTACTGATCACATATAGGAAAACTCCTAAATAAAGCTGAAGACAGTGAAGAAAAAACCAAAATATGGAGGCAAAAACAGTCTTACCTGATCATCGCACCTGTAACACAAGGAAACAAGGATGCAACCCACCTATTACACATGGGAGGTGTGATGCATCCAGTCTGCCAAAAGGAGACAATGCGATGGTCCAGGAATGAGACTTTAACTTGGTTTTTGGTCACAGTTTGTAGCTTAGTCCAGGGATTTAGGTTGAGCTAATGATAGTCAGTAAATACAAAGTATAAGGGCTGATCTAATGAGGTTACTTGAGCTACCTCTAGGGCACTTAGGATGTTTGCAAGTCAGTTGTTCATTTCATAAACAAACCCGGAGATTGACTGAAGCAGTGTTGATCTACTTTGCACTTGCATAACAAATGCAATTCGAAGGCTAGTTGGCTTAGCTTCAGGCTCCGTCTGTAGTTTATGAAGCAAAAAAATAGATACAAGCAATCAAACTATTCGTTCCCCAGTGGAGTTGCCATTTTGTTATCAAGAAAACTAGTGTCTATTCAGAGCTGCTAGTCCCACTAAGATGGGTAGCTATCTTAGAAACAAACAAACTAAAGTCACTTGTGTTTTCCTTTACGAGAAATAGATGAGAAAGAAGTAGAGAGTACTAACCTCAGTCTTTTGCTTGGCTCCTTGCTTGTTTCCTTTCCCCTTTGACAGAATCTCGCCACTCCTTCCTTACTTGTCTCACTTCAAAGAGCACCTGTAGAGTCAAAGCAACATAATACCATCAAAGCATAGAGATCTATCACTGTAAAAAATATAGAATCAAATATATATTGACCATACAAATGCATATATCAACACAATATTCAGAGGTACACAAGAATATGGAGGAAAAATCAAATAGCTTTATTGATAGAAGCAGTAGAAGAGAGAATTACAACAACTTGGTCTGACCCAGCACCATCCTCCCAGCATGAAAGCCCTATTCACCTCATACAAAGAAATATCACCCAACAATGTCTTCAAAGAGAAACCAACAACACTTCCTTGCAAATTACAAAATTCCAGCCCGTGGATCTCTGGGATGAGGGATCCATATATAGATGTTTGCAGGGGGGTGAGTCAGCTTCTGGGATTTTGATTAGTGTCATCTCTCTGATAGTTCTTGGTTAGACTTGGAGATTTCATGATCTCTTACTCATCCTTGGGCGAATTCAGAGAGGCAAGTGTCAAATGAGCAGTTTCTAGAAGATTCTCAGGGTCTCCACCTAGCAAACTTCTTGTGCCATTTGTCTTCTCTCATTCATCGCACCCTACAGAAGGGCTTTCCAGTATGCATCACACTTTTTGCATGTGGCAAGTGAGATGCATCGCACCCTTAGCACTAGGTAGTCTGTATGGTCCTTCTTTGACCAGTTTTGAGTAGTTTGTCATGGAGAACTTCTGCGAGATGATGTAATCAGCCGACCTTGCTACTTTAGGGTATGAAACAACACTTTTAGGGACTTAGAAGCCCTTGGTTTATCGACATATATGATTGGGGTTGTAGTGCCAAAATATGTCTATAACACACTACTCAAGCTTACGGACTATACCTATTCCACACTTAGTCAAATTTAATTCAGTGTTTACAATGTAGTAGAAGTAACATTACTTCATTTAACTTGTTCATTTATCTTATTATCATACAGTGGAATCATAAATATCAAAATATACAGTGTATAGACATTTACATGGGAGGGGAAACTCCCTAAATAGTATTCCGAATAATATATAAAGTTTTTAATTTTACTTTACAAATATAATGTTTTACAAGTTGTGCAACCTTATAAAATCGACCTCCACAAATTACCAAAGTCACACGATAGTTGTGCACTAATTGTGCAACACATTCTCATCACACTGTTGCCTTATGTCTATCACATAGAACTATCCACACCAACTTGTTCACCGGAAACCCCAATATTCGATCTGCCAAACTTCTGTCATGCAACGTTCACCATTATTACCGCAGGGTGGGTGCATTGTCCAATCGTAGTGCCACTCACACACGACCTACCTACGCCGTGCCAAACGGAATCTGCCTAAACTATTAACTACATGAACAACTAGAACCTCTACATGCTTGTTCCTTCATCCTCCCTGTGACACGAATCGTTTACCCAAACTTATCCTTCACTCTGTGGCTGTGTTAACTCCTCGCCCTTCATTCCATTTTGTGTATTGAACGAATGTTTGGATGGTTTCCAAATGAATGGCACCCATTTCATATATATACGCTCAGTTGATTTATGAATAACCAAAGAGTCGTGACCCCTCGGTTGCACCTTGGGTCGGCCTGCCATACGTTCACCCGACCAACATGTGCACAACACTTGACACGCCTCCATGAACCTTCACATTTGTTGGTCTACCCACGAGTCGGCCCATCACACATTCAACCAGCCTATCTGCTCCACATGACAAGACACTTCACTAATCCTTCACCCGCATCGGCCATCAGTCTGCAACACGTCCCCCGCCCCACTAACCCAACTCGGTCGACTCGCTTTCCTAGTGACTCATTCACCCAGGAATTCATCTTCGTTTCGTTCAAACGCAACACTCATTATACTTGGTCGCTCATCCTGTTGGCTGAGCACCCACCCATCATGGTGTTCCCAATACATGCACTTGCCCATATGTTGTCTTTAACCAGTCATTATACATGTGTGAACCCTTAACCGAACGTCTTCCACATGAGTCACCTTTAACTGACAGCCTCCACCTAAGTCGCCTTTAACCAAACATGGGTGCCAGTTGCACATCATGGGCGCACGCACACTATGACTTCAGTTTTTCGACTCCCTTGGGCGCTCCCAAATCGAATTCCTAACATCCTCCCCCACTTAAAAAGGGTTTTCGTCTTAGACAACACGCATCACGACAAACTTCATCACCAAGATCAAAACGTCGCAAAGTGTCATCAACTCCACCATGAATGTCCATATTTCCCAACTCCTTGCTTCCATCGCATACACCTCCATCAAGGTCCATGACTCCATGTATTGGTAAGTCTCCTCAATCCATGGTCATCAACCACATCTATCATAATCCTCCATGTTTCTCCATCCTGTGGAAGGTCGTTCCTTCCAACTCAGCTACATGTTATCACTGCAACATATATCATGTCAATCCACCATGTATCATCATCATGTGAATCTCTACAATGATACTCCAACCCAACACAACATATCTCAGTAAAAGCTTGACATATCTCTAACATAGCTCGGTGCACTGCATGCCCCCATGCCTCGAACTAGTCGGGTGACTAGTCCAACTATCATGTCCAATGCATGATAATTCTCCTCCTCATGCCACCATTGGTCGTTCCTCCAACATCCTGTCACATCATCAAATTCATCAAGAATTCTCCCCATCTCCATCCAATGTTAAGTAAGCCATATCTAGGTCCATGAAGTAGTATCCATCCCATATGCAATATGTTTTCCATCAATTCTACCATCCATGTGCTTCCCATGGTTATGAACAGACAACCACATCCATCTAAGAATCATATCTATGTGAGGGCCTTCCCCAAATTCCCTTTTTTCATGGTGGTGCAGTCACCTCTCCCTCATCAAGGCACTCTACCCACCCATCTCCAAAGGTCTAGTGCATGACAAGGGCCCGAAAGTTGCCTCCCTAACTCCCATCCACCCAAGTGTAAGATTGGTGAAGTGCTCAAGTAGTCATACACAACAGCAATCTTCGCTTTTGTACATCCAAGCTTCTCAAGCTTTTCCTTCGTTAACTGAAAAGCATATATGCCCATAGCATACCTACAATAATCCACAATTCCAGGTGGATCTCTACCTGCATACTCCTTCCCTTTGCTTTCCTTAGAAGAAGCACTTGGGCCTCCTCTCACCTCAACACTATCTCGATGAAGACTCTCTGTAGAAGTCACAACTTCCTGCTTTGTGATGAGTGGAACCATCTTTCCACATCTATCCTTCTTTTTCTTCATGGCTCTCGCAACAAATTCAGTCGTCCTCTTCTCCTTCATTACTTGAGCCACACATCCAACTCCCCTTTTCTCCACATAGTCATGCTTCACATTCGGGTCATTCTCATATAAGGTCATCGAAGAAATCCTTGGTCTATATCCCAAGTGACTCTTCCTTACCATTGACATGATCATGGTTTTTCCATCGACTATAATGAAGAGTATATCACAATCCACCATTATTATGGCTTGTGTTGTTACTAAGAAGTCCTGCCCTAAAACCATAGTATGATCATCTATCTCAATCACCCTTAAATCCAAATTTCCAAACCATAAACCCACTCTCACTTTTGTGTTCTTGAAAACACCAGTCATGCCCTTCATACTAGAGTTAATAGCTTTGAAAGCACTCAAGTCCCTTCCCATTCAAGCCCTCTTCTCCAAAGATGTTGTTTCCTTTTTGCTAAGGAAACTTTGTAGTTCCTGTGTCAACCAATGCAGCAAAATTCTTCCCACATACGATCACCTGCACAAAACTCAACCTTAAGGCATATCCATCCTCCCTAGGCTTTGTCTTGCATCTTATCTCAACAACCTTATTCAACAAGTCCACCTCAGAGTTTTCATTTGACTTATGCTTCAACCTAACTGTCCTCTTAAAGTATGCAACTTCCCCTTTCAGTTCATTCGAACCTGGTGTAGCTTGGGTTCCATCAATCTTCTCTTCTTTCTTATGCTGCTCAATTGCACCTACTTGGCATACAACGACTTCCTCCACTTGGAGTGCACCCCTCAACCGTAAATCATCCTTCATTGAATGATAGTAATCTCCAATTTTGTCAATTTATTCAATCTCAACTTCCTCTATAACAACAATTTTATGATCAAGAAAGTCTCTCTTGATTTCTTCGTCAAGTTCCTTGACTTTATCCTGCAACTTGGCACTTTCCTCCCTTAAGTGAACTCATTCATCCATGATTTCTTGGAGTCTACAGTTTCTTGTTGTATCTTATTTCCAAGTTCCTTAAGTTCAGTAGAACTTCCATGAAGATATGTAAATAATCTGATAGAGGTTCACAGCCAATAAAATCTTTACCATCTAGCAATAAGTCGAAGAACAACGTGTATCGATGGATAATGAGGACCCATACTTACCATCAGGGGGTCTTTCAGCAAGCATGATCATGTCCCTCTTCGATTCATTTTCTAAATGAGAAAAATAAAAAGAAAAAAGAATGACTGGATCCTGGATCTCTAAAAATTGGATTGGAATTGAAAACTTCGAAATTAACGGGTTTTTAGCCCACGGATACCCAATTGACCAATTAAATCATCGTAACGAAGTTTATCCCTCTTGGATAGATAAACCAGAAGTTGCTTACGTTTGCTCAAAATTTTCCACAAACCCCTTTGGGATGAATAGTCTCTTCCGTGCAATTGCAGATGCTGGGTAAGTCTTAGGACCCGATTGGTTAAATAAAATACCTGAGATTCAACAGATCCTCTCTGTTTATCGGGAATCAGAGATGAACTAATGGAAAAATTATTGATCAGAAAAAAAAACACAAATTTTTCCAGGGCTTAATTTTTTTTCGAGTCAGAAAAAAGAATTAGATCCATTCTTTCATTTTCATGGTTCATATAATAATTCTGATTCGTTCCGTCCGACCATTTAAGAAAAAATGGTCGGATTCTTCCTATCTTCTTGGACGAACATCTGGTTTTAACCTATGGCAAAATATGATACGAGATGTAGAATCTTTTCACATTGATGAAACAGAACGAACAGATTGGTTCAATTTTTGCCATATCCTGAAACTCCATTGAATCAATCCATTCTTTTTTTTTTACGAAAACGGAATTGAAGCAAAAAATTTATCAATTGACAGTTAGGGGATACATACGTATTCTCAACATCGCGTATCAACTCCCATCATTTGTATTGAACCAATATCTATTCATGCAAATAATATCCTCTAATCGATAACTAGGCCAAAGAAAACGTTTAATTATTTGTGTTGTATCTACGCTAAGATGTTGGTCTCTTCCCATGAGTTCTTCATCATTTTGTATGTCTTTTCCATTGGAAAATCCTACATGATCGTTCTCCAGATCAAACCGATTCAAGATTCGAAATTCTCTACGACGTTTTGGAAGCAAAATATCTTCTAAATTGAGGGAACTAAAAATATTTTTTTCATCCCCCAGAATTTTCCCGCGTTGCACAGATCCATCATAAAAATCTCCATCTATCCATTCTCTGACTCTTTTTTTAAACTTCAATGAAATACTTACGATTTTATACATCAGGAATTGGTCATCCACTATGCTTGATAAACGATATGGTTGGAAGACCATTATTTTTTTATCTTCCCTTATTTCATTGTCATTGCGTACCTTTCCCCGAACATTCCTCTGAAGAGCAAGTTCTTTCGATATTTTATTTGCACTGCTATTCTTCTGAATAGCAATGCAAAAGGCCATTAGACTAAGGTCAATATTTCTCTCTTGGATCCGAAGATATGTTCCCGGATCCTTCATTCCGGACATAACCCTGCAAATATTCGCCAGATAGAAGAAACGTTTTTTCCCTAGAACGTCTACTACTTTGCATTGAAAAAGACCTTTATTAGTTTTTTTCTTTCCATCAGTTTGTTGATCTTCTACTTGACCATCTTGATCTTGACCATCTTCTACTTGTTTGTTCTTAACATTTGATCTAATACCTATTATTTGTTCTAGAACATTTGTTGTTTCCTTCCGTTCTTCTTCCTCTATCTTTTTCCACTCTCGTTCTTCCCATAAAAGTGAATTTCCTGGTATGAATTTCAATTTAGTTTCATAATATATGTTCTTTATTCCGGAAAGTTCTGGGAAGAACCAGAAATTGAGATCTAATTGGGATATTCTCTTCTCGATTTTCGGAGAATCCATAATGCCAACATTTTCTCTTCGCATCTCGTCAATCCCCTGCTGATTTGTATTAAGAACTGCATAGTGTTGTTGCCTATTGTCCTTCCAATAATTTGTCATTTGTTGAAGCTTTCGAACAACCCTTATATCTTCCATCTTCTTTTATTCAGCCTCACCCAAGCCTGTAGTTTTTCGTCCGCTCAATTTCCTAATGCCACATTGTGACCAACTACAATGCTTCAATTTCAATACCAACTGCAACCACCGTTTTGGTATCGTGTTTCAATCATCAAAGCCCCTTCTGCAAAGGGTCTCTAATACCACCTTCTATGCCCCTACGTTAGTCGTGTCTTCCAACCACACATAGGCAGAGTGTGACACCCCCAAACTCCTTTATTTCCCACTACTCAAGCTTACGGTTCAACACTTAGTCAAAATTATTTAAATGTCACAATATAGTGGAGATAACATTACTTCATTTAACTTGTTCATTTATTTTCTTACCATGCAGCGGAATCATAAACATCAAAATATACAGTGTACGCACATTTAGAGGGGAGGGGAAACTCCCTAACAAGTCTTCCCAATAATAGCTAAAGTCTGCAAGTTTACTTTACAAATATAATGTTATACAAGATGTGAACCTTCTAAAATAGGCCTGCACGAATTACCAAAGTCACATGACAGTCGTGCACCAGTCGTGCAGCACGTGCCCGTCGCACTGCTGCATTTTGTTATGCCACCAAATTGTCTGCACCAACCTGTTCACCGGAAACCCTAATATGCACCATGATCCTAGCAACTCAGCTTGAGTGATCAGCCTCAACTGAAGAGATGAAAAATCCATATAAACAGATCCGATGAGGAATCAAACCCCACAGAAATTGACCATGCACCTACAGCTAACTTGAATATGAACAAGCGATGTGCGTATGTCCGGTGTAAATGCATTACGCCAGCTATGAATTTGTAAGGAAGGCATATCGACAGCTCTGTAATCGTTTGTCTACATTAGAAAAGTGTAGATAACATGGTTTTTTATGCCATCCATCATGTGGTGGAAATACAATCATAAAAAGGTCCGTAGTTAAATTCCAAAAGGCCACCTAATTACTTGTACATCCATGTCGGGAATCTCTGGTGACCAGAATTCACGTGTTGCCAGTATTCGTAACTCCAATTCTAAAGATCCCCGTGACAAAACGCTATATAAAGAGGCCTCGGCCGGCCTCAGTCATGCAGACTTTGTGTAATCACTGAGTTTATACATTTGATTTTTTTCTTGGTCTCAGAAAGATGAGGGCATCGAACGTTTTACTTTTGGTTGTGTGCTTCTGCTTTGTACTACACTCTTCGAATGCGGAGGCCCCGCCTCGTGTGGAGGGCAGGTCTGATCTCTCGGTTTCGGTTAACGTTACTGTCGATGTGCCTCCTACAGGCCTGGCTGCTTCCCTCGCTTCTGTCGGTGGAGAAAGAGGAAAGACTGCTGACCCCATGGTTGAAAATCATCAAAACCATAATCGTTAGATCAATAGCATAATGTTAGATCAATACTCAAACACTTGAGTGCGTTTGCTATATATTTGAATAAAGTGTCTGCTTTTCTTGCCGTCTTAACAATGTGGAGATTAAATAAAAATGGCTTTTACAGAGTAACGTCTGCCTTTCGCATTCGGCGAAAAGAGTGTTGCGTGAAAGTCCATCTTTCGCCTCTGGCGAAGAGATTGTGCTTATATGGAGCTGTTTTCATATATTATTGCATATTCATGTATACGATTGGTTCTCATATGCATATTTGTTTATATTAAAGAGATGAAATTTGTTTATATTGAGATACTTTCATATATCATTTTATATTCAGGCATATATGATTGTGTCTGACATGCAATTTTTTCTCCATTTCACGGCTTATCCGTTATGGTTTAAACAGTGGGATTTAGTGAAATGTAATTATTATGATAGTGTTCATCATTTGCTGGCAGCATAGTAAAATCAATTTATGATTTGGTATTTGCATACAATTTTAGTTTTATAGTTTTTATTATTATTTGATATTTAAATACAAAAAGAGTGAAGGGAATTTTACTAGACTGGTTCATGAGGCACAATATTTGTTGTTAAGGTTTTGCAAATGAGGTTGCAAGTTAAGTGGATTTGATTGTGGGAAAAACTCCACACTGAAGCGCGCTTGAGTGAGAAGCCATTTGAGATGAGTAACCTCTTGAGAAATCTTAGTAACTGGGTATAAGCCCCAGTCATCCCACTTCTTCACTTCTCTAATAAAATGGTCATATAAATGAATAATATCTAATATAATACTATAAAATAAAAATACATTTTTATTCCCATAATTAATATATAAATTTTGCATATTCAATAATATTATAATTTTCTTTCATATATAAATTATTTAAGATTTCTCCTTTAATTTTTTAAATTTTATTTTACGCAATATTAATTTAAATTTTATTGGAAAACTTAGTAAAATTTCAGTCCTCTACATCATCTCGATTAATAAAAAATCCCCGATTAATTAAAAAATCTCCCAAAATTATATATATTTATATAATCATTATGGTACAACAGATCAGGTTAAAAGTCATTTTCATTTATGTAGGCATCGGATAAATGTTATCCATTCAACAATATTTATCGATTTCTCATATCAAAGTGGTGTGCTTAATCGGGTGTTTTAAGATTTTTTAATGACGGTTGAAACTAAATTCAATATAAGTTTTTCATATATTATTATTAAGCAATATTGCTTAAATAAATTAAATTTATTATTTTTATTCAAAATTTGATATATTTATAATTTAATGAAGTTATCTGATTAGAATTAATGTAATCATATTCAGACCACGTAAAGTGCACATATGAATGGTTGTTTAGGAAGTTTAATTTTTTAGGTTTTTTGTGATATAATTATGGGTAAGATTATAATTTTTGATGTTTTAAAATGCTTTTTTAAAGCATGTAACACATAAATGGTATAAATTAAATATTCCTTAAATAAATTAAATTTATTATTTTTATTCAAATTTTGATATATTTATAATTTAATGAAGTTATCTGATTAGAATTAATGTTATCATATTCAGACCACGTAAAGTGCACATATGAATCCTGGTTTAGGAAGTTTAATTTTTTAGGTCTTTTGTGATATAATTATGGGTAAGATTATAATTTTTAATGTTTTAAAATGCTTTTTTAAAGCATGTAACACATAAATGGTATAAATTACAAAGTAATTTTAAAGTTGAAATTAATTAGAAAATATTACCAAAAAAAATAAAACTTAGAATAATTAAATTACCTTAAAAGAATGGAAGTGGAAATCTAAGAGTCGCGATGGAAATCTAAATACACTCAAACCTAAACCTAACTGTAGAAGTGGAAGGTTACCTTTTACGAGAAAATTATTCATTTTAATTAATGTTATATATTTATAAAATAAATGTTATCATATTTATATTTATATATGGTAAAGTGTCGGAGTGGGAGTGGAAGTGCGGTAAAGTGCAGGTGTGGGCTCTTGCGTTGGGTAAAAGTGGTATCTAAATTTAATGTATATTTTAATAATTTATTTTCTTACTAAAAATATATCATTAATCATATAACTCCATTAAATTATTATATAAACTTTCGGATAAAAATAATACTTTTAATTTAATTACGCAATATCACTTAATAATAATACGTGAAAAAACTAATATTGAATTTAGTTTCAACCGCCTTTCAAAAATCTTTAAAAACACGATTAAGCACACGACTTTGACGTCAGAAATGGATAAATATTGTTGAATGGATAACATTTATCCGATGCCTACTTAAATGAAAATGACGTTTACCATGATCTGTTGTACCATAATGATTATATATTTGTGATTTTTGAATGTAGTTTAATGAGGTGGAGGAGTTGTCATGGAAAATTATGGAAATTCTGATTATATTTAGCAAAAATTTATCAAGGATTTTTGTAAATCCAATTTATAGTTGTTAAACTTCAAAATTTTAGGTGTGCCGGACTTTTTTTATGGTGTTGAATTTATTTCCATCATCAAAAATATGATTCAAACACTGCCTCTATAAGATTTTTTGAAATTTTTTTACTGGATTCCAACCACTTTTAACCATCCCAGCACTTCCTCGAACTCTAGACGACTCCTTTTTTTAATTAATCGGGAAATTGTTTATTAATCGAGATGGTCTAGAGGACTTAAGTGTTCTAATAAAATTAAGATTAAAAATGTGTTTTAAAACAACTGGAGAACTTGTAAATATTTTTTATACGAAAGAAAACTATAATGTTATTGAATATGTAAAATTTATATAATAATTATAAGAATAAAAATGATTTATTTTTAAAATTGATTAAATTTCTTGTATTTTGACTTTTTTAAAGTATAATTTTTTATTAATGTTGTAGTAAATTTGATTAATATATTTTATAATGATAATTTTGAGTTGTGAAATCTATATAATTTTCACAGTCTAATATTATATTTTAAATTTTTTATATATGTCAAAATTATTTTAACTCTTAAGAAATTATTTTAAATCACAATTTTACATAATTAAATCTATTTAAAAATATATTTTAAATAGTTTTAATTTATTTTCACACTAGATCTATATAAAAGAAAAAATTACTGGAAATTCTTGTAATCTGTCTTGCCATTCCCGCTCTGCCGTCCTCCTAATCCAGATTTGCCATATTGGGTATGTATATTAGTACAGTTGTCTAGCTTTCACACTTAATTCGCATAAGAATACGTGGGAGGAGGAGAATCCGTATCCGTATTCGTAGCTCAATTGAAAGGGCGTTTCAACGTTATCTCCCAGCCGATTCTGTGGGAGCCCTCTCTCATTGACGGACTAACGTTAGTGTCTATAAGCGCCGCCAACTTGTGCCGTTAGTGTTAGCGTTTGCTTTCTCTAATTAGTTGCCATGACTACTGTTTAAACCGATAGAAACCCTTCAACCGCGTTCCAGTTCTGCATGGATTAAAATTTTTATTTATAATGCTATTGTTGTTAAGCATTAAAAGCCGTATTTTCATACCGGCCGGCATTTGAAAGAAATAGTGAACGAGCACTGCCCGCTAAGCCTTGGTTGGTGAATGCCGTCAATATACATTAGCTTTTGCTGAAGCTAATACGAATGGCATAGGAATTACAAACAATGAAGAATAATCAGGAGGGAGAAGTGCTCGGCAGTTATATAATAAATTTATAATCAAATTAAATAAGCAAGCATAAATTTAAAGATAAAAAAAATTATTACTGAAATCTCCATCCATCAATATAAATACAAAAGTCAAAACATTTTGAACATTTTATTAAATCAAAGATGATATGCAACATTCAATAAAGCAATTTCTATCCACATGACTACATTGGCAATATTTTTTATTTTTTATTAGTATTTGATCTGCAAATATTCAATAAAGCAATTTCTATCTGGTAATGGTTTTTTTTATTAGTATGCGGAGATGATGGTAGGTGAGAAATGAGATTAGAATTTCACCGGGAAAATTTTTATGATGTGATGATTTGTTATAGTTAGATTTTTTTCCTATCCATTAACATTTTGTGTTAAGTGTTAGATTTTCACACTTATTTCATTAAGAATTAATCATATGTATTCATCGCCATTTAAAAATAGTAATAATAGTGGTTTAGAAATTTATTTATCTCTGGAAATTTTGGTATAATGAAAACCTATGAAAAAAAAGTTAAAGAAAAAAAACAGTATAATAAAAACCTAGGAAAAAGAGAGTTAGGAATAAAAACACTATTTCATAATTATACAATAAATTTATAATCCAAAATTTACAATCAAATTAAATAAATAAGAAAATATTATCATAAATTTAAAAAAAATATTACTTAAATCTCTATTCGTCAATATAATCAATATAAATAAAAACATATATAATCAATATAAATAAAAACGTAAAAATAAAAGAGAACATTTTGACCATTTGATTAAAAGAAAGATTGATATACAAACATTTAATAAATAAATTTCTATCTACATGACTAAATTGGTAATGTTTTTTTCTTGTATTAGTGTGTGGAGATGATGGTAGGTGAGATAGGAGATAGAATTTTACAAGTAATTTTTTTATTATAAGATAATTTGCTCATCAAATATAGCCAGAAATTTTTCCCACCTATTAACATTTTGTGTTAATAAACTATCGAACTTGATAATTGCTTAGGATTTGAAATTCCCACTTTATATGAGATTGTGGTGTCCACCACATCAAACTAGAAGTTTACATACCTACACATATCCATAATCTCGAGGCATTAATCCATAATGCATATTAACTCTGAATAGCATTATACAAAATTTTATTATCACATATTATGTTATAATAATATAATTTTAAATTTATGATGCAATGTCTACATACGTTCTGGAGCCCATAATCCATAAGGCAAATTAACACTGAATAGCATTATACATAATTTTATTATCATATACTATTTTATAGTAATATGTTCTTTTATTAAGATATATTATATTATAATAATATAATTTTAAAATTATGATTAAATAATAGATTGTCACATATCTTGGTAAGTATGTAAAGTAGAGAGTTAGAATTTTTTTTATACAAATTACCCACAAGTAATTGTCCAATTCACAACTCCACAATTCATCATTAACCATTAGATATAATGTACATTAGTACATCAAGTAAATTGCAATAAAAGACAGTAAGTTGCTTAACCATTAGCCACCGCTGTGGTAGTATATTATCATAAATTGTCTCTTGAATCCTTGCATCCATTTCATGATTTCCTTAACCATATTAGTTAATCACATACTTGGACATGATGATTATGCCATCAAATAAAGAACCATCAACATCAAAGATTCATCATCATCAAACTGACACAAAAGACAATCACACCATTGAACACCAATATACCCTGGAAACCCCATAGGATGAAAACCAGCAAACGTTTAATCTCTTTATTAAACGCTAGTGAGGGTTTTCACCCCTCACTCAATGGCTCATAAGGGATTCCATCCCTTAGCCTTTGTTATAAAATCATTACAATGAATTATCATTAATTTGTCACATAAATAGCTAATAGCTAATACAGTTTCCATGTAATCTTTTACTTACATATCGCCACATACAACATTCCTTGTGGCATGATTGTTCTAGTAATGTATGATCCTACAACTCAAACTCATCTGCATGGACCATTAATCATTTTCTTGCCACAATGTTAACATCATTTTTCTTTGGCACTAACCGCCATCGTTTCTGTCAATGTTGTCATCAACAAGCTTTGGCAACAAGATTAGATACCATATTAATGAATCAATAATCAACCTTTAAAAGAGATCTTTTAACATCTACTCATATGCTTGAGCAAGCATGACATACTATTTAACTAGTACATATACTCAAGTAAATATTGTTTGACCTCCACAATGTTTATTTACACTAATGCATAATTCTCTTTAAGAGATCTAACTCATCAGTTCTACTAACATGTATAACACAATCATTATATCTTCATACATGTAATAAACTGTTATTTCTATGCTTAAGCCCATATGTTCTTTTCACATAGTTATTTTTCAAGAACTCAACATAGTCTCTCTAACATACAAAGAACATAACTCCATATCACAATGACTATTCTTTGTGCATACCATAGCATATCATATTAGCCCTTCTTTAATGTATGCAATACATATTCCCTTCACTAGAATACTACCATCATTTCATACAACAAACCACATACTTCTTTCTTAAAGGAAGTCATTATAACCTCATTTCTCTATCTTCCTATATGAGGGTTTCTCAAGCTTCCCTTTCAAGAAATTATTAAAGATATCCATCTTTATGCATCAAAATCAAGATACAAAAACAAGGTTTACTTATGCATCCAAAATCAAGAAATCAACACAACTCATCTAACAAGACAATCTCTTCAAGAGATTATTGTTTTCAAGAAAGTTAACATGATCACTTTCTCTATGTACACACAGACTCATATTTCCAAAGTCACAATAGCTACCTTTATGTGCATGCAACATGTGTTTTTTCCTAACACAATTACTTTTACTTCAATGCACATAGTCTTTTCATGAACAAGTATGGATTCTTGCTCTTGCATGAACACTATTCATGTGTGTCTTTTAAGGAAAGAACCTCTATTTTTATTTTCAAGAAAACTCTCATAAAAGCCTTCATCTTCATACATGAAGTATGCACTCTTTTTCCGAAAAGAAACTATAGAAATGAATATCTATGTGCCTAGAAACACATCATTAGCTATTTCTATCATGCATGTAATGCATAATCATTTCACAAGAAACTTAGAGATTAGCTAGTATCCCCATGCAATAAAGCATATATCCCTTCTCAATAAAATCCAACTTAACTGCTATTTCTTCTATAAGCGTTCATTAAAACACTTTCTTTACCAAGAAAACATATAAAATATTCAATCTTTTACCGCATGCATTAACATATTTTCTTTACCAAGAAAACATATAAAATAATCATCTTTTACCGCATGCATTAACATATTTTCTATTTTCTTTACCAAGAAAACATATAAAATAATCATTCTTTCACTGCATGCATTAACATATTTCCTTACCAAGGAAATTTATAAAATATTCAGTCTTTAACTGCACCCATTAACATGTTTTCTTTACCAAGAAAACATATAAAACAATCAATCTTTATTGCATGCATTATCATATTTTCTCTACCAAGAAAACATATAAAACAATCAATCTTTTACTGCATGCATTAACATATTTTCCTTTCCAAGAAAACATATAAAATAATCAATCTTTTCACTGCATGCATTAAAACATTTTCCTTACCAGGGAAACATATAAAACATTCAATCTTTAACTGCACATGATATTTTCCAACCGTTTAATAAAACACAGCTTATCATTCTCTATAAAGAGTGCAGTTACTTATCTGATGGTGTAAAAACACCATGCCTTGCAGCGGAGGAAGCTTGGAAGCTATAACGGTCAACACCCCATCCTAACAGGTGGTAGAAATGGGCTCTACGTTGCAGTCAGCAGGCACAGTGAACTCTTTGTTAGAAACTGCTATTAGAAACAGCAAAAGGCTCATTGCTTTTTAACGTTAAAGCAGTTTCTAATCTTAATGTGACCCGATCTAATCTTAAAGCATTTAGATTTTATCCTAAAGCAGTTTCTAATCTAAAGCATTAGATCTTAAGCGTTGAATTGGTATATGATGGACGTAGCAGATTAAGAGTAAAATATATATAAAGGATTAGGTCCTCTCTCTCCCACACACAAGAGTTGCATTCTTCTCCATCAAGAAGCACATAAAGGAAGTGAGGGCAAGAGGAGAGAAACCGAATTCTGAAGAAGAGGAACAGTCAGGAGTCAGATCAAAGTAGACGGCAGCCATTACATCTTCCGCTGTTAATCAAGGTATGTCATCTATCATATTAAGTTCTGTATGTGAAATATTCGGTATTAATGATCTTTGGGTTGTTAATGCATATTTTACATTTGGTATCAGAGCCACAATCAATAACTGAATATTTCCTATGATTGTAATTGATCTGTTCTGTGCTTTACTCATATGATTGAGCCTTCGGGAAACTGTGGGGGTTTCACCTTTTGTTGTTAACCAAGTCCTGTGCATGCTTATGAATCCCGATGGCTAGCCGTCCGTCCATGAAATTTACCCTCTGCAATTTTGTGGCGGGGGTGGTTATGCCTTCCTTGAACCCAATCGACCTCTTTGACTTTCCTGGAATGGAGCTTGGCCTCTACATAATCGATGAGATACTCTTATAATCTATTTATTGGATGAAACACGATCTTTGATGATAATATCAACGTGGCCCCAACAATCTCTGCGCACTGTAACAGTCGCCTATACGGTTGTGTATGGATTTATGTCTTAATCAAGAACTTCACTCTTCTATTTTATTTCCCAAGACAGGCCTTCACCCGCAATATGGTCAAACCAGAGCGGTCTTGACGTCTTTAGGCTCACGAGCCTTGTATAAAATCCTTGAGAATGCAGAAGATAATATCAACGTGGCCCCAACAATCTCTGCGCACTGTAACAGTCGCCTATACGGTTGTGTATGGATTTATGTCTTAATCAAGAACTTCACTCTTCTATTTTATTTCCCAAGGCAGGCCTACACCCGCAATATGGTCAAACCAGAGCGGTCTTGACGTCTTTAGGCTCACGAGCCTTGTATAAAATCCTTGAGAATGCGGAACCGTGATGACTTGAGCCAAGTGTTCTTTAAGCTCTTTAATTTTGACTGCAAACCGAGTATTCGTATAGCTCTTTATTTTGTGGTTCCAACGTTTCATGCAATGAAGACCTTTTGCCATCGCGATCAGAAAACTAATTTCTGTTGTTCTAAGTATGGAGAATTTTGTTGCTGCTCGTGCTTGATATAGACACTCTGTCTTATACCTGTATTTGTTCGTATAGGCCTAATTTATTGTCTCAATGCAAGAGTTTTGTTCCTTGATTGATTTGTGTTTTACATTATACATGATTTGATTGGCAATGGCCGTGCGAAGGCTCTGCCTGTGAGGGCTGTAGTCGTGGGCTTGTAGAAATCACTGGGGTTTCGGGGAAAAATAATGATGGATCCATAAGGCTGCCGATTTCACAGTGGATCCTTTGCCAGCATTTTTCGAGGGAAACCCGAACTCATCTCGATCCTGACCAATTGAATCTTGCAGAAGAGAAATGAGGGCATGGTTTGGGGCTAAATGAATGTATTAAAATGCGATGTGCTATTACGTAAATTATGTTCATTTCGATTTCGAAATTATGTTCATTCATCATGTTCATTTCGAAAGAAAATTAAAATTTCATAGTTTCGATGCTCTTTGTATTTTCGAAAGAAAATTGAAATTTCGTATGGCTTTTTATTGTTGGGCCTTATCATGCGTAGAGAACAGTAATGTTATTGTTGGGCCTTAAAGTAATTCAAGATTAACATATGGCCTTGTTTACTCTATTGAGTGTAGAGTTCATGTTTTATATGATATAATGATACATTGGTGATCCGGATTCTGAAAATTTTGAGGTTGCATGTCAGTCGGATATAAAGTTTTCAACCTTTCTTTACAATTTCAGAGTTTTTAGGGTCTTTTCGTGCATCATTTACTGTTTTGGCTTTGCACGATTAAAGTTTACTGGTACAAAATAATTGTTTGAAATTTGGGCATAAAAGTAATTGCTCTATGAATGATTGTTTTGCATACATTAATGATTGTTTATGCACATGAGATTTATGATTTTGTTAATCACCAAAGTGGTCAAAATCATAATGTTGTTTTGCATAAGGTATGCGTTATAAGTTATTTGTGCACATGAGATTTATGATTTTGTTAATCACCAAAGTGGTCAAAATCAGAATAATCATTTAGTGCATAAGTGACATAATGATTATTGATGGAAATTGCCAGTTATAATAATACCAATTAAGAACTGGTGTCACTAATGATAGAACCTGAGAACTTACCCAAAGGAAAGTCTTGTTCTATAACTAGTTGACATGATGAGGTTTGATAAATATTTTGATTAAATAAATATTGATCATCCAAAGATGTCAGTTCTATTTAATTGAATATATTTATTACCTACTTATGTTTTGGTATTTAATTATGTTAAGTATAAGATAGTATCTACCCAAAGGAGTGCTATATTATACTATTATGTCTACATCTGAATCGCGTTAGTTATGAGCTTATAGATATTTCAATTTTTATTTGCAGGAGTTACCATGAATACACATGCTTCATCTGTTACATTGTTCACTGGTGTTAATTTTTCTGAATGGAAAGAACAAGTCGATTTCCATTTAGGTATACAGGATCTTGACTTGGCACTCCTTGTGGATAAACCTGCTGCTCTTACAAGAGATAGTACTGAGGCAGAAAAATTACACCATAAAGCATGGGAACGCAGTAACAGATTGAGCCTTATGTTTATTAAGATGACTGTTGCTAACAACATCAAGTCAACAATTCCACAAACAAAAAGTGCTAAGGCATATATGCAGTCTTTGGAAGAGCGTTTTCGTTCAGCTGATAAGTCACTCGCTGGTACTCTTATGGCAGAACTCACGACCATGAAGTTTGATGGGTCGCGAACTATGCAAGAGCACATTATAGAGATGACTAATCTTGCAGCAAGGTTAAACTCACTGGGACTTACAGTAGAGGATTCTTTTCTTGTCCAGTTCATCCTGAACTCGCTACCTTCTGAATATGGGCCTTTCAGATTAACTATGACACTATAAAGGATAAGTGGAATGTTAATGAATTGGCCAGTAGACTTGTTCAGGAAGAAGGACGGTTGAAAAATCAAGTGAATCACTCAGTAAGTTTTGTGAGTAATAAAGCTGGTAAAGAAAAGAAAGGAAAATCAAGTCATTTCAAGAAGAAAAAGGCACCTGCTAAGAATGGGCAGGATAAGGAAAAGAAGGAACTAAAGGATGTTCAATGTCATTTCTGTAAAAAGAAAGGACATTATCAAGTTGACTCTCGGAAAAGGAAAGCTTGGTTTGAAAAGAAAGGTAATTATCTATCTTTCGTATGTTTTGAATCAAATTTGTTGAAGTTCCCATTAATACATGATGGTTTGATACTGGTGCTACAACTCATGTTTCCAATAATATGCAGGGATTTCTTATGATCCGAACCATAAATACAAATGAAGATCGTTTTCTCTTTATGGAAAATGGAATGAAATCTTCAATTGAAGGCATTGGGACTTATCGTCTAATTCTAGAAAGTGGATATGTATTAGACTTATACAGTACCCTTTATGTACCTTCATTATCTAGAAACCTTATTTCCGCAAGTAAATTGGATATTTCCGGTTTTAGATGTATGATTGGATCTGGTTGTTTTGATTTATATAAGAATACTGATAATGTTAGTTCTGGTATTCTAATTGATGGTTTATATAAATTGAAACTGAATGACACTTATGCGAATTCCTTGTTGAATGTAGTAAATAATGTTGGATGTAAACGTAGCATGTTGAATGAAAATTCTGCTTTCTTGTGGCATAAAACGACTAGGTCATATATCCAAAGAAAGAATGATGAGATTAGTAAGTAATGAAATTTTGTCAAATTTGGACTTTAGTGATCTAGAATTATGTGTGGATTGTATTAAAGGTAAACAAACCAAATGTAATAAGAAAGGAGCCACTAGAAGCAGCCAGCTTCTTGAACTAATACACACTGATATTTGCGGACCTATGGACACTCCAGCCTTTAATGGAGAAAAGTATTTCATCACTTTTATTGACGATTTTCCCATTATGGTTATGTCTATTTGCTTCATGAAAAATCTCAATCTGTGAATGTCCTTGAGACGTTTGTAAATGAAGATGTAGAAACTGGTAATGCAAGATTCATTGAGAATGGTGAAGTCAGTGGGAGTACTAGAAGAGAAATAGTAGAAATAAAGAAACAAGGGTAGATGTTACATTACCTAGAATAGTTCCTCCATCTACTATTACTCTAAATGTTGTTCCAGCTGTTGTACAACATCATGATAATAATGAACAACATATAAAATGAAGAAGTACTTCCTAAAGGAAATGACTTACATAATGCTGATTTGCATGAACCACAACAAGTAGCATTAAGAAGACCTCAAAGAAATCGTAGGTCAGCTATTTCTAATGATTATGTGGTTTATATGCAAGAATCAGATTATGATATTGGAATCAATAAGGATCCAGTTTCGTTTTCACATGCTGTAGAAAGTAAAGAACAATTGGTGTGTAAACTTAAGAAGTCAATATATGGGCTTAAACAAGCATCCCGACAGTGGTATATTAAGTTCAATACCATTATTACATCTTTTGGTTTTAAGGAAAATACGGTTGATCACTGTATATACCGAAAGATCAGTGGGAGCAAGTTTATTTATCTGGTCCTTTATGTTGATGACGTCTTGCTTGCTGCAAATAATTTAAGTATATTGCATGAGACTAAGGAATTTCTCTCAATGAAAGATTACATGCTCATCCAATGAATCGGAAGTGATTGGATATAGCGATTCAGATTTTGCTGGATGCATCGATACTAGAAAATCGACTTTTGGCTACCTGTTTATGTTTGCTCAAGGTGCCATATCATGGAAAAGTGCGAAACAGACTATCGTTGCTTCATCATCCACTATGGAGGTAGAATTTGTGGCATGTTTTGAAGCCATAATTCATGCATTATGGTTGAGGAACTTTATTTCAGGACTTGCGGTTGTCGACACCATTAGCAAGCCGCTGAAAACTTATTGTGATAACTCTGCAGCAGTATTTTTCTCAAAGAACGACAAGTACTCTAAAGGTGCCAAACATATTGAACTGAAGTATCTTGTTGTGAAAGATGAGGTTCAGAAACAAAGAATGTCAATCATGCACATCAAGACAGAACTTATGATTACAGACCCTTTGATGAAAGGGTTACAACCAAGACAATTTAAGGATGTTCAAAGAATGGATCTTGGTTGTATTAATAATAATTGATGTGTGACATTCTGAGCTCTTTTATGTGTTTCTGATATACAATCATGTGTTTCTTGTTTTAATGTAGTAATACATATTTTATGTAATTTTAAACAAGAAAGAGTCTTATAAAGATATTATGTTTAATCATTATGATATAAGACATTATGTGGACCATTATGCTGTTTTATATAAATTATGAGTATGAATTGATGGATTGCTGGTATTGTAGTATATGGAAGGGAATGCATTGAATTAATAGTGCACAACCGCCATAACTCTCAGCAATTTATCATAGTATGATGTTCAACGCTTAATATTATGAATAGTCGGGTCAAGTGGGAGAATGTTAGAAACTGCTATTAGAAACAGCAAAAGGCTCATTGCTTTTTAACGTTAAAGCAATTTCTAATCTTAATGTGACCCGATCTAATCTTAAAGCATTTAGATTTTATCCTAAAGCAGTTTCTAATCTAAAGCATTAGATCTTAAGCGTTGAATTGGTATATGATGGACGTACCAGATTAAGAGTAAAATATATATAAAGGATTAGGTCCTCTCTCTCCCACACACAAGAGTTGCATTCTTCTCCATCAAGAAGCACATAAAGGAAGTGAGGGCAAGAGGAGAGAAACCGAATTCTGAAGAAGAGGAACAGTCAGGAGTCAGATCAAAGTAGATGGCAGCCATTACATCTTCCGCTGTTAATCAAGGTATGTCATCTATCATATTAAGTTCTGTATGTGAAATATTCGGTATTGATGATCTTTGGGCTGTTAATGCATATATTACACTCTTCTCATGAATCGAACTCTTCTCATGAATCTTTACTCGTGCGCTAGGCCAGCATGAAACAATAAGCTCAGTTCCTTTACCGTGGCGGGATTAAATGGCTCTTCTTCAAGCCTGGAGAGTTTCACTTGCTCTCAAAACAGAGTAGACCGAATCCAATATAATTAACATCTGAGCAACGTTATAGATCAAACACGAACAGGAAATGCAGGAGTTATCACCGAACCGACCCAATTCTGATAAACAAATTGAGAAATATTTGTTGACTGAAAATGGCGATTAAAATCATTCGGTGATTAAGAAAAAGAATCATATTAACCGTTCCAACATTCCCCTTATGAGAACGTCCAAAAAACTGTAAGCCTCGCTCGCCTATTCCCTTCGTTTCTCATTCAGTTTCTGAATACCAAGAATCAGTTTCATAACTAACTCTTAGCTATTTCATAACTGTTTAATTTACGCTAAGTTATTACCATAGGGATATTACATAGATATATGTTTCTTTAATCATACGTTAAAATTTTAGCTAATGATTTAATATTGTAGTGGTCATCCAATTGTTATACAGTTAGTTTTATATATGTGTGTATTTTTTGAGTGAATTTTGTCTGGAATATGATAAGAATTTGTTTAAATCTTAAGTTTCAATTGTGCAATTTAGAGAAATTAAATGTGTCATAACTTTTTTAGGGAATTAAATCTATTTTCACATTCAAAAACACTTTTAAATATCTAAAATTCACTATTTAACCAAAATTTATATTTTTAAATTAGAAAAATACAAAAATATCTAATAATTAAACTGCTCTTTAAATTAGAAAAATGCAAAAACATATAAACTGCTCTTTTAACATATCACCGGAGACAAGTACAGACCAAGAAAAACTCTTAAACTCTTTTTCGTGGGAGGAAAAAAGTTTCAACATATCACCGGAGACAAGTACAGAACAAGAAAAACTCTTAAACTCTTTTTCGTGGGAGGAAAAAAGTTTCCTTGGAAAATAGGTATTATGATCAATATTTTTGTTAAAGCTTTTGCTGTCTATCAAGGGATTTTCATTTTGTTTTCTCTTCGTACATTCCATTTTAACTTCTCAAAATACCCGTGCCAAAAAAACACATGCAAAGGACCTCCATACTATGTATGGAAGCCATACTTTCCACAATGAAAGGCAGATAATGGTTTCATTTCCAAAAAGTTAACAACGGACATCCATACTATGTATGGAAGCCATACTTTCCACAATGAAAGGCAGATAATGGTTTCATTTCCAAAAAGTTAACAACCATACTTTCCACAATGAAAGGCAGATAATGGTTTCATTTCCAAAAAGTTAACAACAGCCTCATGCACAAACAAGCCAGCATGGCCATCCACGTCGGACCAAAAAGTGAACCAAAAAGTGACTCTTCTTTTTAATGTCCATCGCCACATTGTATCGACTGGTGTTTTGATTCGCAGGTGTCATCCTAAGAGGAGTTCACATGAGAGGCAATACTCAATTTACTCATCGACTAAGAGGAGTTCACATGAGAGGCAATACTCAATTTACTCATCGACTAAGAGGAGTTCACATGAGAGGCAATACTCAATTTACTCATCGACTGGTGTTTTGATTCGAAGGTGTCATCCTAAGAGAAGTTCACATGGGAGGGCAATACTCAATACACTCTCCCACGTCCTGGGCGTTCACATCTTTTACTTACAGCACTTACGATAATAAACTTCTCTGTCTTCTCACACGTAACATAGGTGGGATTTTTACTGGCATCATTCCCTACCAGAAATAGTGCATCATGTAGGTTGATGACCCTCCACTAAGGCCATTTCTGAAGCAGTGTTGGCTAGTTCATCTTTGGATTTCACTGGGATTCACGCTCCAATTCCTCTTTGTTCTCATTACCTCTCTACGTTGGTTAGAAGAATGAATAGATTTCAATGAGCTGCAAGATACTCACGGCCAGCTACAACCTGGAGATATTCTGCTAGAACTCTAATCCATAATTGAGCAACAAATCAGAGGTTCGATACTTTGGACGTTGTAGGTGGGGCCGGTGGTCTCAATGGAAAAATATGACTATCTGCTCACATCCATCCCAAGAGAGTCGACTTATGAAAGGTAGTTATACTCAAACTAGTTAAGGTGAAGAATGTTGGGTATTTTTCGATGGGAAATACCAAAACCAGACATTCTAACACCACAGAGCCAGTGCTCTGTTTCCACTATTCCAGGACCTTTGTGCACAGGGAAGCTTTTAAAACAAATCTACTCATAACAGAGTATTACACAACCATAAAAAATATTTCTATTGATTAAAATATAAAGCCTAAAACAACATTCATCCTCTTTGCTGAGAGGGATTCACCAAAATTACTTTCACTCATCAAAACTCTGTTTTCACTTGAGATATTACTGTGCTGGGTTTACTGCAGTGAAACCCCTTTTCACATTACTGCTGTAAAACAAACTTTTACATATGCAGTAAACTTTACATTACATTCACAATTTCAAAATACCTGAGCGCTCTTTTCTTTTGCATTTCAATGCAAATCCAATACATTAAAAATCAACACTATTCTATGCACTGCTGTGCATCTTCCTTGTTGTTTCGCTACCGCGAGCTTCACCACCAATCAACAAAAGGCATGCTGCTCTCTTGTTCTTCACGGATAGCACTGTTGTGCATTATCCTCTCTCACACTACACCCTTCTCATTACAATGAGCAACTGATTTTATGCAGTGCTGTGCAACAAAGTTCATTTACACTGCTGTGTATATTTTCATACGCGCTACTGCGTTCTTCACTTACCACTCTATATATGTCTTCAATACACAAAAATATTACATATATATGACAACAAAAAAAACATACTTCACGTTTTCGCTTCCCATGCTTCCGTAAAAGAAGTAATAAAAATTAAATGCTTTTACCAGCTTTTACTTGTGCCCATACTCCCGCTTAAATGAAATTAAAAACTTCACCAAAACTTACCAACCACAGTAAATTGCATTTACTGTTTTACTGACATTTACTGGCGGTAAAGGAACTTTTACTTCACGTCAAATTTATTAGCTGCTGACCTGTACTTTAACCATTGACTTTATTTGCATCGCATCGCAACTTTTCTCATGTCAAAGACCCCGACTCTATGACATTGCCGATAGCGATATGCCGATGCGATATCGGCGATCGCTTATCGCAAACACAAAAGCTTCTTTATGACTCCTTCACTTTGACTTTGCCGATGCGATATCAGCGATCGCTTATCGCACAAAAACAAAGCCACTTTGTAAGTCCTCCGCTGCGATTTCGCCGATGCGATATCGGCGATATTTCATATCGCTGTCGCTGCATGCCTCCGAAGCTCTGACCAGCCGATATGCCGACTTGCCGATGCGCTTGGTTTATTGTCCTCATCCTGCCGCAAGGTTCAACTGTCGCACAGTTGAAATTATACTTTCAACACTCCCCTTTAATTTCAACTGTCGGGCATTCAATCATACCCAAACACTTCCTCACATGGAGGGATTCACTAACTGCTGTTACAAGAATATCTTCCTCACATAGAGGGGTTCACCAATCTTCCTCGCATAGAGGGATTCACCAACTGCTTCTGCTGCAGTTCATAAACAAACAAAGTTGTCTTCCTCTTAATAGAGGGATTCACCTGAAACTGTGCTTAAGAGCACCTTCCTCATGACAGAGGGATTCACCATGTGACTGTGCTTAAGAGCACCTTCCTCATGACAGAGGGATCTACCAAATTATGCTAGGGAGCATCTTCCTCTGAACAGAGGGATTCACCAATGTAACTGTGCTTAAGAGCACCTTCCTCATTACAGAGGGATTCACTAATGACAATGTGCTTAAAAGCACCTTCCTCTTTAACAGGGGGTTTCACCAATTGACTGCTTCAAATGCAGTTCCAAAACAAACAACCATTGCACTGCTGTGTGTGCAAACTCATTACGATGTTCTTTTATGCTGCTGCATATTCTCTGCTACACTGTTGTGCCATCTTCTTTACTGTGTCTACCCCACACTGCTGTGTCCACACTTGCTGTTGTGTTGCTGCACTTTTCTTACATTTCTTTGCAAACTCTGCATTGTTGTGTCTTCCCTTTCTCACATTCACACTGTTGTGTGAGAATTCCTTACTTGCGCACTTATGCGTGCTTCCCTTCTTCACAATGGGAAAACTTTTCTTCACGCTGTTGCGTGCTCCCCTTCACTCATTACAATCATACTTCTGTTGTGTCTCACTTGCATTTCAGATGCAACCAACACACTCATTATTGTTGCATATATTGCATTTCAATTCAAATGAACAACAAATTTATTACATTTACCTTTACTGCTGTAAGGAAAATTTCTTTTGCATGTGCTGCTGTTCAAAAATTCTTGCTGCTGCATTGCCTCTGCAATTTGCACTGTCGCTGCCTTTTATTTCATCACACTGCTGTGCCCATACTCTTGGCACTTCATTCTCCACAAAAAAAATAACACGGGCTGTTACCTTTTCTTATGCACCCTTGCTTCACACAATCTTCAGTTTCATTTTTTTTAATTACACAATGCACTGTTGTGCAGTTCCTTTGGCTTTCTGCTGCCACACACATTCTTATACATCCAGTGTGCATTAAAAATCTGATGTCCTTGTTTTTCTTTATGCATTTCTTTGCATGCTGCATTGCATATGAAGAAAAACATTACATTTTTTTTACTGATCTGTGAGAAATTTCATTGCATTCTCAGCCACTGGGCATTTACGCTCTGCTGCGTTTTGCCTTCTCATTTTCTTCTCACTGCTTTGCATTTTCATCCCCACTACAAAACATTTCATCTGCTGTGCATTACACTCATTCTGCTGTGAGTATGTTCTATCACATTACATAGAAGAAAACTACATTCCATGCTATGCATTTCAATGCATGTGCACCACACAAAAAAAAATTCAAACTGCTGTTTTGTGTTCTATCTTCCCACTGCTGTGAGGGTTTCCTTGCTTTGCATACTTTTCTTATTGCGCTGCTGCTCTTTACATTTCAGCGCTGCCATCTTTTCTTCTTCATGCATTTCTATGCATATTGCATAAACACAAAGCAAAAACATTGTTGATTTCATCACTGCTGCATATTGCTTTTAGAGGGATTAACAAATATTTCATTTGAAACTGCTGCGCTTCCTTCTCCATACTTGTGTAACTTTCTTCTTTTGTGTGGGTCTAGCTTGCATAGCAGCCCATCTCAAGTTACAGTGACGTGCCATATGCCTAATGTTATGACACTTGAAGCATTCAACTTTCTTCATGAATAAGAATTCATGATTTCTTCTTGTGAAATTATTTCTTGGAGATTGTCGGGGATCACAACATCTATCTCCATGAAATGCTCTACAGTCTTTTGCCATATGACCAAAGTTTGAACAAGCATAACAATAACCATAAAATGAACTTTGGTACCTGGAAGATGGAGGTTTCCTTGATGTACTTCTGAAGCCTTGCTGCCTTGAGATCCCTCGATGATGACCATTGCATCTTGCCTCTTTGACATCAGCTACATTTCTTCTTGGAGCTGGTTTTCTTCTTGGAGCAGGATCTCTTCTATTGCAGCCTTCATTTTTCTCCTTGCCTTTGCTGGAACTAGGAGCATCACCATCTCTTTCTGGCTTCTTCACATCTTCTTTGCTTAAAGCATCCTCATCCTTGTTTGAGGGTTCACCTACATACCCAAGTCCTGATTTATCAAATGGAGATCTGTGATAGCTGAGCATATCATCCAAGGCTTGAGAACTCTTCATGATTTTGTTCATCCCTTCAACCTTCTTCCTGAGGAGGACAATCTCTTCTTCTAACTTTTCACATACATCATTTCTCTTTGCTAGTTGTCCCTCAGTTTCTTCCTTGCTACGAGTAGCTTCAGCTGCTACTATTTTGAAGGAGATAATCTCTGTCTTCATTTTGGATATTTCTTCATCTTTTGCCTGACTGCTCTTCATTTTCTTCTCAGCTCCTTGTGCCTGCTTCTTGGCTTCTTGTAGTTCGGACTTAAGGGAGGAGACCTCTACCTTGTACTGTCCAATCTCTTCTACAAGTTTGTTCACTCTCTTGTGTCTTTGTTCAAGCTGACTTGTCAAGGCATCTTTCTGCTTCTTTGCTTCATTCAACTGATTTGTCATGGATATGACTTCTTCATGATGTTTCTTCTTGCATTGGTCAAGCTCCTTCTTGAGCTTGGCTAGCTCTTCATCCCTTTCTCTTACTTGAAGCTTGATGAGGTCAAGCTTTTCATTCTCAGCTTCTATGATGGGTTCTTCTTGACTCATTGTCATGGTCAGTGCTCCCTTTGCATGAAGGTCATGCAGTCTGTCCCATATATCCTTTGCTGATGAATATTTTCCTAGATTCTTCTTCACAGAATCAGGGAGTCCATCCAAGATTAGTTTTACTGCTTGTGCATCATACTCCATGGATTCTTCATCCATCTTGCTGTCATCAATCACTGACTCCCAGACTTCAATCCCCTCAGACATTAGGAAAGCCCTCATCATTATTTCCCATACATCAAAGTTTCCATCAAACTTTGGGGTTTGAAATAGAATGTATTCTAATGGATTGCCTTCTAGTTTAGTAGAGGAGGGAGACACAATTTTAACAGGCTTGGAGGCTTTCTTCTTTGACCTTGCCATTCTTATCTGAGCTTCTAATACTTGACTGTGTTTTTTTTAAAACAACTGACTGTCTTTAATAATAACTCAGAAACTTGAGAAATACCTGAATCCCTTTGGCTGAAACTTCACACTGCTGGAGAAGCTTTCTCTGCTGCAACCACACCTTCCTTCAGCTTCTTTGAGTCTTCAAAGAGCATGAACCTGCTCTGTCACCATCAAAGAGCCTGGACTAGCTCTGATACCACTGTTGGGTATTTTTCGATGGGAAATACCAAAACCAGACATTCTAACACCACAGAGCCAGTGCTCTGTTTCCACTATTCCACGACCTTTGTGCACAGGGAAGCTTTTAAAACAAATCTACTCATAACAGAGTATTACACAACCATAAAAAATATTTCTATTGATTAAAATATAAAGCCTGAAACAACATTCATCCTCTTTGCTGAGAGGGATTCACCAAAATTACTTTCACTCATCAAAACTCTGTTTTCACTTGAGCAATTACTGTGCTGGGTTTACTGCAGTGAAACCCCTTTTCACATTACTGCTGTAAAACAAACTTTTACATATGCAGTAAACTTTACATTACATTCACAATTTCAAAATACCTGAGCGCTCTTTTCTTTTGCATTTCAATGCAAATCCAATACATTAAAAATCAACACTATTCTATGCACTGCTGTGCATCTTCCTTGTTGTTTCGCTGCCGCGAGCTTCACCACCAATCAACAAAAGGCATGCTGCTCTCTTGTTCTTCACGGATAGCACTGTTGTGCATTATCCTCTCTCACACTACACCCTTCTCATTACAATGAGCAACTGATTTTATGCACTGCTGTGCAACAAAGTTCATTTACACTGCTGTGTATATTTTCATACGCGCTACTGCGTTCTTCACTTACCACTCTATATATATCTTCAATACACAAAAATATTACATATATATGACAACAACAAAAACATACTTCACGTTTTCACTTCCCATGCTTCCGTAAAAGAAATAATAAAAATTAAATGCTTTTACCAGCTTTTACTTGTGCCCATACTCCCGCTTAAATGAAATTAAAAACTTCACCAAAACTTACCAACCACAGTAAATTGCATTTACTGTTTTACTGACATTTACTGGCGGTAAAGGAACTTTTACTTCACGTCAAATTTATTAGCTGCTGACCTGTACTTTAACCATTGACTTTATTTGCATCGCATCGCAACTTTTCTCATGTCAAAGACCCCGACTCTATGACATTGCCGATAGCGATATGCCGATGCGATATCGGCGATCGCTTATCGCAAACACAAAAGCTTCTTTATGACTCCTTCACTTTGACTTTGCCGATGCGATATCGGCGATCGCTTATCGCACAAAAACAAAGCCACTTTGTAAGTCCTCCGCTGCGATTTCGCCGATGCGATATCGGCGATATTTCATATCGCTGTCGTTGCATGCCTCCGAAGCTCTGACCAGCCGATATGCCGACTTGCCGATGCGCTTGGTTTATTGTCCTCATCCTGCCGCAAGGTTCAACTGTCGCACAGTTGAAATTATACTTTCAACACTCCCCTTTAATTTCAACTGTCAGGCATTCGATCATACCCAAACACTTCCTCACATGGAGGGATTCACTAACTGCTGTTACAAGAATATCTTCCTCACATAGAGGGGTTCACCAATCTTCCTCGCATAGAGGGATTCAGTTCTCCTTCTGGTAACAAATCATCTCCAATCTTGATTGTTCCTATTGTAACCCCTTCTTCTTCTGAACCTCCGGCTCCTCTAATTTCACCACAGCCTCTAAGAGACCCATTTGTGCCTCCCGAGATCTCGTCATTTTCCCGACCTCTAAAATTTAAGTAAAAGGTACCAGTCTACATCCATTTTTGTGAACAATGATTCATAAAGTATTTCACTTACATTCCTTTTTGTCTTCTCAATCCCAGGATTGCCGTCTAGTCCTATAAAATTTGGCATTTTTAATATCAAAACATTATTATTCCAATGTTTTCAAAAAGCTCAGCTTCAGCTGAGTAGCTGAGCGGCTGAGCAAACGTAGCCAGAGTTACTATGCACCTTCTCTATGTATATAGAACACAACTTTTCCCTGAAAAAAAAAGTGTGTTTTTTTGGTTGTCTAATTAGTCCATTCTTTTAACTCTTTTTTCATTAATTTATTTTTAGTTATTTTTTCATTAATTTATTTTTAGTTAATTACGCCGTAAGGCGTTCTCTTTTGAAATCAACTTTCCTCTTGGGTTACGTGTACATTTCTGAGCCTTTGATTTAACTGTTAGATGATGAAAATAATCTTACCCATCCATTAGAGCAGTATCCATTAGAGCAGTATACGATGCGGCCTACCGGATCGACCCTTGCCCTCGCCTACTTCCAGGTCTCCGTCTCCATTTGGAGACCTTGCACTTGCCCTCGCTCGGCGATACCAGATGCCCATCCCACTTCCTGGCATTGCCTCTTGCGCTGCCAGCCCCAGCAGCATGCCCCGAGTTCTTGGTAAAACAGCTGGATTCCTTGATCACGTGGAAGGAAGCGCTGAACACAGCGGTGTCCTCCACCAGATAACCCATCTCAGGAGCCAGAAAGTCTGACATCTTCATGTAGTCATTCCACCCAAGACTAGTATTATCGCCATTCTTGTTGTCCGTCGCAAAGCGGCCGTAGGAATCCCTGTGCATATGATTCATCCCGGCCCGCTGATTCAGAATTGACATCCGAAAGAGGCACCAACAACTACGCTCTGGAAGTGCAGACATGGACTTCTCTGTGTCCTTGCTTTCCAAGCACATGGAAATATAATCAGCCCCATTGACAGTAGATTGATACACGCTGAGCCGCAGATTGCATTCTCCAGCCGGGAAGACTGGGCTCATGATCTTCTGTGTCTTGATCATTTCTTTGAAAAGGGAGAAGTTGCGTATCTTCCAGGTGAATTTGCCGCTGATGGCATCAGGTACAGGTGCAACGACCGCAGCGAGCTGCTGCAACTGGAGCTCATTGTCCCTTGAAAAGGACACCGACTCGTACAGGACCAGTATCTCCGCCGTGATTAGCACTGCATCGTTTGCCAAGAATCCCGACCTGGAATCCAAGACGGCGGAGCTCGGTGTAAAGTCACACCAGCCATGGGACTTCTTCTTGCCGGAGAAACGGTGCCAGGAATCCCGCTGTATCGACTTCGCCTCATCGCGCTGGTTCGTTACACACAGCCGATAGCTGGCAAAGCAATCCCACTTGGAAGCCCGGGGTTCCATGACCTGCAAATAGATGGACAGATACCCTCGGAGAGCCTGAGTATCGCCACGGGGATACACCAACTGTGGGATGGGCAATTACGGATTTTTTCTTCGTTCTCCTCCCCACCTGCTGTGGGATGGGCAATTACGGATTTTATGTGTGGTTTTATAGACCTCGTCACCCGCGAAAAATATATATAGAGCCATCATTTCAGCCCGATAATGATAATGATATTTAATTTCTTCAATTTCCTGTCTTTTTATTATATTAAAATACCTAATATTCCATCGTTGTCGTCACCTCTCAGTGTATTCCATAAACAAGGCTGCATAGTTAGCGTCACTATGTCTAATTTAATTATTGAAATTTTTGATTTGTTGAAGTATATAGTTAAATTGGAGTCAAAAACAATGAACAATGAAAGCATGCATAAAGAGATAGAAAAATATCATCTCTCCAGTGATAAAATAATATATTTTTATGAAAAATTTTATTCAAGTGAGAAATTGTATGAATAATGGTTACAATATATTTTTAGGAAAAATTTTATTCAAGTGAGAATTTGTATGAATAATGATTGAGCATCCTTTTACTCTAATATTTCCAATATTTTTGGAAAAATATTAAGAATGATTTGGGCTTATATTTTTAGAAGTTATAGTTGAACTTTTTAATCATTGAAAAGTAAAGAAATAATTTTATAAAAATTAATATCCCTTTTATTGGTGATGAATTGTACTTTTTCTTTTTTTATAAATTGATGTAACATATTGTATTTTTTTGAAAAAAATTCTGGTCAAAAGAATTCTACTATATAAATTGATTTTAGGAATTCCACTATATAAATTGATTTTAGTTGATTATCACGCAATTTTATTATAATATATGAAAGAACAACAATAACAAGCTAGAACCAGTTTCTACATTTACAATGGCTACAACTAATTTTACTTAATTTATATATAATTAAATTATAAATTTTAATAATATGAAATTTTAATTAATTTTTTAATTCAAATTACATTTACCTAAACTAAAATTAAAATTACTAATAACTATAAATGCAATATTTTAAAATTGAAATGTTATCAGTATATTAGTTTATAATCAAAAATAAAATTGTTATAAATAAATAATAAACATTAAATGAATAAAAAACTAACATTATTATAATCATATTTATGTCGTAAGGCGTTTCCCTTTGAAATCAACTTTCATCTTGGGTTACATGTACATTTCTGAGCCTTTGATTTAAGTGTTAGACGATGAAAATAATCTTACCCATCCAATTGATTAGACCGGTATACGATGCGACCCAACAGATCGATGCTTGCCCTCACTTGACGCTACGCTACTTCTAGGTGCTTCTCCGTCTGGAGTCCTTGCACTTGCCCTCGCTCGACGATACTATATTCCAAGACCTTGGATCTATGGAAATCGACTTCAAGAAACCCTTCATATCAATCATAAGGTAGAAAATGATATTCTGACCCTCAGAACATACCCAGTCTGCTACAAGACCCATGAGATGATTCCAGGAGGTCTCGCTCAGCCTTAAAAGGGCTTGGATTATCACCACTAGATGCCTTGGACTGTCACATGTCCACTTCTGGACTTCAGTCTATCGCGGGATGGCTACAGGAATTGCGATCTGTTACATAATGGTTGCTCGGCATCAAGGTATGTATTTCCATTTTAGTTTGTCTCAGAGTATCAAGGATTTTGAAGCAAAAGCTAAAGCAATCGGGAGGGTTAAACATCCCAACATTATTTGCCTCCGAGCTTTCTATTGGGGTATAGAGGAAAAACTGTTGGTTTATGACTACATTCCACATGGAAGCTTCACAAATGCCTATTCTGGTGGGTTCTCTTGTTCTCTTTCTTCCATTTCATGTATATCTGCAGGAAATCTCGTTCAATTCATTTCTGCATGGTTGTTTTTTATTTTTTTTATAAAGATAGCCCTTCAATCGCTTGCATATTATGAGTTTCTTATGGATTCCACAATCTCCCCTGTTTAGCTACTGTAGCTTCAGCTAATACATAGTCATTTAAAAAATATGTACCTTCAGCTCCTGTATCTATTGTTTCGCCATCTTTATGACTGCAGTCAGATTAGATAAACATTGAATAGCTCTAATTTTCAATTTTAGTCACCCTGTCTTGGGCCAAACTTTTGAACATTATGGCACCTCTTTCATTACAAGCATTAGGGGAATTGACATTATTACAAAGATTTTGGTTGATGTTGTATGTATCAGGTCCCGTCCCCGTATATTGGTTCATGTAACAAAGGTGGATCTGAGTACCACTGTGTTGGGATTCAAGATATCAATGCCTATTATGATTGCTCCAACTGCCATGCAAAATATGGCTCATCCCGAAGGTATGCATTAGATTATTGTATTACAGTTAACATCCTATTTTGATGCATATATTTTTTGAAAGTGAATCCATCATCTTTTACAGGAGAGTATGCTACTGCAAGAGCTGCTGGAACGATAATGGTTTGGGCATCGGTCTTCTCTTTGTGGGATCGATCTTCTGAATGTTTTAATTTCCTTCTAGCTATTAAGGATTTAAGAAATTATAATGATTTTGGATTTTGAAATAGTTGGTTGTGTTGATAAAAATTGAGGATTAGACATATTTGTTGTATACGCTTTCTTCATGGGCTACATCAAGTGTTGAAGAGGTTGCTTCAACTGGACCAGGCATTCGCTTTTTTCAACTTTATGTAAGTTTATCATTTCCACCCATATGATTGTCTTCCCATGTTTTCTGAGATGTAATTGAGTTCATGTCCATCCAATTGTATTATAGGCTCCTAAACCAATGGTAAGATCAGTTATATTGTGTTAGGTTTACTAAATGTGGATGTATGAGTGGTGTTAAAATTTAGATGTCATTGCTGGCAGGTTTACAAGAATAGGAATGTTGTTGCATAACTTGTTAGAAGAGCGGAGAGGGTTGGTTTTAAGGCAATTTCACTGACTGTGGACACACCTCGACTTGGGAAAAGGGAGTCTGACATTAGAAATAGGTAGTGAAAATTAATTCTATTTTATATTTGCTGACAAACTCAAAGAATCCCAAATAATTTGACACCTCACAGAAAGTTGATTCCTATTCCTAAACTTCTCGTTTTCACTTTCAAAGTTATATTTCTTGAAGTTGGAATCAAACTCTATATTCTAGCTCTCCTTGCTTATGTAGAGATGGGGATCTTGTATAATCGCTCTTTAGTTCTTTGATGTAACAACCTTTGTTCACATCTATGATGCTTCTGCCAAAAAAAACCTACAACTTTCACTTTCCTTCATTTTCTTATTCCTGGTGTTTGTATCCTTCAGAAAATATAGAAAAGACTTTCAAGGTCTATAGTTTCATACACGGTCATTCTAAAAGGCATGGAGAAATCAACCTCACTGGTGATGGCTTCAATTTCAGGGACTTGAGCAATTACCAAGTCAGTGGGATACTTCTGAATAAGCCTGCGGACTATTTGGAATAATAGCAAATGAAAATTCACTATAATATGAAATGCCACCAAGGTTAGTTGATAACAATCTAGCTCTCAATAAAAATCAGAACATTGTGGAATTCTTTTAGGATCAGAAGCGACGCTAGGGTTAGAAAAAGCATTTAGCACCTATAATGTATCAAACTTAAAATAAGTCAGAAGTCTCCATTTTATCTAGGATTCCTCTTTGTTCATCCCTTGTCTGACACTGAGGTATCTAATGTTCTAAAAAGTCTCATTGTGATATCCACTCATACATGCTAGACAGTAAGGCACACCTCTGTGTTGAGATTCAATTCTGGATCCATAATTGTTTTTGACTTCTATTGATTTTTCTTTGTCAAAAATGTAGATTCACATTGCCTCCATATCTTGCCTTAAAGAATTTCGAAGGTTTGGATCTTGGGAAAATGGAGAAGGTATGTGTTCCATTTTATGAGTTCTTTAAATAGAAGGATGCTATTTTTGGTTCTTCCTATATTCAAGGTCCATTCTTCTTCCTTAAGTTGGTTTTTTCTTGCAGACAGTGGATTTTGGACTGGCATCATATGTTGCAGGTCAAATTGACAGATCATTGAGTTGGAAGGTTTGTAATAGTCCTGGTAGAGGGATATTTCAAATAATTCTTCAGTATTGTGTTTGAATAGAATGAAAATGGATAGAGAAGCACCTGGAGAAATCTTGGGGTTGAGTTCCTGCCTTTGCTTGTAACCTTCTGAATCTCAGAAAAATTATTTGTGATGAGTCATATTATGATTTACATCTTCAAGAAATACTTCGTATCTTTTTTCAAGAAATACTCTGTATCCTTTTTCCAATTATTTTGGTTGTGGCATCGGATGGGTCGTGTTGTGGTTACTCTCCGATGCCCTGTCATTGCGTTTCGGTGGTTGTTCTCTCTGATCTCGATGTGATTAATTGGTTGAAAAGGCAAAGACCAGCTGTGGGCAGCTTCTTGGCTATTCACAAGTTCATCTGATCTTAGTACTTTTATATCAATACAAATATGAGGTCTCTGTTTTCTTTTAAAAATATGAAATTGTTATGGTGGCAACCAATGACTATATGGTATCGTTTGTTGCTTGCAGTCCTGCCTACTGTGCTAGACGTCACAGTGAACACTCCAGATGATTCTCAAGTTATTTTAAAGGTACGCTATCTCATAAAAAATATTATCCAGTGCTTATGACGGTAGGTGGTAACATAAGTCTTGTCATAGATGTTCGATCCAGCTTTAAGAATTATGATGAATATAATCCAATCTTGCAGCATCCAGACCTATGGATAGTTATGTTTGGTTCGACAGTAGATTTTAATATATGTTTGTTTTATGGAAACAGGGAATTTCCACAGACCGTATTCTTGATTTATGCCAATTATTAGCTGTGAATGTGGAGACATGCCATCTAACCAACTATTCTTTATCCCATGAGGTAAGAAAATCAGTAGTTCAGAAGCTCATTAAATAATGGGATTGTTTGACAGGCTGGTGGATTGCAATTGACTGGTTCTGTTCAAGATATCATGTGGTATGACCCTACTTGCATTAACAAGCTAGGTGTTCGTGTCAAGATAGAAATATCCATGTACAATGAAACCGGTTCTATTATTAGCTTGTAAAGCTTAAGTGTGACCATGGAAACATTGGCCATCTTAGTTTTCTTGAAGTATCCATGACTTGGTAAAAACTTGAATTATACCATGTTCATGGCAACATGTTGAGGGATTCATCAAATGTTGCAACCTTAAAGCCCTATGCCCTTACTATTGTAGAAGGTAACCAATAACTCTGCTCCCCCATCTGAACAAGTCAGGGGAGATAGCTAGAAATTTTGTCTTACCTTTCTTTAAAATATAAATGATTTTATCTTGAAAAGGGGTCAAAAATAATGTTAAATCATAATATTAGAAAATTGTTCTCTTGTTTCTTGAAGTGATCTAAACTGAATTTCTACTTGCATACGTGCTTCAAATATATATGCAAAGAAGAATATGCATTGTTTATACTCAAAGTTTGCATAATACTCTATATATGATTTTCATTTATTTTTCCTTTGCAGAGGACTACACTGAAGAGCATGCAGTTGCACACATTAGAAGATTACTGGACATTTTTGCCTGTACAAGATGCTTTGGTTCTTCAGGAAAGCAAGGGGAACCTCGGTCTGGGCAGGGAGGTGGAAAAGAATCAGCTCACTCAATGACAAAGAATGTGGCTGAACAAAACAACGATGTTGCTCTAAAGAAATCTTACCTAGCAATAAAGAAAGAAAAGAAGAAAACAAGGATGGAAAAGACAATAAACCAGAGACCTTTCAAAAAGTTGAAGGTAAGGTTGAGGCTAGTGAAAAAAAAAATGACGGAGAGGAGAACTCAAACCAACATTCTTCTAAGGGTGAAGGAAGAAAGAAATCCTCGAAAGAGGGGAAATCTGAGGCCATTGTAGCTATGGCTGCTGCCAAAGAGGCCACAGATAAAGGGGATATGACAAGAATGTGTCCTCCCTCTAAAATTGGCCAGTTCTATGAATTCTTCTCGTTCTCACATCTCTTGCCTCCTATCCAATGTTAGTATATTGTTCCCTGCAATTTTTTATAATTTGAAAGTAGTAGTTTTCAATCTTGTGTATAATAGAAATATTATGAGAATGCATATATCCCATACAAATATGGATATGATGTTGAAAGATTTTCCATGTACTCTTCAAGCCATCAAACTATGGTTCTTTATTTGATTGTAATGCAAAGATTCCAAAAAATTTTGAACTGTGAAGCATGGCAAACAATGTGCACATTGCCAAATTTAATTTGTTGATTTTCTTTGGAGCTTATGAGTTAGAACTTTGAAGGGAAAAAAAGTGAATTACGAATAGTATTTTAGTGACTAATGACATTGGGATGTACAGTCATAAGGAAGTCCACAAGGAAATCTATTGAAGACAAACTTCCTGGAGATTTTTTTCTATAGACGTGAGCGCTTCTTATCCAATCTTGCACTAATTTTGAGCTTCACCTCCATAATGGCTAGGAACTGAATTGTTTCTTCTGTAGATTTCTTATATTTGTTATGCCATTTCCCCTGATATACAGGTGAAGCTTTGCAATGGAAAGTTGGTGACTGTAACAACATCCACCAAAGGTTTTTATAGTGTTGGAAAGCAGCTTGTTCAAAGTCATGCACTTGTCAACTTGCTACAGCAGTTGAGCAGGGATTTTGCAAATTTCTATAGACGTGAGCACTTCTTATCCAATCTTGCACTAATTTTGAGCTTCACCTCCATAATGGCTAGGAACTGAATTGTTTCTTCTGTAGATTTCTTATATTTCTCATGCCATTTCCCCTGAGGTGAAGCTTTGCAATGGAAAGTTGGTCACTGTAACAACATCCACCAAAGGTTTTTATAGTGTTGGAAAGCAGCTTTTTCAAAGTCATGCACTTGTTAACTTGCTACAGAAGTTGAGCAGGGCTTTTGCAAATGTGAGTATCTTTAAGGTCCAAACTATACTTCTATTGCACCTTATATTATTTAATTGCTTACAAGATGCCTTCTCTCATGTTTAAGAAATTGACATCAGTGTTTAATGTTTGGGCATCGATCTTCTCTTTGTGGGGTCGATCTTCTGAATGTTTTAATTTCCTTCTAGCTATTAAGGATTTAAGAAATTATAATGATTATGGATTTTGAAATAGTTTGTTGTGTTGATAAAAATTGAGGCTTGGACATATTTGTTGTAGACACTTTCTTCATGGGCTACATCAAGTGTTGAAGAGGTTGCTTCAACTGGACTAGGCATTCACTTTTTTCAACTTTATTTAAGTTTATCATTTCCACCCATATGATTGTCTTCCCATGTTTTCTGAGATGTAATTGAGTTCATATCCATCCAATTATATTATAGGCTCCTAAACCAATGGTAAGATCAATTATATTGCGTTGGGTTTACTAAATGTGGATGTATGGGTGGTGTTAAAATTTAGATGTCATTGCTGGTAGGTTTACAAGAATATGTATGTTGTTGCACAACTTGTTATAAGAGCGGAGAGGCTGGTTTTAAGGCAGTTGCACTGACTGTGGACACACCTCGACTTGGGAAGAGGGAGTCTGACATTAGAAATAGGTAGTGAAAATTCATTCTATTTTAGATTTGTTGATAGGACTAGGTAGACACGTGGGATAAATCTTATATTCAGAGTATACTCCTCTTTAACTTTATGAGTTTGTACCCATGTTTTAACACTTTCTCAGCTCTCAACAAAAATCAGAACATTGTGGAATTCTTTTAGGATCAGAAGTGATGCTAGGGTTAGAAAAAGCATTTAGCACCTATAATGTATCAAACTTAAAATAAGTCAGAAGTCTCCATTTTAACTGGGATTCCTCTTTGTTCATCCCTTGTCTGACACTGAGGTATCTAATGTTCTAAAAAGTCTCATTGTGATATCCACTAACAGAAGGCACAGGTCTAAAAATTGTTTAGTTTGAGTTTGTGAGCAGGATGTGAAATGGTTCAATTTGTTTCTGCATGGTTGTTTTTTATTTTTTTTACAAAGATAGCCCTTCAATTGCTTGCATATTATGAGTTTCTTATGGATTCCACAATCTCCCCTGTTTAGCTATTGTACATTCAGCTAATACATAGTCATTTGAAAAAGATGTACCTTCAGCTCTCGTATCTATTTTTTCACCAACTTTATGACTGCAATCAGATTAGATAAACATTGAATAGCTATAATTTTCAATTTTAGTCACCCTGTCTTGGGCAAAACTTTTGAACATTATGGCACCTATTTCATTACAAGCATCAGGGGAATTGACATTATTACAAAGATTTTGGTTGATGTTGTATGTATCAGGTTCTGTCACTGTATATTGGTTGATGTAACAAAGGTGGATCTGAGTACCACTGTGTTGGGATTCAAGATACCAATGCCTATTATGATTTCTCCAACTGCCATGCAAAAGATGGATCATCCCGAAGGTATGCATTAGATTATTGTATTACAGTTAACATCCTATTTTGATGCATATATTTTCTGAAAGTGAATCCATCATCTTTTACAGGAGAGTATGCTACTGCAAGAGCTGCTGGAATTATAATGGTTTGGGCATCGGTCTTCTCTTTGTGGCATTGATCTTCTGAATGTTTTAATTTCCTTCTAGCTATTAAGGATTTAAGAAATTATAATGATTTTGGATGTTGAAATATTTTGTTGTGTTGATAAAAATTGAGGCTTGGACATATTTGTTGTAGACGCTTTCTTCATGGTCTACATCAAGTGTTGAAGAGGTTGCTTCAACTGGACCAGGCATTCGCTTTTTTCAACTTTATGTAAGTTTATCATTTCTACCCATATGATTGTCTTCCCATGTTTTCTGAGATGTAATTGAGTTCATATCCATCCAATTGTATTATAGGCTCCTAAACCAATGGTAAGATCAGTTATTTTAGATTTGCTGACAGGACTAGATAGACACGTGGGATAAATCTTATATTCATAGTATACTCCTCTTTAACGTTATGAGTTTGTACCCATGTTTTAACACTTTCTCAACTCTCAATAAAAATCAGAACATTGTGGAATTCTTTTAGGATCAGAAGCGACGCTAGGGTTAGAAAAAGCATTTAGCACCTATAATGTATCAAACTTAAAATAAGTCAGAAGTTTATCTGGGATTCCTCTTTGTTCATCCCTTGTCTGACACTGAGGTATCTAATGTTCTGAAAAGTCTCATTGTGATATCCACTAACAGAAGGCATGGGTCTAAAAATTGTTTAGTTTGAGTTTGTGAGCAGGATGTGAAATGGTTCAATTTGTTTCTGCATGGTTGTTTTCTCTTTTTTTTACAAAGATAGCCCTTCAATTGCTTGCATATTATGAGTTTCTTATGGATTCCACAATCTCCCCTGTTTAGCTACTGTACCTTCAGCTAATACATAGTCATTTGAAAAAGATGTACCTTCAGCTCCCGTATCTATTTTTTCACCAACTTTATGATTGCAATCAGATTAGATAAGCATTGAATAGCTATAATTTTCAATTTTAGTCAGCCTGTCTTGGGCCAAACTTTTGAACATTATGGAACCTCTTTCATTACAAGCATCAGGGGAATTGACATTATTACAAAGATTTTGGTTGATGTTGTATGTATCAGGTTCTGTCCCTGTATATTGGTTGATGTAACAAAGGTGGATCTAAGTACCACTATGTTGGGATTGAAGATATCAATGCCTATTATGATTGCTCAAACTTCCATGCAAAATATGGCTCATCTCGAAGGTATGAATTAGATTATTGTATTACAGTTAACATCCTATTTTGATGCATATATTTTCTGAAAGTGAATCCATCATCTTTTACAGGAGAGTATGCTACTGCAAGAGCTGCTGGAACTATAATGGTTTGGGCATCGATCTTCTCTTTGTGGGATCGATCTTCTGAATGTTTTAATTTCCTTCTAGCTATTAAGGATTTAAGAAATTATAATGATTTTGGATGTTGAAATAGTTTGTTGTGTTGATAAAAATTGAGGCTTGGACATACTTGTTGTAGACGCTTTCTTCATGGGCTACATCAAGTGTTGAAGAGGTTGCTTCAACTGGACCAGGCATTCGTTTTTTTCAACTTTATGTAAGTTTATCATTTCCACCCATATGATTGTGTTCCCATGTTTTCTGAGATGTAATTGAGTTCATATCCATCCAATTGTATTATAGGCTCCTAAACCAATGGTAAGATTAGTTATTTTAGATTTGCTGACAGGACTAGATAGACACGAGGGATAAATCTTATATTCAGAGTATACTCCTCTTCAACGTTATGAGTTTGTACCCATGTTTTAACACTTTCTCAACTCTCAATAAAAATCAGAACATTGTGGAATTCTTTTAGGATTGGAAGCGACGCTAGGGTTAGAAAAAGCATTTAACACCTATAATGTATCAAACTTAAAATAAGTTAGAAGTCTCCATTTTATCTGGGATTCCTCTTTGTTCATCCCTTGTCTGACACTGAGGTATCTAATGTTCTGAAAAGTCTCATTGTGATATCCACTCATACATGCTAGACAGTAAGGCACACCTCTGTGTTGAGATTTAATTCTGGATCCATAATTGTTTTTGACTTCTATTGATTTTCTTTGTCAAAAATGTAGATTCGCATTGCCTCGAATTGTGCTTGTGCTTCCCCTCAAAAGAGACCATCAATGAAGGAGGTATTGCATTTTCTAGAAAAAAAGCCATCATCCACAACCGATTAACCAATTCTTTCTTCCTATGTAGCATCCTTGCTTTGACATAAGTTGGACAGAGATGAGGACTTGCACCCACATTCCGTATTCAACAGCTCTACTTAGACATTGACATAACTGATATAGACACCTCTATGATTGGGACTCAGACAAACTCTGCTGTCAACTCAGCTGCTTATGAAATCTCCAGAGTCTTCTTAAAAATTTCAATATTTCTACAGTTGAGGATTGTAGAAAAACTCAGGGATCAAACTTAACTCCATGCTTATGAGGCATCCACGTTCTCACAGTTTACTTGCAGCTCATTCTCAGTTTTAATGGGAAGGTGATATATGGTGTATTATTGTTGCAGTGGCAGGGGATGGATTTTAATTGCTGGTTGGACCAAAAGAAATTGATGCAAATCAATATTGAAAATTAGATTTATTGGTTCAGCTATAGTTTGCATATACAAAGAAGAAACTTCTCCTTTTTCAGGTTAGAATATTTATATATACATGTTCATCTCAGCACCAGATGATAATTTATCAAAACCATGAGAATGGTACACAACTTCCTTCATAAGCCTTCTTAGGAAGACCATGAAATAAGACAAGTGACCCTGTGCTTGTATTTGTATCTTATTCTACATAACATCTTCTTACTTAGCTGGAGAAAAATTGGCTGCAGTATTTATATCAGTTTCTGTGGAATGTTTCTACTGTTATATATTGAACAAGTCCATTATACCATATTACTAGATTCTCCAGAGTCTATCCCTGTTTTCTCTTCTTTAGAATATATATCAACCCTGTTGTTTTGTTTCAAGGATATGTTGCAGTTTATTTCATTTCTCTTTTATCTTTAAGATGGATATTTATCTTTTTTATCACCACGTTCTCTGTGGTTCATTTAAATTGGATATTTGTCATTTTGTTCACTGGGTTCTCTGTATTTTGTTATAACTAGTTATTGATAATTTTGCCCACTGAGTTCCCTAAGGTCGAGTATAATGCTTTCCTTGCTTATCAAAGAGTATTTATTCCTTTTCAATTTCAACATTATGGATAACGAAATCTAGTTCTGTGTAATCATTGCAAAAGGGGGTCCATTATGATGTAGGGTTTGAATTATTATTCTCCTCTTGTTGCATGCTAATCTTGATCATCTTGTTCAGCTTCTAAGGTTCTTAGTGGCCTATCCTTATCAGATCCTTTGACCAACACTATATCTCCCTAATCTTGCAGGATGGTCATCAAACTCTCCCTTTTATCGTCCATGGTTGGCCAGGATTAAAATTGCAAAGGGAGTAGCTAGAGGCCTAGCTTATTTACATGAAAGGAAGTTTGTTCATGCAAATATTAAGCCAAGCAACATCCTTCTGGGCTTTGACATGGAGCCATACATAGCAGATTTTGGGCTATAAAAACTACTGGATACTACCAATGTCAAGTATAGTAGCTCTGCTATCCACCTAAGGAACCTTGAAGGTATATTTTCAGGAAGCAAACGCTCGGCTCCCGCGATAGCCTGCAAACAACATTTTAATTTAAAAGAGAATTATCATGGTAAATTGGTATAAGAATATTAGTAGAAAAAATCACCTAGTTATAAGCCTAAATATTGACAAAGGCTAATTCTTCATGTGGCATAATCAATTAGCCATGTTATCTTGCTACACGATGCAAAAAAATGACCCATGGATCCTAATACTTTTTAGGGTTCTTTTTCAATTCAACAGGCTTTTCTTCTTCTTCTTCTTCTTCTTCTTCCTGAGATGGTAAAGATAATGACTTAAGAATGACTCTAAGCTTACTAGATAACCAAATTCTCAACATACCTTGCAATTTCCACACTAGGCACTTACGGATTTTCAAACATCAATGTTTAGATAATAAATAATGGATGGGCATAAAAAAAACATAAACATTAACACCAAAAATAATAATAATCACATGAACCTACTGAGAAAGCGGAAACACATAAGATATCATCTTCACATTTGATACTTTGGAGAAAGGCAATCTTGAGTACCATGATCAAATAAAGAAACACCGGACTGCAGGAGAAGTGAGTGTTAATTTTTAAAATTTTGATATAAACATTGGCTTTCAAGAGAAATTGCAATTAACAATGTACAAATTACTGAATAAATAATTACCAATTAAACTTTTAAGTCACGTTTTAATGGGTTATATGCTTAAAATTCTAGGATTTCAATGCATATTTGTTACACCTCTATTATAGACCAAGACAAATGTAACAAATCAATGTACACTAGTGGATCAATATGATTGTTTTCACATCAGGCTTGATCATTAAAAGGACATTAAGGTTTGTACCTTTTGGGACAATTGCTAGTATAGTTAACATGAGAGAAAATACAAATGACCTAGATCCATTAAAACCTTGAATGTTTGTTCATGAACTCTCCGAATTTGGTATAAAATGTGTATTGTATTTGAAACTTCAATTTTCCATTAAATTAATGGGACATGAATTCCCACAAAGGAGTTTAGAAATGTGCAATTAAGTTGAGCTTTCATCTTGTCATTCAATTGATGGACACTCAATATTAAATATAAGATAAATATATAGGAGTAGCATGTGAGTGTCAGTTTTATAAAGAAGATTCTTTTTATTATTAATAAAAATATAGATAGTTAGTTTCATTTTAAAGGGTTATAAATATGAGTTATAAATACAAGACTTAAAAGGTTGTAAATATGAGTTATTAATTGTTTTTACTCAAAACCTGATAAATAGCAATTTAGCAATTTCTTTTTAATTGAGTGACTCTAATTCATGTTTCTTTAGGTTGAAGGTAAAGCCACTAAAGTGGAAAAAATTGTGATGCCAATAATTAGAGGGATTGTCATCATGGGGTGATAACAAATTTAATATTCCAAGAAAAGGAGGTAGTAGTAGATTCTAAATAAATTAGAAATGAAACAACATAAATGTTTGCAACAAATTTAGAGAGATCCACCTTGTTGAATAATGCACACACTACATGGATAATGGATTTCCACACTTTATGCCTTACTGCGTTTTCTTTGCACCATCTGGTGTAAATGCTAGTTTATTTAAACAATTGATTTTTTTAGTAGATAATCATTCACATGGATTTGAACCAGTAACCTATGGCAAAGAGTGCTTAACAATACACCCATTCACAATCAACCAAAAACTCAATAAACTTATTTACTCAATTAATTAACATTTATATATTTATATATTTATTTTACACAATAACTCCGTCGCCCTCTCATTCATCATTACGAAAAATACATTTGGAATTGGGATGGCTTTACCTATTAGTAAAAGTATGTAGGAAAACATTTTGGCGAGGTAATAAAAGAAAACAGTTAGGTGATAGGTGAGAAATGGATATTTTAACTATTTATCCTAGTGTTATAATAAATTAATGGTCAATAAATTATTTTATTTATATGTTTTATAATTGTGTTAGGTGATAGGTGACAAATGGATATTTTAACTATTTATCGTAGTGTTATAATAAATTAATTGTCAATAAATTATTTTATTAATGTGTTTTATAATTGTGTTATTTATATGTTTTATAATTGTGTTAGAAAGAGTTTTATAGTTTATTCCTACGACCGAGATGTTATTTCATACCATAATTTTAAAAATAAATAAATTAATATTTATATTAAGAAATTAAAATATAATAATAAAAAAATAGATAAGGTTTTTCTAAATAAAATATTTTAATTTTAGTTTTAATTTAACAACCAATTTATATAAACAATAAAATAATTAAATATAAAAAAGTAATATTACTCCTTAATATGGAGTTTATATATATATAACCTATATATATATATATATATATATATATATATATATATATATATATATATATAGTTGCATGGGAGTATAGTCTATGTTAAAAAAATAACAAAAAGATATTAAATTACAAAATGTTTAATTTAAGTTATATTTGAATTTATATGAATTGAATCTTTACAATCTTATTTTAACGATTTTGTGTAGTTGATTTATACAGAGAGGACCATGAGTAATATAAGAACTGCTCATAAAATTATTATGATATGCTAGTGAAGCATTGCACCCAAATCCATGGATAACCAGTGTTATTCAAAATTGATTACAATGTTGTACTATTCAAAGGTTTAGTTGTTTCATATTTGTTTCTTACATTTCTTGCAAATTAAACACTGAAAAATCAATTGTGTTTCTTTTAAGTAATCAATTGTGCTACAAGTATGCCTACTTCTATGATATGTATTTTATTATATTACATGAAGACAATTTTGTCTTAGTTCCATCAAATTATAAGAGTTTGTATCTTTTTTATTAATTAAATAAAATATTTCTTATAACCAATGTAGATCCATCTTAACATTATTTCTAGAAAGGTCATGAGGGATCAAGATCCGAGTTAAGATAGATCTAACATGACTAAATTAATAAAACTTTATAGACATACAATTTTTTAATATTTTTTATTATGTTATATTGAATAAATTTGATATAAAATTTGTAAACTATTAATTAACGGTAAAACAAAGTATATGAAAAATACATTAAGTGGATTTTCTCCTAGAATAAATCAACCCTATTTTGGAACAGTAATAGTATAAGATAGAACAAAGTAATAATAATCAACGTGTTTGAATTTGGTATTTAAGGATTTCTATCATTAACTAACGAACACATTAAATACATTAAGGTATATAAAAAAAAAATTATTCAAACAACAACAGAAAAATAAATAAATAAATACATGTATAAATAAATACATAATGTAAATAAATTTATTTTAAAAAGTTTATTATCTTAATGATGAATATTTTCATCATAAATTAAATTAATAAAAACTAAAAATAAAACTTTTGATCATGAATGAAAATTTCAAACAACACATAAATATATTTGAATTTGTAAAAATACTACATAATTTAGTTTTCATTTTATTGAAAAATTTAGTTACACAACCATAAAATGGTATCATTGTGTATTGTGTAGAATATTGTACAAACTCAACCTTTGAAAGAAAGGGTTAGTTGCGCAACAGTAACATTATATCACTCTGTAGAACACTATAGAAACTCAACTTTTGGAAGAAAGGAGTCAGAATAAGTAGACCAAACAGGATTGAGGAGGTTTTTGATTTCATGAAATAATAAAAATTATACTTTCTATTTTTCTTCTTCCACACCAATGTTCCAGTTTCAAAATTTAATAGGCACGGAAACTTCAATTACCGTTATTGTGAACCAACGTTAGTTAGAGATACACTTAAATATAATTTTAAGGATTTTTATACTTTCCAAGTTTCTTCTTCCGCATGAGTTTTCTAGTTTTGAATTATAAAAAATAAACAAAGTTCAATTACAATTATTCCAAACAAACTTCAAATACAGATACACTGAAAAATTGAAAATAATTGTATATTTCCCATCTTTATTCTCCCAATTTATAATTATAATAGACAAACAAACTTAAATTACCATCATTTCGAACAAACTTCAATTATAAATACACTTAAATTGAATTTAAGGAATGTTATACTTTCCTCGTTTCTTCTTCCACATGAATGTTCCAGTTTGAAATTATAATAGAAAAAAAATTCAATTACCATTATTCCGAACAACTTCAAATACAAATACACTAAAATTGAATTTAAAAAAGATATATAATCTCACTAATTCTTGAATAATTTATTTGAGTATATGCAAGACTTACCTCTATTGTTTAACATGAACATCTCATAGGTCCTTTCATCATATTCAAACCGCTCCATCTGTGAGACATGCGATGAAATCATGGAAGCATTTAATCTCATATTTTACAAATATTGTCTAAAAAGGATGTTGTTAGTATTGATCCCAAGTGGAGACCATGGAATAGAAATAGCCAGTAAGAGTCTTGCAAATATCTCATTGCGACGAAAAATTGACTTCTAAGATTAAAAACGTGCCAACCGTAATTGTTTCTATCGAGGGTAAGTGCTCAACATATGAATTGGAGACTCTTGTTTAAGACATTAACCTCACATATTATTTGAGCAACATATGTGTTTAAGTGCCAACGCCTTTCATCACAGAAATCAATTATGCTCAGGCTCATTGGATACATTCATCTGCAAATTAGTTTGTCATGGCCATAGGGAGTGACAATGTGACATTCTGTACCATGTACCATTGATCTCCTCAAATTCATTCGCCTCTTCTCCATCTAATTTGGACAAGATTATTAAAAGATAATGATATACCCTGGAAATTACTTCATAATGCACAATGCCTATGTTTTCTAGTGTTATTGTTCATTTCATTTGGTAATTGTATTGTAGAAACATATCTAAACTTGTTCAATTCGAAAACTCTCCGATCTCGTTCATGTGCAATACAAACCATGCCTCTACAATTTGCAATGTTGAATTTCCAGTACACAACTGACTCATTTGGAAAAAAATCTCTCAACCTCTCTCTATTTCACCCTAATATTGTGTATTTAATTTATGTGCTTATAAATCTCTTCAACCCTTCCATAGAAACAATGGTTAACAAAGACATGTTAATGATGATATAAAATGCATATTCAATATCTCCATGCCAACAGTTTACTAGATTTCCGCCATCATCCTTACAAGCTGATATCTATCCTTCACATGTGAAAGGAATTAGGTGGGTTTGGTTATAAATGGCAAATACGAATTTTTCCATTACAACCAATTCTATAACCATGCCATTTGTGATTCCCAAATCTGCTAAATCACCGCCATCGTCCTTACAAGCCGATATCTATCCTTCACATGTGAAAGGAATTAGGTGGGTTTGGTTACAAATGGCAAATATGAATTTTTCCATTACAACCAATTCTATAACCATGCCATTTGTGATTCCCAAATCTGCTAAATCAAGATCATTAGACCCAAACTCACAAAAAAGATAATATCTAAAAATATTTCCTCTGCTAAATTGTATATTTCCTGTGTTGTCTACCACTCGGAGCTACAGGTACTTGTATAAAATTTTCATATGATGGGGATTCATAGTTTTGGAGGAATCAAAGAAATGCCAAAGATACCTCTCGATATATATTTCAGTTTTACATTGGAGGATAAGAGGAAACGATCATCATAACGACACTCCTCATCCCAGCCTTAACCCTAACCCTACACATCGGATAACACATCCATTTACCAACCATTGAAATTTAATTTAAAGTTTACATGGTTTTATTAAGGAAGAATGTAATGTCGCATAAAACTTTACATGTACTTTCATTTCCTCTTCAAAAATCACTCTCATAAACTCTCCTCTTATTGTATTTCCTCATCCAAACAATTTTTTTTTTATATTTTTCATTTTTCTGCCCTACCTAAGAATTCCTTTATGCATATTTAGTGCTTTCTTCTCTTATCTTGTTGTTCAATGAAAATATCTCCTAATTTCATAAATATTTAAAACTGCTAGAACCACATAACATGGACATAGTTGCAAATATTCTATAATATATCTGGATATGGATCATTAATTTTAATGATAAGATTACATATGTCTCGAGAAATCAAATCTCTCATAGTATATGGAATAATAAAAAGGCTATAAAGGAGTTTTAAGTTGCACCATTGTTGTTCTATGAGGTTGTAGAGATAATTTTGTTTTCATACAGGAAAATCATTAAAAATTCTAATCTCCTTAAAAATTTCCAATCTCCTTAATGTTCTTGCGTAGTAAAAAAACCAAATGAAAAATTAATTTGGAAATATTTTCCATATGCTAACAACTTTTAAATACTTTGGGATATTAGACACCTTAAGGTGAAATAATATGAGGAATTATGGTTTTAAAAAGATAAATAGTACATTTCTCATAATCAATTGTGCAATATATATATCTTGCAATTATGGATATAAATTTGAAAATCAATACATAGAAAAATGGTGTCATGAAAGTGACCATTGTCTAATCCATAGTAACATTTCGATGCATATTGAGTAGACTATATTGATGCAAATTGCATGAATTGTGAAAGTGACTAGATTCTTTAATTTAGTGCATTTAAACATAATCTATTATTAAACTCAACGGATTATTAGGATAACAAATCCAAGGAATTAATACTATAAATCCAAAGGAATAATATTAAACTTAATGGATTAATAATAAACAAAAGGGATTAATAAGCCAAAGTAATTATTAATATTATAAACTCTTGGAATTAAAGTATAAACATAGGGATTAATAAACCCAAAGGATTAACATTATAAACCCAAGGGATAAATATGGTTGACTATGTTAGTTATAATATTTATACATTAAAAAATGTTAACTATGGTTGATTATTGTTGACACAGTCCACAATAGTCAACATGGGTATCATAGTTAACAAAAGTCAATATGACTACCATGGTGCACCAAACATACCTTGAGAATCATGGTCTATTTATCAATGACCTATAATGAGCCATGGTGGATGGTCATGGTTGAGGATGGAGGTTTATAGTGAATGTATAAGGTTAATAATATTAATCGTGGGGTTTATAGTATGAATCCTAAGGTATATAATCCTAGGGTTTAATATATTAAACTTAGGGTTTATAATATTAGTGTTTATAACAATAATCTTAGGGTTTATTATATTTGTTTTTATAGTTTTAAGGTTTTGTGTTAAGATTTTATTTTATGACATAGGAAGTGTAAACAAATCTAGCTAGTGTTGTATTGCAACAAACAATGTCTCAATGTGACAATCAATATAATAATCATTGTCGTAATGTTACATTATATTGCAATTTATTCAATGTTTCATTGCGACATTACAAAATTGGGGTTTAATATTAGGATTTATAATATTCAACTTTTAATATTCACTTTATAATATTAGGGTTTCATATTAAGATTATAATTTATAACAATGGGGTTTAATATTAGGGCTTATTATAATAATCTTAAGGTATGTTATATTGGGTTTTATAATGTTATGGTTTTATATTAGGATTTAATAGTGTGACATTGGAATGGTACAAAAATGTATCCCATGTCACATTATGATAAATATTGTCCTAATACGACAATCAATCTCAAAATCATTGTTGCAATGTTTATAATCCCTTGGGTTTATAATGTTTATAATCACTTGGGTTTATTAGTCCCTTGGGTTTATAATATTAATATAAGGGTTTATAATTTCAAGGTTTAGAATCATAGAGCTTATAATATTAATTCTAGGGTTATTAATCCCTTGGTTTTATAATATTAATCTTACAGCTTAATATTATTCCCTTGTGTTTATAATATTGATCCCTTGGGTTTAAAAAACCAATAACCCCTTAGGTTTATTAATATATTGAGGAGTGATGGTTCGATAATTAAGCGAAGGTATTTTAGATTGAGCATGTGTATTCATTCAAGTAGTGAGGGTGGGGCAACTAGCCCTCTATACATGAGAGACACCATTCGAAGGTATTATGGTATTAACTAAGAAAACTTACTTTTGAACAATGTCTTTACTTCTAAAACACCATTTTTCTTTTGTGATTTTGGTTTTTATTTGGTTTTATTTTACTGGAATTGGCTACCTACTCCTGTCACTAGTTGTGTGCATGAATTTTTATCTGAATGTGTGCAAGTATGTGTATTAGGGAAAAAGAGCTAACATTAGATCCAAAGGAACAAAGTGAGAAAGCAAAGAAAGGTTTACTTTTTGCAAGTGATTTTGTGAGTAACTATGTGATTCAATACACTCCTATGAAAATTGTTACTTGTTGCTCATGTTAGTGTCAGTCAATTCTTTCTGTCACGAGCGACCAAATATGCTTTTACCAAGTTTTTTTAGGGGTATCAAGTAAAATTTTATCATGTCACTAGGATTTCAGAATAAAAATTGGTCACTCGCTAGTGTGTCTAGGTCTACTGCTGCTCCTTCAATATTTTCATGTTCCGGTCACTGCCATCACTCAGTTGGATGTGACATCTTTGAACAAATCATCATCATCATCTCAGTCATGTCACCATGGTCTTCATTCAACTCAGTGTCTCCATTAGGTCATTAGGGTTAGAGTCATCAAAACTGTCATTTCATTCAATAAACTGGGAAATGAAGGAGTAGTGGTAGGGATTGATAAAAAAGTTATGTTTCTAAGTGTAATTCACTTCAAATGATGTAATAAGTTATGTTTCAAAGCTGCATGTGAAATTTCCAAGTTACATAGTTTTATCAAAAGGAAAATGAAAATTATGGTGGGCTACCCTACCATTATAAAGTTGAGTTCTATCGCCTATAGAGACCACATCATTCCAACTCTCGCCCTTATGGTTATTGCCAAAGAAGCTCTCATCCATCACAAGATAGTTCCTCAGAGTTTTCAGACTGAAAAACACTCCAAAAATTGATCCAGGTAGCTTTGCTCCATTTTGTCAGTGTTTTGCTATGTCTCCCTGCATTTCACAATGTTTTATCAATTTTTCGTTTCGTTTTATCAACATTCGTTGCGCTTCCCCAATTTCACTGCATTTTGTGATGTATTCACTGCATTTTCTTGGTTTCGTCCCGAACATTTTCTCTAAAAGGTTTTTATAGCAATGCAAGTCTCCAACAACCTCTTGCAAGTAAGTTTAACACCCTCAAACACTCCATAAGTCTATTTCATTTAATTTCATGTTGTAAAACCATCAGTCACTCCCTTCACTACGTTTTCACTATCTTTCCTAATGGACTATGTTTTAATTCTCTAAACTAGACCCTTCACTCATTTTCCCTTATTCAACTTCCTAAATTTCCCTAACACCCCTACCCGCCTCCCTAAATTCTCCTACCCCTTTTCCATTTCCCTAAACCATCCATCCCATCCCATCATTCCAATCCCTTGTTTTTCTGGTTAGGGTTTTCACTTGCACACAGTCAAAATGGAGGGAGAGAAGAAATCCTATAAAAAAGGAGTCCAAATCTTGAGATATGAACCATTGAACACTACGGAGCTGTTGTCTCCCCCATTTTCCAAGCAGTGCTTTGAGAATGCAGAGTGTTTAGGGTTTTGTGAATTTGTTCAAAGGGTCAAATACCATGACAAATTGACTAGTTTTATTGCCACTCATTTGAGGAGGGATAAGGTCACTATTACAAGTGTTACTTCCACTATTTCAGCTGAAGTCATATCAGCAACCATAGGGATACCCAACAATGGAGAAAAATGGTTTAAGAATCAGGACGTAGACCTGCAAAACTATCAACCTTTCATCAAAGGCCACTACAGGTAGACCACTAAGAAATTGTTTCCTTTTGCATTGATCCTTAACAAATTTTCTCCATTGATGAAGACCATAATGAAATATTTTAGATGTGAACGTAGATTCTGAAGGTTGTATAAATACCATGTCAGATTACTCATGCATTTCATAGGAGTAAAGCCAATAAACCTAGCCTAGTAACTCTACAAAAGTTTGGCTAAGATGGTAGACAAGGTGCAGCATAGACTAAGTGACCATGACAAGATCCTTTTCCACCATTACCTCATCAAGATTATTGTACTCCATCAACTAACTCAAAATAATATCACTTGAGAAACTTTCATTCAATAAGATGTTTTATTGTCTTCTAATATTGAATCTGCAATCTCGACTACATCATCAACCACACCTAAGCATGTGAAAGGTAGTTCTTCAAAGAGACTTGTAGTTGAGAATATATCTAGGCCTGAAGTAAATCGGATTTATCAAAAGGGAAAGAGGCTTGTGTTTACTCCACATCATGTGGAAGGGGCCAAGCTCACATCATCAACATAAACAAAACAGGATTACAATCATAGCACAAGGAAACTTATCATCTTGACATTGACATGATTGACTTGGAGGCTAGTAAGGAGCATAAAACAAAAGAGCAGGTCATAAAGAAAAAATATTCTGAGATAGAAAAACTCAAGGAAAATTTATCAAAGGAAAACTTCATGATTTCATTTCTAGAGCAAGAAAATCAATAGTTGAAGGTAAAGAAGCTACTTTTGGAAAAGCATGGGGTTGATGTTGGTAAAGAGGATGTCAAGGGAAAGGAAGTGATGGATGAAAAAGTTTCAGAGGAACATCAAGAGAATGTAACAATGAAAAGGCTAAGGACGAGACGCCTCAAAAGAGCACTCCAACAACAAAGAGAGCACATGATTTTTGTTGACCTAATTGAAGTAGAAGTTAATGAAGATAGGGAATTTTGGCCTTAAAAGATAAATTTTCACTTGGAGAAGCTTCTTAGGAGGTTTAACAGACACAAAATAGTGTAGAAACATATGGCTGTCGATTATTACACGAGAAACTTGATTGCTAAGGTTAAGGTCAAGCAATTTAAGGAGAAGCTCAATGAAACCCTAATCAAGCAAAAAGGGAAGGAAAATTTATATTTCTTTCTTATGCTACCATCATAGCATATCGTACCACACGGTGACCTCACATACCAATTTTGAAGAATTTTGGAGGAAATTTAGTTTTTTGAGAATTTTTTCATATTTTAGCATAATCATGGAGGAGAAAACGCAACATGCTCCACACTGCGCTTTAGTTGGGGATCTCCAAATGAAGTTTGGTTTGCATTTCTAGATTCCTAATGGTCCATACATCATTTTTTCCCTGAGGGGAACATACTTTTGACAAATTTTAACAAGTGGAAAAGTTAAAAGAACCATCAAGAAACCACCTTTTTGCAACCCTGATGAAGGACACGCTGCGTTTTCCAAAGTACCTATGGGAGAATGCATTTTTTATGGGATAGGAGTAACCTTTTTGAGCCCCTGAAGAGTCCATTTTGTAGCAGACATCCTCATCTTTCCAATGAGCTATCAAGGTTAGGATTTGGACTTCAAGAAGGCCTTCAAAACCTACTTTTTCCAATTTCACTGCGTTTTCCTCAGCTTTGCTGCGTTTTCTCATAAATTCACTGCTTTTTTTATCTATGGTAGTTTTTCTCCAGTTTGGTCAGTTGGATTTGGATTTCTATGATGTAATTGATTATCCTAATGTAAATATGATGAAATAGGGGGTAATTAGTCTTGTTAAAGTTGATTTAATGTAAATTTAGCCTCATTTATGCGAGTGGTTGGAATTCAAAGTTAATTGGAGGAGTTGGTTTAACCTCCCTAGTCTTTACAGGTTTGGTTGGAACACATCATGGAGCAATTCCTAGACCCATGGATTCGACCCCTTAGAGCAGGGAGATGTTGTTTTGGTCTTTATGTATCATTTTCTCAGTCATAGAACAAGTTGGACATCGAAGGAGAGAACTATTGTAGCTTGTACTTGGACATTTTGTGGAAATCAAAGGATACAGTTTGCAACTATTATATAGGAATTCATGTGCAATAAGTTTGTGATGTTGTTTTTTTCTCTATTATAGGTTTATATAAAATATATTCATCTTCTCTTTACATTCATGGGTTCTTCAGTAGTTTTCCTTAAAGTTTATAAACATAATTCTTTGCATAAAGCTATATTTTTATGGGAGTATCATTGTTTGTTAATTTCCTTCACGTTTATTGAATTCATGTGCTCATGCTCATTAAAACCCTTTTTGCATCTTCAAAACATTACACTACATCAACAAACCCTAAATCCATCACAAAATTATTTCTATCTTTCTCCTCCATATCTTTATTGTTGTAACCCTTTGATCCTTTGACCTAGCCACCTAGTGTTTCTCCCTTATCCAACATCAAAACCCTAAAAATTTCAAACCCTACCAGAGCCAATTATACCTAGCCTAAAATATATATCTTTTCTAGTCAATTCATTTCTTGTGATCATAGAGAGAGCCCTCTCTCGTTTGGTAGGGATAGCTACCAAACATAAAGCTTGGTATGTGGTTACCCTCGTTGATCTCCTCTCACCCTGGGATATTGTGGAGGATAAAATTTTGGTGTCGTTTCCGGGGAGATGAATGATATATTATTCCTGGGATTTGTTCTAAGATTGCATTCAAGACTAGTTCTGTGGGTGATAGATTCCAATATTCAAAGAAGGCTAATTTAAAAATCACATCAAGTTCAAGGTGAAAAAACTTTGGCTCCTAAAAGACACACGAGATCAAATCCTGACCCAAATCCACCTCTGGTTGTTGATGATCCAGAGAAACTATTGAGAAAACTCAAAACCCCTCTTCCTGAAATTGGAACTCAAAAATTGGTAAGAACCACCTCTCTACCTGATCAAATGTTTACTACAGAAGGTCTTTATTTTTATATTCAATTCGAGCTATCCATTTTTTTATCAAAGTCTGAGTCTTTTCTTACAGAAGTAGTTTTTGACCCTATAAAGTTTGATTCCTACTTGCCTACTTCTCAATATTTTTTTTCTAGACCTTCTGCTAAATCTCCATTTTCTAAACTTGATAACAAGGTTTGGTCCAACTTTGATAAGCTCCAAAGTCTTGCAGACCAACTTCAAATCACCACAGAAAAGGCCTATATCCAATATCAGCTTGAAATTTTGTCCGCTGCTACATCCTCTACCATACCTCCAAATATATCAACCAGCACATCTATGCTTGTTAATCCACCAATACCTCCTTTGACATCATCATCTCAATCAACACAACCCATTGTAGTTCCTGTACAACTTCCTCCAACAGTCATGGAAAGGTTTGATCCTTTAATATTGCCTGGTCAACTTGCAACTCTATCTCAAAACTATGGCAAAAGACTTCCTCTGTTTGATGGCAGTCCCAAAATCATGGCGCAACAACATGTTGACAAACTAGTGGATTTCATCGATCTAGAAGAGGTTGATGACGAATATGCCAAAATGAGAATAATAGCATAGAGATTTTCTGGGGATGTGAAAAAGTGGTTTCATAGTTTGGCATCTAATTCCATTAATAGCTCTTAGCGACTGATAAATTTGTTATTAGCCCGGTGGCAAGAGAAGAAGAATCCATTACAAATTTTGGTGGAGTGTAATTCCATGAAAAGAAACTTGAATGAGAGAGTGCAAGAATTTACAACATGGTTCAATCTAGTGTACAATTCCATTCCTAATGACATGAAACCTCCCCTTGGTTTAGCCCTCCCCCACTATCATGATGCCCTTGACCCAAACATGGCATATCATCTTAGGGAGAGAGATCCTGCAACTTTAGAAGAAGTGCAGTGCAATGTTGTAAGTGTAGAAGCTAATTTATTGAACAAAAAGTCTAAAATATAACTAGAGAAATCAGATTAAAAAGTCACCATTAAGGAGGAGTCCTCTTCTATTGATGGTAAAATGGACACTCTCATAAATAACATCGAAAGAATTATGGCATAATGAATATCATTGATCAACAGGTGGAGCCTTCAATAAGGAATCCAAATTATAAGGAAAAATTCAAAAATAAGTAGAAAGAGTAGAAAACATGGGATCCTTGGGGATAGGTCAGAAATTCCTTTCAGCAAAACTACACTGAAGGTCTAGAATAAGATGAAGAAGACATTACTGATGGTAATAATTTATTTGAGGAAGATTAACTACCTACTTTTCTAACTTAGGAAGATCATTTTTCTCCAGAATCTCTTGCACCAAGTGACTAGCATCTCACCCTTGCAAATGATGATTCATGGGCAGTGCATACTGAAGAGTACCACCAGAGTTATCATAATTCTCTCAGCCATTTGTAGAAACAGTAAAATTTAAGGAGTAGGAATGTGCCTGTCACATTGCATGAGAAAAGGAAAAATTGGATAACAGAATTGAAGGTGTTTGTCAAACTGAAAGTCTCGACAATATTAGAAAAAAGGAGCGAGTGGGAAGTCTTCATCAAATCAGCTAGTGGGCATCGATAAAGCATCCAGTGGGCATCATTAACAAATTCGCCAGTGAGCAATCAACAATTTTTCCATCATCCACATCAAGTAGCGACTGGGAAGTTTCACATCAACAAATTCACCAGTGGTTGTTCAACAACAAAAGTAGTAGTGAGCAGTTTTGACATCAACAAATTTTCCAGTGGGCGTTCTCAATATTTTGTTAGCGGAAAAAGTAGATAAGCCATTTGGTTTCATCAACATTTTTTCAGGGGACAAAGGATGTTGATTGAAAGCAAAGGACATATGGATCCTTTTGCAGCTTAGTACGACTCCACTATGTGACAACCATCAAAAGGATCCATCTATCCTTTGCTTTCAATCAACATCCTTTTTCTGCCGACAAAATTTTGATGACGCCAATTGGCTTATTTTCTTTGTCCACTTACAAAATATTGACAACACCCACTGGTGAATTTGCTGATGTTAAAACTGCTCACTGCTGCTTTTTTGTTGAACAACCAATGACGAATTTATTGATGCAAAACTCCCCACTAGCTACTTAATGTTGATGAAGTCAAAAAAATTTGATCGCCCAATGGTGAATTTGTTAATGATGCCCACTGGATGCTTTTTCGATGGCCACTAGTTGAGGAGGATTCCCATTGGATGATTTGATGAAGAATTCCCACTGACTACTTTTTCTAATTTTGTCGAGACTTTCAGTCTAACAACCACCTTCAATTCCATTATCATTTCCCCCCTTTTTCAGCTGAAACGAGAGACAATCATTTCCACTTGATTTCTGAACTCCCCACTTCAGGTGTAGGAGAGTTTCACCACCTTCATTTTACTATAGAATTGGTCTTCATGTGAGGTTGAATCCTTTGGTAACACATAGATAACTGTTTCACTGTAGATGATCACTTCCAAGGATCAATCCATGCATAATTGATCTTCACTCTGGGTGGTTGATTTCGCTTGCAACATCTTTCGCACAAATGATTTTTCTCGCCACAATGGTGAGAAGGATGGAGGTCAAATCATTTACTCTCCATATGGCCATTTCATTTACAATGGTTACACTTAACCATATTTGATCACTATCTAGAAAACCAACACTTACAAACTAAACTCGCTTTGAGAAATCTAGAACAAATAAAGTGTTTTCTTTGTTGTATCTTAGGCCATGTCGGTCTTTGTTGAAGGAGATTTCTTCCCAAGGTCTGATCACTTTCTTGGAATACTATCCTATTTCTGTTCTTCATACTTGTTGCTGTTGCTAACATTTTGTCCATGATTTATTGAACCTTATTTGTCACACTGGGCATCAAGTATTAACAATTCATATGTTTGACATGCTGCATCAAACTGATCAATTTTATATTTGGTACAACTTGTTGCATCATTTTTTAGTACAACCGATTAGATGAGATCACTTGTTTCACAACTTTGATGAGCCTCATAAATGGGTAATTATATGGGCTCATTTTACCTCCTAACCTAGTCAAATCAACCATTCTCTAGCTTATTTTATGATTTTATGATTATATTTATGCTTATAGGGTAAGTTGAGTTAGTTATTATGCCATGTGGTCTAACATGTATTTAATGTAGATTATTGATGGATTTCGAGGTCAAAATCAAGGATCTAGTGGTCAAATTGCAGCAATAACTCAATGTATACAGAGGAAAGCACTTACAGGAGGGAATCACCCTCATTTATTTCTCCTCACTTCAAATTCCCCTTCATTCACCTTAGAGTACAAGTAGCCGAATCATGCACTAGAAGGCAGCCGAGCAAGTGGAAGATGATTGATAATTATCTCACGTTTTGGGAGCCAAGCCTCCCTGATTTTAAGGAATTTGTTGGTAGCTTTCGATGTATCAGTAGAGAGGCCTAGGGCCTCACTAGGGTCGATTTTTTTGCTTGTGTAAACTCTGCTCAAATTTCGAGCTTACTATTTTATGACAGTTTTATGTAATCTTGCTATTTTTTGATAATGAAGATGGAATCCTTTTTAAGCTAGCACTGAGTTACCTCAGAGGGTTGAAGCTCTTGGGTTAGGGCCCAATCCAAGTAGCCAAGATTCTCTTTACTTGTATTTTTATGCTTTACTTCAGTTTGTAGATTAGTTTGTTGTTAGATGTATTTCTCTTATGGTTAAGAATATGTTGCTTTTGACGATTTAGTAGCTTGCTTCTATTTGTTCTTTCTGTAGCAGGTTAAGCAGTGATCAGAGAAGATTCAAAAGGCTAGAAATAGTTCCTTGGCATATCTTCCTCCTTCGAGGACCATGATTTGAGGCAAAGACTCTCTTGCTGCAACAAAAACACAGATTTTCCTCAACCTAGGACTTCTAGTGTTTGTAGCTCTCTAATAGGTTGATAGTCCAAGTTTGCTTTGCTTTAGGTCTTCTTTATCATGTTCGCTTCCTGATTTTAAATAGTCATTTTGCATGCTTTGCTTTTTTATAGCATTTCCCAGTGTTTCCTTCTATACATCATAGTTTATGCCATTTTAGTGCAAAACTATGTTTTACCTAGGATGCATTCATTTCATTGGTTGCTTGATTTTCTTGGTTGAATATCAATTTCTATCTAGTAGATCTCTTCCAGAAGTAGGCCAGCTTACCTACAATCACACCCTCCATCTGATCCATGCCCCATAGGTCTCCCAAACCTCATCTCAATTCTGTCCTAGTTTCCTTCATTTTTCATAGAACTTCTTCCTCTCTCCTTGAGCAAACCCAATAATATTTCTCTCTCCTAGTGATTCGTGGTAGAACTTAGGCACCCTGACACCTCATTCCAAAATTCATCCACCTTTTCCACCCACTCTCATACCCTCACAACAGTGAAAATTGCTCTCGGCCTCCTCCTGTAGGCCTCCTATAGTTTCCATGTTTTCCTCCTATAGTTTTCGTGTGTCCTCCTATAGTTTTTCCTGTAAGCTTTCCTTTGAAGGCTGAGTGTGGGAAAATCCTCCAAAAGGCCACCTAAGGCCTCCTAGGACCCATCCACACCATCCTACATCCTCTCAAGCTCCAAAAAAACCTCTAATGCCACCTAGTTGCTGCCACACTCACACACAATAAATTAGATGCATGTTAAATTCACATAAAAACACATAAAAATCCAAAAATATGTTTTTTCTTATTTACTTCCAGAAATAGCATGGTTACATGTTTTTTACTTCCTTGAGTAGGCAGTGACATTTCTTTCATGGTTTTCATAGTGTTTTTGACAAAAGTAGAATTAGCTTTTCAAGTAGGGTTTACTAGGTTTTGCTTTACATTCCAATCTTTCTCCTTTCTACAGTCAGAGGTTGGCTTGAGCTCCTAGTGATCTCGTGCTGGCTTACCAAGTGACAACCTGCAGTGAGAACTAGTACTTGTGCATATAGCACCGATGCTTCTAAGTTTTTTATGAACTATCGAGTTGATAAAAGTAAAGTTGGTAGCCCAGGAGTTACAACATTCTTGCTGCAATACTAGCGATCACCACTTCTTGGCACCATTGTCGGGGAAGTGTTAGAGTATTCGGTGATTGCTGCTTTCTTCAGTTTCCTATTGCAACATTCTGCTAATAGTTTATTTCGGAAAAAGTAGACTAGTCATTTATTTTCTTTCAGTTCTACATTTCCTTGCTTTCCTTTTCAATTCTGCAAATTTCCATTCAGCAAGTTCATTTCAGCTAGTTGTAATTTGTTTTGTTAAATCACAATTTTAGTTTCTGTAGGTACTTTCAGTGTGGGGAAAAGGAGACAAAAAAGCCAAAGAAAAATATTTCCTTTCATGCCTCATAGGAGTAGAGATAACTTAGGAAAATGTTTGCCCAACACCCACACTGCTTCACACAGCCAACCTTCTCTCTTCTTCAGTGGTTGAAATCAAGAAGAACCCTTAGGTGAACATCTAGACATATTTGAAGAACCTATAGGGGAAGAAGAAGAAAACATTCCTCTGGGGCCAATGGCTAAAAATAGAAATGCTAGGGGAATTGGAGAGAGAATAGAGGGTACCTTCCCCATTCGAGAGACCAATGGGGACAAAAAAATGAAGAATATAAGTCCTTCAGCCCTACCTCACTTCCATGGTCTGGCGACAGAATATCCTAGAACCTTCTTGTTCAAGTTTGGTGTCATCTTTCGAACTTATGACTAAGAAGAAGATGAGCAAAAGTTGCAACTGTTCCCTTCTACTCTTAAGGACACAACACTGCACTGGTTCATGGGATTACCTGACAACATCATCACAACTTGGGCTCAGATGTAGCAGGCCTTTAACAAAATGTATTGAGACTACTGTAGGTCAAAAGATACTAAAGAATAAATCTTTCGAATGACCATAGGAAGTGATGAGTCCCAGGAAGACTATGAAGAGAGGTTCCATATCAGTTACAAAAGCGCGAGGTGTACACTTGACCCTGAGTCTCTGAAGTTGGTCTTGCTCAGGGGAATTCGGTAAGACCTTTTAGACACCCTCCATCTACTGACCAGGGGGGACATCTACCAACTATCCTATGAGGACATAAAGAGCGTTTTTAGAAACCATTCTAGAGTAGCCAGAAAGAAAGGTAGGGGGAGTCAACCCATACCCATTACGTCTTCTTCCAATTCATCCATTAAAGATGAAATTGGAAACATGCTGGAAGACTTCGAGATTGAGATGCTGCAAAATTTTTCCATGCAAATGGATACCTTACACATCAAAAGAAAACAAGAGGAAGCAGAGAGGGCTTTGGCCATTTTTTTCCCTAGATACACCAAGAGGCATCCTAGGAATGAATGGCCATTGAACTCTATAGAGGTTTGTTCAGTCTGTGAAGAAGATCATTTTATAAATAAGTGCCCTTCCTTTCCCGGACTTAAAGTTGTATACCAAGGGGCTAAATGAGTCACTGAACAGATCTATTACATAAGCTAAAGGAGGCCGCATGGACCTAGACCATACCAGCAGGGGATGCAAGCGACATCTTAGGCATACTGCAACCGCAACCAAGTCACCTCCATACCTTCTTGGGGTCCCCCTACTCATCCTTCCTGGTCCACGCCGCCTGCTTGGTCCTTCACATCTCAACATCATGCCCAACCAGCCACCCATTCATTTCAATCCTATCCTCAGTCACAACCTTAGTGGAATGCATCTCATTAGGGGTGGAGGCCCCAATACAACTCTATTCCCGTCTTCTGCCTCCACCACCTGCCCAACCACAACCCTCACCTTCTGCTCCACCAAGGAAACCAAAAATGCCTACCCAGTCAAATCCCAACCCAAATAATAGACAGGATCATTAAGTGTATAGTGGAGAACCATCATGCCCAACTTATGCTGTGGAGATTCAAAAAATTAACTTGCGATCTGGGAAAGTTCTCCTAGATAGCCAACCTCCACCGAGGGAGGTTGAGGAATATAAAGAGGAAAGCAAACCTAAAGCAAATCCACCCTTTCCTAAGAGATTCTCCATGACAATCCAGCCTACCCCAGAAGAGACTAAACTCCTGGGAGAATTGAAACATTTATGTGTGAAGATACCACCTCTCCAAGACATAAAAGATGTGCTTATCTACAATAGGTTGATCAAAGAGAAGTGCTTTAGGAATCCAGGAAGGCACAATGGAGATGGCCCAACCATCAATGTCATAGGACAACTGTCTGACCTAATGGTGGGGCAGATAATCTGTCGAAAATATTTGGACCCTAGAAGCATAGTAGTTGATGTCCACATCAATGGCACAATGGTCCCACATACCTTGATTGATCTAGGAGCTTCCATTAATGTGATGACAAAGGACACAATGCTCAAACTTAACCTCCAAGGCTCCTTGAGGAAGACCAGGACAGTGTTGTAGCTAGCAAACGGCTCCACAGTGACCCCTGAGGGGATTGTGGAATATATGATGGTCTCCATTGATTCTTGGTAGTACCCTATTGATTTCTTAGTTCTCCAGCCAAACACAAAGCTCAGTGGGTATCCTCTCATTCTGGGAAGACCCTGGTTGGCTACAGTCGATGCCTACATCAGCTGCCAAGCTGGGAACATGACCATAAAGAACGGGCACATGTCGAAGCATCTAATCCTATATCCTCCTGCGAAACCCTTGCTATAACATGATCTACCTCACTGGCTGGAGGAGGAGGATGAGGATGAAGTTTATTCTGCACCACTTTGTACATTAGAAATCGCCATGGGGGGGAAATCGCAGGATGAGGATGATATGATTGAAAATTTGATTCAGAATCCACCGCCCAGTGTATCACCATTAGAAGACATAGTAAGAGAAACCAAAAACAACCCCTTAACAGATCTCTGTGTGGTCGACCCCACTTCTCTCCATGTTAAAAATATAGAGTTTAGCCCAGAAAGAACATTGAAAATCAATCCATCCCTATCTACTTCCCAGGAGAAGGAGCTATGCAACATATTGAGAAAACATCTAGATGCCTTCACCTGGAGTTATAAGGAGATGAAGGGAGCACACCCTTCAGTATGTACTCATCATATATACATCAACGAATATTTCAAGTCAATCAGGCAACCTCAAAGGAGGATGAAACTAGCACTTAAAGATATTGTTAAGGAAGAACTGCAAAAATTTCATGATGCAGGATTCATCTATCCCATCTCTGATAGTGAATGGGTCTCTCCTTTGGTGCTAGTGACAAAGAAAAATGGTAAGTGGAGAATGTGTGTCGACTATCAGGAATTGAACAAAGCTACTAAGAAGGACCATTTTCCTTTACCTTTCATAGATCAAGTGTTAGACAGTCTAGCAGGGAAAAAGTTTTTCTCCTTCCTAGATGGGTTTAGCGGGTGCAATCAAATTCAAATCAGCCCAGAAGAACAAGATAAGACCACTTTCACTTGTCCTTTGGGTAACTTTGCATACCGAGTCCTTCCTTTTGGTTTGTGCAACACTCGAGCCACTTTCCAAAGAGCAGTATTGAGTATATTTTCTGAACTCGTTCACAATCCAGTAGAAATATACATGGATGATTTTACTCCTTATGGCTTTGACTTTCAGGAAGCTTTATCTAACCTAGGAAAAGTTCTAGATAAGTGTATTGAGATGAACTTGTCCCTCAGTCTGGAAAAATGTGAATTTTTGATGATTGAAGAGACTGTGCTAGGTCATGCAATATCTCAACAAAGACTGCAAGTGGACGCCAACAAAATTGCCATCATCCAAAGGGTCCCACCTCCTCAAAAGGTGAGAGATGTCAGAAGCTTCCTAGGCTTAGCTGGATATTACAGGAGATTCATTAAAGACTTCAGCAAGTTAGCCTCTCCTTTTTTTGGCCTCCTAGGTAAAGATGTTGAGTTCATATGGTCGGAAAACTGTCAAGAAGCCCTAGATACCTTGAAGAGCAAGCTAGTGACTGCCCCAATTCTCAGAGGCCCAAACTGGGCCCTACCCTTTCACATTCACACAGATGCCTCGAACAAAGCAATAGGAGTAGCCTTAGGACAAATTGATGAAAAGTTACCTTATGCCATATACTTTATAAGCAAAAACTTGTCAAAGGCAGAGTTAAACTATATAGTGATCGAGAAGGAACTCCTAGCTGTCGTGCATTCCTTAAACAAATTCAGACATTATATCACAGGCTATCAGACCTTTGTGCACACTGATCATGGTGCAATTAGGTATTTAATGAACAAACAGATGTAAATGCTCACGTTATTAGATGGTTGCTTTTACTACAGCAGTTTGATCTAATCATTATTGATAAGCCTGGTAAAGAGAAAGTTATTGCGGACTTTTTGTTTAAAGTAAATTTGCCTGCAGGTGAAGAAGGAATGGTGGATGACCAAATGCGATATGAACACCTATTTGCTATATCAGTACTCTCTCCATGGTTTGATGATATAGAAAACTACTTGGTTTCAACACAGTTCCCACCACACCTATCCTCAAAAAGAGAAGAGCAAGATAGTAAGGAAAAGTGCCCCTTTCACCTGGATTGGAGGAAATCTCTTCAAACTTGGCCTAGATCAGATATTGAGAAGATGTGTCAGGGAGGAGGAAGTCTTTGACATCCTCCTGACCTGTCATGATGGGCCTTGTGGAGGTCATTTTTCAGCAAAAAGAACCGCCTTCAAGATATTACAAGCAGGCTACTACTGGCCCACTCTTCATCATGATGTGAGGAGATACACAAGCCAATGTGATCAGTGTCAAAGGATGGCGAAGCCCACTCCAAAGGATGAAATGCCCATGCAACCTCAAGTGACCTTTGAGCCATTTGAGAAGTGGGGCATGGACTTTGTGCAGCTTATCAACCCCCCTTCAAAGCAGAAGCAGTACATCATTGTGTGCACCAACTACCTGACAAAGTGGGCGGAGACAAAAGCAATCAAAGCAGCGACAAAGGAAAAAGTAGCTAAGTTTTTGAGGGAAAACATTTTCTACAAGTTCGGGTATCCGAGAGAGTTAGTCACAGACCAAGGCAAACAGTTCACTTCCAAACTGATTGAAGACATGCTCACACATCATAAGATCAAGCATAGGACTTCCACCCCTTACCATCCACAAGCCAATGGGCAAGTGGAGGTCACTAATAGAGCATTGGAAGGGATCCTAACCAAGGTAGTGAGAAACAACAGAAAATATTGGGCAGACAGATTAGTTGAGCCACTTGGGCCTACAACACAACATGGAAGACCACCACCAGGTTCACACCCTATGAACTAGTCTATGGGAAGAAGGATTTGTTGTCAATAGATTTTGAATTCAATACCCTAAGTATGGCATCTCAGCTAGGCCTAGACATCATCCATGCACAGAAGGAGAGATTACTTCAGTTCATTGGATTGGATGAATACAAATTGCAAGCCCTTCTCCATACAGAGGTAGTTCAGCTTCAGAGAAAGATATGGCATGACAGAAATATCAGGTAGAAGAAATTCCAAGAGGGAGATTGGGCACTACTCTATGGTTCAAGATACAAGGATTTCAAAGGAAAGCTAAGGGCAAGATGGTTGGGACCCTACACTGTGGAGAAATGCAATGAAAATGGTTCAGTTTTGATCAAACCATTGATGGTGAAGCCATCACCATGCTTGTCAATGGACATCAGTTGAAATTCTACAAGTAATCCTTCTCCAAGCGAGAGTTTATTGAATATTTGAATAAAACAATGATGGTAGTGGAACATGTCTTAGCTTCCACATCACCCACTCATTGAAGAAAAAAGAGAAAACATAAGGACTCAAGTGAAAACCTCGATGAGGTGCTTGAGTCCCATCCTTGGGTTGAAAGCCTCTGTGAGGTGGCCTAGTGATGTCAAAAAAAAAAGGAAAAATAATAACATCCCTAGGTGAAAACCTCTCTTGGAGGTGCCTAGGGTAGACAAGTGAAAACCTCTGTAAGGTGCCCTAGCTATTTTCAAAAAAAAAAAAAGAGAAAGAAGAAATGATTTTTTATTGCATTGTAGGTTTGCAGGAGGATTACATGGAGCAGAAGAAGGTGCCAAGAGGACCCTGACATTCATATTAGCATCCATCTCAGCTTCTTCACACATTCCTCCATCATTTTTGGCATCTTTTTCACCCCACTGTACCTCTTCTTCCAAAACTGTATTTTCTACAGGAGGCTCCTGTAGGAATTACATAAAGCCAAAAGTGTCTACAGGAGGCAGTTTGAGGGACAAAAAAAAACTTCATGAGGAACCTATAATCCCTCTTACCATCTTCAAACCTCCTTGCCATCATTTCCAAGCATGCATCACACTCCAAGCATCATTATTATTTTTTTTCCTTTCCAAGAAAAAACATAGAAGAACAGTTCTTCAGTTTTGGAAAAAAACAAGAATAAAAGAAGGAAAGGGCATCGTTAACATTACTTGAAGCTTACCTACTATCCCTCCATCAATCATCTCCACCTCTGGCATCATTCTTGAGCTCCAAGCACATGGAAATAATTGAAGTTTCAAGGGCATAAGTAGCTACACGAGCTCCTGTAGGAATTCCTATAACAGCTGATCCCATAGAAGTCCCTCACCAGCAGCAAGGGACAACACATCTGAAGGTTCAAAAGGCACATGTAGCTCAACTCCAACAAAAGAAGAACCTACAAAACACACAACAACACATCGGCAAGCAGAGACAACATGCATGAAGGAAAATGAAGGCATGCAGTAGAGAAAGCCACAACACCTCACAGTCGATGGAAACAAATACACTTGGATTACAGGTCAGTAGCTAAGTCACTCCTCTATCTGATTTGTGTAATTATGAATCATATGAAGGCAATGAGATAGTTTAAATCAAAACAGGGAAAAAGTGGCCTGTTAACTTGGCCACCTTCATTTAGTTGACTCCACTTAACCAAGATATCACCCACACGTGTGCACAGTCAGCTCAAGCAAAAGATGCGAAGGACATGTAGTGGGAGGAAGAGTTAACTCCAATAAAATAATGAGGGTATGATTACGAGGGTGGTCATGATGACCAAGTAGGTGGGGACCAACGGTCTTAATCTAGGCAAAATACACCTTGCCAGCTCAGTACTCATAACCGAAAACAACCATAGAAGGTAATGAGCACTCCTCCCCCTGCATTCTCACCACCTTTTCTTCAGTTTCTCCTCATAAATCGGCCATACAGTAGTCATTTTATGCCATCACAGCCTCGTATCCACCATCCTCCATCGATTTCCTCCATATTTTTTCTCTCGGCATTTTCTGTTGGAAATCTACACGAGGGACAGTGGGCTTCTATAGGAGGGGAAGTGAGTCATTTTGAAGGGAGGAAACATGATTTTTGGCACGAATTTCAGTCTGAAGAGGTAGGGCTCATGAGTGGCCTCTGTTGAATATCAAATTGTGAAAGAGTTGGTCTCAAATTGAAGATAAAATGAGTCTTGAAGAGGGTAGAAATACATAAGAATAATCTGTTTAAAAAAAAACATAGTCCCCTCTATTTTTCTATTTCACTCAAAATTCTTTGTCTCCACCTCCATATCTAGTTTTTCAAAAGAAGTACAGGAAGTATGACAGGGGGTGTTGAGAAGGTAAATCCCCTCTACGGATAGAGGCGATCCCTACTAGCCCAACAGGGGTCTAGCAACAATCACACAATGCTGCCACGCATGTTCCTAGTTACAATTAAACAAGAAGTAAAGAGCACCTACTTGGATTCCTGCGCTGTCGTTTGTCGAGGAGATGTTTCCCTTGCTCCTTCGCTTCAGCTGGTCACAGTCCTCCGCGATCCCCGCGAACGGACACCTGCACACACGAAGAGAAAGCAAACGCAAGCGTGAAATCTAGTAAAAGTAACTATATGCCAGTCAGAAAAGACATAATTCACATTTATCCATTGCATAAACAAACGAGAATGGAACAATAATAGCAGTCATCTATTATTAATCAGAATAGAGAAGAGTACAACCAAATGTTCTGACGTCGATAAACTTCTCAGGAGGGATCAGTCAGCATGTATCTCAAGCATTCACCTTTGAGGATGGTTCTCCCAAGACAAACTACTCTCTCTCTCTCACACAAATGTCACAAACAAACTTCCCAAAGCAATCAATCACTTCCACTCCTAACACACCACACCTATAGCAGCAATCTGAGCACTACAAGCTCTTGTATAATCCAAGCTAAGTCTAGCTATTTTCTAACCATCCAAAACTAGCTGCTCATGGTAATGGTGGAGGTTTATATAAGAGAAGGAGTCTCCTATAAGGGTGGAAGGATGAGCTTATCTTCAAGGGAAGTTGTTGGAAAGGGTCGAACAGACATGCCATAGAAGGGAGTCGACATTCACAAAGCTAACAACCAAGCCTGGAGTGATCTGGAAGGCTGGTTGTTTGAACAAATTCGCCCAAACTGGATCAGCGCGGATTATAGGGAAACTGCCGCGCTGTCAGCACATAACAATAAATGAACAAGTCATGTCAGCGCGGAAGAACACGGGAAAGCCGCGCTGTGCGTCATCGCGGAAAAGTGATGTTCTTCCGCGATGGCAGCGCACGAAATACACTGTGAGGCGCTGGTCATCGCGGTTATTTTATGAACAGACGCGCTGATGCACAAAACTTTGGAAAAATGGGTTTTTAAGCCAGTTCAGGGATCAAACACTTAGTGATTGTAACTTCTGGACACAACAGGGTGACTGACAGGAAGGCAGTGATAAATTACTGTGTAACAGATGCCCCCTAAAGCATGAAGACCGAGAGAGTGGGAGGGGTGAAATGCTTTACAACACACGCCGAACTGGAACACCACCAGGAAGTACCGAAAAATCTCTGACAATCATGTACACACAGTCTAGGCATGGGCGCAGCCATCCAAAAGACATGCAAGACTGGTCTATGGTGTAGACGCAGCCACCCAGCTAAAGAGACCATAATAATGATAAGGTATGGTCGCAGCCATCCATGAAGACTCAGGTATGGGCGCAGCCATCCATCAATGAGTCATGTAATGATTATCCACAAAATCGCAACCTGGACCACAGTGAGCAAGGATCCAGGGTCTTGCGCTCCATCTCGACCCGAACAGAGTACAAGTCCACACATGTGAATACAGGGGTTGGAGTCGAACATGTATGAACATCGCCTGATTACCGGCCAATGATGAGAACCGTTAACAGACGCGAGAGGTACCATCAATAATGACAATGGCCCTCAAGGTACTATAGGCACAATCCGTAGCGTGTGAATCAATGAGCTGGTGTCGAACACCCACGGAATCATTCGATCGCAGGTCAATGATGTAAACCTTGCGTCGAACACGAAGAACCTGCCATTGAGGCATGCAGGCTCCAAGGCACCTGGAAGGAGTCTCTAAGTCACTTTCTCGGATAATGAGTTGAAGTCGACGGGAAGTGGCCTTGATCGAAGGTGGGCCATGATGATTCCCACATCATCGACACGAGACAGAGGTATTAATAATTTGTGTGAGATATAAGGAAAGGTTGTACTAATGCAGAGGTCAACTTCTCTTGAACATATTGGCAGCACGACGGTGGATTTGGCAGTATTTGACATCAAATGAGCAGAGGTCATGGTGACAGGGCAATGAGCGGATGAGAGGTCAAAATAGGGTAACCCAAACCCACGGAGGCTAATGTGAAACGAGATGAGATATCCCCACCCAGACACAAATGCAGACTAGTGCCATGTTCAAGAGCGACATACTGCCGACACGACGATTATTACAGTTCCATTTTCCCCACCATTTCTGGCAGGTACCCCGATTATTTTTGGGTGACAAGCTTGACGGGGATAGCATATGCTTGAAGAGTGTCATTTCGACGGTGTCCGATGTCATCAAGTGTTTAACGAGCCTGACAAAGGAAAAACTCGGCGTCTTTTCTTATTTAGAGAGTCTGAAAAGACAGCGGAAAAGGAGACTCCAGGGGGGGTCCTTTTTCGTAAAGTTGTGTCTCTCGAGCCCGAAAAAGTATAAAACAATGCCCGAAAGAACCGCCCGACCATTTCGCTCGAGGAGTACTTTTCGTAAATAGTAACTTCGACCCGAAAAAGTAAAAAAGCAGTCGGAAGTACGTCGTTTTGGAGCCAATAACGAGTGCGAAACGACAAACACCCGGCAATCTTTTTAGTTTAAACGGTCGAAAAAAGAGCTTTAAAAGTGACCGCCTCTCGTTCCGTTAACGAGTCGAGAGGGGGACTCGGCAATCTTTTCATCTTTAAACGGTCAGAAAAGAGCTGAAAGCAGACCTCCATTTTTATTCTCTTTAACGAGTCAAAAAGGGAAAAATACTCGGCAATCTTTTCACATTTTACGAGTCAGAAAAGAGCTTAAAGGTGACTCGTCCTAGAGGAACGAGTGGTATAAAGGATAGCAACTGGTTCCGGAAATGGTGGAACTGCTCGAAACATGTAATGGTCAAGAGGCTGGCTAATAAAACCACTCATCGCTACGGTTCCTCAGGAAAGGATAAACAACCAAGTGAAAGCATATGATCGGCCAAAGAGATGGTGGTGATGGAATGAAACAACCAAGGCTCATCTAGCAGAATTCAGCGGATAAAAATGGCAATCACGAGATGTAAATCGGGTATGGGTTCATTTTTACACAAGCTTGAACCATAGAGAACTCTGCTTGGATTCGGTTTCATGTTTACACAAGCTTGAAACGAAAAACTATGCTTGTTATAAGTTCGCATGCCCCCAGCATAATAATGCAAATCGAGGTACATGCCCCCCAAGCTTCATTGCATTCAACAAAGTGGATGGAATGAAGGTTCACTCTCGAGATCTATGAAAGACTCGACTTGTATTTTACGAGATCTTAATCAAAAGACTCGATCTGGAAAGGGAGGTGTTTCATTTTTTAATGAGGTTGACACAGTAAAAGAACTATCCTCATAACCCGTGTTTCATTTTTTAACGAGCTTGACACAAGATCAGGAACTATGCTCTGACACCTAGTTTCATTTTTTTTTTAAGGAGCTTGACACAGGAAAGCGAACTATGCTCCGACCAGACCCAGTTTCATTTTTTAAGGAGCTTGACACCGGAAAGGAACTATGCTCCATCCAGACTTCATCATAATGAACGGGAAGTCGGGGCTTCCAAGAGTGGCGCTCCCGGTGGGAGGTCAATATCTTGGAAGTCAGGACCCAATGCCCCCAGGACACTATGCACGATGGCGACATCACGGGGTACGGGCACGGGGTAGGTGGCCACGTAGTTGATTTGCGGCGAGGCAGATGCAACTTGTGGATGAAAGCCAGGAGGGAAGGATGAGTGCGCCGGAGGGGCTTGTGGACGAACGAACGATAATTGATCGAACGTCACGATTCTTCCATCGTGTGGAAAACAAACCACACGGAAAAGTGAAGAAACAAGGGCTCCCATGGCATACACATAATCACGACCAAGGAGAAGACTGAAGTCTAAAGAACCTTGGGTAACTGAGATGTCTATATAGACAGTCTTGCCCCCCAAAGTAATAGGAAACTTTGGAAGGATCCCTAATGGCTGACTCGTTCCTCCGTCAAACGCGGTGAGATGCGGTGCGACAGGTACAAGCGATGGGGAACCCAAAGCTCGCCAAGTAGTAACGGGCATAAGACTAACCGATGCTCCTTCGTCTAACACAGTGCCAGGCAGCGCCTTGTTGCAAGCATAGGCGGTGACCCAGAAAGGCACGTGGGATGGAAGGGGAGGGGTAGTCAAACGACTCCAATCAAAGGAAATGACCGAACTACGTGGTGGGGGAACCATATGGTTTCCCCCCTGCTCGGAAAGAACCGAATCTAAATTCTCCGGAGAGGTTTCAGGAGAACCTTTATCAAGCTCAGGAGAATCTGAGGAGACGAGAAGAACATGAGAATTTTGCTCTTCCGAAACAGAGTGCTTGAGAGGAGGTGAACTCGAGTCAACACCCTTTCCGACCAACGGCGGGTCTGGAACAGGCTGGGAACAGCCAGGTTCGGGAAGAGGGGCCTGGACAATAGGAGAATCTGAAGCGATCTCTTTGTGAACAGGGGCGTGATCTACAGCTGTAGAAAGACGCTGATAACCAGCGGGGAATGGATTCGGAGGAGCAGCAAGACTTTCCAACACAACAGAGGCTTTATCCATGAGTGGACAAAGGTGAAGGGGATGTTTGCCTTCACAAAGTCGACAGGGGATTCGAAACTTCCCTTTCTCCTTACCATTCCCAACTGATGAGGTAGCATCGCCATGATCATCAGTGGACGATGAAGGGCGGGCCGGATCGTGAGACCAAACCTCTAATACCCTGGGAATGCCAGGACAATCACGAAGGAGATGGTCCTCCTTGCATAATCGACAAGGAAACTTGACCTTCCGCGGAGGGGCAGAAGGTGACCCGACTTCAGGTGTACTGGAGTGGATAGCTGGACTTGAGAGGGGGACTGTGTGTGTAGACTCTCCCCTAGGAGACTTCTTCTTCTTGGACTTCCTCTTCTTCTTCTTAGCCACCTGGTTATGCGAATCGAGACTTTCACCAGGCGAAGTGGAAGAGGACGACGTAGAAGTAGGCGTCGAAGGGGAGAGATCCACCTTTGGATCAACATGATGTCGTTCAGGTGGAGGGACTGACGGACTAACAGCCGATACGGTAGGGACCAAAGAGGTTGAAAACAACCACACAGGCAACCCGACAGTTAACCCTGGTAGGGACAACGTCGCCATATACGGAGCACCAACATTCCCAAGAGGAGGGAATTGTCCTGGGTTCCCATCAGAGGGGGAACCTGGGTTAGTGAATCCTGGAAAAGTTGCCATAGCAAATGAAAACGAAACCTACTCAAGCTAACGCACACAAGATCTAACAGGGAATGTTATCGTGGCCGAATAAATTTTAAGACGCAAGGACCAAACTTGACCTTTTCATATTTCAGGAGTCGAGAAAAGGACAAAGATGACTCCAGTCTCCTTCGAATGTTTAATGAGCACGAAGTGACAAGACGCTCACAGGCACCTTTTCGTTTAGGGAGTCCGAAAAGGATCAAAAGCGACTGCTCTGGAACTCTAGGTAGAGGGTGTGCCAAACTCTTCGCAAAACCACAGAATACTTTTTAGGGTACGGGTGGTCAATCTTCGTGAATGCTGTGTTCACTGCATTGCGAATTGTAGGGCGGCCGACTCGGCTTCCTATGGATAAAGGATAAAAACCTAGTGGGGTCTCCCTATATACTCGACGGTACGTGGGAGCGCAATCCGTATTAGACCACTATCGAGTCACAGAAGGAGGAATCACCCAACCTAATGTGAAACAACAGTGACTATGTTTTAAGACGCCGGAACACGTCTCTAACCTAGACCTCTAAATATTTGCGTTTAGTTCCAATGCGTTTTTAGATTCATTCGGTTCATTTTATAGTTGATCTTGAGATTAAGTTTCGATTTCACGTCCTATCGTATGTTCTCTCACAATTACCTAGATGCAAACTACATGTCAAAGAGAATCATTTTGTTCGATGAATTCTAGCTATGGAAAGGGCAAGAAATTTTCTATCAAACAAAACAAGTACAAGCAAACAAGCAACTTAATGCAACCTTAAGCGAGGAAAGGAAACTTTTCTTTTGAAAATGCAAATCAATGAAACATTCTTTTCCTTTTCGATTTTTTAAAAGCAAAGCCACTAGTTTGATTTTCTTTCAGTGACACAAAGCATCTAAAATAATTTGGAGGAACCTGAACACCAAGTAAACTACTTAATGAAAGCACACAAAGTTCCCTAAAACACTCAACCAAAGTCTCGAAATCAAAGGGAAACAAGGCAATGCACGAGCTATGTGATCTAAGCTCTGCAAAACAAGCAAGGATTGTAACTAGGAGGAAGCGAATGTGAACTGATCGATCCAAACAATCGTAATCTATGCTTGGTAGTGAAGAAATCGAATCAACATAAAAAGGTGGTTCAATAATCGACACTAAAAATCAACCAGCAATAAGCAGTGGAAAAGCCTCAAGCAAATCAATAAGAGGGTTGTGGATGAATGTTGAATAGACAAGTAACCCAAGCAAACGGTTTCTCGATGAAACTTCTAAAGGGCTAGGTCACATGGTCTAAAAACACAAGAGTCACTCGAATGAAATCAAAGAGAGAGCATCCCTTAACCAAAAGCAATCAAAACAAGCTAATGAGGGACAAGAAACCACAGGGGATAAGAAAGATTGATGAATTCAGGAGATAAAGTTATAAAAACAACTTTTCAGGAGTCAGCGCAAGTTTTACACTGAGAACCCGAGATGATCAAGGGTCAGCGCAACTTTTACACAGGCCACCCGAGCTGTCAGCGCGACTTTTGCCCCAAAAACCGAGATGATCTCAGAAAAGCAGAGTCAGCGCGGAATTAAGCTAGAAAAACACAGTCAGCGCGGAATTAAGCTAGAAAGCGGCGCTGACATCGCGGATATACACGTCTTTTCCGCGCTGATCCGATTTTCCAGGATCGTCGCGACTGTTAGGCGTATTTACGCGATGAACAGGATGTTGCAAAAGGGTGAGCGCGATGTCAGCGCGACTGTTAAAATTAAATCCGCGATGGAGCTCAAAAATAGTGACAGGCAAATCAAAACTCCCAAATCAAAACAGCCAATCTTTCAATCAAACAGGGGCATCTCCCAGATCAACCCAGGAAACGCAAAAGACTGATAATTAATCCCCAATTTCAAAAAGAGAGCAATCAAATTCAAACACAAAGATGGACTCAAGAGACAAAAAGGCTGATCCCCAGCGGAGTCGCCAAATTGTTGAGAAGGTAAATCCCCTCTACGGATAGAGGCGATCCCTACTAGCCCAACAGGGGTCTAGCAACAATCACACAATGCTGCCACGCATGTTCCTAGTTACAATTAAACAAGAAGTAAAGAGCACCTACTTGGATTCCTGCGCTGTCGTTTGTCGAGGAGATGTTTCCCTTGCTCCTTCACTTCAGCTGGTCACAGTCCTCCGCGATCCCCGCGAACGGACACCTGCACACACGAAGAGAAAGCAAACGCAAGCGTGAAATCTAGTAAAAGTAACTATATGCCAGTCAGAAAAGACATAATTCACATTTATCCATTGCATAAACAAACGAGAATGGAACAATAATAGCAGTCATCTATTATTAATCAGAATAGAGAAGAGTACAACCAAATGTTCTGACGTCGATAAACTTCTCAGGAGGGATCAGTCAGCATGTGTCTCAAGCATTCACCTTTGAGGATGGTTCTCCCAAGACAAACTACTCTCTCTCTCTCACACAAATGTCACAAACAAACTTCCCAAAGCAATCAATCACTTCCACTCCTAACACACCACACCTATAGCAGCAATCTGAGCACTACAAGCTCTTGTATAATCCAAGCTAAGTCTAGCTATTTTCTAACCATCCAAAACTAGCTGCTCATGGTAATGGTGGAGGTTTATATAAGAGAAGGAGTCTCCTATAAGGGTGGAAGGATGAGCTTATCTTCAAGGGAAGTTGTTGGAAAGGGTCGAACAGACATGCCATAGAAGGGAGTCGACATTCACAAAGCTAACAACCAAGCCTGGAGTGATCTGGAAGGCTGGTTGTTTGAACAAATTCGCCCAAACTGGATCAGCGCGGATTATAGGGAAACTGCCGCGCTGTCAGCACATAACAATAAATGAACAAGTCATGTCAGCGCGGAAGAACACGGGAAAGCCGCGCTGTGCGTCATCGCGGAAAAGTGATGTTCTTCCGCGATGGCAGCGCACGAAATACACTGTGAGGCGCTGGTCATCGCGGTTATTTTATGAACAGACGCGCTGATGCACAAAACTTTGGAAAAATGGGTTTTTAAGCCAGTTCAGGGATCAAACACTTAGTGATTGTAACTTCTGGACACAGCAGGGTGACTGACAGGAAGGCAGTGATAAATTACTGTGTAACAGGGGGATTTATAAGAAAAGAGACCACTAACTCCACTAGACTCCGTTCACATCCTCAAGTGGTGGAAATATTTACAAGGGAAAACTAGATGAATTTCTTTTAGAAGTTTAGAGGGTTTGATGATGAAATTGCCCATGAATTTGCTCTCTCTCTCTAGTCCCTGACACAAGAACTCATGCTACTATAACCATTAGAGGCCTCTCCATTGAAATAACCCCTTAATTCATCAGTAGGGTCACTACCCTTCCTCTTGGGCTGCCTTGGAGAAAAGATGAGAAAATAATTGGCCAGGCTACGAAGAGAAAATTTTTCCAAGATAATGAAAGCCCTGTTGAAGACAAAAATGGAATTAGGAGGGCTAGTGTACCATATCCCTGGGATGAGGTTAGCTACCAAGTGATCAAATACATTTCTTGTTAGGGGAGGCACAACATTGTTTATGGATATCATTTCGGAATCCTCCAAGAATTGAGATATGGCATGGATACCCCAACACATCAAAAGCTCAGTATCCCTTACTTTCTCCTTCAGTCCCTCATTGACTCCAACCCCAAGGTACAATAAGGAAATTCATAGCAGCTAGCTCACCATGGCCTAATCAAGATCCTAGTAGAAGAAGCCCTCCATACCCTTAAAATCCCTATAGCATGGGAAGTTTTCAGAAATATGACAGCTGGAGATGACATCAAGGCATTAACCTATGATGTCAATCTTGTTGTTAGTGAGGAGGGAGAACAACAAGGAGGAGAAGATGAATCCAGTGGTGACATAGCAGAGAAAGAGAGGAAGGAGGAAAGAAAAGAAATAGAGGAGGGGAGAGTTGAAGAGACAGAACATGAGGTAGAAAAAGAATCAGAGTAAGAGGAGGAAAAATAGACAGAAGAGGGAGAAAAGGAGGCAAAGAGGGCATATCAAAGAGAAGAATCCATTGAAACTTTCAAAAGAGAAGCAGCAACTTCCCTCACTACCCTAAGTACACTAGTCAAGTAGAAGCAGAAGAGGAAAAGAAAAACCTCCATGTATTTCAAGGCAAGGAAGAATACCATAATTAAAACAAGAAAACCTCAGCCCTCATCAAAGACTCCCATTAACATTGAAGATTCACCATCTGCCAAGGTAGAAGAATCTCCTTCCAAGACGCCCATAACCTATGTAAGGAGGACTACAAGATCTTCTACATGGAAGGGAAAGGGAATTCTATAGGACCCCGAACCAGACATACAGGAGGCTAAAACAGTCCTACATGAGTCACTGTCCAAACTACAGGAGACACAAAAACTTGAGGAAAATAAAGGAGAACAACCAAAGGTGATAGAGGAGGCACAAGAGCTACAAGAACCTAACCCCCAACCTAATCTTGACTCCTATTACAGACTACTTGAGGGAGGCAAGATAATCCCATAGAAATTTGCAATTCCACTATTTTTCGAATTGGAAAAAGAGAGAGTGAGAATGCATAGGTGGATGCAGATAGCCAAGTCCAAAGGAGTTGAGGATATTGGCCACATGGAAGACAAAATCAGGGAAATGGGCAGGGAATTGAGTGCTCTGAGAGACAGAGAAGTCATTACAAGAAGACAACTTGAGAAATGAGAATGAATTACTAAGGAGGCAGTTGCAGGAGAAAGAGACTCATTTGGCATACATGGCCAGCTTATCCATAGAAGCATTACAATGCAGAACACCAACCAAATCTTATGGCCTCTATCTGAAGGATCAATGGCTTAATTCCAAATAAAAGCTTTGGTATAAAGAGGCATAACGCCTTTCCAAGGCTACAGGAAGTTCATGGATTTGTGTGACCAAGGAACCTCTGAGGACATAGCAAAGATGGCAGAGTTATATCTACACAACTCACAGACCTGAATGTGTGGGACCCCAATGCCAAGCTAGGGGATCTGCAATTAATGGCCGTGGCATCATGGATGAACCATGAATAATTGAGGGCAATAGAAATGAAGAGATTGTTAATAAAAGAGTAGAATGAACCATTGATTATAAGAGCTAAGCCATCAGATCATATGGCACTCATCAGCACACACAACCTGCTTGCCAATGACCCTCAGATTGCCCCTAAACATCTAGCTAATCAGGAACAAGGCATTGCACACATTGAAGATATGCTTAGGTTACTTTGGGATGACTATGTGCATGCATGCATGAGATGATGGAACTTTTACCCCACAACTTGCAGATCAGAGAATACCATTCCCCCATGAGGCTGAAGGAGGCATTAAAAAGAGTGCCAATGTACAAGCGCTCCATGAAAAGGCTGAAGGCCAATTTGATTGACCTGAAACTAAGTCCTCCACTTATATTAGGCATGATGGAAGCCAGAAGAGAAGAAGAAGAAAAGGAGCAGTGGAAGGACATAGATAGAAAGGTAGGATTTTATGGAGAACATGAGTAGACCACATCATAATCCTGGAATGCTAAGGAGGCCACCAGGTCCATAAAAGACGAAGAGATTGACTAGGTTGCTCAGAGGATAAGCAACACCTTTAGTAGGGGGTGATGATGAGACTCATAAATGGGTAATTATATGGGCTCATTTTACCTCCTAACCTAGTCAAATCAACCATTCTCTTAGCTTATTGTATGATTTTCGGATTATATTTATGCTTATAGGATGAGTTGAGTTAGTTATTATTCCATGTGGTCTAATATGTATTTAATGCAAATAATTGATGGATTTCGAGGTCAAAGTCAAGGATCTAGTGGTAAAACTGCAGCAATAACTTGAATTAGATAGAGCAGAGGACTTATAGGAGGGAATCACCCCCATTTATTGCTCCTCACTTCTAATTCCCCTTCATTCAGCTCAGAGTACAAGCAGCTGAATCATGCACTAGAACGTAGTCGAGCAAGTGGAAGATGATCGATAGTTATCTCAACTTTTGGGAGCCAAGACTCCCTGATTTTGAGGAAGCTATTGGTAGCTTCAGATGTATAAGTAGAGAGGCCTAGGGCCTCACTAGGGTCGATTTTTTTTGCTTGTCTAAACTCTGCTGAAATTTCGATCTTACTATTTTATGACAGTTTTATGTAATCTTGCTATTTTTTGATAATGAAGATGGAATCCTTTTTCAACTAGCATCGAGTTACCTCAAAGGGCTGAAGCTCTTGGGTTATGGTCCAATCCAAGCATCCAAGCTTCTCTTTACTTTTATTTGTATGCTTTACTTCAGTTTCTTGATTAGCTCGCTATTAGATGTATTTCTCTTATGGTTAAGAATAGGTTGCTTTTGATGATTTAGTATCTTGCTTCCATTTGTGCTTTCTGTAGCAGGTTAAGCATTGATAAGAGAATATTAAAAAGGCTAGCAATAGTTCCTTGGCATCTCTTCCTCCCTCTAGGACCATGTTTTGAGGCAAAGACTCTCTTGCTGCCCCAAAAACATAGATTTTCCTCATTCCTAGGACTTCTAGTGTTTGTAGCTCTCTAGTAGGTTGATAGTTCAGTTTTGCTTTGCTTTAGCTCTTATTTATCATGTTAACTTCATTATTTTCAATATTCCTTTTGCATTCTGTTAACACCCAGGTTGTTCCCTATGAATCCCAAGGGAATACGGCCGGGGTAACCACTAACCAATCTTTGGATCACAGTTCCTAGCCAAACTGTAATCAGAGAGGGCTCTCTCTTTATAATTTGTCTCTGTTTTGAGGGTGTTTTAGGCTAGTTATTATGCTCAGGTTTTTGGTTTATATTTTGGTTAAAGGATATCTTTCTGTACTTGAAGTGTGCAATCTGCAGATAAGTTTATTTCATTGGGCAATGGAGTCTGCGGCTAGAAGTGTTTAGAAACCTTGAGATGATGTACTGAAATTACAGGGCCATTTAAATATTTCATATAACAAAGTTGGATTATGAAGGTGACATGTAAAAAACTAGTGAAAAGCATTTAAGAATTTTTCACTAAAGCTGGGGTGTGGGGAAGAGATAGATGCCTGAGGAGCAAACTTGAATTCCTGAAAATATTTATCACAGTGAGAGATGTAGCTTGAAGTGTAGCAATTAAGAATTACACCTTATTTACTTTATCTGGAAGAAAACATTTATAACAGCTTAGATTGAGTTCAGGGTAATCTGTGATTAAATCCTGGAACTATTCTTTTACTTTTCCATTAATTGTAAAACTCAGAAACATGAAAGAACATGAAAGACTAGAAAACATATAACACATAGGTTAAAAGAAGACTTATTGTGCTATGAAACATGCAGGAATCCTGTAACAATCAGCCAGTCACCACAGTGCATCAAGGAACATAGAGCTTTGGAAATTCCATCCACCTTTTGTATTATTTCTCTGAGAGTTATACAGCAACCGAAGTATAGAAATGAAATCAACAACAACCCTTTGCAAACTCATGCGAAGGTGACTTTATAGAAATGTTATACAAAATATCTCAGGCATTGAGTCATCTGAGAGAGAAATATCTTCATTACTTCGTACAAAAAAGTAGAAAAGAAGTTATTATAGCTTTGAATGAAGCATAACTGCTCTTTAAGTCTGTCAGAGGATATTTTGACCTTTGGAGGTCAGTGAGTCGATTGAACCGCTTTGCTTTAATGCTGGAAAATGTGTCTTTACGTTTGCTGCGCTGTATTTTCTCGGCCCTGCCACTTGTGACTGTGCTTGCTGTTGTGGTGACCGAATAGCCCTGCTGAGTTGGCTCAGCCTTTGATCTTTCCTCTGTATGCTGATCTACCAAAATTTTCCCTGTGTATGATCACTTATAAATCGGACAAAACATAACATTACAGGTTCTGGCTTGATAATATTATCTGTGTCAATCTATTCCAGACTTCCTGTGTGGACAATTGGTGCTTCACAATTGCCTCTATGGTTTCATCTACTTCTGTATATTTATAGAAGTTTGGAGGCACATCGAACAGATGATTGATCTCATTCATGATGAAAAACATGTTTTCCACCCTATTATATAGAGTCTGTCCTGATGCTGGCCCTGATTTTGTTGAAGTGCTGGGCTGTGCTGAAATTTGACTTGCAGCAAAGGCATTGACCCTTTTAGCATAATTTTCATGGGTAAGCAGTCTTCCCACACTGCTTAGTAGGCTGGGGAGGCCTCTGTTTTGCAATACCTGAAACCTGTCCATGAACTTGTTGATTTCGGTCTGCATGTCTTGGGTTCTCCTTTCTAATGTTCCAACCAGGTTTCTTAATGTCAGGACCCTTTTAACCATTGAGATTGTCTCAGTCCTGTGAGCAATCCCCATGGTGGCCAGTTGAGAGCTTGTCCTGTTATTCAATATGTTGATCATCCTATTGGCAGCATCAGGCATGTTGCCAAGGCTTGCTCTTGCCCTGTGTATTTCCCTATTTTCCTTTGTAATGAGTACTGACTGTTCATCTATGGTCTCAATGAACTGCCACTGATCAGTAATGGACTGGCCAATATTGGCCCAAAGGACTGTTTTGAGCTCTGTTGTCACCTTATCTAGTGTGAGCTCTTTCTCAAGCTCAGTTATTCTCTTTTTGAGAGCTTTTATATCTCTTTCCTTCTCAGCCACATTCTGTTTGCTCTTATCATATCTTTCATTTACTTTAGCCAAAGATTCTTTGGCTTGATTAAGCTCTAACATTTGAGCTTCCAGGACTTGAATTTCATTTTGAAGCTTCTGCATATCCAGACTATGAGTCTGCTCTGTTGTTGGTGCAGCTGTCGATGTAGTTGGTGCTGTAGGTTCTGTTTGCTGAGGAGGAGGGGCAGTAGTTGGAGCAGCTTCCTCAAGGTTGATCACTTCAGGAGGAGGCTTGGAGGTTTGCCCTTCTTCTCTTTGTTTCAAGGCTTCCTGTAGTGCTGTTTTTGCAGCCTCCGATTCTCCCAGCTTTTCCTGAGTTTGGATTAGCTGCTTGTACAGAGATATCAACAAGGTTGTGGCCTCTTGATCATGTCTTTGCTGGGCAACATCATCTGTTTGAGGGTGAATTGTGGCTGGGAGTTTGATCTTTCTCCTCAAGGCTTCCATGTCTGCATCCCTCAATTTTAATATCTCTTGTATGCCCTTGATATCTTTGGGGTCATGCCCAATCTCTATGATGAAGTCCTCTAAGGACCTTATTCTGTTGTCCTTTGCCTGGGATGATGCTCTCTCCAACTCTAGCTGAGAGGCTGTATTGTTAAGGCTATTTTGTAGCCTGTAGTTATCCAATGTTTGGTCTGCCAAGGAAGCATAGACCATCTCACCCGTTTGCTTATGCAGCTCTATCTTGTCCATTGGGTGGATATCCTTGGCAAGGACTTCCAGGTTAGTCCTTAAGTAGTCAGAGGCAGATTGGGGCTGCACTGCTGTTGGCATAAAATGACTCATGATCATTTTGCCTTCCTGCACATCATATGCAGACATGAGTCTTTGTTGATTGGTGGGAGCCATGTTCAACAGATGGTTATACAGTTGTATCTTGATGGGCTCATTTCTCCTCTTAATGTCGATGAACTGCCCTTTAATGCTGGGTCCACCTTCTCTTTGCTGATTTGAGGAACTCACTTCACCTCCCATTGCTCTATCCTGTTCCTGTTGAAAGGAACTTGCTGATGCTTCCCTGCTGGGTAGGACCATACCAAAAGACTGTCCTATTGGCATTTCTTCCTCTGAGAAGGGATTAATTCTCTGTCTTTTCTCCCCATGAGTTGCTGATGTTGTAAGGGGAGTCTCTCTGTCCCTTTTCCTGCTTGTATCCTCCTTTTGTGGAGTTTGGAGGATTGATGCCTCAGCTGAAGTTTCTTGCCTTGGAGGCACAGTTTGTTCAGTGGATTTAGGGGCTTCCACTATTTGCTCTTGCTGGACAGGTTGTTCCTTCCTTTGTTCTTCCTGTTGTTGTTGTTCTTCTTGTTGCTGCCCTTATCCCTGCTGCTCCATCTCTTCTTGTTTCTGCACTAGTGTTTCCATTTGCTCCTTAGTCATAAGAGGTGGCTGTTCCACCTGTTTTTCTTTGCTTTTGCTGGATGTCTGTGGAGTATTCACGGTAGCTTGCTGATGTGTTGTTGAGGATGAGGCAGCTGCTCCAAGTTGTCTTTTATATGAGAGGGGGACCTGTCCACAAGTTTCTAAGTCAGCTTCTTTTTGAATATTTCTAGCCTCTCTTTCTAGCAGCTCTTCACTAGTAATCTCCTCTTCTAGGGTACCCTCCTCCCAGGTCAATGCATTGGCATACTGCTCAATCTCAGGCTGCCTCACATGTGAATAGGTACCCAATTTGTATCTTATCCTCCTGAGGGAAACAAAGTGATTGGGGTCATAGGGTATCCACTCAAAACTAGTTTGCAGTTTGAGGGCCTCTAGGATACTATTTGCCTCTTTCCATCCCTCCTCTTTTTTGTTATATAGGAAAGGGCCCAGGTGGCTCCTTACCTTCAACTGTGCCTTCTTGTTCTTACTTTGGAAGTGGAGGTAGTCGGCATTCCCAAATTGCCTGAAGTATTCTAGGGCAAAAAGCCTCATGGGGACATACCTTGGCAGCCTATAAGGCTTCAACTCACATCCATATACTCTAATGACTGTGTGGTCTTGGTAAAAGTACCAATTACCAATGCTGTAGGTTTTGTTTAGATGGAGAATTCTCCTCATGTCATCAGTTAACCTTGGAGGAGGAACACCATACAATAATGTCATAGCTGGATGAATGAATAAGTCTATGAACTCACAGTATGTGTACGGTGATACAGAGGTGCAATGAAAAACAGAGGTCCAAAACACAACTGACCTTGGATTCCCCTGGGTATTAACTTGCTTCAGGGGAATGAGGAAGCTGCCTGGTTGATAAAACAAGAATAGATGGTAAATGTGGGAAGTGTATCTGAACAGTCTTTCCCTTTGCAAATTCATCAGCTGGTCATGGATCCTATCTGCAATATATGTGGCATAGTCATAATGTACAACTGGAGGCTTTCCAGGAGAGAATATAGATAGCATTGCCATTATAATATCATCCACATCCTCCATTCCCCTGAACCCTAGGACATAGCTGATCAAATCCACTAGCATTCTTCCCAATTCATTTAAGTATGCATATCCAATAGGAGGAGTTCTGATGGCTTCAGAGCTTGGTTGTACAAACAGCTGGTTGATTTTGATGATCTGGTCATTTGACAACTTAGTCCCCTTCTTTATCAAGTTCTGCATGTAGAGGGGGGTCAATGGTTTTGCAGTGTGGAAATGAAGCATCTCATTTATGCTCTCTGGGGTGATATGGAACAGAATTGAGCCTGTGGGGCTGAGGACAGCTCTTTGGCATGGATCATAGCACTCCTGGCATCTGTGGATCAACTCTGGCATAGGATTTACCTAGGGGAGGTTGTAGATGGGCAAGTTTGAGTCCCAAATACCTAGGATATCAGCTCCACTAAGGTGCTGGGCTTTCAACTCATTTAGCATCTGAATATTGTATTTAGAGCCTAATGGAAACCAATCCAACATTTGATAATCCATATCTCCCAGAGCCTTCCATTCTAACTCCCTATGAGGGGTATTGAGAGGCTTGATGTTCAGTGCAATTGGAGTTTCCATGGTCTATTAAGCTTCTGATTTGCAGGTGAACTGGTTGAAGTAAGCAGAACAACACAGAGGTGATTCATTACAATGAAACTATGAATTTCAGGGGCCAGAGGGTGAAATGAGCATACAACAATTGAAATATTGTTTGAATTATGAATAAGACCAATGTCTGGTCTCACTCTGTCTTTTGTAGTAGGTTTTTAATGGATTGACCAACTGTCTCACGATGGCGCGAGTAGTTTACAGTTTTTGATAAGAACTCGGGAAATCAAGGCTCAACTGGTGGTTTTCGAGCTTGCAGTTGGAAATAGAGGCTTTGCAGAGGGAATTTGCAGGTAAAATGATGAGTTTTAGTGTCCTTTGAGCCTTCTGAGTAATTTACAGACAATTTAGGCGTATGGAGGATAAATGATGAGAAATACCTGGTAAACAACGAGCAGTGGCCGTAAATGTAGGCAGAATTGGTGCTCTGGAGGTCTCCAGGTCGATTCCAGCGGGGTGGCGCAGTTTTGGACGTAAACGATCATGCAGTGGAAACAATAGCGAATGAGCGAAAAGGTATGCAAAACGTGATTTTTGGCCAAAATATGGACCTTTTGGCAATTTGGCGCCTTTTCTCGGATGACGTCAGCATGAAGTCATAGGGTGGCGTCAAACTCGGACGACATCAGCATGACGTCATCGGGTGAGGTGCCGAGCTGCTATTGGTCCACGGGGATGATGCGGTGGCAGACACATTGGCACAGGGGCGGACAAAAGTATTGATGCGATGGCAGGGTGGCGATGACGTGGGAATGACGTGGGCGTGACATGGGACCAGCAAACCGGGCGGTAAGTGCAATAGCGGTTACGGTTTTTCTCGGACCGCTTACGATACAGCCCCAGTTTTGTCAGAGGCTGCTCCGAGAGACCCGAGAGGGTGGTGCGTGGCCACGGACTGACGTAACCCTTAGTCATTTTCTCGGGCGCTAACTGTCAGGCGTGGGGGCCGCTCCGATATCAATGAGGGCCGTCGGATCACATGGGCCCGATCCAACGGTTGACGGAAGGGCGATGTGATCGGTGGATACGGATGCGGGCGGAGGAATAAACAAATATTTCTTTTGGGACACGTGCTCAGCGGGAAAGATTCAGATATTGTATTTTTCAATGTTTTTCAATATATTTCGAAAAATCAAATATATGCGCCAACTTTGGTTAAGCGGCAAAAAGTGGGTTTTTTGGGTTTTTTCATAATTTCAAAGGGGTTATGGGTAGGAAGGGGTTTTTATAGGGTTTTTCTTTGCAAATGAAGGTTTAATGAGTGGAATGACTTGAAATAAGGGAGAGAGGTGAGGTATAGGTTCATCAAAGTGACCAGATGTCATTTTGATTCCTTTTAAGAGAACATATGGCTATAATGCCAAGGGGAGGGATATTTATACAATGTTTGGGGGTTTAGACACCATGGTGTTAATAATAGTAGGGGAAAGGTAATATAGGGGATTTACATAGTAGAGTTAGAGTTAATATGGGGGAAAATGTGAATGAGGGGGGAAAATCACTAAGTTTATTTGAGGCTTACTTAGTTTAGGGAGTAGATCAAAATGAAAAGAACTTTAGACAAGAAATGTGGCTTCTTAAAAGATTAAGAACCACCATAAAACCATAATTCTCCCATGAATCTCAACTGATGAGGGGGAAGTTAGTAATGAAAATGGGAAAGGGGAAGAAGGGAGGTTAGACATGCTTCTTTGCTTGCTGCAACTTGATGAAGAATGACACCTTCTCAATTTATTGATTTTGCTTTGGTAAACAAAGTTAGCACACATGCAACTTATAAGAAATGACCTTTCTGCAACCCCAACTGCCTACCCATCTATTTGCCTAGCATTTTTTTATTTCTTCTTGGAGGGTGCACTTGGACTTGCAGACCCTTACTTGCCTTTTCTTTTCTTTGGCTTTTTCTTTTGTTTTTCTATCTACTTCTACCCTTATTTCTTCCAAGGTCCCAGATTAAGCTGTTGGGAGCCTTTTTTCTCTACCTAAACTACTTGTCTGCCAAGATTAAACAGTTTGGACAGACTCCTTTCTCTATTCTACAACTGAAAATTTAAAACATGACATGATCCAGATTAGACTGTTGGACCATCCATCAGAATTTGAGTCCATACCAAGCTATAAGCACAGATTGTATTCTTATGGAAATATGTGATCTTTGCATCATCAAAGCAGAGCATATTTGGACCTTTCATTGCCAATCATGAAACATGAAACCTATTGGTATAGGTAGCTAACAGTGGCTCCACATGGGGATGGTGTTTCATTTGAAAGACCAAGAACAGCAGGTCAGATTGCCTTGCTCCCCGACTACTCTTGCCAATCTTGAAGTTTGCTGCTTTGAAATGCCAAAATTGTGTGCTTCTCTTCTTGGTAGACCTCTGATTCTATTTTCCTTTTGCTGGTAGTTTCAAGAAAACTTTGAGAAATTTCATATTTACCTGTTGACAGAAAATAATATATACATCTGGATATGTACAAGGGAACTCAGGCTGCACTCATGGGTGATATTCAAAATAGTGCTTCAGCATCCTGCCATTCACAGGACCTTCATCCAAATCAGTTTCATTGAGACTCTTAAGGAAATAAGTGTTGTTTCCTTGTACTACTTGGACAGCAAATGGTCCTCTCCAGAGGGAATCAAATTTTCCATGTTTTCCCTTATCCTCTCTTCTTGAATCCCACTTGAGGACTTTGTCACCAATGTTGAAATCTTCTGCCTTAGTTCTTCTATCAAAGGCCTTCTTTAATTTTTCTTGTAGAACTTGAACTCTGCTGAAAACTTGGTCTCTAGTTTGCTGTAAACATATGATTTGATTGATTCTTCTTTGCATATCATTTGGTTCAGCTTGGCTTTCTTGAAGAAGTTTCAAAACAGGCACTCCTAGTGATGAAGGAAATTTGGCCTCTAATCCATAAACCAACTCATATGGGCTGGTCCCAATTGATCTTTTGGTTGTTAGTCTATCTGCCCATAGGGCATTCACAAGCTTCTTATGACAATTCTTTTTGTTCTCTTCTAGTACTTTCTTTATGATATTTACCAGACTTTTATTTGATGACTCAGCAAGGCCATTTCCTTGGGGATAGTATGCAGTAGAATGGCCCAAAGCGATGTGAAATTTATGGCAGAAGTTCACCATTTTCTTGGATCTGAAAGCAGCAGCATTGTCTGTTATTATTTTGTCAGGACAGCCAAATCTAGCCAATATGTTGTTCTCCAAAAACTGAATGATAGTGGAATCATTTGCTTGTCTGCATGGAACAGCTTCAATCCACTTAGTGAAGTAGTCTGTGGCTTTTAATATCCATCTATGTTGGCTTGAAGATGAGGGATGAATTTCCCCAATGAAATCCAAGCCCCATTGTTGAAAAGGTCTCTCTGTTGCAATAGGCCTTAAGGGAAGTGGTAGCAACTGCCTCTTTCCCTCAAACACTTGACATTTATGACATGAGGTGGTGAATTTCTTGACATCAGAGAACATGGTGGGCCAGTAGTACCCAACCCTTAGTATTTTATCCACAGTGGACTTCCAGTACAAGTGTCCACCACAGTCACCTGCATGAAATTCCTTTATGATATTGTCAGTTTCATTCTCAATTAGGCAGTTTAGCAATATTCCTTCATGGTTTTTCCACAATAAATTTCCATCCATAACACAGAATTTAGAAGCTTTCATTTTTAGGAACCTACATTTAGTTATGGACAATCCTGGGGGAGCACACAGGTTTTGTAATACATAACATATATCAGAGTACCAAGGGGATTGTTCAAAGGCTACATTGATCTTTGGAGTCGCCAGCTCCGGTTCACTGTCGAGCTGATTGAGGTCTAAGGCTTGGAAATTTGCTTCTATCATTAATTTGGCTAAGCCTTTCCCTTTTATTATTTTTGTAGGTTTTATCTCAATGTCAAATTCCAAGATGTTGGCAATCCATTTTCCTCTTCTGCCCTCTAAATTTTCTTGGGTGAGAATGTCTTTGACAATAGGACTTGGCACATATGCTATAACATGGGAATAAAGGATATAAATCCTAAAGTCTTTAATGGCTTTGACCAGAGCATAAGCTTGCTTTTCCATGATTTGATACTTTAAAGGTGCATCTCTAAGAGCTTTGCTAAAGAAAGCAATTGGCTTTTCATTTCCTTGGTCATCTTTCTGCAATAAAACAACAACAATAGTATGCTGGGAGGCAAAAGAGAAAATGATAAAGTCCCTGTCAAATTGAGGATTGGTGAGGACTGGGGTTTGGGTAAGGGCCAGTTTTTTACCTTCAAAGGCCTGATTGGCTTCAACAGTCCACTTGACTTTTGAATCCTTTTTTAGCATGTTATTTAATAATCTGATTAGTTCTGCTAAGTTTGGGATAAACCTTCTTAAGAAATTGATTTTTCCCAAGAATCCTTGCAACTCTTTGACATTTCTTGGGTGGGGCATTTGTAGGATAGCCTGTATCCTATCTGGGTCAATTCTAATGCCATCTTTAGAAATGATGTGGCCCAATAGTTTACCTTCCTCTAAACCAAACAGGGATTTCTTGGGATTCAAGGAAATTCCATATTTTCTTCATTTTAGGAAGATCTGTCTCAAATGTTTTATATGTTCTTGGTCTGATTTTGAGAAAGGTGTAAGGTCATCTAGGTAAATGACTAAAAACTCATGAATCTCTTTGGAAAAAGCAATATCCATTGCTCTTTGAAAATTTGCCCCTGCATTTTTCAATCCAAAAGGCATCTTTACATATTTGAAAGTTCCCCATGGGGTAGTGAATGTTGTTTTATCTTGATCATCAGGGTGCACCAGGATTTGATTGAAGCCTGAAAATCCATCCAGTAATGAGATCCTTGAGGCCCCTACCACTCTTTGGAGAATGTGATCCATCTTGGGTAAGGGATAGTTGTCTTTGAGGGATACTTGGTTCAGATTCCTTAAGTCCACACACAGCCTAATTTCACCAGTCTTCTTTCTTGTAGGGACTAAGTTGGAGATCCATTCAGAGAATCTGATTGGTGCTATGATGCCAGCCTTGAACATTTCCTGTACCTCTTGTTCCATTGCTGGGAGAAGCATAGGATTGATTCTCCTCAATTTTTGTTTAAAGGGCTTTTGATCAGGTTTGAGAGGGATTGTACGCTGGATAACAGAGGTGTCATAGGACTTTAGGTCCTCATAACTCCATGCAAAGACATCCTGGAACTCTTTAAAGAGGTCAATGTACTTAGGCTTTTGGTCAGGAGGTAAAGAAGCAGACAATTTAATTATTTTGGGTTTGTCAATTGTACCTATGTTGCATTCTTCAATGGCTGCATTTAAGGGCTGCATTTTTGGTTTTCTGGGGATATCATTTGAATCAAAGATTTCCTCTAGTGGGGTTAGGCCTGCCGGTAGAAAATTATCTTTCAGCTCTATGATTTCAGTTTCAGCATTGGCCACTTCCTCACCATTGATTGATTGAATTTGCTGAATGTTGTCTTCGTTGAAAATAGTTGGATTTAGCATTTGTTTTGTTGTTCTAGGTGATATTGGGTGAGTAATCTACTGAAACTGTATTTGTGATGGACTTGCTCCATCAAGTATTTGTGATTGACTTGCTCCATCAGGTATTTGTGATTGACTTGCCCCATCAGGTATTTGTGATTGACTTGCTGTATCAGTATCAATATTTAATCCTGCAAATTCTTGCTGCAGAGTTAAAAAATGGTTTATTTGCTTGTCATCCTCAAATACTTGCCAATCATTAACATTGTTTGGAATGGAGGGTATGTGTTTTACCTCAGCTGTAAAACAATGATGAGGCTCAAAAGGCAGTTTGCAGGTACTTGCAAAGGTGGCTAAGCTATGAGCATGCAGATTGTGGGTTCTAGGAATTTTAGTGATTTGGAATTCAGAGAAAAAGCTTAGTACCTCAGCAAAAACAGACCTATAAGTCCTTAGTCTTTTGTCATTGGTGACAAAGTTTCCCTTCACTTGTTGAATAACCAAATCTGAATCACCCATGATTGAAACCCCGGCATCTTGTAAGAACTTTACTAACTTGAGGCCTAGTAAAAGAGCTTCATATTCTGCCATGTTGTTAGTACATATGAAATTCAATCTGTAGGATCTGCCTTCTGCATGACTATTTTCTTTATTGTGTACCCAAACTCCAGCTCCTGCCCCTAATTTGTTGACTGAGCCATCAAATTCAAGGAACCATAGATTATCCTGTTGGGAAGGAGATTTGATGATCTGTTCATGGGCTGGCAATGTGAGTAGAAGTTGTGGTTTTTCATCTAGCTTATCTTCTAGGATAGTTTTATCATTTGATTAGGCATGCTTGATATTTTGAATAGCAGCAGTATCTAGTGTTTGATTGACTGTTATTTCATGGGTTGTAATACTTGCATTTGAGTCTTCCTCCTGTATGAGTATCTTGGTTTCAACCTCACCTTTTGAGCGAGTTGTGGTGTCATTGAAGAGAATGTATGAGTCTATGTCTGAATGGACAACATATATGGGAAAGTTTTGAGGCTTTTCTTCACTGCTAACCATGTATTTCATGAGTGTTTCTCTGTACAGTCTTTTTGGTTGCCCAAAAACAGAGATGGTGGCATAGGACATGTCTAATTGCAGGGAACCTTGGAGTTTAGCTCCCCAAGATATTGATAACAACATCCCATACTTAGGTGGAATATTAGCGACTACCACATCCATTAGGATTGTCTTGTTTGGGTATTGAACCAGAGACACACATAAATCTTTTATGAGACCTAGACACTTGACTTGGCTGGAGTCAAAGGAAAACAGGTCCTATGGTCTTGTTATGTCTAGATTCAATCTTTCCATGACTGCTTTTGGCATGAGATTGTGAGAGTCACCTGAGTCAAACATTGCATTATGTAATATTTTATCATGAATATGTAAACTGACATAGAAAGGTAATACCCCTGTGACTACCATTTTTCCATCCACTTCTGGGCCAAACAGGAGTTCTGGGGTGTCATCCAGCACATTGACATCATCTTTGTTGCTAGTGAGTTGAAGGGACCTTTTGATCTGTAATTTATAGATGTCATGTTTGGCTAGTTCTGAAAGCGGGATTGCCACTTTTAGTTTGCCAATTTCAGTTTCTAGGTCGAAAGGTTTTTCAGATTGGGTCTTGGGGTTATAGGTGACAGTCCTTTCCTTGTTCATTAAATCTTCTTCTTGATTTTTATCTTGACTTTGGGACTTGCCTCTTTTACTCATCTCTTGGGGAGTAACATTTAAATTAGGATGAGAAGGTGAAGTGGCCACAGGCTGCTGTTTTAAGGACAGTGGTTCAGTGATCTCCTCAACAATCACTTCTTCTGTAGGTGAATTTATTTTGTCATTAGGTTCTGTGACTATGACTCTTTCAGGCTGCTGATTATCCTTTATCTTTTCAGGCTGGTTTACATTCACAGTTCTGCTCCTCAGCTTGTATTGTTTATGGACTTCATAAACAGCAGTGTCATAGCCTTGTTTAAAGTCAAAGGATTCACCTGATTTAGTTTGGAACAGTTTGATTTCATCGTCCTCATGATCTTCTTGTGTTAAGAAAACTTGACTTTCACCATCTAGACCCATTAAATTAATCTCAGGATCTTCATTGGGCTCTATTGATGTGGAAGTTTCTGCATAATTTTCTTGGAAAGGGGGCCTTATGTCTTGGTCAGCACTGGACTTGCCAACATTTGGGTTTTGAGTTCTCCTAAAATTTGGATTCCCAGGAGGGTTGTTTTGTGGGGCTTCCCATGATGATTTTCTCTCAACCGATTCCACTCTATCACCCAATCTTTTCATTCCAGTGAGAATTGCATCTAGCTTTTGATCAAAGGCAGAGGGTTCTTCTTTGAAAGCAGTCCTCTTTTCCAACCTTGCCCTATTTCTTTTGGCAATTAGGTTGGCTTCCACTGTAAGAGCAACCCTTTGGGCCTCTACAAGGGATTGAGGATCTCTTTCCTTCAGCTGATAAGCCATGTCAGGGTCAAAACCATCAGGGAATTTGTACAAGGCTAAATCAGGAGGAGGTCTTAAATTTTGTGGAATCGCATTATATACATTGTTAAATCTTGCACAATACTCCAAAACAGTCTCTTGGGGACCTCTTTTGATAGTGTCATATTCCCCAAGTATGTGCAGAGGATCTTTCTTCTTCTCCCATCTACTAGTAAAGGCTTGATACAGTTCATCAGGAGTTGTGATGGAATTTGCATTCAGGGATCTAAACCAAGTTCTTACATCCCCAGTTAGGCATTGAACAAACATCCTCATTCTGACACTGTCATCATCTATTTCATAGGTCTCAAAATGGTCTTGCATCCTCTTAGCATGCTGGACAGCTGTCAGAGGGCCGTTGGAGTCAAAATATGAGATTTTGGTTTGGTAATCTTGGGGTAGAGCTGCAGCATTAGCTGGTATCTGCAAGGGTGCATATCTGTTAGCCATATTTACAAGATTTAGAGGATTAACAGGGGCATCTAGGATAATAGGAACAGTGGGTACCACAGGGGTGACAAGTAGGGGAGAACCTAGAGAGTTGGTCAAGGGGATATGTGCAGTGGATGAAGATGTGAGAGGAGGAGTTTGAGATGTGGATGGTGAACTAGGGGAACGAGGGGTAGACCGGAAAAGGACTTTGCATGGGGTAGAGATGAGGCTGGGATGATCTGAATCTGAGGTTAAATCAGCAGGCTGGTCCTGCCTTTGCTGCCTCCTAATGTTTCTAGGGATGGTATTTGGATTATCAGCAATGATGGGTGGATTAGGGTCAGGATTTTCCCTAGTATGCCGTGGATTTTTCTTAGGAGCCAGTTTCTAACTGTTTTTAGGATTTTATAGGAAGTTTTTATATCTGTAAGGACTGGATAAAGATTTAGGAATGGCTATATATACTTCAAAGCTAAGATGAAGATTCACTGAAAGAGCTCTTCCCTAAAACTGTCAATGTTACACAGAAACAGTTTTGAAGGCCTCCTGACTTGTTTCAGGCTTGATTTCAGGCTTTGAGGAATGTATAGAAATTGGAAAATCCTAAGAAGTCCCCAGTGGAGTCGCCAATTATGTTAACACCCAGGTTGTTCCCTATGACTCCCAAGGGAATACGGCCGGGGTAACCACTAACCAATCTTTGGATCACAGTTCCTAGCCAAACTGTAATTAGAGAGGGCTCTCTCTTTATAATTTGTCTCTGTTTTGAGGGTGTTTTAGGCTAGTTATTATGCTCAGGTTTTTGGTTTATATTTTGGTTGAAGGATATCTTTCTATACTTGAAGTGTGCAATCTACAGATAAGTTTATTTCATTGGGCAATGGAGTCTGTGGCTAGAAGTGTTTAGAAACCTTGAGATGATGTATTGAAATTACAGGGCTATTTAAATATTTCATATAACAAAGTTGGATTATGAAGGTGACATGTAAACAACCAGTGAAAAGCATTTAAGAATTTTTCACTAAAGCTGGGGTGTGGGGCAGAGATAGATGCCTCAGGAGCAAACTTGAATTCCTGAAAATATTTATCACAGTGAGAGATATAGCTTGAAGTGTAGCAATTAAGAATTACACCTTATTTACTTTATCTGGAAGAAAACGTTTATAACAGCTTAGATTGAGTTCAGGGTAATCTGTGATTAAATCCTGGAACTATTCTTTTACTTTGCCATTAAGTGTAAAACTCAGAAAAATGAAAGAACATGAAAGACTAGAAAACATATAACACAGAGGTTAAAAGAATACTTATTATGCTATGAAACATGCAGGAATCCTGTAACAATCAGCGAGTCACCATAGTGCATCAAGGAACACAGAGCTTTGGAAATTCCATCCACCTTTTGTATTATTTCTCTGAGAGTTATACAGCAACCGAAGTATAGAAATGAAATCAACAACAACCCTTTGCAAACTCATGCGAAGGGGACTTTATAGAAATGTTATACAAAATATCTCAGGCATTGAGTCATCTGAGAGAGAAATATCTTCATTACTTCGTACAGAAAAGTAGAAAAGAAGTTATTATAGCTTTGAATGCAACATAACTGCTCTTTAATTCTGTCAGAGGATATTTTGACCTTTGGAGGTCACTGAGTCGGTTGAACCGCTTTGCTTCAATGCTGGAAAATGTGTCTTTACGTTTGCTGCGCTGTATTTTCTCGGCCCTGCCACCTGTGATTGTGCTTGCTGCTGTGGTGACCGAATAGCCCTGCTGAGTTGGCTCAGTCTTTCATCTTTCCTCTGTATGCTGATCTACCAAAATTTTCCCTGTGTATGATCACTTATAAATTGGACAAAACATAACATTACAGGTTCTGGCTTGATAATATTATCTGTGTCAATCTATTCCAGACTTCCTGTGTGGGCAATTGGTGCTTCACAATTGCCTCTATGGTTTCATCTGCTTCTGTATATTTATAGAAGTTTGGAGGCACATCGAACAGATGATTGATCTCATTCATGATGAAAAACAGGTTTTCCACCCTATTATATAGAGTCTGTCCTGATGCTGGCCCTGATTCTGCTGAAGTGCTGGGCTGTGCTGCAATTTGACTTGCAGCAAAGGCATTGACCCTTTTAGCATAATTTTCATGGGTAAGCAGTCTTCCCACACTGCTTAGTAGGCTGGGGAGGCCTCTATTTTGCAATACCTGAAACCTGTCCATGAACTTGTTGATTTCGGTCTGCATGTCTTGGGTTCTCCTTTCTAATGTTCCAACCAAGTTTCTTAATGTCAAGACCCTTTTAACCATTGAGATTGTCTCAGTCCTGTGAGCAATCCCCATGGTGGCCAGTTGAGAGCTTTTCCTGTTATTCAATATGTTGATCATCCTATTGGCAGCATCAGGCATGTTGCCAAGGCTTGCTCTTGCCCTGTGTATTTCCCTATTTGCCTTTGCAATGAGTACTGACTGTTCATCTATGGTCTCAATGAACTGCCATTGATCAGTAATGGACTGGACAATATTGGCCCAAAGGACTGTTTTGAGCTCTGTTGTCACCTTATCTAGTGTGAGCTCTTTCTCAAGCTTAGTTATTCTCTTTTTGAGAGCTTTTATATCTCTTTCCTTCTCAGCCACATTCTGTTTGCTCTTATCATATCTTTCATTTACTTTAGCCAAAGATTCTTTGGCTTGATTAAGCTCTAACATTTGAGCTTCCAGGACTTGAATTTCATTTTGAAGCTTCTGCATATCCAGACTACGAGTCTGCTCTGTTGTTGGTGCGACTGTCGATGTAGTGGTTGCTGTAGGTTCTGTTTGCTGAGGAGGAGGGGCAGTAGTTGGAGCAGCTTCCTCAAGGTTGATCACTTCAGGAGGAGGCTTGGAGGTTTGCCCTTCTTCTCTTTGTTTCAAGGCTACCTGTAGTGCTATTTTTGCAGCCTCCGATTCTCCCAGCTTTTCCTGAGTTTGGATTAGCTGCTTGTACAGAGATATCAACAAGGTTGTGGCCTCTTGATCATGTCTTTGCTGTGCAACATCATCTGTTTGAGGGTGAATTGTGGCTGGGAGTTTGATCTTTCTCCTCAAGGCTGCCATGTCTGCATCCCTCAATTTTAATATCTCTTGTATGCCCTTGATATCTTTGGGGTCATGCCCAATCTCTATGATGATGTCCTCTAAGGACCTTATTCTGTTGTCCTTTTCCTGGGATGATTCTCTCTCCAACTCTAGCTGAGAGGCTGTATTGTTAAGGCTATTTTGTAGCCTGTAGTTATCCAATGTTTTGTCTGCCAAGGAAGCATAGACCATCTCACCTGTTTGCTTATGCAGCTCTATCTCGTCCATTGGGTGGATATCCTTAGCAAGGACTTCGAGGTTAGTCCTTAAGTAGTCAGAGGCAGATTGGGGCTGCACTGCTGTTGGCATAAAATTACTCATGATCATTTTGCCTTCCTGCACATCATATGCAGACATGAGTCTTTGTTGATTGGTGGGAGCCATGTTCAACAGATGGTTATACAGCTGTATCTTGATGGGCTCATTTCTCCTCTTAATGTCGATGAACTGCTCTTTAATGCTGGGTCCACCTTCTCTTTGCTGATTTGAGGAACTCACTTCATCTCCCATTGCTCTATCCTGTTCCTGTTGAAAGGAACTTGCTGATGCTTCCCTGCTGGGTGGGACCATACCAAAAGACTGTCCTATTGGAATTTCTTCCTCTGAGAAGGGATTAATTCTCTGTCTTTTCTCCCCATGAGTTGCTGATGTTGTAAGGGGAGTCTCTCTGTCCCTTTTCCTTCTTGTATCCTCCTTTTGTGGAGTTTGGAGGATTGATGCCTCAGCTGAAGTTTCTTGCCTTGGAGGCACAGTTTTTTCAGTGGATTTAGGGGCTTCCACTGTTTGCTCTTGCTGGACAGGTTGTTCCTTCCTTTGTTCTTCCTGTTGTTGCTGTTCTTCTTGCTGCTGCCCTTCTCCCTGCTGCTCCATCTCTTCTTGTTGCTGCACTAGTGTTTCCATTTGCTCCTCAATCATAGGAGGTGGCTATTCCACCTGTTTTTCTTTGGTTTTGCTGGATGTCTGTGGAGTATTCAGGGCAGCTTGCTGATGTGTTGTTGAGGATGAGGCAACTGCTCCAAGTTGTCTTTTATATGAGAGGGGGACCTGTCCACAAGTTTCTAAGTCAGCTTCTTTTTGAATATTTCTAGCCTCTCTTTCTAGAAGCTCTTCACTAGTAATCTCCTCTTCTAGGGTACCCTCCTCCCAGCTCAATGCATTGGCATACTGCTCAATCTCAGGCTGCCTCACATGTGAATAGGTACCCAATTTTTATCTTATCCTCCTGAGGGAAACAAAGTGATTGGGGTCATAGGGTATCCACTCAAAACTAGTTTGCAGTTTGAGGGCCTCTAGGATACTATTTGCCTCTTTCCATCCCTCCTCTTTTTTGTTATATAGGAAAGGGCCCAGCTGGCTCCTTACCTTCAATCGTGCCTTCTTGTTCTTACTTTGGAAGTGGAGGTAGTCGGCATTCCCAAATTGCCTGAAGTATTCTAGGGAAAAAAGCCTCATGGGGACATACCTTGGCAGCCTATAAGGCTTCAACTCACATCCATATACTCTAATGACTGTGTGGTCTTGGTAAAAGTACCAATTACCAATGTTGTAGGTTTTGTTTAGATGGAGAATTATCCTCATGTCATCAGTTAACCTTGGAGGAGGAACACCATACAATAATGTCATAGCTGGATGAATGAATAAGTCTATGAACTCACAGTATGTGTACGGTGATACAGAGGTGCAATGAAAAACAGAGGTCCAAAACACAACTGACCTCAGATTCCCCTGGGTATTAACTTGCTTCAGGGGAATGAGGAAGCTGCCTGGTTGATAAAACAAGAATAGATGGTAAATGTAGGAAGTGTATCTGAACAGTCTTTCCCTTTGCAGATTCATCAGCTGGTCATGGATCCTATCTGCAATATATTGCCGTTATAATATCATCCACATCCTCCATTCCGTGAACCCTAAGACATAGCTGATCAAATCCACTAGAATTCTGCCCAATTCATTTAAGTATGCATATCCAATAGGAGGAGTTCTGATGGCTTCAGAGCCTGGTTGTACAAACAGCTGGTTGATTTTGATGATCTGGTCATTTGACAACTTAGTCCCCTTCTTTATCAAGTTCTGCATGTAGAGGGGGGTCAATGGTTTTGCAGTGTGGAAATGCAGCATCTCATTTATGCTCTCTGGGGTGATATGGAACAGAATTGAGCCTGTGGGGCTGAGGACAGCTCTTTGGCATGGATCATAGCACTCCTAGCATCTGTGGATCAACTCTGGCATAGGATTTACCTGGGGGAGGTTGTAGATGGGCAAGTTTGAGTCCCAAATCCCTAGGATATCAGCTCCACTAAGGTGCTGGGCTTTCAACTCATTTAGCATCTGAATATTGTATTTAGAGCCTAATGGAAACCAATCCAACATTTGATAATCCATATCTCCCAGAGCCTTCCATTCTAACTCCCTATGAGGGGTATTGAGAGGCTTGATGTTCAGTGCAATTGGAGTTTCCATGGTCTATTAAGCTTCTGATTTGTAGGTGAACTGGTTGAAGTAAGCAGAACAACACAGAGGTGATTCCTTACAATGAAACTATGAATTTCAGGGGCCAGAGGGTGAAATGAGCATACAACAATTGAAATACTATTTGAATTACGAATAAGACCAATGTCTGGTCTCACTCTGTCTTTTGTAGCAGGTTTTTAATGGATTGACCAACTGTCTCACGATGGCGCGAGCAGTTTACAGTTTTTTATAACAACTCGGGCAATCAAGGCTCAGCTGGTGGTTTTCGAGCTTGCAGTTGGAAAGAGAGGCTTTGCAGAGGGAATTTGCAGGTAAAATGATGAGTTTTAGTGTCCTTTGAGCCTTCTGAGTAATTTACAGACAATTTAGGCGTATGGAGGATAAATGATGAGAAATACCTAGTAAACAATGAGCAGCGGTCGTAAATGTAGGCAGAATTGGTGCTCTGGAGGTCTCCAGGTCGATTCCAGCGGGGTGGCGCAGTTTTGGACGTAAAAGATCATGCAGCGGAAACAATAGCGAATGAGCGAAAAGGTATGCAAAACGTGATTTTTGGCCAAAATATGGACCTTTTGGCAATTTGGCGCCTTTTCTCGGATGATGTCATAAGGTGGGGTCAAACTCGGACGACGTCAGCATGACATCATCGGGTGAGGTGGCGAGCTGCTATTGGTCCACGGGGATGATGCGGTGGCAGACACATTGGCACAGGGGCGGACAAAAGTACTGATGCGATGGCAGGGTGGCGATGATGTGGGAATGACGTGGGCGTGACATGGGACCAGCAAACCGGGCAGTAAGTGCAATAGCGGTTACGGTTTTTCTCAGACCGCTTACGATACGGCCCCGGTTTTGTCAGAGGCTGCTCTTAGAGACCCGAGAGGGTGACCCGTGGCCGCGGACTCACGTAACCCTTCGTCATTTTCTCGGGTGCTAACTGTCAGGTGTGGGGGCCGCTCCGATATCAATGAGGGCCGTCGGATCAGATGCGCCCGATCCGACGGTTGACGGAAGGGCGATGTGATCGGTGGATACGGACGCGGGCGGAGGAATAAACAAATATTTCTTTTGGGACACGTGCTCAACGGGAAAGATTCAGATATGGTATTTTTCAATGTTTTTCAATATATTTCGAAAAATCAAATATATGCGCCAACTTTGGTTAAGTGGCAAAAAGTGGGTTTTTTGGGTTTTTTCATAATTTCAAAGGGGTTATGGGTAGGAAGGGGTTTTTATAGGGTTTTTCTTTGCAAATGAAGGTTTAATGAGTGGAATGACTTGAAATAAGGGAGAGAGGTGAGGTATAGGTTCATCAAAGTGACCAGATGTCATTTTGATTCATTTTTAGAGAACATATGGCTATAATGCCAAGGGGAGGGATATTTATACAATGTTTGGGGGTTTAGACACCATGGTGTTAATAATAGTAGGGGAAAGGTAATATAGGGGATTTACATAGTAGAGTTAGAGTTAATATGGGGGAAAATGTGAATGAGGGGGGAAAATCACTAAGTTTATTTGAGGCTTACTTAGTTTAGGGAGTAGATCAAAATGAAAAGAACTTTAGACAAGAAATGTGGCTTCTTAAAAGATTAAGAACCACCATGAAACCATAATTCTCCCATGAATCTCAACTGATGAGGGGGAAGTTAGTAATGAAAATGGGAAAGGGGAAGAAGGGAGGTTAGACATGCTTCTTTGCTTGCTGTAACTTGATGAAGAAGAACACCTTCTCAATCTATTGATTTTTCTTTGGTAAACAAAGTCAGCACACATGCAACTTATAAGAAATGACCTTTCTGCAACCCCAACTGCCTACCCATCTATTTGCCTAGCATTTTTTTATTTCTTCTTGGAGGGTGCACTTGGACTTGCAGACCCTTACTTGCCTTTTCTTTTCTTTGGCTTTTTTTTCTGTTTTTCTATCTACTTCTACCCTTATTTCTTCCAAGGTCCCAGATTAAGCTGTTGGGAGCCTTTTTTCTCTACCTAAACTACTTGTCTGCCAAGATTAAACAGTTTGGACAAACTCCTTTCTCTATTCTACAACTGAAAATTTAAAACATGACATGATCCAGATTAGACTGTTGGACCATCCATCAAAATTTGAGTCCATACCAAGCTATAAGCACAGATTGTATTCTTATGGAAATATGTGATCTTTGCATCATCAAAGCAGAGTATATTTGGACCTTTCATTGCCAATCATGAAACATGAAACCTATTGGTATAGGTAGCTAACACATTCTTTCCTTTCTTATAGTGTTTCCCAACATTTCCTTCTATACATCATAGTTTAGACCATTTGAATGCAAAACTTTGTTTTTCCTAGGATGCACTCATTTAATTGGTTGCTTGATTTTCTTGATTGAATATCAGTTTCTATGTAGTAGATCTCTTCTAGCAGTAGGTTAGCTTACCTGCAATCACACCCTCCATCTGATCCATGCCCCATAGGTCTCCCAAACCTCACCTCAATTCTGTCCTAGTTTCCTTCATTTCTCATAGAACTTCTTCCTCTCTCCTTGAGAAAATCCAATCATATTTCTCTCTCCTGGTGATTCATGGTAGACCTTAGGCACCCTAACACCTCATTCCAACCTTCATCCACCTTTTCCACCCACTCTCACACCCTCAAAATAGTGAAAATTGCTCTCCACCTCGTTCTTTGGCCTCCTGTAATTTCCCTGTTTTCCTCCTGTAGTTTTCCTGTGTCCTCATGTAGTTTTATCTGTAGGCTTTATTTTGAAGGCCGAGCATGGGAAAAGCCTTCAAAAGGCCACCTAAGGCCTCCTAGGACCCATCCAGACCATCCTACATCCTGCCAAGCTCTAAAACCACCCTCTAACGCCACCTATCCGCTGCCACACTCACACACAATAAATTAGATGCATGTTAAATTCACATAAAAACACATAAAAATCTAAAAATATGTTTTTTGCTTATTAATTCCAGAAATAGCATGGTTAGATGTTGTTTACTTCCTTGAGTAGGTAATGGAATTTCTTTCATGGTTTTCATAGTGTTTTTGGCAAAAGTAGAATTAGCTTGTTAATTAGGGTTTGCTAGGTTTTGCTTTACATTCCAGTCTTTCTCCTTTCTGTAGTAAGAATACCATCTATAGAGTAATATTTATTTCCTTTAATCACACATAGAGCTTCTTCTAAAATCTATAGAAGTTGTCTTCAGCTCCTAGTGATCTTGCGCCAGCTGACCAAGTGACAACCTGCAGTGACAACTAGTACTTGTGCATATAGCACTGACACTTCCAAGTTTTTTACGAACTACCCAGTTGATAAAAGTAAAGTTGGTAGCCTAGGAGTTGCAACATTCTTGCTGCAATACTAGCGCTCACCAAACTTATATCATCCTATTTTCTTAGATCATCTGTGTCACAACCTTCATCAATATGATGAATAAGATCACTTGTATCACAAATTTCATTTGTTCTTGTGATGAGGTCTTCTGTGTCACAACTTACATTTGTCTTCTCTACACATTGTGCATCTAGCACATATTTATTTTCACTTAACTTAATTTGAAGTGCATGAAAGAGTTTTTCTTTCACTTCGAGCTCAATTTGAAAGACTTTCGCTGCTTCTAATGTACTGGTCATTGATTGATTAAGTTTTGACTTTTCTTCAACTTTCATTCTAGTATTTCAACTTTTTTTCTAACTCATGATTGCAATCTTGCAAATCTTTAATCTCTAGTTCTGCACTTTGAAGACATTTTCTTCCTTTACCCATTATGAGTTTTGACATGCTCACTTGTACTGGCTCACTTGCTTGCTTGATTTTTCTTGATGCTTGCTTGTAACACTTGTGTGATTTGAAGATCTCACTCGCTTGAATTATTGAACTTGCATGCCTCATTTAGTTTATCAATGCAATGGTTGAACTCACGCTCACTTCTTGATGCTTGCTTGAAATTTCTGTTAATAATTAAACGCACATTCACTTGAATTTTGTACTAGGATGAGGGTGTCGTATACCATCAAAAATGCACCCAATGTTACAATGACAAGTGAAAATGATATTTACCCAATTGAAGGGAATTTCTTCACTTAATTGACTTAGGGGAAGAGAATTGACTCACTTTACCTCATATAAATTCACAATTTGGGTGTCGGTTTTGACCGAGAAGGAACTCTTACATCTGACTCAATTTTAATTTTGATTACTACCTGACTTACAAAAAGACAAGATTATTTGCAGGTTACACAATGACCAATTGTCGATGAATGTTGATGTAGTCTTTTGAAATGCATAGGTTTGTATTTGCATTAACTTGATTTCTTTGCGTGAATTTTCTTGTTGATGTAGAATGTTGATGTTGACAACTTTGATTATGTGTTGTAGTTGTGTAAATGCATGTGATTGTTTGTTCTTGATTGAATGTTTGTTGCAGCTTCCTAATGGCATGTGCTTTTATTAACATGCTTGTTTCATTCACTTTCTTTAGACTCCTTGTGTGTGTTAGATAAGATAATTGTAGTGTCAAAGCTAGACACAAAACATGCACAATCAATCACTACGCAAGGTGTACCTAAGATCCCCTTATTCAATTTCGGGCAAATCTAGGACTCATCAACACCAAAAAAATATGTTTTTATTAAGGATTTGAGTACATAAACCTTTCATCTTTATAACATCTTCGTTGAAACTTCTCAGGAAAAAAGATTGAGAACTCCTTGGAGGAAATTTGTCTTCAAAGACTAGATGTTCAGTCACTCAATCACTCGCAAAGAAAAATATTACTTTGGATTACAACAATGACTTTCTCTAAAAAAAAAATCACTTATCACTCCAAATACAAAACACTTATCGCTCCAAAATTACACAAATTAATTTCACCTTATCACTCCACAAAATCACACCTTATCTCTCCAAAATAAAAAAATTAATTTTCACTTTCATAAGTTTCAACTCCATTCCCTAAACTTAGGAGTCATCTCATACAAAATACTACACCTTATTACACCTCCTAAAAACTTTAGTTTAAAACTATTACACCTTATCTCTTTATCACTTCAAAATATAAGTTACATAAAAAAATTACAAAGACTACTTATCTCTCCTTGATTTTTTAAATCACTTTGAAAATAGTGAATTAAACCTTTTTCTTTTAAACATTCACCATACGTGAATAATGGGAAAATACATTTGAATAATATTCACCATATGTGTCAAAAATTTTGTAATCTTCTGGGTGCATACCTTTAGGCAAGTCCTCCACACTGAAAATTTTCACCACAGCAGAAATCCATGTCTTCACCAGGTGGAATGAGTCCAAATCAGACTCCAAAATTTAAAATCAATGCTACAAAAGTTATAAGAGAAACACAATATCTGCAGTGAAAAATGCTGCCACAAATGCAAGGTATTTAAACGTAGGATTCAACAATCCAAACAATAATTCTACTGGAAGTGTTTTTCATAAAAAATCAGCAAAGCAGGCCCACGATTTGTGTGATCTGCTATTAGCGAAAATGAAGATCTACATAAATGTTGAAAAATCTAGGTTTGAGACCTTAAGAGAAAAATTGAGTGACCTCTATATCACTCACGACTAATATCCTTCTAGAAAGCTAGATGAAAAAAATAATATCTCTAACTTTCTGAGCATAGACTCTATCCAATTTCTAATTCTATCCATAAACCATTTTGCACCTTTATGAATTTGTTTGGAAGACTGCAATTTTCGTTGCATGACAATTTTTTTTTTGGTTCGAGGACTGGAGAAATTGTTCTATCATTATCCCACTTGGTGTGATTTTGCAGTGACGTCAAATATAATTTATTTTAGCGATTCCACACATAACATTTGTAATGAAAAAGACTTGTTGATTCTTACCGTATAATAGTTTCATGAATACAGCCAGATCCACTATGCTTCAGTTGAGCTTCCTTCAAATGATTGATCTGTGTCAAAAACACATTTGTTTGTTGAGCTCACTTGCTGCAGGTACATGCTCAAACTAAAACTGAAGAAATCATGGGTCTTTTACTCAGAGATGTCGAGTATTTAAGCAGTGGGAGTTCAACTGCACTTGTTTGGGGTGTTGCTCCTCAACCATGATGCAATCACTAGAAAGACAGTGTCTGAATCTTCGCAGTCAAATCTCCAAGGAAGAAAAAAATACAATTGTTTCCTATCCTTCTCATCAGCGACAGAAACCTCGAGCCTCGGCCATCAATGAAGGATTTGGACTGCTCTCAAAGTGATAGTTTGAATGATTTTGAAGGAAAATTGTTGACGATGAGTTTCCTGATGGCAGAACCAAGCAACCATAGGATTTTTCTATCAAGCAAACTTACAAGATTGATTATCTCAAGTCTCGTGACCAGGTAGTGGAGGCTTTGCGGGTTTTCCAATGGTGGAAAAAAACTAGCTAGGTTATAGAGCCAAGGAACACTATTACACTCCATTCATCCACATTTTGCGAAAGCCAAAATTCCTTCGAGCAAGGCAAGCTCGATTCATCTACACCTCAATTCAGTCTTTGGCTCTATAAGCTCAATTACTCATAGTCCTCACATCTCTTTGCTTTGATACCACATGAAGGATATTAAATAAGAATATATAAAAATATCAGAGATATAAACATGAATCAGACATGGCGAAAAGGCCTCAGCCTTGATGTATTCCTCTCATTCTCATTATTAAAATAATGTTTATGATACATATAAATACATGAGGAGAATTTGTCTCATGATAGTAAGTCTATCTTCAACATTATGGTTGAGAAAATATCTCAACCAAACACTAATCTAGAAGCCTAACTAGTTGGAGAGAATCTCTCAACCAACTAGGCATAAACTCACTCCTAACCATGAGGGAAAAACTCAATCTAGAAAGGTAGTATTAAATCCAACTTTCTTGATTTTAATTAATTTAATTATTTTTTATTTAGAATTTTTTCCATTACATAAGAGTGAGGCTAACAAAATTCTCAGAGGGATGCAAAAGACAAAGAAGTAACTCCTGTAGGTCAAAACAGAGAAAGGAGATTTTCATTCTAAGACAAGATAAAAACAATGAAGCTTCTACCAGCAATGTAAGGAAGGACAGAGTGGCTCAAACTGAAGGTCAGAGGAAGGAGTCTCATCCCTAAGGGTAGATTGAAAAGAAGGACATCCCTGCAAAAGAGGTAGACAAGAAATCCAATCTGTTTATTTTATAGAATGAAATATTAAAACTGAAAGTTTCAATTCCTCTAATTGAACTTGTTAAGAATGAAAAATACAAATCCCAGATTGATAATACATTGAAAGTATATCAGATCTCAAACATGGTAAATGTTGTCGTTGATGAGCCTATAATTCCATTTGGCCTCATCATAGAGGGAAGTGTTGAATATAATGAAGTCCCACCTTTCTATCTTAGTTTGAAACTCTATGATCTTATTCTCCATAATGTTATGTTAGATTACGGGGCCTCACATAACATTATGCCAAAATCTATTATGGACAAACTAGGATTAGATATCACTCGACCTTACCATGACCTGTATTCATTTGATTCAAGGAGAGTTAAATGCCTTGGTCTTATCAAAGACTTAATAGTGTCCCTTGACCAAATTCCAGCAAAATATGTGTTGATGTATGTAGTGGTAACTCATATACCTCCATGGTTTGGCATTTTGCTTTCACAGTCTTGGGGGCAAAGCTGAAAGAAACCTTGAAACTTAATTTCTCGTATGCTACTATACCAGTATTTTGGCAGCTTAGGAAACTATACTCGGAGAAGAAAATGAAATTCATGATTAGTAGCAAAGAGAAACCCAATAATCACCCCATCCATGTTGTACATACCGACCTATAGTCTTTCATTTTGTATAGTGATTTGAGTCCTATTGAGGACGGTAGTCAAATTGTAGAGATTTCAGAAGTTTTGAGATGTCATAAGTAGTGTACAAGAAGATTTTATTGCAAAAAAAACTGAAAAATGATGTAGATTGTTTATAGCAAGAAAATTCACCCAAAGCGATTGTTGAATCAATGCTAGAAACATAGATTGTTGAGAGAGTGAGTCATCCTCCAGAAAATAAGATAATTCATCCTTCCAAAGTTCTATTTCTGGATGAAGAAGATGGTCTTTGGACCATGGAATTTGATGGTGCATTGGGGACAAAAGGAGCTGGGATTGGCATGTTGATTCATGGTCCCTTACATCAATCATGTAAAATTCCTCACAATGTAAGATTTAGCTCATATAAGTTGGCTTTTGATTATTCAAATAATGAGGCGGAGTATGAAGCACTGATTGTTGGCCTTAAAATTTTGAAACAACATGGAGCAAAGAAAAATTTAGTTTATGGTGACTCCGAGTTGGTAATTAAATAGGTAAAAGGGGATTACCAGGCTAAGCATCCAAGGATGTGAGCTTATTGAAAGGTTGTCCTTGATATTCTTAAGATTTTTTCAGAAGATACTTTGTCTTTGATTCCTAGAACTCAGAATATTTTGTCTAATTCCCTTGCTACTGCAGCAAGTATGGTTAAGATCCCTATCCACTCAAATAAGAAGTATTCAGTTCATGTTAAGCATCACCTAGTTGTCCCTGACAATTTGAGATATTGGTAGGTGTTTTGGGATGAAAAACATATTAATAATTTTCTATAGATGGAGGATGAATTCCTGAATTTCGAAATTGATTATGCATCTGTTGACAATGATCTAGAAATTGAGGCTACTGAAGTTGAAATGCTGCAGCTGAAAGACAATAACATTCCTCGAGGTCTTGTACCTCTGGAAGAGTTATTTGATCGTTATGATGTTTCAAAAAAGCCCACCATGGTCCCCACAGAGAAGGGTTTTGAAGATATAAACATTGGTACAACGGACAAGCCCAAGATGGTCAAAGTGTCAAAGTCTTTATCCCATGAGGTGAAAAGTAAGTACATTGCATTGATGACAAAATTTTCAGATGTATTTGCTTGGGATTATTCAAATCTTAAAGTGTATGACAAGAACATCATCCAGCATACTATACCAGTCAAGCCTGATCAGAAGCCATTTTGACAGAAGCTCAGGAGGATTAATCCAAAATTGTTGCCATCCATTGAGAAAGAGGTAAATAGACTTTACAAATCTGGGATTATAGTTCCTATTCGTTTTTCTGAATGGATGTCAAATATTGTTCCAGTGAGGAAGAAGATGGGGGAGATTCATCTTTGTATTGATTTCAGGAACTTGAACAAAGTTTCCTTAAAGGACAATTATCCTCTTCCGAAGATGGACCATATTCTGCAAAGGGTAGTTGGGTCTTGCAGGATGTCACTACTTGATGGTTACTTGGGATACAACCAAATTTTGGTGCATGCAGATGATCAGTTGAAAACAACTTATACGACACCATGGGGTACATTTATGTACGCCAAGATGTCGTTTGGTTTGAAGAATGCATAGGCCACATTTTAGTGAGCAATGGACATTCCTTTTGCCAATGAAAAGGATGTATTTTTGGTTATTTATTTTGATGATCTCACTATTTTTTCAAAGTTTGATGATGAGCACTTGAATCATCTAAGAACCATTTTTCAGAGATGCAGAAAATTTGGCATTCAAAGAAAATCTTATTCACCATGGACAAGGGAAAGCTATTGGGGCACATCATTTTTAAAGATAGTATTCACATTAATGCTGTATGAGTTGAAGCAATCCAGGAATTATATTTTCCAAGAAACAAAAAAGGGATTCAATCATTTAATGGAAAAATAAAATTTTTTAGGAGATTCATTCCCAACCTTGTTGAACACTTAAGAGAGATGACCAATATGCTGAAGAACGACAACGAGGTAAGATGGTCAGAAGACACTAAGAAATCATTCAATGCAATTAAATTTTCATTTTCTACAGTACCTACCTTAATTAGTCCTGATTATACTTCAGATTTTATTATATTTTCTTTCACCTCAAAGCATACTTTAGCAGTTGTGCTGATGCAAAAGAGGGACCAAAAAAACGAGCAGCCAATAGCTTTTTTCAATCAGACTATAAGAGATGCAGTGCTACAGTACAACATTATTGAGAAGCAAGCTTTAGCCTTGGTAAAAGCTCTTAAGGACTTTCAATTTTAGATTCTACACTCAAATATTGTAGCTTATGTTCAAACAACAACAATGAAATAATTTATCATGCAGATGGATCCAAAAGGCAGGCAGGGACAATGGTTCACAACGATGTTAGAATATGATTTGGAGATTAAATCGACAAAGCTAATCAAGGGACAAGGTTTGGTAAAGCTCATGGTAAAATCTAACTATCATGCATTATATATCAATCTGATTGACGACCTCTTTTAAGAAGAAGTAGAAGATTCACAGGTACAGGTATCAAATATTTTCGTTGCATCTCTGTGGTACTCTGACATAGTCTAGGTATTGCAACATTTAAATCCTCCGCCTGAACTTCCCAAAGTTAAAATTAGATCATTAAATTTGAAAGCTTCCAAATATTGAATTCTTGATGGTGTTTTGTTTTGGAATAATCCGTGTGGTGTGTTTCTGAATTGTCTTTTTCAAAATGAAGCAAAAAATGTGATGAGTGATTTCCACATGAGAGATTGTGGTGGCCACCTCTTCTGGAAAACTACAACCAACAAAATTTTGAGGGCAGGGTTTTATTCGCCTACTCTTTTTTCTGATGTGTATAAAATAGTGATGAGTTGGCATGAATGCCAAATTTTTCAAAGGAAAAGAAAACTTTTACCTTTGCCATTGCAACCCGTTTTAGTCTTAGCTCCATTCTAGTAGTGGGGTCTTGATTTTGTTGGGGAGATCCATCATTCATCATCAGCGCAACGAAAATGGATGTTGATAGCCACGAATTAATTTATGAAATGGATTTAAGCAATCCCAACTCAGCAAGCTACTGATTATGTTGTCATTCATTTTATTGAATCTAATATCTTTCCTAGATATGGTTTCCCACACAAGATAATCATTGATAATGTTGTTTCTCTTAAGTAAAAAACGATGGTCGAGTTTTGTGAGAAGTATCATATCACATTGGGTCATTCAACCACTTATTATCCACAAGGGAATAGGTTGGTTGAATCTTCCAATAGATCTTTGATCGACATAATCAAGAAAGTGTTGGAGATCAATAAAAAGAACTGGCATAAAAAGCTCATTAATGATTTATGGGTGGATAGAGTAAGTAAGAAGAAATTCGTAGGCATGTCTCATTTTCAGTTGGTGTACGGGGTTGATATTGTCTTTCCTTCATCTCTCACTGTCCCAGTAATGAAGATTCTGCAGGAAGTGGGAAGCAAACCAAATGATGTGCAGTGAAGGATAAGTTAGATGATCCATTTACAACAAACGAGGGAAGAAGTATTTCAGAATACTTCTAAGCTTAAATAAAGGATTAAAAAGCTCTATGACCGGAAGACTAAAGAAGATAACTTCAACACAGGTGATGTAGTTCTTCATTGGGATGCACAGAATGAAGAAAAGGGCAAGCATGATAAGTTTAAAAATCTATGGAAAAGGCTGTACAGAATCTCAGCTTTCAAAGGGAAGAATTCTTATCTGTTGGAAGAAATGAATGGGCAAGGTTATTCAAGAGGAGTGATCAATGGTAGGTTGCTCAAGCACTACCATACTTGAAGAAATTTTTGGAAATTTTCATTATCATTTTATATACCAGTTTACTTTCCATGTCAGAGTGTGAAGTGGTTATCATGGGAGTTTGAAGCCCGAAGAGAAGGCCATAAGTCTTCTTTGATCAGCTGTTGGTTTGAAGATTTTGTTTGTCTTTTTTCTTTGTCAAAGTCAGTTAGTGAGTCAATTTTCAGTTTGAGTTTAGTCTTTTCATTTTGACTCCATGACCAATGAATAAGGCTACTTTGTTTACGATGTTTTTGACAACTTCAAGGAGCTCCCATCCCCAGTTGGAGCCAATGTTAGTGTTAGTCAGTTTTTCCTATCACCAGTGAACAAATATGCTTTTACCAAGTTTTTTTAGGGGTATCAAGTCACTAGGTTTTCAGAATAAAATTTGGTCACTAGCTAGTGTGTTTAGGCCTACTGATGTTCCTTCAAGATTTTCATGTTTCGTTCACTGCGATCACTCAGTTGGATGTGACATCAATGAAAAATAATTATCATCATCTCAGTCATGTCACTATGGTGTTCATTCATCTCGGTGTCTCCATTAGGTCATTAGGGTTAGAGTCATCAAAACTGTCATTTCATTCAATAAACAAGGAAATGAAGGAGCAGTGCTATGGTTTGATCAAATGGTTATGTTTTTAAGTGTAATTCACTTCAAATGATGTAATAAGTTATGTTTCAAAGTTGCATGTGAAAGTTCCAAGTTACATAGTTTTATCAAAAGAAAAATGAAGATTATGGTGGGCCACCCTACCATCATAAAGTTTTGTTCTATAGCTTATAAAGACCACTTCATTCCACCTCTCACCCTTATGATCATTGCCAAAGAAGCTCTCATCCATCACAAGATAATTCATCAGAGTTTTCAGAGGAAAAAACAATCCAAAAAGTGACCCATGCATCTTTGCAATGTTTTATCAGTGTTTCGATGTGTTTCTCTGCATTTCATTGCATTTATCAGTGTTTCGTTGCGTTTTATCAACATTCACTATGATTTCCAATTTTGTTGTGTTTTTGCTATGTATTCGCTGCATTTTCTTGGCTCCGGGCCTAACATCTACTCTGAAAGGTTTTTACAGTTGTTCAAGTCTCTAGCAGCCTCTTGCAAGTAAGTTTAATACCCTCCACCTCTCCATAATTCTATTTCATTTCATTTCATTTCATGTTGTAACACCCTCAATCACTCCCTTCGCTACGTTTTCACTGTTTTTCCTAGTGGACTGTGTTTTAATTCTCTAAACCAGACCCTTCACTCATTTTCCCTCATTCAACTTCCTAAAGATCCCTAACACCCCTGCCCACCTCCCTAAATTTTGCTATCACTTTTCCCTTTTAGTAAACCCTCCATCACATCCCATCATTCCAATCGCCTATTTTTCTAGTTAGGGTTTTCACTTGCCCACAATCAAAATGGAGGGAGAGAAGTAATTATGTAACAAAGGAGGCCAAATCTTGAGATATGAACCATTAAACACTAAGGAGCTAATGTCTTCCCCATTGTCCAAGTAGTTCTTTTAGAATGCATAGTTTTTGCGTTTTGTGAATTGGTTCAAAGGGTCAAATACCATGAAAAATTGAATAGTTTGTTTGCCATTCATTTGAGGAGGGATAAGTTCACTATTGCAGGTGTTACTTTAACGATTTCAGTTGAAGTCATAGCAGTAGCCACAGGGATACCCAACAATGGATAAAAATGGTTTAAGAATCGGGACTTAGACTTGCAAAACTATCAACCTTTCATCAAAGGCCACTACAGACAGATCACTACAAAAGTTTTTCCTTTTGCACAGCTCCTTGAAAAATTTCCTCCATTGATTAAGTTCATAATGAAATAATTTACATGTGAAGGAAGATTCTCAAGGTTGTACAGTTACCGTGTCATATTACTCATGCCTTTAATAGGAATAAAGCCACTAAACCTAGCCTACTACCTCTACAAAGGTCTAGCTAAGATGGCTGACAAGGTGCAACATAGGCTAAGTGACCATGAAAATAGCCTTTTACACCATTCCCTCATCAAGATTACTGTACTGCATCAACTGACTCAAAATATTATCAATTGGGAAACTTTCATTCAATCAAATGTCTTATTGTATTCTACTAGTCAATCTACAAGCCCGAGTAAGTCATCAACCCCACCTAAGAATGTGAAAGGTAGTTCTCTAAAGAGACATGCAGTTGAGAAGATACTTAGCCCTGAAGTAACTCAAACTTATCAGAAGGGAAAGAGGCTTGTGTTTACTCCACATCATGTGGAAGGGGCCAAGCTCACATCAACAACATCAGCAAAACATGGATTATAATCATAGCATGAGGAAACTTGTCATCTTGACACTGACATTGTTGACTTGGAGGCTAGTAAGGAGCATGAAACAATGTAGCAAGTCGTAAAGGAGAAATATGTTGAGATAGCAAATCTCAAGGACAGTTTATCAAAGGCAAAATTCATGATTTCATTTCTAGAGCAGGAAAATCAGCAATTGAAGGTAAAGGAACGACTTTTGGAAAATCATGGGGTTGATGTTGGTAAAGAGGATGCCAAGGGAAAGGTAGTAAAGAAGTTTTATAGGAACATCAAGAGAAAGTAACAAGGAAAAGGCCAAGGACCAGAGGACTCAAAAGTGCACTTCAACAACAAAGAGATAAGATTACTTCTATTGACCTAATTGAAGCAGAAATCAATGAAGATAGGGAATTCTGGCTTGAAAATGTAAATTGTCACTTGGAGAAGCTTCTGAGGAGGGCTAACAGAGACAAAATATTGCAGAAACACATGGCTTCCCATTATTACACAAGAAACCTGATTGCTAAGGTTAAGGTCAAGCAATTGAAGGAGAAGCTCAATGAAACCCTAATCAAGCAAAAGGGAAGGAAAAGTTAGATTTTCTTGTTGATGCCTCCCTCATAGCATAGCATACCACTTGGTGACCTCACATACCAATTTTGAAGAGTTTTGGAGGAAATTTAGTTCTTTGAGAATTTTTGCATATTTTAGCACAGTCATGGAGGAGAAAACGCAGTGTGGCCCACACTCTGCTTTAGTTCGGGAGCTCCAAATGATGTTTGGTTTCCATTTCTAGATTCCTTATCGTCTGTACATCATTTTATTTCCCGAGGGGAACATAAATTTGACAAATTTTAACATGTTAAAAGGTAAAAAACCCACCTCTCTGTCACCCTGATGGAGGCCACGTTGTGTTTTCCAGAGCACTTGTGGGAGAATGAATTTTTAATGGGCTAGGAATAACCCTTTTGAGCTCTTGAAGAGTCCATTTTGTAGCAGACATCGTCAAATTTCTAATGAACTATGAAGGTTAGGATTTGGACTTCAGGAGGGCCTTCAAAAACTACTTTTCCAATTTCACTATGTTTTCCTCACCTTCCTTGCGTTTTCTCATAAATTGGTTGCGTTTTTGTCTGTGGAAATGCTTCTCTAGTTTAGTGAGTTGGATTCAGATTTCTATGATGTAATTGATTAGTCCTAATATAAATATGATTTAATAGTGGGTAATTAGTCTTGTTAAAGTTGTTTTGATGTAGATTTAGCCTCATTTATGAGAGTGATTCGAGTCAAAGTTAATTGGAGAAGTTGGTTTAACCTCCATAGTCTTTAGGGTTTTGGTTGGAAAACCTCATGGAGTACCTCCTAGACTCATGCATTTGACCACTTAGAGTAGGGAGATGTTGTTTTTGTCTTTATGTATTAGTTTCTCAATCATAGAACAGGTTGGACATCATAGGAGAGAACTATTGTAGCTTATACTTGGACATTTTCTATAAATCAAAGGATATAGTTTGCAGGTATTATCTAGGATTCCATGTGCAGTAATTTTGTGATGTATTTTTCTCCGTTATAGCTTTATATGAAGTATATTCATCTTCTCTTTCCATTCATAAGTTCTTCAGTGGTTTTCCTTAAAGTTTATAAACATAATTCTTTGCATAAAGCTCTGTTTTTATGGGAATGTCATTATGTGTTAATTCCCTTCCCGTTTAATGAATTCATTTGCTCATGCTCATTAAAACCATTTTTCATCTTCCAAACACTACACTACACTGACAAACCCTAAATCCATCACAAAAGTATTGCTACCTTTCTCCTCCATATCTTTGTTGTTGTAACCCTTTGATCCTTTGACTTAGCTACCTGGTTTTTCTCCCTTATCTAGCATCAAAACCCTAAAACTTTCAAACCCTACCATAGCCTAGTATACCTAGCCTAAAATCTATTCCTTTTCCAGTCAATTCACTAGTTGTGATCATAGAAAAAGCCCTCTCTGGTTTGGTAGGGCTATCTACCAAACTGAAAGCTTGGTCTGTGGTTACCTCCATCAATCTTCTCTTAGCGTGGGACATTGTGGAGGATAACAGCTCACTTTCTTGGTATTTGTGACATCAACATATCAATTCACCATCCTCTTCAATATTTATTTTTCGATTTCTCTTTGGGGTGTTGTGTTTGCACCACAACTATAACCGTGATTATTCTCAAAGAATGGTGCCTATACCTCTAGACTACAAAGTACGAAGGTATTTTTTACTTCAATTCTAGATATTCTTTACTCATATAATTGTAGTTATGCATTCCATTTTATATACAAAATTTAATTTTTGATAGTTTTGTGCTATAGAAACAAGATTGATTCTTCATTCCCCCTGATTTTAATACATGTGATTCAAAGATTGCATTCAAAATGGTAATTCCTTTCCCTTTGAAATAGTGCTTGTGATGCAAAAATACGAAAATCTGTAATGAGATTTACATCTTACGATGAATAATTTCCTTATTAGGTAACTTCATTTTAATATGCAATGATTGCTTTTGTGATGTTGCAATTAAAGGGTTTAGGCTCAGGCTCGTAATATGGAATCACCAATTTGAGAATTGAGTTTTAATTTTTACTTATCAATTGTGTTCTATTAAACTGTTGGCTATTATGCGTAAATTCTATTCTTTTATTTCTTCAAGAAGAAAATCACTATAATGTTTGAAAGGAAAATACTACATTTGAAGGTAATTGTTGGAAAGGGAATAATACAATAGTTTGTGAAAAAGTCAACATAGGAGGACAGGAAAAGTTTGATATACAAGTAGTGATCTATGACTGGGGCAATAAAGGAGGAAAAAGGGAGCCAAGATCAACAATGGCTTTTAATATTTTATTATTGAAGGATTGTTCTTATCCAGTTTTACAAATCCTCTCCTCACCATGTAAATGCATGCATGGATCATCCCGTCAAATAGCGTTGATTGATTTAATGAAATAAAAATGGAGGTTTTGTTTTCAGTATTAACTTATCATTTTACTGAAAACTAACTGTGGTGACGATAATTAATCAATCAAGTATTATAGAGTGATTCTAGGCATGATATTAAATATTTGATGATAATATCAATAACGTTCCTTTACTCTTGATACTATATAAAAAGAACTGCATGTAGATGCAGTGCAGTTGTAGTCCCTGCCAGAGTGATTATGTGGAAAGAAGCGAATTTGAAAGGTAGAAGGAGATAACCTCGAAGCTACCCTACCATTACATCTACCCTCCCGGAGCGATCATTTGGAAAGGAGTGAATTTGAATGGTAGAATGTGATAACCCATAACATTTCCTAAAGCTACCCTACCGAGGAATTGTAAAGCAGGACAGTCTCGCAAGTTAGTTTGCATAAATGTTTGTCCCCCGTTACCTTTTAAAACTATGATCCCACCTCTATTTGAGTTTTCATAAATGTTTGTTCCTCGTTCTCTTTGACAGCTATGCTCCCACCTCTGTTTCTGTCTTTATGACATACTACCTCCCACGAAACTACGAACGGGACAATGGAGGGAGATGTGAAATATGAACTCGAGAAAGATAGCGTCATAATAAAAAGACCAGAACAAATCTTGATGGGGTCAACCTCTTTAGGTTTCCCTTTGTGTAACCTAAAATCTCGCATCATGGGTTCATGCGAGTGGTTTGGATAATAGGTAAGTAGGTTAAGGATACGGGGACCCCAAATGAGACTGTTAGGGAAAGGAATCTGCAAGAAAGGAGGGACACTACCGATTTGGTTAATTAAACAAAGTATAGTTCAGGTCCTTCTTCTAAGGCCACAAAGATGTATAGTTATTTGTTAAGTAGGGGGGTCTAAACGCAGTTTTATGTGGCTACATTACTTTATATATGCCAGAACCCATATTTAGAAGCTCTAATAGTGGAATATTAAGTTACTAACACTGTCCTCGAGTGAGGGAAAGGAGCGTCAAAGTCACATTAGATTAGAAGGATGTAGGGGAGAATAAGAAGGATATATGGAGAACCCAACAACACCCAATGGACACAAAAGAGAAAGATCAAGCAGAACTTATTTTGTGTGAACCATTCGTAGTTGCAGTGTGGACCGAAAGACTGGTTCAGTAGAAGTTGTTTCACAATCCCTGTCAGTAGGTCAAACAATAGGAAACCCATAAGTAGTTTTCCCTTAAAAAAATGTTCTATTTCTTGATTACAACATGTTAATTTATATATTTTATAATGAAATTAACTCTCCCCTTGAGATATTTGGCCTTCGAAATATTGATATACAAGATCCATATATCAATAGTGAATTCCTAAATCGGATAGCATCCATGGTTATCATACATGCTAAAGGAAATGATCCTTGTTTTTAGCATGTACTTCAACGCGTGCTTCATCAATGGCTTATGCATGTGAGTCGCATATATGGATCTCTTCCTTCGCTGTTGGTGGTACAGCTGCAATATACTCTTGAGGCATAAATGTCATGCTAACACCTCCAGGCCCAGGAAAATGCACAAGATGAGGTCCATGGACTCCATAACCTTGATGGGTGGGAAACTCTTGGCCCATTTAGGATATCAACTTTGTCAGCTTAATGAGAGATTCATTTTTTCGAAAGCGTCTTCATTCGTAGGGGGCACTTACAGGAAAATTTAATGGAAGAAGGTTAATACTGTGAAGCCCCATAAAAGAATATGTATTGATTACCACAAATATAGTGAAGTCCCATAAAAGAATATGTATGTATGTAGAGCAACGGCTTTGAACTTCAACCTGAGGTTCCTTTCATAAGCATTCAATTAAGAGGTTCCAATGTTGTAATCATTTTCGCATTGAATAAGAATGCCTGTTTAATAATTTTATTGATGGACATATTTGTGTAGGGATAAATGTACCCATCGCAGTATATATTGATATTCATTCTTTGCTTTGTTCTATCAAGAGATTTATATGATTTTTAATATTGGGGAATATCTAATAATGATATATTTATGTAAGAGAAATCACAATATGTTTTAATTTGGAATTAGGATAGATTTATTTTAAATTACCCCGAGAATTTTATGAGCACTTAACAATGGAACATATTGAAAGAAATGAGAGGTACTTGGAAGAATAGAGGAAAAAACCCAAATGAAAAATTTATGAAAAAAACATATTAATCAAGGACAACTCTAAAATTTATGAAAAAAACATATTCATCAAGGACAACTCTATGGGAGAGCAAAAATTTCAATTTTGAAACTTCATCTAGTCAGGGTTGGTATGATGCAGATAATCCACATGACATAGTTTTAAACGTTTTAAATATTCTTCATTTGATTACCATAACATATCAAACAACTCCCTTTAGATAATCATGGCGTCTTAACACAAAAGGTTCTTGGCATAGCTCTCAAATTCCTACGTTATCTTCCAGGCAACAGTTGTATTAAATGGCTATAGTTCATATAATTATAGATGTTCAATTTGCTTCCCTAGAAATAAAAGCTGCACTATAATCCACTTGCACGCTTGGTGCGAGATAAAGGAAAATGGTTGCAACGTCTAATATTTTGAGAGTATTCCTCGGAGTTACTTTAGCAGACAAGGAACCCAATTATATAGATATCAATAGTCTGCATATCATAATATAAAGCATAACTGGTAATAAACACACATTGCACATAAAATCAAGACAGTTCTACAGAGATGAAGATATACTAATTTCTACTGTACATGCACATACCAACATAGTCATGACTATATTTTGGCCATAGTTGGATTGCTTACAGAAAAGCACGATCAGTGCCTTGAAAAGAGAGGACAAAATAACATTACCATCTCATAATGGTTTCCATTCTTTGTAACTAGAAATTAGGGGAAGAGGACCACAAGGATACATACCCAAACTAAAGTCTTCTTTTCATTTTTGTTCTCCATGTTATGATCCATCTCAAGATCAACCAATGCCCTCCTTCTTGTTAGCATTTCTCAAGTAAAATATTTGGTATAAGTAGTGTCCAACTTATTTGCATGAACATTTATATAAATCGTTTATCGAGATACCACATGACATTTTAAAATTTAAGTATTGAGGGTTTTCGCAGTGCATTATATTAGATACAATTTTTTGAGATTCAACTGCATTAAGTAAGTCATTCATCTATGACCATTTCCATGAGAGGTAGTCGTAACTGAATAATTTCTCATGATTTTTGAATATTCCACTTAGCACTCATTACATCACGTGATGCTCGCAGGGGTGAAGAAGTGGAATTGAAACTAGTGAAAATAAATCACATAGTGTCAATGATCACTTACAGGGCTTGCACCTGGTAACCAGGACTTCCTGGGAGGTCACCCATCTTAGATCGTCTTTGGCTCAAGCGCGCTTAACTATGGAGTTTTCACCAAATCAAGTCCACTTAGCTTGCTACCACATTTGCAAAACCTTACCAAGTATTGTGCCTCATGAACCATTCAAGTAGAGTTCCCTTCACCCTTTTTGAATTAAGTATTGGGGGTTTTTGTAGTGCATTATATTAGATATCATTTTTTGGGATTGAATTGTGTTAAGTAAGTCATTCATCTATTACCATTTCCATGACAAGTAGTTGTAACTCATTAATTTCTCATGATTTTTGAATAGTCCACTTGGCACTCATTGCATCGGGTGATGCTCACAGGGGTGAAGAAGTGGAATTGAATCTAGTGAAAATAAATCACATAGCGTCAATCATCACTTCCGGGGCTTGCACCCGGTAACCAAGAATTCACAGGAGATCACACATCCTAGATCGTCTCTAGCTCAAGCGCGCTTAACTGTGGAGTTTTCCCCACAATCATGCCCACTTAGCTTGCTCCCGCATTTGCAAAATCTTAGCCAGTATTTTTCCTCATGAACCATTCCAGTAGAGTTCCCTTCACTCTTTATGAATTAAGCATCGGGGGTTTTTGCAGTGCATTATATTAGATATCATTTTTTGGGATTCAACTACATTAAGTAAGTCATTAATCTATGTCCATTTCCATGAGAGGTAGTCGTAACTCACTAATTTCTCTTGATATTTGAATAGTCCACTTAGAACTCATTACATCGGGTGATGCGAACAGGGGTGAATAAGTGGAATTGAAACTAGTGAAAATAAATCACATAGCTTCAATCATCACTTCCGGGCTTGCACCCGGTAACTAGGACTTCCCGAGAGGTCATCCATCCGAGATTGTCTCTAGCTCAAGCGTGGGGTTTTCCTAGTGCATTATATTAGATATCATTTTTTGGGATTCAAATACCTTAAGGAAGTCATTCATCTATGACCATTTCCATGAGAGGCAGTCGTAACTGACTAATTTCTCATGATTTTTGAATAGTAAACTTAGCACTCATTGCATCGGGTCATGCTCACAGGGGTGAAGAAATGGAATTGAAACTAGTGAAAATAAATCACATAGAGCCAATCATCACATCCCAGGCTTGCACCTGGTAACCAGGACTTCCCGGGAGGTCACTCATCCCAGATCGTCTCTGGCTAAAGTACGCTTAGCTATGGAGTTTTCCCCACAATCAAGCCCACATAGCTTGCTACCCCATTTGCAAAACCTTAGCAAGTATTGTGCCTCATGAACCATTCAATTAGAGTTCTTCACTCTTTTTGAATTAAGTATTGGTGGTTTTTGTAGTGCATTATCTTAGATATCACTTTTTTGGATTCAACTGCGTTAAATAAGTAATTCATCTACGACCATTTCCATGATAGGTAGTCATAAATGACTAATTTCTCATGATTTTTGAATAGTCCACATAGCACTAAGTCATTCATCTATGACCATTTTCATCAAAGGTACTTGTAACTGACTAATTTCTCATGATTTTTGAATAGTCCACTTAGCACTCATTGCACCGGGTGATGCTCATAGGGGTGAAGAAGTGGAATTGAAACTAGTTAAAATAAATCACATAGCATCAATTATCACTTCTAGGGTTTGCACCCAATAACCAATTCTTCTTGGGAGGTCACCCATCCCATATCGTCTTTGGCTCAAGAATGCTTAACCATGGAGTTTTCCCCATAATCAAGCCCACTTAGCTTGATACCCCATTTGCAAAACCTTAGAAAGTATTGTGCCTCATGAAGCATTCAAGTAGAGTCCCCTTCACTCTTTTTGAATTAAGTATTGGGGGTTTTGGAAGTGCATTATATTAGATATCATTTTTTGGGATTCAACTATGTTAAGTACGTCATTCATCTATTACCATTTCCATGAGAGGTAGTCGTAACTGACTAATTTCTCATGATTTTTCAATACTCCCCTTAGCACTCATTGCATCGGGTGATGCGCATAGGGGTGAAGAAGTGGAATTGAAACTAGTGAAAATAAATCACATAGCATCAATCATCACTTCCGGGGCTTGCACCCGGTAACCGGGACTTCCCGGGAGGTCACCCAACCCAGTTTGTCTCTAGCTCAAGCGCGCTTAACTATGGAGTTTTCCCCACAATCAAGCCCACTTAGCTTTCTACCTCATTTGCAAAACCTTAGCAAGTGTTGTGCCTCATGAACCATTTAAGTAGGGTTCCCTTCACTCCTTTTGAATTAAGTATTGGGGGGTTTCGCAGTGCATTATATTAGATATCATTTTTTGGGATTCAACTACATTAAATAAGTCATTAATCTATGACCATTTCCATGAGAGGTAGTCATAACTGACTAATTTCTCATGTTTTTTCAATAGCCCACTTAGCACTCATTGCATCAGGTGATGCTCACAGGGGTGAAGAAGTGGAATTGAAACTAGAGACAAGAAATCACATAGCGTCAATCATCACTTCCGTGGCTTGCACCCGGTAACTAGGACTTCCCGGGAAGTCACCCATGCGAGATCGTCTCTGGCTCATGCGTGCTTAACTGTGGAGTTTTCCCCACAATCAAGCACACTTAGCTTTCTACCCCATTTGCAAAACCTTAGCAGGTATTTTGCCTCATGAGCTATTCAATTAGAGTTCCCTTCACTCTTTTTCAATTAAGTATTGGGGGTTTTCACAGTGCATTATATTAGATATCATTTTTTGGGATTCAACTGTGTTAAGTAAGTCATTCATTTATGACCATTTCCATGAGAGGTAGTCATAACTGACTAATTTCTCATGATTTTTGAATAGTCCACTTAGCACTCATTGCATCGGGTGATGCTCATCGGGGTGAAGAAGTGGAATTGAAAGTAGTGAAAATAAATGACACAACGTCAATCATCACCCAATGTAATGAGTGCTAAGTGGACTTTTCATAAATCATGAGAAATTAGTCAGTTATCACTACCTTTCATGGTAATGGTAATAGATGAGTGACTTACTTAACGCAGTTGAATCCCTAAAAATGATATCTAATATAATGTAGTGCGAAAACACCCAATACTTAATTGAAGAAGATTGTAGGGAACCCTACTTGAATGGTTCATGAGGCACAATACTTGCTAAGGTTTTGCAAATGGGGTAGCAAGCTAAGTGGGCTTGATTGTGGGAAACACTCCATATTTAAGTGTACTTGAGCCAGAGACGATCTTGGATGGGTGACCTCCTGGGAATTCCTAGTTACCGGGTGCAAGCCCTGAAAGTGATGATTGACACTATGTGATTTATTTTCACTAGTTTCGATTCCACTTCTTCACCGCTGTCAGCATCACCCGATGCAATGAGTGCTAAGTGGACTATTCAAATATCATGAGGGACTATTCAAAAATCATGAGAACAATGAGTGCTAACTGGACTATTCAGAAATCATGAGAAATTAGTCAATTACGACTACCTCTCATGGAAATGGTCATAGATGAATGACTTACTTAATGCAGTTGAATCCCAAAGAATGATATCTAATTTTAAAATTTCCTGACAAGAAACAATAGAAGCAGTTTTCTATCATGCTATCTGTAAGTTTGGATATCCTTTTCAATAGTAAAGTGGTTGTAGACACCAGTTTAGTGTTGTACTGAAGGAGATAATCTAAAGGATTTGTTGCTTCCTCAACAATGATCCCTTCATATATACAAAGAAAACATACAACATAATGAATATCTCTCATGGAAATGGTCATATATGAATGACTTACTTAACGTAGTTGAATCCCAAAAAACGATATCTAACTTTAAAATTTCCTGAGAAGAGGCAATAGAAGCAGTTTCCTTGCATGCTATCTGCAAGTTCAAATATCCTTTTCAATAGTAAAGTGGTTGTAGACACCAGTTTAGTGTTGTACTAAAGGAGATAATCTAAAGGATTTGTTGCTTCCTCAACAATGATCCTTTCACATATACAAAGAAAATATACAACATGAAATAATTATATCGCTAAAATAGCCCACAAAATGTTAAGACGTGTCAAGGAATCTATCTGTTTCTGCTTCTGATCTTAGCATGTAAAGATCACCTTTACTCTGCAGAAGTACCATTAACTCTAGTAAACCTCTCTCCTCCTATAACAACATTCTACAATGAAATATGAAATATTATTACATTAGATGTCATTTTGAGTTAATATGGATCTATTTTAAATTTTGGATTAAAGTGGACAATGTATATATTTTTATCAGATTATACTGTCTCTTTCATTTAGTGTTCTAAAAATAACATCTCAACACAATTACACATATTCTTGAAATTAGATTGTAGAAAGTGTATCTCCACTCAATTACACATACTGGGTTGTAGAGAGGGGCTAGCAATAGAATTGTACATCTCCCTCATAAAAAATACCTCTTGAAACAATTACACATCTCCCTACAAAAAAATACCTCTGGAAACAATTAAAGGAAAAGGAATAGAAGAATTCCCAACAAAGAAATGTAGTTGAGATCTCTTTCAAAGATTTGAAATTGTTGGAATATCAATGGCAAGAACCACTCTCAGAAAGGTGACATAAATGGAGGAAAGTACTCATTACTTCAGATTAATTTTATTGACCACAAAAATTCTCAGATTGAAAGGTAAAAAGGGTATCAGGGCATTTGATGAGAACTTAACAAGGGAAAATATGGTGGGAAATGAGAGATACTTGGAAGAATAGGGGAAGAAACCGAAATGGAAAATTTATGAAAAAAAACATATTCATGAAGGACAACTCTATGGGAAAGCAAAAATTTCAATCTTGAAATGTCATCTAGTCTGGATTCGCATGACGTAGATAATCCACATGACTGAGTTTTAAATGATAAAAATCTTGTTCATTTGATTACCATAACATATCAAACAACTCCCTTTAGATAATCATGGCATCCTAACACAGAAGGTTCTTGGTAGAGCTCTTGAAATTTTTCTTTATCTTCTAGGAAAAATTTGTATTAAATGGTTATAACTCATGCAGTTATAGATGTTAAATTTGCTTGCCTAGAAATAAAATATTCTGCACTATAATCTACTTACATGTCTAGTGCCAGATATAGGAAAATGCTTGCAACCTCTAATATTTTGATAGTATTCCATGGAGTTACTTTAATAGACAAAGAATCAAATTATATAGATATCAATAGTCGACATATTATAATATGAAGCATAACTAGTAATAAAAACATGTTGAACATAAAATAAAGACAGTTCTACAAAGATGAAAATCTACTAATTTCTATTGTACATAGACAGACCAGCGTAATCATGACTATATTTTGGGGATAGTTGGATTTATTCAAGAAAAGCATCATCAATACCTTGAAAAGTGAGGACAAAATAACATTACCATCTCATAATTATTTCCATTCTCTATAACTAGAAATTAGGGGATGAAGACCAGAAGGATACATACCCAAATTAAAATGTTCTTTTCATTTTCGTTCTCCATGTTATCATCCATATCGAGCTCAATGAATGCCTTCCTTTCTATCAATATTTCTCAAGAAAAATATATTATATAAGCAATGTCCAAATTATTTTCATGAGCATTTATATATGTCATTTATAAATCTACCACATGACATTTTTAAATTTTTTGACAATAAGTAGCAAAATCAGGTTTCTTCCATACCACCTGCAAGTTCAAATATCCTTTGCAATAGTAAAATGGTTGCAGACACCAATTCAGGGTTGTACTAAAGGCAAGAATCCAAAATATTTGTTGTGCCTCAATAATGATCCCTTCACATATACAGAGAAAATCTACAACAAAAAATAATTATATCGCTAAAATAGCCCAGAAAATGTTAAGATGTGTCGAGGAATCTATCTATGTCTCCTTCTGATATTAGCATGTAAAGATCACCTTTACTCCGTAGAAGTACCATTAACTCTAGTAAATCTCTCTCCTTCTATAACAACGGTCTACAATGCAATATGAAATATTTTTACATTTTGATGTCATTTCATTATTGTAAAACCTAAGTGATAGAATAAAATTAGATACCATTCAATCATTGTAAAACCTGAGTGAAAAATAAAATAGAAATTACATTTGTGCATTAATTAGTAACAAACAAAGTACTTCAATGCAATCCTAGGTTTCACATATGATATATAGTTAGATTATTTTAGAGACAATATCTGAAATGAATTATAGAGTATGGTGAGTCTGAGCCAACTTTTATATTTAGAGGCAAGATAGTAAACACATATTTTCAAAAAGGTAAAGATTATTTTTCACAAATTCAGAGTTTGTGAGAGAAGGGCTAGTAATATAGCTAATTTTATGTAAAAAACCATTGCCTTAATCACGACCTACCAGAAAAACACGTTTACCATTACAGGGAATCCATCTCGATGAAGAATTCCACGATAGCGAGAAACATAAATTAATTGTTCAATGCATGCTTATTTTACCCTATGAAATTCCCAACAAAAAACATGATCCTGAATCATTTCTTGTTAAATTTGGTCAATCTAAGACTTAGTTTACTCATTGAACTTTATATTATCACTAATAACTAAATGATAACAAACCTAAGTGATAACAAACCTGAGTGGCTTCATTAAGTGCAATTCACGAGATTTCATGCATTTTCAGAATAAATTGTGACCTCTAGGTATGGGTTTATGGTCTTTGTTCTCCCGAACCATGAACATGTAATTTCTTTCGAAAAGGAATTTCATCAAGGTAAAAGGTGGCAACAATTATGTGAGAATTCAAAGTAGAGGAATCTTGCAAACCAAAAGGTAGTGGAGTAGTTTTAGTTGGACTAATTGGAAGGTTAATTTCGCGAAAGAAAGGTTCATATGTTGAGTGAATTCATGAAATTTTGGGTCTCAAATAAAATGCACTGAGAAAAGGTGGAAGGATCCATTAAAATAAAATTGTTCTTGTATAACAAAATATTACCAAATTGTGTACTTTTATAAGAGAGTGAAAATATATTCTTCTAGAAAGAAGGGAATTGAACATAGATAGTAAACCTTGGATCACTAGGAAACAATTTTACATAGAGATTACAAGAAACAACCCTCCTTTTAAAATAAGAGATTTATCAAGCATAAAGCTGGAGAAAATAACTCAAAGAGAAAAAAACTTCGATATATTACCCAAATCCCTTTCTTTTTGGGATTTCAAGTATTCTGATTTGCAGTAATTTGTTGCTGACAAATTTTCAATCAATGACCTAAAATTTACAAGGTTCATATTTCATAAATTCAATACAGAAATACTTAATGATAAAATCTAATAATGAAACAAATAATATGCATAGTCCAAAATAAACTTAGGCATATGGGGTGTCAGTGACAAAAGAACTAGTACAATACAATAACACACTATTAAGAGACCATTTCAGTCCTCACCTTACATCCCAATCAGAAGAACACCACATGGAACAATTGGTTTTGTTTCATCCTCGTAATAATGCACTTGTATGAAACACAAAATATAGTTTCTCATATCAATGTTTTTTTAAGCAAAACGAAGTACTCATGCAAATATTAGCCAAATGAAGGTATAAAGCAATTAAAATGAACAACACCAAATATAATGGGAGTTACATTGACTCCAATGGCCTTTTAATTTCTCTTATCTCTTCCCAAAACTTGTCCTAACCAATAGCACCCAATGTACCATGTTGCATCGTGAATCGAACCTCTAACCACATCTTCACAAAACCCAACACACAAAAAAAGAAATGACAGTTAGCCGTATGACCTTGGTCATGAAGAAATCAAGAGAGTTTAAGCTAATTTCAATGGTGAGGCCAAGGAGTTCCCATGCCCCAATTGAGAGAGGGCTAAGCTGAAGCCCCACTACATTAGAGATAAAAATGCAGAGCGATTGGAAACCTTGGGATTAGCTCGACCAACTTGAAGACCAGAGATAAAAAAATTTAAAAAGTAATAAAAAATAATTAAATTTAAAAAATTAATATAATTAAAAAAAAAAAAACATAAAAGGTGTAGGTTAGTTGGCACGCTAGGTTTTCATGTAGCCCACATGCCCTGGCCCCACTTTCCCCCACTTAGCCAAACTTCCCCCCACTTTGCCAAGCATATTGAGAAAGCTAACCCAAGTCGATCATCCACATGTGGTGCATCATATGAATTTTGGACCTCAAACCCCATTTAGTGAAGTTTCACCTTGTTTCTTTTGGACATGAGAAGAAAACATGCTATTCATGAACATCTCGAACAAGGCCCTTCTTTTCATAGTCAAGATAATAATAATCAAGAGTTTGGAGCATATGTAACAACCTTGCATACTAGTCTTATCGAATAGGGATGGGTGTGATATATAGGACGGTGTTGAATAGGATGGCTGCAATATAAGGAAGCCCTGCTCTACATGCAAGCCTAACTGTTTGCATATGCTTCATGTCCTCTCTCAGCCTTGGATGCAAAATTCTCCTGTGATGACCAAGCCCCTATTGCTATAGAGTGGTAAGCTTGAACCAACCAAACTAGGATATCCATTATGGAAACTATTGGCTTCAATTGAACACATAGAACCAATACAATCTACTTAGTAGAATCAAATATGTGAAATCTTCTCGAACACGATTAACCCAACAACTCATTTCTTTTTCTATATGGTGTCCCTAAGAGACACCCTGTTTGTTTCCTTTATATATATATATATATATATACATTTATTTTCCTAGGCATATTGTCTATCCTCCCTAGCTAGTAAGACCAATAAGCTTTACTAGTAAGATCATCCAATGGGTTTGAAAGGGCATAAATAATGAAATTAAACTTCATTATACAACTCATAAGAAAGTTCCCATCACCTCCAATCCCTAACTAAATAATACAAAAGAATTGTTCATGAGTTGTAACCTCATCTTGCACTACTGAGCTTATTGAGGATGAAGAATTTTACCAAGTCCCAATCCTAGTCCAGGAATCACTAACACCCATGCCAACGCAACGAAGGAAGAGAAAGGAGAAATTTCCATAGCCACCACTAATTCTAGTTTCAGATAGGGTTCAACCCATATGCCATGTTGTAGCATTTTTGGTTTTGGTAAGTTAGAATCAATTAGTCAAAAAATGGAAAATATATTTGAAAAAATGTTAAGCTAGGATATGGACAAAAAAAAAAAATTGATTAAAAACGTTGGGAAATATTTTGATAAATATGTCCATATCAAAGAAAATTTTAGAATAGATGCCGTAAAAAATAAAGGCAAAAATAAATGTTAGGTTACAAAGAGAAGAAAAAAGCAATAAACTCTAAAAGTGTTGCAAATCTAAATGCCACTACTTTAGTCTAATTCAATTTTGCAAACAATAGTTGTGTGTAGTTTGTTTAGATGCCACACTAGCTTATTTGATCCAATTATAGAGTTTAATCATGATTGGATTTGATCGAAATTGATTGTCATAGGTAGAAAATAAAACTGGCTGAACATTTTAATCTGAGCCAATGGTAGAAATAAGCCATAGAGGTAGATTAAGCATAAAAAGAAAATGTTGAGCTACTGGCTTATATGCACTCTGAAAAATAAGTGAAAATGTTAGGAGTAAAAGGGTAGGTAGGCATGTGAAATCAAATTGAAGCATCAAATGTTTTTATTCTAAGTTGTAACATTGGGAAAACATATATATGATGGGTTTAACTAATCAAAAGTTATATAACCCAATGTTATTTCATTTAATCACCATGACCCACAGTTGTGACATCCGCCCTCGAAGTCATGACCCCACCATCACTTTTGCTCATATGTTAAATACCCCCCACCTCACCTCTCATCCCAAACACTCTACCATGATCTGATGGCCCACGGTCCTCCTCAACCCTCATACACTGTACACACTTTATCGACGAGGGGGGGGGGGGTTCTGAAATGGGCAGTTTTCTATATTGCCCACATAAACAACCTTTTCCTCTGATTGTGAGAATGATTTCAGCAAAATCACATAGAGAATCATTTGTCAACGCGTTTCGAACCAACTAGTGTGGTTCATCGTCAGGACAAGTTGAGGAACAATTCTGAGCGATCAGTTAAAAAGTGCATGCAGGTCCTTCAACGGCTATATGAATGGGCAACGGTTAAAAAGACCCTTAACGGCTAGATTAGACCAGGGCCTACGGGAAAGCGTCAAGGTTCAAATAATATAATAATTTCTAATCATAATTAAAGCAACTAAGGTTATGCTTAATCCGGGCAAATGCTAGAATAACCGAGGAATCCCTGCAATGCTTTAGAAATCATTCTCACAATCAAAGTATGGATCACAAAAGTATAAACTCTTTAACCTTCTCCTCTTTTAGTGTTTCGGGACATAAAATCCCAAAACCACTTACTACCTCACCTTACCCCCGAAAGCAGTATATTAAAGCAGTGTTTACGCTGCTCCATGTCATGCTCCACGTCACACTGCATCTCATGTCTACCATCCAATCAAGTTCCGCCTATCTGTTGCCTATTCAATTCTGCTCCAACAAATTTATGACTCAAACAACCATTAATTAATCCGTTGGATAATTAATGTAAATGCAAACATTCAGTACCACCCCCCACTCCACTTTTTCATTTATAAACACTGTATTACCCATGAGAATGGTTCCACAGTGAATTTCTACAACTAGATTAGTCATTGAAGTTTTACCAACTACAGCCCAATCACTTTCTGACATTAAAGTAATCATTTGTCATGTTCACGAATCCAACATCCAAGTCCACTTACCTCTTTGTGAGTCATCTGTTTTTACTGGGACCATTCTTTTTGAGTGTTGGGTTGTGTTCTATTCTTTCCACGACTAGCCCACGTAGTTAACTGGGGGGTTAGAGGTGGGGTTAGAGGGGGGGCTAGAGCCCCCCCCCCCCCTTCGTTACACTGATTGTGTAGCGCTGAGGTCACAGGGGGTTTCAGGGGTGCAGGTAACCCCACTCTATGGAACTTATATTAGGTTGGGTGGACCCTCCTATGGTTTTGTGCATGTTTTTTACACATGGTTTTGGACGCGATGGTTTTCGGTCCATGGTATTGGATGCTTTGGCATTTATAAATATGTATTATAACTACAAAATGAAAATAATGAAAAATCATGTTGGTAGTCCCAGTTTTGGGATCCAGGGGAAAATCTCTGTGTATATGTGCTTTATGTGTTATGCTCTCGCATTGTTTATTTTATGTCTTTTAGAATTCGCATGCAGGGAATTTCTGTACGGGGTTAAAACCTACATTTGGTATTAGAGTTGTTTTGGCTTCAAGGGGATGACTTTGTTGCTGAGGGGTTTCACTCGAGCCTGTGGTAGACCCTGTTCAGTGGGAGATCTATGAGATCGATTCTGGTGGTGAAAGAAGATGGTGAGCAGTGGAAAGATAGAGATCAAGAAATTTAATTGTCATAGTTTTGAGTTGTGGAAACTCAACATGGAGGATCTGTTGGTGGATAAAGATCAATGGATCACGGTAGATCTGGGTACTAAACCAACGGGAGTGTTCGATGAAGAATGGAAGAAGTTGGATCGGAAAGCAAAGAGAACAATACGATTGTGTGTCTCAGATTCAGTATTGCTGAATGTATCAGGGGAAGCTATGGCGAAGGCTTTGTGGGACAAGTTAGGGACTTCGTACCAATATAAGTCTGTGGTGAATAAACTACTCTTGCAAAAAATGTTGTATAACCTAAGGATGAAAGATGGAGACTCGGTGACAGAGCATCTTAATGCATTTAATACTGTGATAAGTCAGTTATCATCTGTTGATATCAAAATTTCAGATGAAGATAAGTGCATTAGTTTGTTGTGTTCTCTACCAGATTCATGGGATACTCTGGTTATTGCAATAGGTAGAAATGCAACTACTTTGTAGTTTGATGAAATAGTCTCATCCTTTCTGACGGAGGATATGAGATGGAAAAATATAGCTAGAATGGTGATGCCTTGTCTGTACGAGGATGGTCCCAGAATAGAAACAAAAATAAGTCATCGAGTGGGAGATCTAAATATAGAGGGAGATCTAAATCTCCAGGAAAACCTGTAAAGGTGGTGTGTTGGAAATACGAAAAGCAAGGGCACTACAAAATGGACTGTAAATCTAAAGCTCCTAATAAAGGAAAGGGATCTGATGATGCTCCTTCTATAGAGGCAAAAACCACCTCAGATGAAGGTGGGGATGTGTACTTCGCTTCTTCAAGTACACATGTATATCATGACATATGGTTGATTGACTCAGGTGCATCCTTTCACTTCACTCCCCCCAGAGAGTGGTTTTATGAGTATGAGAAATATGATGGTGGTGATGTCTTCTTGGGGGATGACAGGAAGACTAGAATCGTTGGTCGCGGAAAAGTAAAGTTGAAGTTGCAAGGTGGAAGGATTAGAACACTTTCGGGTGTTCTACATATTCCTGCATTAGCCAAAAATCTGATCTTTGTAAGCAAGATGGATGATGCAGGTGTAAAAACAGTGTTCGAGAAGGATACCTACAAGATGGTTCGGGGAGCACTCATATTGATGCAGGGAGTTCGGATTGGAATGTTGTACAAGCTGCAAGGTAGCACTGTTGTTGATGGGTGCAACAGCTCTATGGTTCTTGAAAGTGGAGTAGAAAATCTAGGGGTCTCTGGAGAGAAGACCATGCTATGGCATCAAAGGCTTGGACATATTGGAGAGAAGGGCCTTCGAATACTTCATGGTAAAGGTATGAGTAATATCTCTCTGGATTTTGATTACTGTGAAAATTGTGTATATGGGAAGAAAAATCAGGTGAGTTTCCCCTCTGGTGGTAAGAGGGCAAAACAGATAGTAGAACTTGCGCATAGTGGTGTTTTTGGACCTGTGAAGGTTGAACCACTGGGTAAGTCTGTGTACTATGTATCATTCATAGATGAATTCTCAAGGAATACATGGATATATTTCCTTAAGAATAAATCTGAATTCTTTGATAGGTTTAAATAATTCAAGGCTCTAGTGGAAAACCAGACAGAGAAGAAGATAAAGGTGCTAAGGATAGATAATGGTGGAGAGTTTTGCAGTAAAAAATTTGAAGAATTCTGTAAGAAGAGTGGTATAGCATGGAAGAAGACTACTCCATATACACCTCAACAAAATGGAGTTGTAGAAAGAATGAACAAGAGGTTGATGGAAGGGGCAAGAAGCATGCTCAATGGTGCCGGGCTAGGACATGAATTCTTGGCAGAGGCGATGGAGACAGCATGTTACCTGGTCAACAGATCACCTTCATCAGCGTTGGAGGATAAAACTCCACAAGAGGTATGGACTGGTAAGAAACCCTCTCTTTCACATTTGAGGGTATTTGGATGTGATGCATATGTACATGTTCCAAATGAGAAATGAACCAAGTTGGATAGTAAATCTAAAAAGTGCGTCTTTATTGGGTATAAGGATGGTTTAAAGGGTTATTATCTTTGGAACCTAGTAACAAGGAAGGTTGTGTATAGTCGAGATGTCGTGTTCAGAGAGGTGAAAGATGTTATTAATAATGAAGTCCAACCAAAGGAACCTGAGAAGATAGAGTTTGAGCTAAAGGAGTAAGAATCAGAGTCTATAGCAGAGGAGGAATCAGATGATGAAGAGCCACAAACTCTTGGTGTGAGAAGATCAGTTCGAGAAATAAGGCAGCTAGAAAGGTATAGTCCATCTACTATCTGCTGACACTTTTCTTTATCTATTACTAATGATGATCCTATAACTATGAAGGAAACAGTAGATTCAGAGGATGGAAAACTCAGGAAAGAGGCCCTGGTTGATGAAATGGCATCTTTGCACAAAAATGAGGCTGGGGATCTGGTGGAGTTTTCGGCTAGAATGAAACTCATTAGCAACAAATGGTTGTTCAACAAAAAGACAAATGCAGAAGGAAAGGTGGAGAAATACAAAGCTCGGTTGGTAGCAAAAGGTTATTCCCAGGTGTCGGGAATTGATTTTGGTGATATTTTTCCTCCTGTTGCCAAGGCAACTTCTATTAGATTACTTTTATCTATTGTTGCTACTTTTGATTTTGAGGTAGAACAGATAGATGTGAAGATAACATTTCTTCACGGGGATCTGGAAGAGGAAATCTACATGAATAGCTTGAAGGGTTTGCGGTGAGGGGTAAGAAAGAACTGGTATGCAAGCTAAAGAAGTCTCTGTATGGGTTAAAACAGTCACCAAGGATGTGGTATCAGAAATTTGATACATTTATAAGGGGACTTGGCTTATCCAGAAGAAAATCAGATCACTATGTGTATTTTAAATTAATTCATGACCATGTTATTTATTTGGTATTGGATGTGGATGATATGTTACTGGTTGGAAATGACAAAGAAATTATCCAAGATTTGAAGACCCAATTGTCCTCCAAATTCAACATGAAAGATCTTGGTGCTGTAAACTATATTTTGGGCATGGAAATTAAAAGAGATCAGGCAAAGAGGAAGCTCTTGTTAAACCAAAGGAAGTATGTCCAGATAATATTGCAGAGATTTAATATGCAGGATAGTAAATCGGTGAAGGTTCCTATTCCTATAGGTGTAAAATTATCTACTGAACAGTGTCCCAAGACATAAGAATAGGAAGAGGACATGTCCCGTGTTCCATATGCAAGTGCGGTTGGTAGCTTGATGTATGCAATGGTCTGTACTAGACCAAACATTGCACATGCAGTGGGAGTATTGAGCAGGTTTATGTCAAAACCAGGAAAGGAGCATTGGACAATAATGAAGTGGGTTTTTAGGTATTTGCGTGGCACTAGTTATTATGGTGTGTGCTACCAAGGAAGACCAATATTGGACAGAGTGTTGGATATTCGTGGCTTTGTTGATGCAGACTGGGCTGGATATTTGGACCAAAGAAGATCTACAAGTGGGTATATGTTTAACCTATTTGGAGGTGCAGTTAGTTGGATGAGTAAGAAACAATCTGTAGTGGCACTATCAACAACAGAGGTAGAATACATGACAGCCACTCATACAAGCAAGGAAGTAGTTTGGTTGCAGAGATTGTGTTCAAGTATGGGGTTAGTACAGGGAGCTATAAGGATAGACTGTGACAGCCAAAGTACAATTTTCTTGGCAAAGAACCCTACATATCATTCAAAGACAAGGCACATTGATGTTCAGTATCACTTCGTGAGGGATATGATAGAAAACAAAAAGGTGTTGCTGGTAATGGTGGACACTTAGAAGAATATTGCAGATGCATTGACAAAATCTGTGAGCTAAGAAGTTCTCTTGGTGTAGACAAACAATGGGAATTGCAGGGATGGATAAATGACTAATCTCTCTTGTGGCCCCCTATGGAAAGAAAACAACAAGTGGGAGAATGTTGGGTTGTGTTATATTATTTCCACGACTAGCCCACGTAGTTAACTGAGGGGTTGGGGGGGGGGGCATAGAGCCCCCCCTTCATTGTGTCGATTGCATAGCGGGGGGGTCATAGGGGGTTTGAGGGGTGCAGGTAACTCCACTCTATGGGGTCCAGGGCAGCGCCACGGAAAATTTTGTTTTTGGAACCTATGTTAGGTTGGGCGGACCCACCTATGGTTTTGTGCATAATTTTCGCACATGGTTTTGGACGCGACGGTTTTCGGTCCATGGTATTGGATGCTTCGGCATGTATAAATATGTATTATAACATTGAAAGGAACATAATGAAAAATCAACCTGGTAGTCACGGTTTTGGGATCCGGGGTTAAAACCTACATTGAGACCAATCTATCATTTACAGTCTGCAATTGTTTTGACACAATGCCTCCCAAGGGAAAATAAATCGCACAAGTCCCAAATCCTTTGATTCACCCACACGTTGACTTCCATCATAACCCATTGGTCGAAAAATATTGTAAAATCGTTGAGACTTCTTCTCAATTCGATTTATATGAAATCTATTGTTGGATGGAAGATCAACTAATCGAATAGATATATGAAATAAGGCTCTAGGACTTTCAATTAACTCACTACATTTTCCCTCAGATACACAAAGCACCTAAATTTGTAAGAAAATGCAATGAATCTTATGATCCCAGGCAGAGAGCAATTATTTCACCCACATGAGACATCCTCTGTTCAATTAATTCTGATTCCATTGAAAAAATGATGTAGGCCCCTTTTACTACACCAACCCATCCTTTTTCCCATGAAAACCTGATAGAAGCTTATAAAAAACTAGACTATACTAAAAGATTCCAGACCCTTAAACTATTTCTATCTATTGATAGCCCTCTACCAAAAATAAATCCTCCTTATGATTCATCCATGTTTCCTGATAGAACCAAGAAAATTATCACTATTTTGTCGTATTTTCTTGGTTCTAACTTTGATCAGTTTGTCAATGGAGCTATCCTTGGTTTCTTATCTATGTTTTCCACTGATTCTAAACCCAATGTTATTTATGATTTCAGTAATTTCGTTGTTGAAGCCATACATGAGTAATTTGTCAACTTCAACACTGAAGAAGTATTCAAGTATGCTTTAGTACTTTTTTACCTTTTATATATTTTCAGGGTGAAAAATTCCCATTTTCTTTACAAAATTTAGATGATAAAGTAAATCAACAACTAGTGATATTCTAGACTTCAATGGGGATGAGGGAAAAAGAATAGTTCACATATAAACAGTTCATAGAATTGTATATTCATCAAACTATCGGTCTTATGAGTAGCAATCCAATACCAAGGATTGGTGAGGAGATTATTAAAGAATTGTAATTGGTTGATCAAGATACAACAGGGGATTGGTATTGTTACCAAAACTACACAGAAATCATGGTTTATGGTTGTGAGCTTCCACCCTACAAACTGCCCAAGTACCTCCCTATCAGAATCTTTCAACTAGGATACATAAGGCATAGGTTAAATGCAGATGAAGTACACTTTGGGGCTGCCAAGAAGAAATCACAATTCAAGCTGAAATCCCAAGTTGGTCCATTCATTTGTAACATGAGGGTAGTAGGAGAGGAAGCAGAACAATTACTAAAGTTGATGAAGTTTGGTCTGAGTTTCACTTGGTCTTATGACCCATTGGGAGTGATTTCAAAACTCAGGGTGGAGAATAAATTTACACCATATCATCACACAGGAAGGCCTGAGATAGAAAAATATAAAAATCAGTTGTAATGGACAGAGAACACCCTTCAAGAGGCTGAAGAGCAGGAAGTTTCTACATCGAATGTGAAAACTCCACTTGCACAAGAAAAGATGGCCAAGAGAAGGAGGGAAGAACAGTCTTCACCTACAACTGAAGCAACAAGCTAGGGCTTTCGGATTGTACATAGGAAAAAGAGACCTAGGATCTCTGTGGTTGTTGGTGCCACAAATGAAGCTCAGAAGACATCATTTGATGGACTGGGAGAGACTATGCTTTATACACAGTCTAGTGGATAGTATACACAATCTGCAACTCATTCCACTACTTCTCATGAACAACAGGTAGTTCAAACTAGTGGTGGGATTCCAAAGGATAAGGAGGAAGACATTTTTCATGTCTTCAATGAGATTAAAAGGAAGAATGAAGAATTAAAATTGACCACCTACACCTAGTTCTCGAAGCATTATTCTATCTCTCAAGCCATGCTTCTTTCATTCTTCGATTCTAAGAAGGGAAAGATGCAAATGCCTTTCTTGCAAGCCTAAGTTCCACAGCCTAGGACTGCTGCTCAATATCAAAAATAGAATTCTTTTGAGTTCAACATGAAGTATGTGCATGCAATTGACCAAATTAAGATGCACAAAAAAACTGGGTAGATGATTGCTTCCACCTTGACAAACATTTCCATGAGTTTGTCAAAAATGCAAGTTATCCTGGTCAACACTTAGTCACATCTAAAGCTGGAGAAAGTCTCCTCATTAGCAAAGGATACCAAGATCGAATCCTTGGAGAATCTAGTGTTGAAGATGGGATATGATCCCTCAAACATACACAATGCAGAAGAGCTTATTAAGAAAAAGAATGCTGAAGTTACAAAATTAAAGAAGCAGCTGAAATTGCCAGCTTCCGAGGACCCAATGGCCAAAGAAATTGAGGAGACAAAAACTTAAAAGTCTGATATGATGAAGCTCATCATAGAACAAAATCTTCATATCAAACAAATCGAGGGGCAGATGGAGAAATCGGTAATGGAAAAAGAGGAAGTAGTTAACAAGGCTCAAACTCCAATGGATATAGTCCCCTTTACAACAATTCTGACCACCAAAGTTTCCACTTTAGCTACGACATTTACTACAGGTGCAGGAGAAGGAGCTGAACAGCTTGCTGAAGCTATTCAGAACCCATCTATTCAAATAGGAGAAATTAATAAACTGAAGGATGAACTTAAGGAGTTAAGGCTTATGAAGTGAGTAGCAGACAGTTCACATGCAATTGAGTTGAACAGAGTCAAAGGTCAGATTGAAGTACTACAAAGGGAACTCAAGGAATCTTTCATTGGAAAAAAATTGAGTTTAGCAAAGGAAATCCTGTGGGAAGAAATTATAGAATCAGTCAAGGATATTTTTCCATTTATCAAGATAGTGTTTCATAAAAAATATCTCTTAGAGAAAGATCAGGAGTAGTTGAAACCATTTCCAAACAACTTTAGGATATGCCAGAAATTACCTCTCATATAATCAAGTTACTAAACTCTAAAAGCAACTATTAACTTGAGGAATTAGGCATAACTGATAGAACAACAACTATATTGGAGGTAAAGAAGATCACCACCAATAAAAACCTCATCATTTAGCTACAAGAAAACTGTAGCAATGTCAATACCATAGTTCAGAGGTTTTTTAGCAAAATGGAACACTTGACCAGCAAGGGTTTACCCTCTATGCTTGCGATCAATGAAAAATTGATGCCAATTGAGGATTATGTTCAAGAACTAACAGAGGTGAGAAAACATGCAGCTTCAGTTTCAAACATCAGAGGTTCCGCAACACCAGAACTAATAGTAAATACACTTAGGGATACTTTCTTTATCTTGAATGAAATCAGACACATATTTATAGTAAAACCCACTTTTAATAAATATACAGAGATGGATGAAATCTATAGATGAATAATTAAGATATATTTCCCAGAAAAGAAACATTGGGAAGAGTTGGAAGATTTACTTGACTGGAGGGTGATCTAACAACATTCAGTTTTTGGAGGATCAATCAACTAGCTTCAACAATTTTCAATTTTTCCAATGACAGTCATCAACACCTCAGCACCAAAATAATGCCAGATCAACTAGCAATTTTTATTTTGATTTTGTAATAATCTATTTTTGTAAAAACAATTGAGGATATTTTATCAGTTCTACTATTGTATAAATAACTCTCTTCACAAGTTATTATGGGTTGCACCCTTGAAGAAACATTTTTAAGCATTTGATGTTCGTGACTTTTCTAGATAATTAATATAAAAGAAAAGCATTTTAAATTCTAATTTACACATTTTTGTGTTTCCGATAATTTTTTCTAGTATTATTCGTTATGTTTTTCTTCATATTCTTATGTCTTGCAAAAATAAATAGGTAGGAATATTTGGTTTTCAACTAATTCCTATAAGCTTTCGAAGTGATAATCTATAAAGAGAATGAACTAATGAACCGTTTGTTTAATTAATTCCCTCTAAATAAATAAATCATCAACATATTTTGCAAGATTTAATCTTATTCTGTTAGACCTTCTGAACATCGTTTAAAGGTTTTCATACTTATGATTATTTAATTTTCAATTTGAAGACTATGATAATCATATCATTTCTCTGTTTCTGCTCACTACCATACAAGCTATATCACTGTGTGAATTTTAATAGCAGCCCTCTGTTTTAATATTAATATTATTCAAAAGGTTAGGCATTACAGTGTTACATTTGTTTCATACATTGGTCCTCCAAATTAAAACAAAATCTCCAAATCAATCATCTTAGATGCCCTGTCATGATAGTTGACCATTATCATCTCAAAGATACAACATCAATCTGGTGTTGTTGTGGGGATTTGAATTTCATTAAGTTTTCCCTAGGATAACAATATTAATCCTATTCCTTTAAGGTGACTAAAGGTTTAGATAGGTCAAAATTCTTCACTTGGTGACTCCACTATGCCAAACTGGCACCTTTTAAGTACACAAGATCCCATTCTATGTCTGACAAAGGTAATCCTCTGTTAGATCCAGAGAAACTTCTGGAAAGGACTTGTTCGAAAAGAAGACATCAACAATCTTCTTCCACTTCATCCTTACACACTGAAGATACTACACATTTTGATCCCTATAGTAACATTCCATCTAATCCAAATACCACTCATTTATCACCTAGGGTTGCCGAACTGTTTAGATAAGGGTGTTGATTTCAAATCATCTTTCCTAATTGATTCTCTTGAATCTCATCTATAACCCCCACTTCCACCGAGACCTCCTAAATTTGAGTCTTACCTGGGTGTTCACTTACCTGAATACACACCTACAGACTTTATTTTTCCCTACCACTTATTCATTTCATTCCACTTCTAATCAACCGAAATCTTCTACCTCTAGACAACTTGAAGGGACCTTTTCTGTATATTCAAATTGAATTTTTGAAACAAAAGAGGATATTCAATCTCAAGTCCACAAGACGGTAATTAAAACTCCTATGAAATCATTCAGGATGTCTCCACCCTCCTTATCTCCTCCTAATTCACCTCCACATAGTAGTTCACCCCCTCTTTTACCATCTTCCCTTCTTTATCACCATCTTCGTCTTCTTTCTCATCATCCTTGCAAACATCTCATATATCATCTTTAAATATGGCATTCCAACCCATTTTACAAGCAAGATATGCAGCTTTAGTTTTATAACAAGTCCTTGATGCTTTCCCTAATGGATATTTAAAGCTTTTCCCTAGGTATAATGGAGAAACTAGTCGTTCAGCTGAAGACCATCTTCAAGCATTCCTAGAATTTTTAGACAACAAGAACATAGAACAAGAGAATGTTTACATAATGTTGCTTGTTTAGTGTCTTGAAAGAAATGTAAGAACTTGGTTTAGGTAGTTACCTGCAAATTCCATTAGAAACTAGGAAGAACTAACAAATATATTTAAGAATCAATATGGAGTGAAGAAATATGCTCTTTACTTTTTAAATGAGTTTGATGAAATTAAAAGAAATTATGGTGAACCTCTCTCTGATTTTATCAAAAGGTTCAACAAACTTTACCATAAGATGCCTGCTCATTGTAAACACCCTGTGGCAGCAGCCAAATCAAGATTTTCAAAATATTTTGAAGATGATTTTGCTCTTATGTTAAGAGAAAGAACTTCAAGAACTCTTGAAGATATGCAAACTAATGCTATAGAGGTAGAAGCAAATAGAGTTTCTTCAGCCACTTTAAAGGCTAAAGAGGAAAAGACACAGAGAAAACTTAAAACTAGTCAAGAGGCCTCTACTTCCTCTAAAACTAAAAATGAAGATTCTAAACTAGATGAAATAACTTCACTTCTTAGAAATCTATCTAATAGGATTTCCAAAATTGAGACTCAACCTAGGACAGTTTAGCAAACAATTACTAGACCCTAAAATCAAAATCAAGGTCAATATAAAAGGTTTCCACAATTACAAATTCTTCAAAGATCTAGTAATGATTAACATGTTCCAGCTCCTTTATAGATAGATGATCAACAGCCTGGTGACAATACTATGACTATCACGGAAGACATTAATAATGTGGACACTTCTCCTAATCAGATTGCCATTATTCCTCTCTCATTGCAAAATTAGGTTCAAGAAGATGAAGAATCCTCATAGGTTTCTAAATACCATGCCTTCTCTGAATTTTTAGTTGCAGAGTTAAACAAGAGATATGATATTAGGCCTAGACATAGCCCTCGAAGACTTCCCAAGGAACCTCCAATAATTCACCCTCGAACCAAGGCTGTTGAAACTCAAAAAACTATTATTCGGCCATTAATGAGTCAATTGATACTGCTCACAATGAAAGGAACGTTTTGACTACATTTAATGTTGAAAAAGAGTTATAAAGAGTTAAAATCCCAATTCCACTTTCATAACTTTCCAAAAACCCTCGGTATAAAAATCAAGTCTCCAATTGGATAAAAAACACCTCGGTTGATGCTGAAAGTGATATCATTAGTTTGAAAGATTAAAAACCAACGACTATCTTTGGTCCTAGTTCATATATGATAGATGAAATAGTGCCTCCTTTCTATGTAACTCTTAAGACAAATGATTCCATGTTATACAATTGTATGCATGATTATGGAGCATCACATAAAATCATGCCAAAAACTATCATGGACCATTTGAAACTTGACATAACTAGATCATATCATGACTTGTACACCTTCGATTCCAAAAGGGTGCCTTGCTTAGGATTGATTAAGGATTTAGTAGTCACCATTGCCCAAATTCTAGTGAAAAGTGTAGTGCTTGATATTGTTGTCACAAATATCCTTCCCAAATTTGGAATGTTCCTTTCTAGGTCTTGATGTTCCAAATTAGGGGGAACTCTTCAAATGCATATGTCTTATGCCACTATTCTAGCTTATGGGGGAGAACAACTAGGTTATATAGAGAGGTAAGATTTGTGCACACTATTTGCAAAACACACCAACCAAGGAACCACCCCATTTATGCAATTGATCAAGATTTTGGTTGTTTTCAACTCTCTTCAAACCAAACTCATGAAACTCAAGTTAAAATTGAAGATGTAATTAAAAGACCTATACCAAATCAAACTGATGTATGAAAAATATTTGTTCATGGTTCTTGTACAAAATATGGAGCAGGAGCCGGGGTAGTTTTAATTTCACCAGAAAAAGAAAATATTACCCAATCATGCAAACTCGACTTCAAAGTTACAAATAATGTGGCTGAATATGAAGCTTTCCTTTTAGGACTGCAGTTAGCCAAAAGCTTAAAGGTCCAAAACTTAAGTGTTTTTACTGACTCAGAACTTATTTTCAAACAAGTGAGAAATATTTTCCAGACCAAGCATCCTAGGCTTAGGTCTTACCGAAATGAAGTTTGGGATTCAGTTGAAAATTTATTTAATGCTTTTAATTTGACTTATATTCCAAGAGATCAGAATATTCATGCAAATTCCTTAGCTGTTTCTACAAGTTCATTTAAAATTCCTGATCAGACTAATGTACTATATCAAATACAATTCAAATACAGACCATCTATCCCAAATAATCTCAAATATTGGCAGATACTTGAAGATGATGAACAGCTGAAATCTTTTCTGCAGGTTATAGATGAATTTTCAGTTCTACAAATTGATGAAGATAGAACATAAATAAATGAAAATGATACTTCAAATTTCAGTTCAAAAATCATTGATCATGATATCATTCAATTGTCCAACAATTTTATTCCCAAAGGTCTCATTCCTTTAGAGAAATTGTTTGACCGAAATGATGTCCTCAAAAACCCTCAGTCCATTTCTTCACAAGATGACGTAGAATAAATTAACATTGGAACAAATGATGCTATTAAAAAAATCAAAATCTATGCTTCTTTAGATCGAGAGATCAAATCCCAATACCTCAAGATACTTGAAAAATACAAGGATGTTTTTGCATGGACTTATGCTGATCTAAAGACTTATGACACTTCATTGATACAACATAAGATTCCTTTAAAACCAGAAGCAAAACCTTATCAACAGAAACTTAGGAGGATTAATCCATCTCTTCTACCAACTGTCGAAAAGGAAATTAAGAAAATGTTGGATGCCCAAATTATTCTCCCTCTTTGGTATTCTAATTTGGTTGCAAATTTAGTTCCTGTTAGAAAGAAGAATGGAGAAATCTGACTGTGTGTGGACTTTAGAAATTTGAATAAAGAATAATTGAAAGATAACTATCCTTTACCCAAAATGGATCAACTGCTTCAGATGGTTTCAGGAGCGCAAATACTTTCTATGCTTGATGGTTTTTCAGGCTATAATCAGGTAAATGTTGATCCAATAGATAGAGAGAAAACAACCTTTACTACACCCTGGGGTACATTTATGTATTCCAGAATGCCCTTTGGCTTATCCAATGCTGGAGAAACCTTTCAGAGAGATATGGACATAGCTTTTGTGGGTCAAGTAAATAAGTTTGTGGTTATTTATCTTGATGACATAACTATTTTTTCTAACTCTGATCAAAAACATCTAAAGCACTTGACAAAGGTTTTTGACAGGTGTAGAAAATTTGGAATATCGTTGAATCCTAACAAGTCTTTGTTTGCTATCAAATAATGAAAACTGCTTGGTCATATAATTTTTAAGGAAGGAGTGGTGATTGATCCCAAGCATGTGTCTACCATTAAAACATTGACCTTACCTAGAAACAAGAAGGAGATTCAAGCTTTTCTAGGAAAGATTAATTTTTTAAGGAGATTCATCCCAAATTATGCTGAGATTGTAAAAGATATAACTGATATGCTCCAAAAGGATCATGAAGTTAAAGGGATTGCCTATTCTAGGAATGCATTTGATCAGATCAAGAAAGCTCTTTGAAGCTCCTACCTTGGTTAGCCCTGATTACCCTAAACCATTTAGTATCTTTTCCTTTGCCTCTAACACAACCATTGTTGATGTTCTATTACAAAAGAATGGATATTCACATGACCAACCCTTAGCCATTTTTAGTAAGGTAATGAGAGATGTCGAGCTCAAGTATGACATCATTGAGAAGCAAGCCTATGCCATTATTCAAGCCCTAAAATCATTCAGGATGTTTCCTACATTCACCTATTACTGCTTATGTCCCTAATAGTGTTGTGAAATTGTTTTAACCCGACCTGATATTGATGGGAAGAAAGGTAAATGGATCACTCAAATATTGGAGTTTGATCTGACCATAAAAACCACAAAGCTAGTAAATGGTCAAGAATTAACTAAGCTTCTAGTTGAATCCAACTGTAAAGTGCTCAGAATCAATTCTGTTTTTGAAATATAAGGGAAGAATCCATAACAACCTTCTCAAAGTTCAAATAAGAAGAATACACAACAACCTTCAGTTCTTGAAGAAGGGGAAAATCCATAAGAATCTTCCCTTCATCCTGAAGAAAATAATCCACAAGAACCTTTACCTTCAGATCAGTTCACCCCTTTACACATTAATGACAAATTTCTATTGTCAAATTGGTATCAAGACATTGTAGATTTCTTGATCCATTTTGAATGTCCAACATCTTTCTCCATAACCCAGTGTAAAAGTCTTAAATTGAAAGCAGTCAAGTACTGTATCATAAATGCAAATTTATACTTGAAAGATCCACTAAAAGTTTTGTTATTGTGTTTAGCAGAATCAGAAACTGAAGGAATCATTGATCAGTTTCATACAAGATTTTGTGGAGGACATTATTCTTGGAGAGCAACAACATATAAGATATTAATGGCAGGATTTTATTGGCCAACATTGTTCCTACAAGTAGGAGCAAAGGTCAAAGGTTGTGTTCCATTTCAAATGTTTGCTGGTAAGAAAAAATTAGTAGCTCTTCCATTGGTTCCATCAATAGTCTCAGCACCTTTTCTCCAATGGGGATTAGATTTTGTTGGAGAGATTCATCCCACTTCGAGTAATCAGCATAAATGGATCCTCACTGTAACAGACTATTTCACTAAATGGGTAGAAGCAATTCTAGTAAGAAATGCTACTGATGCAATGGTAATTAAGTTAACTGAAGAAAATATATTATCTCGGTTTGGTTGCCAAACTCAAATTGTCACTTGTTAGAGTCGGTCTGGTCATCCCTCCGTCAGAGATCGAAACTCTTTTTTGCATTCCATTTTTAGGTGTCCCATCTTGCTGGATCAGTTGCATTCCGCTAGGAGCATGCCATAAATCTGATAGAAGGACTTTGTCATTCACTACCCCTCATTCTTTGCACTGTTGGCTCAGGTTTGTCCATCAAAATCAAGTTTTAAAAGTCATTTGCAGTCCTGTTTTAGTTTCTAGATCATAACAATAATTTTAGTCATTAGGTCTAGGGTTAGTAAATTTGGTCTTCAACAAGGTCTAATAAAGCCAACATGCCAGAGGGAGGTTCTTAATAAGATGTTATTTCAAATATTTTTATCATCATATGGATGGATTATGACTCTTCTTCAAAACTCTGTTTTGAAGAAAAGTCGACCTTTTGTTTTTGTAATATTTTCAAATGTTCTTCAGCTATTGATTTCTTCAGGCGCAGCCCTCATCTCCTTTGCCAAATTCCATGAAAACTATCCCTGCAAAAAATTACCAAGAAATTCATCATTCAAACCACAAACAAGGGGGAAACAAAAAGATAGAGTTGTATTAATTGTGAAAAAGTGCCAATTTCAAAACATTACAAAAATGGGTTTTGAAGAACCAAAAATCAAATCAATGTATTTATAAATGTTTTTCCATGAAGATCAATGCCATTCTGCATGCGCAGGTCAAAGAGAAGCATTTCAAAGTGAATTGGGTGAGCAAGTGCGTGTTTTGGGGTGAAATTGATAGCAACTAGCCGGCACAGTGCACAGAATAGGTGGCGCGGCGCACTGGAAGTGCACGACGCACTGGGAGAAATTGTCCAGTGTTATTCTGAACACGTGTGGTGCACTAGGAGCATGCGGTGCATACAGTCCACAACCCGAATTTGCTTGAAATTTCTCCAAGTTGCTCATTCCTTACGTGGATTTCCCAAGTAGAGCCTTCTTCTTGATGTTGCATCAAATTTTGTGATAAGTGATGGTGGTTTATGGGTGATAATGGTTGAAACAAAAATCCAAACCCTACCTCTAAAGTGCCTTCAAAGGAAGATTGTTGTGGGTTTTTAAATCTTTGATTTGTCACCAAGGACTCTCCTCCTTCCACATTTCTCCCTTGTTTCATCATTTCCTACCCCCCCATTAAGCTCATCAATCCTACATTTTCTTTCCTACATTCAAATCCCAAAACCCTAGCCCTTATAAAAATCTCCCAACACTATACACAAAACCCCACAAATCCCCCTCATTTCCCTAATATAATTTGTTCTAATATTCCCTAATCCCTTACTGTTTTCCCCTTCCTAACATTCCCTTGTTGCATTTTTTCCCCTTGGTGGTAGAATCCAACTATATTGCATTACAACACAGCAGTTTCATACATCATTAAAGACCAGTCTAAGCACAGTTCATATGCAACAACATCTTTTATTCAAGGTATTTTGTACAACAGTCATGGCATCTGAGCATTCATTGAACTATGAAATAGAAACCCAAACTGACTCACCCTTGGAAGAACAGGCACCCAGGAGGCCTCATAAAGGTGGCAAACATGTTAGGGAAGAACCGACCACCCTTACAGAATTGCAGGCCTGCCCTCTTGCCATGTTTTGTTTTCATCATCAGTCATGCTATGGGTTTTGTCAAAAGGTGGCTAGTGTCCAATTTCATCATGAGCTAGCTCGTCTGTTCGTGCTGCACTTGCATGGAGATCAAGCTATCTTGGCTGGTGTCACCTTCACACTTACACCAGAATCTGTCTCATTAGCAACCAGTATACCGAACATTGGTGAACCATGGCACAAGAAAGAGAAGATTGACCGGAAGCATTATGAGCCATACATTAAAACCAGTTTCTTGAGGCAGCTCAAGAGAGTGTTCCCATTTCGATATCTGAAAGATGAATATGCTCCACTAATGAAGTTGATCATGAAATATTTTAGCTGTGAGGGACAATTCTCTCGTCTCTATGCTTATCACATCAGGTTGCTCATGCATTTCACCAGGGTACGGATGATGAAAATTTTGTATTTCTTTTGACAGAACATAGAGAGGATGACCACACTTGTGCAGCATAGAACACCTTAGCAGCAACTTAACAGTGTCTATCATTTTTCTCTTATTAAGAATTTGGTGGTACATCAGCTTGGATTACAGGGCATCACTTGGGATGATTTAATCTCTCGTGACTTCTTTAGAGCTTCACAGGGATTATCAGAGGTTAAGCATGAAGGTGGACCTTCTCATCAGCATGAGCATCATGAGACTGCTAGTGTGTCGGTATTCATCACATATCAGAGAGGCACTAGACATTTTTTTGCAGCAGCAAAGCGAGTGTTATCTCCACCCAGGGTGGAAGGAGCCTCACTTCCTCCATCAGCATCATAGGTACAGGACAAAGGCAAGAGGCCAATGCAAGATGAGGGGCCTTCAGGTGAAAGAGAGACTGACTTCATTCTCATTGATGATGATGATATAGATACGGGCCCACAAAGTGCCAAGATTAGGGAGATCATCCAGGAGCAGCAAACAGAGATCCAAACCTTATCCCTTAACTTGGAGAGAGCTAAGTGGACCATGAAGTACTTGGAGCAGAAGAAAAAACAGCTTGAGGATTAGCAAGCAATCATGGAGCTACAAAACATTCACGAGAATCGCCAGGCTGCACAAAGGAGAAGAATTGAGCTCACGTCATTGGAGCAAGAGATTAATGAGGATCGAGAGGGAAATCTCGAGAGAGTTAACATGCAATTAGAGAGGCTGTTGGGCAAGGCCGACAAAGACCATGCATTTCTGAGACACATGGCTTTCCACTACATGGCACGAAACAAGGTTTGCAAGGCACGAATAAGGAATTTAAAGGCAAAATTGAGGAAGGCAATAAGGAAGCAAAAGAGGCAAAGGGAGCTTGATCGTCTTCAGATATTAGCCAAAGCCTCTTTAGCCCAAAATAACACTTAATGAAGAAGCTCTAGCCCAAATTTCAAGAAATTTGGGGCATTCTTGACATTTTGGAAAATTTTTGTACAAAAAACAGGGTTTTTCTCCCTGTGCGCCGCGCCACGTGGCGCGCGCTTATGATAGGAGGCTCCAAATGAAAAAAATTCTATATTTTTTTCCTTTTCATGAAAAATCATGACTTTTGGTGCATGGCCAAGAATTTTGGGCAAGTTTTGAGTCCCCATGAGGTCAAAAAACACTCAAAAATGACCTCTCTGCCCCTAATTTCACACACAGGAAGCAGTCTTGGGAGATTGAGGTTTTCGAGGGGAAAATGGGTACCAAATTCAGAAATTCCACTTGGGTGGGAAGGTAGACAGACATGTCTTTCCAACAAGCACACTTGGGCTCAATTTGGACTTCAGAAAGTGCCTCAAACTCAGTCTCAATGTGACACGATGCACAGAAAAATTGGCGCGACGCACAAAGGTTTTTTGCCAAAATTTTCACCTTCTAGTTCAGAAATTCAGCCAGTTTGACTAGTTTTGCTTTCTGATGTTATTTTTGATCTATGTTGATGTAATTGGATAAACATGATGTAATTTTGGCACTTATTTACTTTTTCTAGAGGATTCATTCACTAAAAAGTGAACATTTAATGAATGAATCAGTTTCCTACCTTATAGAGGCAAGTTGTTTTGACTGCCTAAATTTTAGTGCTTTTTTTAGAATTGGTTGAAACAGCTCCTAGAATGATGAGCTCGACCCATAGAGGCAAGGAAATAGGTTTGGCTTGCCTATATTATGTAATTTCTAAGTCATTTTCAAGGTTGGACACTTGGGATTGCTTTGGAATATCATTGTACATTCTATCTCTGCACTTTTGGCTAAGGAAAGACCAGGGATTTGCAGCACTATTTGGGATCCATGTGGCTTTGATTTTGATGGTGTGCTTCTCTGAGTAATTGTAAGTTCATTAGTGTTATGTGTATAATTTTCCTACTTCTTCTTCTAAATTTGAACAAATGAGTGATTAAGGTAGAATCCATAACTGCTATGCTTTGCCTTTGGATTTGTTTAAATTTTCATGTTTTCATCTATTTAAGGAGAATTATTGAGACTCTCTTACTATCCTTAGCTCCTCACTGATATGATCTATCCATTCACTCACTTTAAAGCATCAAATTGATTGCCTTCCTTACCCCAATCATAACTCTCCAGAAACTGTGCCTCATCCCCGAGCCCTATTTGCCTTTCCCATTTTTTCAACAAAAACTACCAAAAACCAAATCAAATCCTTGCACTTAATACCTAGCCTAAGATTAGTTGCAAATTTAGTTATCTCGAGCCTCATCGATTACCTTTTCTAGAGATTGACCCGGAGAGAGCCCTCTCCTATCCTCATAGGGCTAGCTACGAGGCTAAGCGTGGTTTGATGTGGACCTAGAACCTTGTCTTTTCAGCTTGAGACAAATCTAAGCGCTAACATAGTGGCGACCATACTGGGGAAGAAAATGGTTTGCTTGTTGATGTCATTGGTTTTCTAAGCTACAGACGGACCCTGAAGCTATGCCAGGTAGCCTTCGAAACACTTTTGCTTTGCATTAGCGCAAGTAGATAAACACTGCTTCAGTCAATCTCCGGTCTAGCTTGTAAGCATGACACATGACTTGTAAATTTCCCCAGTACATTTTAGAATTCTAAGCTTTGGATGATAAGATTAGAATTTGAAAGGCTGAACAAGTTGTTTATTTTCCTTTGATTTTTTGAAAATAACACGTTGGCTTCAAAGAGATATACCAGAGCTAATCCCGATCCAAATCCTCCTCCTTTTTACGAAAATTCCGATCTGATTTCAAGAATTTTTCGCCAAGAGAGCTCTGTAACTCCCATGTTTAAATCTCATTCATGTCCTTCAATTTTTAAGTATCTTGAAGAGCTTGATTTTGATGAAAAGTTTGAATTGTCATTATTTGAAACCAAATCCGAAAGTGCTCTTCGTTCTATAGTTCCAAATCCTGACTTTGTTGTAGCTCTTGAAGTTGAAAGAAATAATAAATCAATTGAGAATTTTATCTTGAAGAACCTCCAAAGTGAAATTCATGCTTCTAATATCGTTGATTTCCTAGAAGCCGTATCTGCATCCCTCGGATCTTCTGTAACGGCATCCACTTCAAAGATCCCTACCGAACCCCCCTTCATTCCCACTCTTCCCCCGCAGCCTAATATTGTTGATCAAAAGTCTACTATAAATTCACCTCCATCTACTCCTTCTACATCCAAAATTTCTTCACCTCCACATACACCTCCTCATACAGCTCGCACATCAGCTGCACCCTCTCCCCCAACATCCCCTAGACCAAATCCACCAAGAGCAATGGCTGCTCGGTTTGTACCACTCTCGCTGCCTCAAGTTTTAGGTGACATGCCCATAGATTATCAGAGTAAAATTCCTTTGTTTTATGGCACTCCTCAAAGTACCATGACACAACAACATGCGGATAAGATGATGGATTTATCTGAGCTTCATGAGATTGATGTAGAAAACATGACCATGAGATTATTCATGCAGACTTTCACAGGTGAGGTGAGAAAATGGTTCAGAGCTCTGATAGCTAGAAGTATTCTCACATTAGAAGAGCTTCAAAGACAGTTCTTGGATCACTGGGAAGTCAAGAAAGATCCTCTTCAGATCACATCTAAATATACCAAAATCAAGCGGAATGCTGGTGAGTCTGTGCAAGACTATTGTACTAGATTTAACGCGGTTTATAATGCAATTCCTGATGACTTAAAGCCAACTAGAAGGTTAGCTTTTCTTAAGTTCCTGAATGGTTTTGATCCTGACATGGCTTATCAATTAAGAGAGAGAGATCCAGCTACCTTAGAAGAAATGCAGAAAATTGTCGTTCGTGTTGAGGAAAATTTGAATGACAAGAGAGCTAAAATGAAAGATGAAAAGAAAGTCTCAATAAAGGAGGAAGCTTCTACTTCAGATCAGGTGCTTCACGAGGTAGAAAATATGATTGAAAGGTTAACACTTGATAAGCCTGAACTGCAGATCCAGAATCCTAATTTTCGTGGACAGCAGCAACCTCAATTCAGGATCAAACATCGTGAGCAGCGAGCACAAGAAACAACATCACAATAGCAGCAAGTAAATACACCTCTTCAGCAGAATTTTGTTGGTCCTGAATCTAGTGATGAAGATCATGTAATAGGGGAGGAAAATCACTTCTTTACTCCTGATGATATGCCCACTTTTATCACTAAAGATGATCAGTATGCAGAGAGTTCAGTTGTACAGAAGGATGCAGATTTTATCTTGGCAAATGATACAACTCTTGAAGAGGAGTCGGATGAGTATCAGAGAGGGTATATGCATGCCTTGTCCGCTCAACAACGTCAGTATTCATTAAGAAACAAAAATGTCCCCATCAATCCAATCCAAAAGGGAAAGGAAGGTCCAGCATCTAAGAATGAGCCACCGGTTGCACCAAATAAAGGAAAAGAAGTTGTTGATCCTATGCCTAACAAATCTCCATAAGAAAATGAACGAGTCAATCAGCCCATTGTACCAAAAGATAAAGCTAAGAAGAAAGAGGTTCTAGCCAAAGATGTAGAGAAGACTTCTACTTTTAGTTTCGAAAATGAAATTTCTAAATTAAAGGTATCTATTCCCTTGACAGAACTGATGAGGAAAAACAGTTATAGGGGTCTGGTTTTCAAAATTTTGAACTTTGATCCAATGTCTGATATGGTAAGTGTGGAAGATGATAAACCTGAACTAATTTTTGGACCAGCATTGAATGGTGAGTCTCCGGATAGTGATGTGCCTCCTTTTTATATCAGTTTGAGAGTGCATGAGTTTGTGTTGCATAATGCTATGTTTGATTCTAGCGTCTCCCACAATCTTATGCCGGAGGCTATCATGGAGAAGTTGGGATTGGACATTACCAGGAAATGCCATGATCTTTATTCGTTTGATTCCAGTAGGGTGAGATATATTGGGCTTATTAATGACTTGGTAGTCAGTTTGGATCAGATTCCTACAAAGAATGTTTTGATGGATGTGGTGGTGGCAGATATACCTCCTTGGTTTGGAATGCTTCTTTCCAAATCTTGGGGAGACAATATCAAAGAAACTATGCAGCTTGATTTCGCCTATGCAACGATTCTTGTGTTTGGCCAAATGAGAAAACTTTATAGGGAGCATAAAATGAAATACACAATTAAAAGCAAGGAGAAGCCAATTAATCATCTGATTAATTATGTACATACAGATTTAGAGCATTTTGTTTTGTATTCAGATAGTTTCAATGAGATTGATAGTTATTTAGTTGCAACAGATGATATTCTAGAAATAGCAGAGAATTTCAGAAAAGTTTTGAAGAAAGAAAGTCAAGAACAGGGCAATACCATTCAGCAATTAGAAAAAGATGATGGACAGCAAGCAGAAAAGACAGAGAAAAAAGAGTTTCAGCACTTAGAAGAAGAGGAAGATGGCCTGTGGACCATGGATTTCAATGGAGCAGTGGGAAATGATGGTGCTAGAATTGGAATTTGGGTACGCAGTCCTTTTTCTACTCTAGACAAAGTGCCTAGTAATGTGCGGGTATGTTCTTACAAACTTGCTTTTGATTGCTCAAACAATGAAACTTAGTATGAGGCTTTGATTGCTGGCCTAAAGATACTAAGAAAGATAAATGTTAAGAGGATTGTTGTATATGGCGACTCTGAATTGGTGATTAAGCAATTTAAAGGCGAATATCAAGCAAAGCATCCTCGGATGTTGGCATACCGGAATGTTGTTCTAGACATTTTGAAGCTGTTTTCAGATTACATTTTGACGTGTGTGCCTTGTATTCAAAATAGTATTGCTGATGCACTTGTTAAGGGAATGAGTAATTTGAAGATTCCTATGAACTCAAGCAATAAATTTGAAATCCACGTGAAGCATCGTCTGACTGTCCCAGACAATTAGAGATATTGGCAAGTTTTCCAAGATGATGAGGAGATTAATGATTTTCTGCAAAACAAAGGTAAATTCAAAGATACCTCAATTGATGTACAACATGATGACGGAAAAGATGATGTGTAGATCAATCAAATGGACATGTTGCAGCTTAATGATAATGTGATTCGTAAAGGCTTGATACCTTTGGAAGAACTCTTTGATCATGATGACGTAGCCCGTAAACCAACATTGCAGCCAACAAAGAAGGGAGTCGAAGAGGTGATCATTGGAACAGTCGAACATCCGAAGATGGTAAAGCTGTCCAAAACATTGCCACTAAAGGTAAAGGCCAAATATATCAGTTTATTGTCATCTTTCACCGATGTGTTTTCTTGGGACTATTCCGACTTGAAGACATATGATACCAGTATAATTCAGCATACAATTCCTATTAAGCCTAATCAAAAACCTTTCAGACGGAAGTTAAGAAGGCTTAATCCAAAATTGCTACCATCAATTGAGAAGGAGGTAAACAGGTTGTACAAATCAGGAATCATTGTTACCATCTGTTTTTCTGATTGGATATCTAATTTGGTGCCCGTATGAAAGAAGACAAGTGAGATTTGTTTGTGCATTGATTTTCGAAATCTCAACAAAGTTTCATTGAAGGATAATTATCCGCTGCCAGAAATGGATCACATACTTCAGCGAGTAGTTGGAGCATCGCACATGTCACTACTCGATGGTTATTCAGGATATAACCAAATTTTAGTCCATGAAGATGACCGAGACAAAATAGCGTTCACCACTCCATGGGGGGCCTTTCATTATGCCAAAATGCATTTCGGTTTGAAGAACGCGGGTGCCACTTTTCAGCGAGCAATGGACTTGGCTTTCGCCAATGAGAAGGATGTCTTCTTGGTTGTGTACCTTGATGATTTGACCGTGTTTTCCAAATTAGGTGAAGAACACTTGTATCATTTGAAAATTGTATTTGAAAAGTGCAGAAAATATGGTGTGTCGTTGAATCCTAAGAAGAGCTTGTTTGCCATGGATGAAGGCAAACTACTTGGGCACATTATCTCAAAGGATGGCATTGGTATTGATCCATCACGTGTGGAAGCGATTAAGCAAATTGACCTACCCCGGAATAAGAGGGAGATTCAATCATTTAATGGTAAGATGAATTTTGTGCACCGCTTTATTCCTAATCTTGCTAAACATCTAAGAGAGATTACAAACATGCTTAAGAAGGACAGCCAAGTGACGTGGACGGAAGAAGCTGTAAAATCTTTCAATTTAGTAAAGTTAGCTCTTTCTTCAGCCCTGGTTCTAATCAGCCCGGATTATACTTAGGATTTTATATTGTTTTCATTTGCTTCGGAGCATACTATGGCAGCTATATTAATGCAGAAAAATATGAGCATGAAAGACCCATTTCTTTCTTCAGCCGGACTATAAGAGATGCTACTTTGAAATAAAACATTATTGAGAAGCAAGCCCTTGCACTTGTAAAAGCACTAAAAGATTTCCGTGTGTACATTCTGCATTCCCATATTTTAGCTTATGTTCCTAACGCTGCTGTCAAAGATGTTTTGGTCCAGATAGATCCTGAAGGAAGATGTGGCAAGTGGATTGCAGCTTTGTTGGGGTATGATGTGGAGATAAAGCCCACAAAGCTTGTTAAAGGTCAGGGATTGGCCAAGTTGATGGTTGAATCAAATCTGCACGTCTTAGACATAAATCTGATCGCTACTATGTCCGATCAAAATGAGGAAAGTTCATCACTTCAGGTACTAGAAATGTTTGTTCTTTCTTCTTGGTATTCAGATATCATATATGTACTTCAGAATTTGTCGGCGCCACCGGGTATGGCTAGAAACAAAGCTAGAACTCTCAAGTTAAAGGCTACTAAGTTTTGTGTTTGGAATTCTGCACTTTATTGGAAAGATCCTGGTGGCGTTTTGTTAAATTGTTTGGTGGAAGAAGAAGCGAAGCAGGTCATGGATTATTTCCATAAAGGAGATTGTGGCGGTCACCTTTTTTGGAAGACAACGACAAACAAAATTCTGAGGGCTGGATACTATTGGCCGACATTGTTTGCTGATGTGTTCAAGACTGTCAAGAGCTGTCATAACTGCCAGATTTCTGAAGGAAAATAGAAATTACAGCCTTTGCTGCTTAAGCCAATTGAGGTGAGTGCCCCTTTTCAGCAGTGGGGGTTGGATTTCATTGGTGAAATTCATCCCGCTTCTTTAGGTCAGCATAGATGGATCCTCACAGTGACAGATTAATTCATGAAGTGGATCGATGCAATTCCCACTAGGCAAGCTATGGATGCGGTAATAATTTTATTCCTTGAGAATAATATTTTGTCTCGTTTTGGTTGCCAGATTAAGTTAATCACTGATAACGCAACAACTTTCAAGTCAAAAAGGATGGTTGAGTTTTGCAGTAAATATCACATTACTTTGGGGCACTCAAACACCTATCATCCACAAGGCAATGAATTGGCGGAGTCTTCCAACAAATCTTTGGTTATTATCATTAAGAAGATGCTGGAAATAAATAAGAAAAGTTGGCATAAGAAGCTGGTCCATGCACTTTGGGTAGATCGAGTGAGTCAAAAGAAATCCATTAGTATGTCCCCCTTTGAGCTAGTTTATGGAGTTCATACAGTGTTCCCTACCTCTCTTGCAGCTCTGGTAGTCAAAACTTCTTCAGGAGGCTGGTAGTGAAGATGACCCAATGCAGAGAAGGCTAAATCAAATGATCCATTTGCAGCAAAAACAGGAGGATTTTTTTCAAAACACATTCAAGTTGTAGGAGATAATTAAAAAGATTTACGTCAGAAAAGCAAAGGCAGACACATTTCAGTTGGATGATGTGTTGTTAAAGTGGGATGCAAGGAATGAGGAAAAGGGCAAGCACAGTAAGTTTGAGAATCTCTGGAAAGGTCCTTTCAAAATTACAACGTATCGGGGTCAGAATGCCTTTCTTTTTAAGGAGATGAACGGGGAAGATTGTCCCAAAGGGCCGGTCAATGGTCGGCTGCTCAAGCGGTACATTTTCTGAGTTAGTTCTACTGTTTACATTATCATTGTAAATACCGTTTTATTTCAGTTTCATTGCAAGTGTGTGCTGCCATATTTTCTTTAGTCTAGGGCCCGAAGTGAAGGCTATAATTCTGAAGAAACATTTCAGTTTTGAGTTCAGTTTGTCGAGTTAGTTTCTCAATCATTTCAGTTTCATCATCGAGTCATTTTCAGTCAAGTTTCAGTCAAATAAATTGAGTCAGAGTCTCGTGTTGTTTGTCGAAATACTGACTCCATAGCCCAATGGACGAAGGCACTGTCTAGCTCTTCCAGAGATCTACCATTCTTGGCACCTCCAAGGAGCTACCCTCCCCATTGGAGCCGATGTTAGAGTCGGTCTGGTAATCCCTCCGTCAGAGATCAAAACTCTTTTTTGCATTCTATTTTTAGGTGTCCCATCTTGCTGGATCAGTTGCATTCTGCTAGGAGCATGCCATAAATCTGATGGAAGGACTTTGTCATTCACTACCCCTCATGCTTTGCACTGCTGGCTCAGGTCTGTCCATCAAAATCATGTTTTAAAAGTCTTTTGGAGTCGTGTTTTAGTTTCTAGATCATAACAGTCATTTTAGTCATTAGGTCTAGGGTTAGTCAATTTGGTCTTCAACAAGGTCTAATAAAGCTAGCAGGCCAGAGGGAGGTTCTTAATAAGTTGTTATTTCAAATATTTTTATCATCATATGGATGGATTATGACTCTTCTTCAAAACTCTATTTTGAAGAAAAGTCGACATTTTGTTTTTGTAATATTTTCAAATGTTCTTCAGCTATTGATTTCTTTAGGCGCAACCCTCGTCTCCTTTTCCAAATTCCATGACAACTGTCCCTGCAAAAAATTACCAAGAAATTCATCATTCAAACCAAAAACAAGGGGGAAACAGAAAGACAGAGTTGTATTAATTGTGAAAAAGTGCCAATTTCAAAACATTACAAAAATGGGTTTTGAAGAACCAAAACTCAAATCAATGTCTTTACAAAGGTTTTTCCATGAAGATCAATGTCCTTCTGCATGCCAAGGTGAAAGAGAAGCATTTCAAAGTGAATTGGGTGAGGAAGTGCGTGTTTCGGTGTGAAATTGCTTGCAACTAGCCGGCGCAGCGGACAAAACAGGTGGCGCGGTGCAATGGAAGCGCGCGGCACACTGGGAGAAATTGTCCAGTGTTATTCTTAACAGGCGTGGCGCACTGGGAGCACGCGGAGCGCTGGGTTCTTGGCGCATCGCATACAATCCAGAGCTCAAATTTGCTTGAAATTTCTCCAAGTTGCTCATTCCTTGCATGGATTTGCCATGTAGAGCCTTCTTCTTGATATTACATCAAATTTTCTGATAAGTGATGGTGGTTTATGGGTGATAATGGCTGAAACAAAAATCCAAACCCTACCTCTCAAATGCCTTCAAAGGAAGATTGCTATGGGTTCTTAAATCTTTGATTTGTCACCAAGGACTCTCCTCCTTCCCCATTTCTCACTTGTTTCATCATTTCCTACACCCCCATTAAGCTCATCAATCCTAAATTTTCTTTCCTACATTCAAATCCCAAAACCCCAAAACCCTAGCCCTTATAAAAATCTCCCAAACCTATACACAAAACCCCTCAAACCCCCCTCCTTTCCCTAATAAAATTTATTCTAATATTCCCTAATCCCTTACTGTTTTCCCCTTCCTAACATTCCCTTGTTGCATTTTTTCCCCTTGGTGGAAAAATCCAACTATGTTGAATTACAACATAGCAGTTTCATACATCATTAAAGACCAGTCCAAGCACAGTTCATATACAACAGCATCTTTTCTTCAGGGTATTTTGTACAACAGTCATGGCATTTGAGCATTCATCAGACTATGAAGTAGAAACCCAAAGTGACTCACCCTTGGAAGAACAGGCACCCCAGAGGCCTCATAAAGGTGGCAAACATGTTAGGGAAGAACCGACCACCCTTACAGAATTGCAGGCCTGCCCTCTTGCCATGTTTTTTTTCAACATCAGTCATGCTATGAGTTTTGTCAAAAGGTGGCTAGTGTCCAATTTCATCATGAGCTAGCTCGTCTGTTCGTGCTGTACTTGCATGGAGATCAAGCTATCTTGGCTGGTGTCACCTTCACACTTACACCAGAATCTGTCTCATTAGAAACCGATATACCAAACATTGGTGAACCATGGCACAAGAAGCAGAAGATTGACCGCTAGCATTATGAGCCATACATTAAAACCAGTTTCTTGAGGCAACTCAAGGGAGTGTTCCCATTTCGATATCCGAAAGATGAATATGATCCACTAATGAAGTAGATCATGAAATATTTCAGCTGTGAGGGACGGTTCTCTCATCTCTATGCTTATCACATCAGGTTACTCATGCATTTCACCAGGGTACGAATGATGAACATTCCATATTTCCTTTGCCGGAACATAGAGAGGATGACCACACTTGTGCAGCACAAAACACCTCAGCAGCAACTTAACAGTCTCTATCATTTTTCTCTTATTAAGAATTTGGTGGTACATCATCTTGGATTACAGGGCATCACTTGGGATGATTTCATCTCTCGTGACTTCTTTAGAGCTTCACAGGGATTATCAGAGGTTAAGCATGAAGGTGGACCTTCTCATCAGTATGAGCATCATGAGACCGCTAGTGTGTCGGTATTCATCACATATCATAGAGGCAGTAGACATTTGTTTGCAGCAGCAAAGCGAGTGTTATCTCCACTCAGGGTGGAAGGGGCCTCGCTTCCTCCATCAACATCACAGGTATAGGACAAAGGCAAGAGGCCAATGCAGGATGAGGGGCCTTCAGGTGTGCCTTCAGGTGAAATATAGACTGACTTAATTCTCATTCATCATGATGATACAGATACGGGCCCACAAAGTGCCAAGCTTAGGGAGATCATCTAGGAGCAGCAAACAGAGATCCAACCCTTATCCCTTGACTTGGAGAGAGCTAAGTGGACCATGAAGTACTTGGAGTAGAGGAACAAACATCTTGAGGATCAACAAGCAATCGTGGAGCTACAAAACATTCGTGAGAATCGCCAGGCTGCACAGAGGAGAAGAATTGAGCTCACGTCATTGGAGCAAGAGATTAATGAGGATCGGGAGGCCAATCTCGAGAGAGTTAACATGCACTTAGAGAGGCTGTTGGACAAGGCCAATAAAGACCATGCATTACTGAGACACATGGCTTTCCACTACATGGCACGAAACAAGGTCTGCAAGGCACGAATCAAGAATTTAAAGGCAAAATTGAGGAAGGCAATAAGGAAGCAAAGGAGGCAAAGGGAGCTCTATCGTCTTCAGATATTGGTCAAAGCCTCTTTAGCCCAATATAACACTTAATGAAGAATCTCCAGTCCAAATTTCAAGAAATTTGGGGTATTTTTGACATTTTGGCAAGTTTTTCTACAAAAAACAGAGTTTTTCTCCCTGTGCATTGCGCCACGTGGCGCGCGCTTATGGTAGGAGGCTCCAAATGCAAAAAAAATTATATTTTTGGATTTTTCATGAAAAATCATGATTTCTGGTGCATGAACAAGAAGTTTGGGCAAGTTTTGAGTCCACAGGAGGTAAAACAACACTAAAAAATGCCCTCTCTGCCCCTAATTTCACACACAGGAAGCAATCTTGGGAGATTGAGGTTTTGGAGGGGAAAATGGGCACCAAATTCAGAAATTCCACTTGGGTTGGAAAGTAGACAGGTAGGGATTTCCAAAAAGCACACTTGGGCTCAATTTGGACTTCCGAAAGTGCCTCAAGCTCAGTCTCAAAGTGGCGTGATGCACAGAGAAATTGGCGCGACACATAGAGGTTTTTCGCCAAATTTTTCACCTTCCAGCTCAGAAATTCGGCCAATTTGACTAGTTTTTATTTGTGGAGTTATTTTTTATCTATCTTTATGTAATTATATAAACATGATGTAATTTTGGCACTTATTTACTTGTTCTAGAGTATTCATTCACTAAAAAGTGAACATTTAATGAATGAATCAGTTTCCTACCTTATAGAGGCAAGTTGTTTTGACTGCCTAGATTTTAGTGCTTTGCTTAGAATTGGTTGAAACAGCTCCTAGAATGATGAGCTCGACCCATAGAGGCAAGGAAATAGGTTTGGCTTGCCTATATTATGTAATTTCTAAGTCATTTTCAGGGTTGGACACTTGGGATTGCTTTCACATATCATTGTACATTCTATCTCTACATTTTTGGCTAAGGAAAGACCAGGGTTTTGCAGCACTGTTTGGGATCCATGTGGCTTTGTATTTTGATGGTGTGATCCTCTGAGTAATTGTAAGTTCATTACTGTTATGTGTATCATTTTCCTGCTTCTTCTTCTAAATTTGAAAAAATGAGTGATTAAGGTAGAATCCATAACTGATATGCTCTACCTTTGAATTTGTTTAAATTTTCATGTTTTCATCTGTTTAAGGAGAATTCTTGAGACTCTCTTTCTCTCCTTAGCTCCTCACCGGTCTGATCTATCCATTCACTCACTTTAAAGCATCAAAGCGATTGCCTTCCTTGCCCCAATCAGAACTCTGCAGAAACTGTGCCTCATCCCCGAGCCCAATTCGCCTTTCCCATTTTTTCAAGAAAAACTACCAAAAACCAAATCAAATCCTTGCACTTAATACCTAGCCTAAGATCAGTTGCAAATTTAGTCATCTCGAGCATCATCGATTACCTTTTGCCGAGATTGACCCAGAGAGAGCCCTCTCCTGTCCTCGTAGGGCGTGGTTTGATGTGGACCTAGAACCTTGTCTTTTCAGCCTGAGACAAATCTAGGCGCTAACATCACTGATAATGGAACAAATTTTTCTAGTTTTAAAATGATTGAGTTTTGCCAAAAATATCAGATTTTGTTACATCATTCAACTCCATATTACTCTCAATATAATGGCCTTGCAGAATCCTCATATAAAAGTCTGGTAAAGGTCATAAAAAAGACTCTAGAAGATCATAAATAGATTTGGGACTCTCATTTAGTTTATGAAATATGGGAAAACATAATTACTCCAAAAATATGTACTAGAAAATCTCATTTTTAGTTAGTCTATGGGAAACATGCAATCTTCCCTAACAATTCGACCTTTCCTATTTTAAAATTCCTGCAGGATTCAACAGATGAACCTAATGATTTTTCAAGGAGAATAAATCAAATTATTGAATTAAATGAAAACATAGATGAATTTCAATACAAATTGAAAAAGTATTGTAATAAGATGAAGATCATGTTTGACAGAAGAGCCAGGGAAAGAGACTTCAAGGAAGGTGATCTAGTTTTAAGGTGGGATGCCAGAAGAGAAGATAAGGGAAAACATGGCAAGTTTGACAACCTGTGGTTTTGAACTTTAGAAATTGTTGAAGTGAATGGAAACAACACTTTTGTGCTACAAAATATTGAGGAACTGTATTCCACTTATCCTGTAAATGGAAGGTTTCTCAAACATTGCATTCAGTACTGAGAAGTTGAAGTAGAGTTCATTACTACCATTGTAAAAATCTGATTTATTTTACTTTTCAAGCTGTCAGTGTGATTTTTTATAGCAAAGACTCCATAGCCCAAGGAGAAGGCACATGGATCGGTAGGTTCTCTACATTCTATAGGAGAAAGCAGTCCCCGATTGGAGCCAATGTTGTAGCATTTTTTTCTTTAGTAAGTTATAATCAATTAGTCAAAAAATGAAAAATATATTTGAAAAAATGTTAAGCTATGATATGGACAAAAATAAAATTGAATAAAAATGTTAGGAAATATTTTTATAAATATGTACATATCAAAGAAAATGTTAGAATAGATGCCCTAAAAAATGAAGGCAAAAACAAAATGTTAGGTTACAAAGAAAAGCAAAAAACAATAAACTCTGAAAGTGTTGCAAATCTATATGCCACTACTTTAGTCTAATTTAGTTTTGCAACCAATTGTTGTGTGTAGTTTATTTAGATGCCGCACTAGTTTATTTGATCCAATTATATAGTTTAATCATAATTGGATTTGATTTAAATTGATTGTCATAGGTAGAAAATAAAATTGGCTCAACAGTTTAATCTGAGCCAATGGTGGAAATAAAGCATAGAGGTAGATTAGGCATAAAAAGAAAATGTTGAGCTGCTAACTTATGTGCACTCTAAAAAATAAGTGTAAATGTTAGGAGTAAAAGGGTAGGTAGACATGTGAAATCAAATTGAAGCATCAAATGTTTTAATCCTAAGTTGTAACATTGGGAAAAAATATATATGACCAGTTTTAATTAATTGAAAGCTTTATAAGCCAATGTTATTTCATTTAATCACCATGACCCACAACTGTCATAACCGCCCTCGAAGTCGTGACCCCACCATCAATTCCGCTCATATGTTAGATACCCCCCACCTCACCTCTGATCCTGCACACTCTACCATGATCTGATGGGCCCACGGTCCTCAGCCCTCATACACCGTCCAAACTTTATCGGTGGGGGGGGGGGGGGGGGTCCGAAATGGGTAGTTTCTTATATCGCCCACGTAAACAACATTTTCCACTTTTGGTGTTTCAGGACTTAAAATCCCGACACTACTTACTGCCTCACCTTACATCCCAATGTGATATATTAAAGGAGCACTTACCACTGCTCCACTTCATGCACCACATCACACTCCATGTCATGTCTGTCATACAATCAACTACCGCCTATTCGTTGCCTGTTCAATTCCCCTCCCATGAATTTATGACTCAAACATCCATTAATTAATCCATTGGATAATTAATGTAAATTGAAATGTTCAGTACCAACCCCACTCCACTTTTTCATTTATAAACACTGTATTATCCATGATCATGGTTACACAGTGAATTTCTACAACCAGATTAATAATTGAAGTTTTCTTGCCTACGGCCCAACAACTGTCCGACATTAAAGCAATCATTTGTTATGTTCGTGAATCTGACTTCTCAGTCCACTTACCACTTTGTGAGTTATCTTTTTTTACTGTGATCACTCTCTTTCAGAACAATATCTGTCATTTACAGTCTACAATTTGTTTGACAAAATTCCTCCCAAGTGAAAAGAAATTGCAGAAGTCCCAAATCGTTTGATTCACCCACAGGTCGAATTCCAGCATACCCCATTGGTCTAAACATATTGTAAAATCGTTGAGACTTCTTCTCAATACAATTTATATGAAATCTATTACTAGATGGAAGATCAACTGATTGACTAGATAGATGAAATAGGGCTCTAGGACTCTCAATTGCCTCACTACATTTTCCCTAAGATACACGGAGCAGCTAAATTTGTATCAAAATGCCATGAATCTTATGATCCCAACCAGAGAACTATTATTTCACCCATAGGAGAAATCCTTTGTTCAATTAATTCTGGTTCCATTGAAAAAATGGTGCAGGACCCTTCTACTATGCCAACCCATCCTTTCTCCCATGAAAACCTGATAGAAGCTTATCAAAAAATAGACTTTACTAAAAGATCCCAGACCCTTGAACAATTTCTAGCTATTGATAGTCCTCTACCAAAAAGAAATCCTCCTTATGATTCATCCATGTTTCCTGATAGAACCAAGAAAATTACCACTATTTTGTCATATCTGCTTGGTTATAACTCTGATGAGTTTGGTAATGAAGCTATCATTGGTTTATTATCTATATTTTCCATTGATTCTAAACCCACTGTTATTTATGATTTCAATAATTTCATTGCTAAAGTCATACATGAGAAATTTGTCAAGTTCAACACTGAATAAGTATTCAAGTATGCTTCAATACTTGTTTACATTTTTATATATTTTCAAGGGGACAAATTCCCATTTTATTTATAAAAGTTAGATGAGGAAGGAAATCAACAATCAGTAATATTCTGGACTTCAATAGGGATGAAGGAAAAAGAAGAGTTCACATATAAACAGTTCATAGAACTGTTTATTGATGTAGCCATCATTCTTATGAGAAACACTCTAGTAACAAGGATCAATGAGGAGATTATTAAAGAATTATAGCTGGTTGATTAAGCTACAACAGGGGATTGGTATTGTTACCAAAACTACACAAATATTAGGGTTTATGGTTGTGAGCTTCCACCCTACAAACTGCCCAAGTACCTCCCTATCAGAAAATTTGCATTAGAATACTTAAGGCAAAGGTTAAACGCACATGAAGTACACTTTGTGGCTGTCAAGAAGAAATCACAATTCAGGATGAAAGCCCAAGTTGGTCCATTCATCTATAACACTAGGCTAGAAGGAGAGGAAGTAGACATATTACTAAAGGAGATGAAGTTTGGTCTCAGTTTCACTTAGTCTTATGACCCATTGGGAGTGATTTCCAAACTCAGGGTGGAGAATAAATTTACAGCGTATCATCACACAGGTAGGCCTAAGATAGAACAATATAAAGATCAGTTGGAATGGACAAAGAACACCCTCCAATACGCTAAAAGGCGAGTAGTTTCTACATTGAATGTGCAAACTCCACATGCATAAGAAAAGGCAGCCAAGAGAGGGAGGGAAGAACAATCTTCACCTACAATTGAAGCAACAAGTCGAGGATTTAGGATTGTACACAGGAAAAAGAGACCTAGGATCTCTGTGATTGTTGGTGCCACAAATGAACCTCAGAAGGCATCATTTGATGGACTAGGAGAGACTATGATTTATACACAGTTTGGTGGAAAGTCTACACAGTCCCCAACTCATTCCACTACTTCTCATGAATTGCAGGTAGCTCAAACTAGTGGAGGAATTCCAAAGGATAAGGAGGAAGACACCTTTTATGTATTCAGTGAGATGAAAAGGAAGAACGAAGAATTAAAATTGAAAACCTACACCTATTTCTGGAAGCATTCTTCCAATTTTCAAGCTAGCCTTCCTTCAGTCTTCGATTCTGAGAAGGGAAAGATGCAAATGTCTTTCTTGCAAGCCTGAGTTCCACAGCCTAGGACTACTGCTAAATATCAAAAATAGACTTCTTTTGAGTTCAATGTGAAGGATGTGCATGCAATTGACGAAATTGAGATGCAAAAAATAACTCAGCAGATGATTGCTTCCACCTTGACAAACATTGCCATGAGTTTGTCAAAAAAGCAGGTTACCATGGCCAACACTCAATCGCAGCTAAAATTGGAGAAAGTTTCCTCATTATGAAAGGATAACAAGATCCAGCCCTTGGAGAATCTAGTGCTGAAAGATGGGATATGATCCCTCAAGCATAAATGCTACAAGAGAGATTCTTAAGAAAAATAATGTTGAAGTTGCAGCATTAAAGAAGCAGCTGAAATTACCAGCTTCTGAGGACCCAATGGCCAAAGAATTTTAGGAGACAGAAACTCAAAAGTCTGATATGATGACACTCATCATAGAACAAAATCTTTAGATCAAGCAAATGGAGGAGCAGATGGAGAAAATGGTAAAGGAAAAAGAGGAAGTTGTTGACAAGGCTCAAACTCCAATGGATGTAGTCCCCTTTCCAACAATTCCCACCACCAAAGTTTCCACTTTAGCTACGACATCAACTACAAGTGCAGCAGAAGGAGCTGAAGAGCTTGTTGAAGCTATTCCAAACTTGTCTATTAAGACATGAGAAATTAATAAACTAAAGGATGAAATCAACGAGTTAACGCTTATGAAGTCAGTAGCAGAAAGTTCACACGTAGTGGAGTTTAACAAAGTCTAAGGTCAGATTGAAGTACTACAAAGGGAACTCGAGGAATCTTTCATTGGAAACAAATAGGGTTTAGTAAAGGAAATCATGTGGGAAGAAATTATCGAATCAATCAAGGATATTTGGCCCTTTATCAAGATAGTGTTGATTAGAAATATAATTTATAGGAAGCTCAGGAAGCAGTTGAAACCATTACCAAACAGCTAGAGGATATGCCAAAAATTTCCTCTGATATAATCAAGTTCCTAAATTCCAAAGACAACTATGAGCTTGGGGAATTAGGCATAAGTGACAAAACATCAACTATATTGGAGTTAAAGAAGATCATGACCAAGAAAAACCTCATCCTTTAGCTACATGAAAAGTGCAGCAATGCCAATACGATAGCTCAGAGGTTTTTTATCAGAATAGAACCCTTGACCAGCAAGGTTTTACCCTTTATGCTTGTGATCAATGACAAATTGATGCCAATTGAGGATTATTTTCAGAAGCTCACAGAGGTGAGAAAACATGCAACTTCAGTTTCAAACATCAAAGGTTCAACAACACCAGAACTAATAGAAAATACACTCAGGGATACCTTCTTTATCTTGAATGAAATTAGACACATATTTTTAGTAAAACCAACTTTTACAAAATATAAAGAGATGGATGAAATCTATAGAAGAGTAATTAATATATATATATATATATCCTAGAAAAGGAACGCTCGGAAGAGTTGACAAATTTACTTGACTGAAGGGTGATCTAACAACATTCAGTTTTTGGAGGAATAGTCAGCTAGCTTCAACTGTTTTCAATTTTTCCACCGACAACCATCAACACCTCAGCACCAAAATAGTGCTAGATTAACTAGTAGTTTTTATTTTGATTTTGTAATAATCTATTTTTGCAAATACAGTTTAGCACATTTTCTCAGTTCTACTATTGTATAAATAACTCTTTCCACGAGTTTTTATGGGTTGCACCCTTGAAGAAGAATTTTTAAGCATTTGATGTACTTGACTTTTTTGGATCATTAATATAAAAGCAAAGGATTCTGAATTCTGATTTACATAGTTTTGTGTCTCCTATCAATTTCTCTAGTATTATTCATTATGTTTTTCTTCATATTGTTATGTCTTGCAGAGATAACTAAGTAGGAATATTTGGGTTTCAATTTATTCTTATAAGCTTCTGAAGTGATAATCTATAGAGAATGAATTAATGAACTGTTTGTTTAATTAATTCCCTCTAAATCAATAAATCATCAACATCTTTTGCAAGATTTAAGTGTATTATGTTAAACCTTCTGAATATCTTTTAAAGGTTTTCATAATTATGATTACTTAATTTTGAACCTGAAGATTTTTATAATCATATCATTTCTATTTTTCTGCTCACTACCATACAAGCTATATCACTGTGTGAATTTTGATAACAACCCTCTATTTTAATATTAATATTACTCAAAAGGTCAGCCATTACAATGTTACATTTGTTTCATACATTGGTCCTCCAAATTAAAACAAAACCTCCACAAAAATCATCTTAGATACCTTGGCATGATTGCCGACCATTATCATCTCAGAGATACAACATCAATCTGGCATTGTTATCAGGGATTCGAATTTCATTAAGTTTTCCCTAGGACAACGATATTAATCGTAATACTTTAAGGTAACTAACGGCTTGTATAGGTCAAAATCCTTCACCTAGCAACTCCATTATGCCAAATTGGCACCTTTTAAGCACACACGATCCCATTCTGAGTCTAACAAAGTTAATCCTCTCTCAGATCTAGAGAAACTTTTGAAAATGACTAGTTCCAAAAGAAGACATCAACCATCTTCTTCCATTTCAGCTTTACACACTAAGGATGCTATACATTTTGATCCCTATAGTGACATTCCATCTGATCCAGATACCACTCATTTATCACCTAGGGTTGCTGAACTGTTTAGATAGGGGAATTGATTTCAAATCAACTTTCCTTATTCATTCTCTTGAATCTCATCCAGAACCCCCACTTCCACCAGGATCTCCTAAATTTGAGTCTGACCTGGGTGTTCACTTACCTGAATACACACCTACAGATTTTATTTCCCCTACCACTTATTCATTTCATTCCACTTCTGAACAACCCAAATCTTCTACCTTTAGACAACCTGAAAGGACATTTTCTGTATATTCAAATCCACTTCTTGAAACAAAAGAGGATATTCAATCTTAGGTCCACAAGCTAGTATTTAAAACTCCTATAAAATCATTCAGGGAGTCTCCACCTTCTTTATCTCCTCCTAATTCACCTCCACATAGTAGTTTAGTCCCTCTTTTACCATCTTCCCCTTCTTTATCACCATCTTCATCTTCTTTTTCATCATCCTCACAAATGTCTCATATATCATCTTCTACTATGGAATTCCAACCCATTGTACAAGCAAGATATGCAGCTTTAAATTTACCAAAAGTCCTTGATGCTTTATGCAGCTTTAAATTTACCAAAAGTCCTTGATGCTTTCCCTAATGGATGTTTGAAACATTTCCTTAGGTATAATGGAGAAACTGGTCCTTCAGCTGAAGACCAATTCCTAGACTTTGCAGACAACATGAACATAAAACAAGAGAATGTTTACATGTGGTTTGTTGCATTGTAGTTTCAGATAGGGTTCAACCCATATGCCCTATCTCCATAAACAAATACCCTTCGAGTTGCATTCCAAACATATTTGTCATATATGTAATAACACATTCGTTCTTTCCCAAGAAAATCCTTGAAGGCGGGGTTCGACTCATTCAGGCTATTATTTCCACTCAACCAAGTCCAAGCACCAGCGGTATAAATTGGCACTATTCTCTTCAAGATACACAAAAGAAACATATATTTTCTTGAAGGTACACAGTTTATGGATCCTCACTTTGATTAATGTCGCATTAAATGTTTGTTTAACGCAATTTAAAATGAATTCCTTTAACAAAATTAAATGAATGTCTGCTACTATTTTTTCCTTTTGAGTGGGTTTGAAGCATAGTTACCAAATTCGGCCGTATTGCCGAAAAAAATTCGTAAATTCGACGGTTCGATTCGATTCGCGAATTAAAACGGCAATTCGAGTTCGGCTTCGGTAAAATGTACTCGATATTAGAGTTCACGATATCAGATTCTACGCAGATTTTTAATCATAGTTACAGATTCGAGCATCCCATTTATTATGAATGGCATACGATTAACGTTAATAAATGATAATGGTGGATGTAGTTTTATGCAATAAGAAATTTACATGAAATGAAATACTTAGAAACCTATGATAATTATGTTTTTATGAAGTCAAGTAAATAATATATAATTTATAATGTGTAGATTTATCAAATTTCATTTATAATTTATAGTTTTATCATTTTATTTATAATTTATAGTTTTATCAAATTTAAATTGAGGAGAAAATTTGTATAAATTATTTGAGTAAATAATTTTTTTTAATGGATTTAATTGAGATTTAATAATTGATAAAGTAACTCTATATTTTTAAAGAATTTTTATAAATAATTAATATATTATTTCATTATGAATCTAAAATACTTGATAAAGTGGAATTTAGATGCTTTATTGTAATGTGGAATATTTTGAAAATTCATTTTATATTAAGTATCATATAATTTATAATGTAAGTGGGTAAATGGATCAATACAAAAATTCTTAAAACCTTTTATCATACTTGCTATTTTACATGTAAAACTAAGTCAATATATAATTTTATATGCAATATTTATAATTGAGAATAGCGCTACCACCCCGTGGGGAGAGCCCCAGGATGACGCGGTGGGCTGCCGCAGCTTGACACTAGGACAACTAGCAAAAGGCCCACAATTGATTGATTATAAGCATAGTTACCAAGTTCGTCCGAATCAAGCTAAAAAAATTCAAAAATTCGCCAATTTGATACGAATATCGTATTATTAAATGAAATTCAATTAGGTTTTCAAGTATAAGTGATTGGATAAGCCATTAAATGAAAAATTAAATGCCCCAAAATCCGCGATCGTAACAGATTGTAGATTGTTCATTTAAGAGCGAATGTTAATGGTGGAACAAATAGTGGTAGGATGGCACCCGCATAGAAAGAAAGAAACTGGAAAAATTGGAAAATCACAGTGGAATAGGAAAGTTTATAATTTTCCAACTTCATTATTGTTTTTATGGATTAAAAAGCTAGTAAATTAGGAAAAGGAAGAATCTGTTACACTGAATTCCTAACAGTTTGTTAATTTGTAATACATGTTAATTTTGCAATAACTAACAGTTTGTTAATTTGTAATACATGTTAATTTTGCAATAACTAACAGTTTGTTAATTTGTAATACATGTTAATTTTGCAATAACTGATTTTATGAAATTTTAGATATTTCTAAAAATGTTTATATTTATTAGGAAGGATTATAGATAAATCACTTTTAAAATTAGAAAAATATTTTAAATTTAAATTTAGAAATAAAGAAGTATTGAAGGGAAGGGAAGTTTTTTTGGTGAATTGTATTTGTAAAATTATTATAGTATCTAGTTTATTGAATGTTATTCAAAATTCAAAATAAATTTAGAAAAAAATGGGCTGAAAATATCGCAGACACAACAAGAAATTTTTTAAAATGACAATTTTCAATATGTATAATGTCGAATTTTTTTCGAATTAAAAATTTCTTATTCGAATTTTTATCGTATCATATCGAATTCGAATCCGAATTCGAATTCGAACTTTGTAACTATGGTTTGAAGATACTTGTAAGAGAAAAATCAAGCAGCAAAATTGGGGAAATATCAAATCTGGAAAAATTGGGAAACATCAAAGCTTCTAACCTCTCCACAAAGATTATTGAGTATACAAATCCAACAAAAACAATACTTCGTAAGTTGGCATCTATTGCACGACCTTGTGAGGGAAAAGGTGTATGTGTTGATTATATCATGGTATTCATTATATATCTCTCAAGGTTGCACAAAGGATATTAGAGAAAGTGTTTCCTCAAAAAATATTACATGCCATGCCAGGACGCTGATATGCAATCTTCAATGGCTTAGATGCAATGTAATTTTTAATGCCTTGCCATTTTGGTGACGATGCAGTGTACGATGGTTGTATTGATGATGCAGCGTAGTAGATTATTCACACATAAACCACATCTTTCAGCAACCCTCCCTATCGTCCATTATGAACAACACCCAATTCAACTCTTGTTTTTAGAGCATTATGAATTGTCTCACCCCTTTTCAGAATGGTTACTTGCTCCATGGCCATATTGCTACCCAATTTATTTTTATTTCGTCCACCACCATACATATATGGTTGAGTTGAGACTGCAATACAGGTGACAACTAACTGATTGGGACAGACGTGAGACTGCAACACTACACCTGACAACTATAGCGAACTCGGGTAGACCTGACAACTAACTCGCTAAAAGTGGCAAAGGTTCCAAAAGATAATACCCTTACTTTGTTTGTAGAAGTCATTTATCTAAATCACTTATTAAAATACAACATTTAATGTTGGAGAGTAATGCTAACATAAAAGTTAACATTAGCTCTAAGCACGAGAAGAAAAGGAAATCGCTCATAATCCTAACCCAAAGTTTATATGTATCAGAGAAAATAAAACATTAGATATATGCGTAACTAACTAAAAAAAATAATATTTGGAAAAACATGAACCTCACAATAACACTTAAAAAATTTGTCGACTAATAACAAACTGATTTTATTATTATTATTATTAAGAATTTCTGAAGTTAAACATTAGAAAGGACGGAAAATAACATATTTCAACTCAAAAATAATGGTAGTCAACGATGATATCGAACGCTATAGTCCTTGTATGCCTTTGGCGGGGACTAACAAAAGGATGACAAGCACCAAATAAACCACATTAAAAGGACCATAGGTGTGAATAATAAGCGTCTATTTGAGTTTTGAATTAAATTTTGTTTTGTACTAATCTCCCTTTAATGTTCTCTCGTAAATGAAAATATATGAATTCATGTGATCATTTACCTTAATGTTATATATATGATTATTATTTAAATTTGTGATCAATATAATTGATAGGACCATTATTTAAATTTCATCTCAAAATACTATCTAATGTGTTGTTAGTGGGAGTGGTATTTTCATGTGATGATTTTGCATACACATTTTCAATGGATAGTCATTTTGTTTACTATAATTCCCACAACTGGAGTCCTGTATATGTTTCCATTAGACAGCCACAAAGTACTAAAAGCTAGATTTGAACATACACGAATTCAAGTGTAAAATGTACAGAATAAAATATATCTCCATATTCTTATAAATTTATAAAAATATTTATAGTTTCAAAATATTAAAATAAAATAGCTTTTACCATATAAAATTTGTATTTTATAAAAATTTAAAAATAAATAAATTTATATTTACGGAAAAAGGAAAATTATCTTGTGATGAAAAAAAAATTAACTGTGATTCCATGAATTACATTACTCTGAACATAAAGTACTATAGAAATTTAAAAATAGATAATTTAAATTATTTTTCATCATAATAATCTACGGAAAGGAAACCACAAATGACACGATAACATATTTGCAGAAATTAATGCAAATCATTTAACTTTCTTGTCCATTGGTTTGTTTGGTATGGGCTACCTTAAATCAAATAGGTTTTCTAAATATTTTTCTTGAAAAGGAAAAATTATAAGAGCAATGGTTAGTAGCTAGGACATCCGGTGAGGCGCGGGTAGCCAAGCCAATCGAACTACCCACCAAACAAAATTTATTTATTTAATTACATAGCAATAAAATTATATCATTGTGTAGAATACCATGATACAAACTTAACATTTAAAAGAATGGATTTGTTACACAAAAATCAAATTATATCACTGTATACAACGTTGTAGAAGTCAGTACAATTAAACAAAACAAGATTGAGTAAGTTTTTGATTTTATGAAATAATAAAAATTGTGCTTTACAGGTTTCTTCTTGCACATTAGTCTTTCAGTTTCGAAATATAATAGAAAAACAAATTTTAATTATCATTATTCTGAACCAACTTCAATTACAGAAACACTTAAATTGACTTTAAAAGAATTTTATACTTTTCACGTTACACTTGAATTGAATTTAAAAGAATTTTATACTTTCCATGTTTATTCTTACACATGAATGATCTAGTTTCACATTATAAAAGAGAAATAAACTATAAATACCATTATTCTGATCAAACTTCAATTACAGCTACACTTAAATTATATTTAAAATAATTTTACACATTCCACAAGGATTCTTCCACATGAATGTTCTAGTTCCTAAAATTATAATAGATACACAAACTTCAATAATGCTTATTTTGAAAAAATTTCAATTACATACATTTAATTGAATTTAAAATAATTTTATACTTTCTATGTTTCTTCTTCCATACGAATGTTGTAGTTTCAAATTATAATATACCTTCTATGTTTCTTCTTCCATATGAATGTTGTAGTTTCAAATTATAATAGACAACAATCTTCAATTACCCTTGTTTCGAACAAACTTCAATTACAGATACACTTAAATTGAATTTAAAATAATTTTACACTATCAATATTTCTTCTTCCTCACGAATGTTCCAATTTCAAATTATAATAGACAAACAAACTTCAACTACCATTATTCCAAACAATCTTCAATTATAAATATAATCAAATTAAATTTAAAATAATTTTGTGCTTTACAGGTTTATAACTTTATACTTCCACATGAAAGTTCCAAGTTCAAATTTCAAGTTACAATAGATAAACAAACTTCAGTTACCACTATTCCAAACAAAATTCAATTACATATACACTTAAACTGAATTTAATAGAATTGTATGCTTTCCATGTTTCTTACTCCACATGAATGTTCTTGTTTCATATTCTTCATTCGCATATGACTCTTTCATCAAATACTTTTGATATATAATCTCAATCATGCTCGAATAATTTAGTTGAGCATATGCAACACTTACATATATTGTCTAAGATGAACATATAATGGGTCCTATCATCATATTCAAACCTCTCCATCTGACAGACATTCCAAGAAACCATGGAAGCATTTAATCTGATATTCAAAAAGGATTTTCCGGTAAGGATGCTATTAGTATTGATCCCGAGTGGATACCTTGAAACAAAAGTAGACACATCTTCATTCCTTGTGACACAATGGATACAAAAAGAATTTAGAAAATTTCTTAGTGTGATGGAACGCTAACCTTCAATATTAAAATGTGTCAATCGTATTTGTTATTGTCGAGGGTATGTGCTTCACATATAAACTGGTAACTCTGGTTCAAACCTAAAACCTCACCGCTTATTTGAGCAACATATTTGTTTATTTGTTTGAGGCCTTTCATCACTGAAATCAATTATGTGCAGGCCTAGTGGAGGATACATTCGTCTACAAAATAATTTTTCATGCCCACATGGAGTCACATCGTAAAAATTGGTATCGTTGATGTCAAATTCCTTCGTCACTTCTCTATATAATTTGGAAAATATTTTGAAAATATAACGATATCCCCTGGAAATTTCGTCGCAGTGCATGATGTATGTTTTTCATGGGAACCATATAGTGTGATTATTCATTGCATAGGGTATTGTTATCGTGAAAATATCTCTATACTCGTTCAATTCAAACACTCGCCATTCTCTTTCATGTGTAATACAAAGCATGCCTCTACAATTTGCAATGTTTAATTTCCAGTATGCAACGGAGTCATCCGGAAAAAGTTCTTTACACCTCTCTCTATTTCTCCCTAATATTATGTACTCAATTTCGATGCTTATAATCCCCTTCAACCCTTCCCCGGTTAACAAAGACTTGTTAATTATGTTATAAAATACACGTTCGATATCTCCATGCCAATGGTTTACTATTAGCTTCCCACTGTTATCCTTGTAAGTTGACATCTGTCCTTTTCGTCTGAAGGGAATTAGGAGGGTTTGGTTATAAATAATGCATATGAAGTTTTCTATGATAACCAATTTAGTAATCATCCCATTTGTGATTCCCAATTCTACTAATTCAAGATCACTAGCACCAAACTCACGAAAATGATAATCTCTAGAAATATTTTCTCTATTTAATTGAAGATTTCTTTCGAATTTTACCTTTCGGAGTTGTAGGCGTCTGCAAAAAATATTCAGATGATGAGGATTCATTTTTTTGGAGGTGGACAATAAATTTCAGAGATACCTCGAGATTTAGAAAGCTCCCATATATAGTGAATTTAAAAACATATGATATATAGTTCAATTTTACGTGGGAGGATAAGAGGAATCCATCATCATAAATGTTGTACTTGTTCAAACCTTAACATTAATTCTACTGTCGTCACATCCATCTAGAAACCACAGAAATTTAATTTATTGTTTACCTGTTTCTATTAAGGAAGAATCTAGTGTCATGCAACAATTTACATGTACTTTCATTTCCTCTTCCAAAACCACTCCCATAAACTCTCTGTTTATGGTATTTCCACGTCCAAACGATTTTATTGATAGTATCTTTTTTTCTTCCACACATAAGAATTACTTTATGTGTCTTTAGTATTTTATTTTCTTATCTGGTCATTCAAAGAAGATATATCGAAAGTTTGTAAATGTATAAAAGTACTAGAACCACATAACATGTACACAATTTCAAATGGCTCTATAATTATTTTTGGTAATGGATCAATAAAATTAGTAATAAGAGTACATATGTCTGGAGAAATCAAAGGTATCATAGCAGATGGAACAATCAAAACGATATGTTAGATATTTAGGTTGCAAAATCATTTTTCTATGAGAAGATATAATTTGAGTTTCAGAGATAAATTGACTTCCATCCAGGTAAATAATTAGAAACTCTAAGATCTTCAACATTCTGTTATAACAAGAAACCCAAATGGAAATACTTTGTGAATATTTTCCGTATGCTAATAATATTTAAATATGTTGGGACATCATACATCTTGAGCTAAAAGACTATGAGGAATTATGGTTTTAACGAGATAAATAGTACACTTCCCACAATCAATGCCGCATTATATATATCACGGGATTAAGTATATAACTTTTAATTTAATATATAGAACAATGGTATTATAAAGATGACCATAGTGATTCACATTTACATCCAGAGTCATGGTTTATGTATAAGTCATATATAGTGAACCATAGTGGATGGTGATGGTTGATTATGGAGGCTTATAGTGGATGAGTAGCTTAATAATATTAATCTTTGAGTTTATAGTAGTAATTCTATGGTTTAATATATCAAATTTAGTGTTTATAATAATAATATTATGATTTATTATATAGGGTTTGATAATTATAGGGTGTTTTATTAGGGTTTAATATTGTCACATTGGAATGGTACAAAAATATATGTAATGTCACATTGAAACAAAGATTGTCCCAATGTCACAATCAATCTTGAAATTATTATCACAATATTACATCACATTGCAATTTATTCAATGTCACATTGCAACAATGCAAAATTGGGGTTCAATATTAGGTTTTATAATATTGAAATTTAAGGTTTTGGGTTTATAATATTAAGGTATAATATTGAGTTTATATTTTATAACAATGAGGTTTAGTATTAGGGTTTGTAATATTAATCTTAGGGTTTATTACATTGGGTTTTATAATGTTAGGGTTTTATATTGTGATGTTGGAATGGTACAAAAATGTATCCAACATCGCATTATGACAAACATTTTCCCAATACGACAATCAATCTACAATCATTGTCGTCATGTTACATTACATAGCAATTAATTGAACATCCCATTATTATATTACAAAATTATGGTTTGATATTAGGTTTGTGATATTAGGGCTTTTTAATATTGGGTTCATAATGTTAACCTTTAAAATTGGGTTTATAATGTATAATATTAAGTTTTAATATTAATCCTATGGTTTGCAGTATTGATCAATCCTATAATCATTGTTGCAATGTTTATAATCCTTGGGTTTATAATATTAATCTTAGGGTTTATATTTATAAGGTTTAATATTCATTCGAGTGTTTAATATTAATCCCTTGGGTTTATTAGTTCCATAGACTTATAATATTAATATTCGTGCTTATAATCTCAAGATTTAAAATCATAAGATTTATAGTATTAATCCTAGTGTTTATAACCTCTTCGGTTTATAATATTAGTACTAAGATTTAATATTATTGACTTAAGTTTATAATCCTAATCTATTAAATTTATAATAATAATAACCCCGGAATGTTAGATTACTAGCCATGTTAGCTTGACATTGTGTGTCCATTGAAGTGGGCCAAGCATCTCTCCATAAATTAGTGACCCCCTTTAAAGGTATTATGTTAGTGACACGATTTAAAAATAATATGATAGTAACTAAACATGTTGCCTTTTGACCTAGGTATTTACTTTCGAACAACCTTTTCCTTTTGTGATTTTGATTTTCATTTCATTTGCTAAAATCCTTCTCTTTCCGCTATTTGTGTGCACGAGTGTGTATATAAATTTCTTCACTTATTGTATCAGGGAAAAGGAGATGGCATTAGAGAAATAGGAGTGGAGCGAGAAAGCGCTGAAAGGTTTACAATGATGTTGTGTATAACTATGTGGTTCAATACGCTAATCAGACCATTGTTGTTTGTTTCTCACTTGTTGGGCATTTGTGACATCAATATATCCATTCAGATTCATCTTCCATATTGGTTCTCCAATTTCTCCTCACGGTGTTGTGTTTGCTACATGATTGTCGAGGTGACTCTTGTGTAACAATGGCACCTGTACTTCTAGAATATGAAGTGAGAAAGTATTTTCCACTGTAATTCTGGATATTCTTTCTTACCTAACTCTAGTTATGCATTCCCATTTTATATGTAAAATATTTTTTTGTGTTAATCCTATGTTATTGAAGCAAGACTTATTTGTGGTCACGCTATATTTAACGGATTTGATGCAAACATTACATTCACACTGGTAATGTTTTCCCCTTGGAAATAGATCTTCTAATACAAAAATGTGAAAATATATAATTAGATGTACATTATTATGAAGAACAAATCCTTATCATGTAACTGCATTTTAATATGAAATGACTGGTTTTGTGATCTTACAATGAAACGGGTTTAGGCTCAGGCTCTTAATGTGGCATCACAAATTTGAGAATTGAGTTTTAAATTTTCTTTTACTCTTTCATTCTATTAAAATGTTGGCGATTATGCATCAATTCCATTATTATATTTATTTAAAACTTTAGATGGAAGAACATTACAATAATGTCTTAGAGGAAATGAATGTAGCTGATAGGAGTTGTTGGACAGGGTATAGTACACTAACTTGTTAAGGAATCAAGATAGAAGGAAAGGAGGAAGTTTTAAGAGCATGGTAGTCAACTATTCTTTATGCACCAGGAGGAAAGTGCAGGGGAGCCAAAATCAACCTTGGCTTTTAATCTTCAAGGAATGTGGTTAAAAGGTGTTCGCCCATTTGAATCTTCAAGGAATGTGGTTAAAAGGTGTTACAAACCCTTTCATCACTATGTGGATGCGCCCATTTCTCAACCAATCAAAGAGCGTCCATTGATTTTAATGAACTCAAAATGGTGGTTTCATTTTCAGTATGAACTTATCATTTCACTGCACAATAACTATAGTGACATTAGTTCATCAATCAACTATGCTAGAGTGCTTATAGGTATGATATGACGGGTTCTCATACTCTCGATACTCCATAAACAAGAGGATGACAGGTACCAAATAAAATTAATTAAAACAACCATTGTTGCAAGTAATAATCATATATTTGACATTTTAATTAGATTATGTTGTGTACTCAATCTCACTTTAATGTTCTCTGGTAAATGAAGATATATGAATTCATGTGATCATTTATCTTAATGATATATGACTATTTTTTAAGGTTACGATCAATGTAATTCATATTTCCATTATTTAAAGTTTATCTCAAAATACTATTTAATGTTCAGTGACAACCTTCAGCTTAGCCAATTCATGTATGTAACAATACAGTCAACACAATCTGCATCCAAACCTTAGATTGGATTAGATGATGGTCATGTTTATGATACCATTGTTCTATGTATTAAATTCAAAGTTATATGCTTAACCATAATAATATATATAATATAATATATTATTGGTTATGGGAAATGTACTATTTATCTCTTTAAAATCATTATTACTTATATTTTTTAACCTCAATATATCTAATACCACAAGGTTTTTAAAAATTATTAGCATATGTAACATACTCCAAAAATAATTTTCTATTTGTTTTTATTGTTATACCAGAACATTGATGATATATTAATTTTTAATGATTTATTTAGATGAAAGAAAATTTCTATCAAAACCTCAAATATCTTCTCATAAAACAATGATTGTGCAAATTAAACATCCATTATATTTCTTTTTGTTCCATCTACTATGAGATTTTCAGTTTATACAGACATATGTACTCTTATTATTAAAATTATTTATCCATTTCCAGAAATAATTATAAAATAATTTGCAATTGTCATGTCGTTATACCATTGTTAAACATTTATGAACTTCTGAGATATTTTCATTGAAGCTTAAGATAAGAGAAGACATTGAAGATGCATAAAGTAATTCTTATATAGGGAAGAAAATTGAAAACTATAAATGAAATTGTTTGAATGAGGAAATACCATACGAGGATAGTTTACGACAGTGGTTTTGGAAGAGGAAATGGAAGTACATGTAAAGTGGTGTGTCACACTACATTGTTCCTTAATAAAACAAAGTAAACTTTAAATTCAGTTTCAATGGTTAGTAAATGGATGCGATGTCACATCGGTAGGGTTAGGGTTAAGGTTGGAATAAGGACTGATGTTATGATGATGGATTTCTCTCACCCTCCGTTGTAATTAAGGTAATTGAAGTCCTTCTATCATAATTTGAAACTAAAACATTCCAGTGCAAGAAAAAAACATGGAAAGTATAAAATTCTTTTAAATTCAATTTAATTGTCTCTATAATTGAAGCTTGTTCAAAATAATGGTATTTGAGGTTTTCCTTTTCATTATAATTTGGAACTGGAACATATATGGGGAAGAAGAAAGAGGAAAAGTATAAAATTATTTTAAATTCAATTTAAGTGTATTTGCAATTAAAGTTTGTTAAGAATAATAGTCATTGAAGTTCGTTTGTATATTGTAATTTTAAACTAGAACATTCATGGGGAAGAAGAAACATAGAAAGTATACAATTATTTTCAATTCAATATAAATGTATATGTAATAGAAGTTTATTGGTAATTGAAGTTTGTTTGTCTATTATAATTTAAACCTGGAACATTCATGTAGAAGCAAAACATGGAAAGTATAAAATTCTTTTGGATTCAATTTAAGTGTATCAGTAATTGAATCTTGTTCGGAATAACGGTAATGATGTTTGTTTGTCTGTTATATTTTGAAACTGGAACATTCATGTGGAAAAAGAAACATGGAAAGTATAAATTTTATTACCTCATAAATTCGAAAACATTGTCAATCCTGTTTGGTTTACTTATGACAACTCCTTTCTTTCGAACGTTGAGTTTCAGTGCTCTACATGATGATATAATTTTCTTGTTGTGTAACTAATTCTTTCTTTGGAAGGTTGAGTTTTTACAGTTTTCTACGCAGCGATATAATTTTATGATTCTGTAACTAAATAAACAAATTTGGGTTGGTGGATAGTTCTAGTGGCCTGGCTACTCATGCCTCATTAGATGTCAGAGGTACTAAACATTCCTCTTCCAAATTTTCTTTCTCAGGGAAAATCATTCGAAAACCAATTTGATTTAAGTAAACTCATACCGTGGGAACCAATGGACAACAGAGTTAAATTATTTGCATTAAGTTCTGTCAATATGTTCTCTCGTCATTTGTGTTTTCCTTTCTGTAATCATTCAATCCTTATATTCATGATGACTTATTATAATGGATAATCATTCAAAATATGTATTTTGAAATTTCAATATCATTTTGTTTTCGAAGTAATGTAACTCCCAAAATGGAGGTTAAATTAATTCTTATTGTAAATTATTTTTCCTTTTTCCCTAAACAAAATTTTATTTATTTATTTATTTTTAAATAGAAATTTTATATGATAAAATTAATTTAATTAATTTATATTTAAATTGTATAGTTATTTATAAATTTACCAGAGAATGGATATAAATTTTACTATTTACCTTTTAAACTTTAATCCTTAAAATGTATATGTTCAAATGTAAATTTTGGCACTTCTTGCTCTCTAGTGGTAGCAGATACAATGCTATAATTCTAGGAATTATAGTAACACAAAAATAGTATTGAGAAGCTTTTGTAACGAATAGTATTTGTGTGTTAAGTAGCATGCTTCATCTTGCCCAATTCATGTATGTTTATAAGATGGAACCTGGTTGTCCTGTCCTAATATTGCATGGTCTTAGGTGTTCCACAAAAGGATTTGGAATTGGATCAATAAAACTTGCAAACTTAGTCATAAAACTTAATCTGAATTCTCTACCACACTTGGGAGGGATAACATCGAAAAGTGGTTTGACAATTTAATTTTTCATGTATATCTCAATCAAGACAAATTATTGAATGATACAATGTAGTTACCACACACTCATTGTTACCACACCTGACCAAAGAAGATTCAAATCGGGAGGAGATTTCCCCCCAAAGCATAAATAATGCAAAAGAAGTAGTTGATCGAGGTGGCTCGAGAGACGCACATGACAAAGAGGGCTTATGAATGTTCAAAAATAAAAGTGTTTGGATTATGCTCAAACCATGTTCATGTTAAAGATCTCGTCGTCCTGATCACGGTGGTGTGAACGGTTCGTCAAACTAAGTCCGTATGTGAAAGTTAAAAGCAGTCATAGTTCGGTTGACTTTTTGTTGACTGAGCATGCTTAAGGAGACCACAATTTAGACAGAACCTGACCATCGGAGTCTGCCCAACCTAGGCCAAATTTCAGGCGAATCTGTGGCCCAATTAATTTGTTTCCTTCGGTCTAAATCCGAATAAATTTAAAAGGCCTTATTTTTATATTAAAAATAAAAAATATATATATAGGAGGTAGTGGGCCACCAACCCACACCTCACCTACCCATATACCCACACAAAAATAAAACGATTAAGGTGAGGCTAGTGGGGATTGAACCCCCCTGGCCCACGTGGACCGTCCCCCACCGGGTAGCCCATGTGGTGGCAACATCCCATTTAACACACCATGCACCATCCATGGAACGTACCAATGGTCCAACAAACATTGAAATGACGCTCCATCAAACTTTAATACGATGTAACCCCTAAAACAAATGAATATGTTTTTTTTTAAACTATTGTGTATTATTTTGGGCGGGGCAAGATTTGATCACTAACCCCTCCTTAACAACTTCCAAATTTTACCACTACACCAACCACACCTCATGGTAATATTTGCCGAGATATTTTTATAAAAAACCTATTTTCTCAGTGCATGGAAAAATGGAGGAGGAACCAGGAGCGCGCACGAATTTCGAGATAGAGGAGGCAGAGTATTCTTTGATGCCCAAAGATTCACTAGAGAGGTAAAAATTATTTTTGTTGGAACATAGTCAAGTTTACAATGGTTTTTCATGGTTTTCCACAAGGATTGCAATGGTGAAGTCAGATTTGCCTTTTGAGTTGCAAATTTCTAGTGCACCCATGGAGCATAATCTTTGAGGAATCTACTAGGAATCTAAAAGATTCTTTGAGCTCCAGATTCTCAATTTCTCAGAACTCAGAAATTTGACAGTCAATTTTTTGCTATTCGACGCCACAAATCTGATGGTGCATTTAGATTTTTCATTTGCTCATTCTCTTCTTCAGCCAACTTTCTAAGTGGAATGTAGGTGTCAGTGTTCATGTGCAAGCAACCATTTCCATGCGATTGATGCCATGAGATTGATGTCACGAACAACTTCAACAATTTGATATCCGCTTCTTCAGATGGCCCTTGGATGTGAGGTATATGTAGTGTGTTCATGTACTCTTTTTGATATGCATTGTGCTGCATAGATCCATGTTTGATGCTTGATGTGGGATCTTATTTCATACTCATTTGTTGTCATGATTCGTCATGTTGTGATTTGATATCCTTTTTCTTTTATGTTGATGGGATACTTATATTGTTGTCATGTATGTTTTCATTGAGATACCTTTTATGCCATGTTGGTGCGATGCTCATCATGCATGAGTTTGTGTCATACTGATAGGAGTCGTTTGACTGACGGTTCCTATAGTGGAACATCTTTTGGAGCCACTCATACGTGAGGGCATTTCCCTTGTATGATAGCGACATCACCTCTATGTACATCATCACTATTGAGAACACTTAATGTAGCGGCCTACACCATCTTTGCACCAGGGCCCAGAGATGTAGTTCCTCCTGGATGAACTTTTTTATCAACATCTTGTTATTTCATGTGCTAACGATTTTGATGTTCCTCTTCTTTACAGCATGGACATGTATTCATTCATGTGCTTTTAAAAATGAAATTTAACACATCACGAAAGTAAAAGGTCTTGGAAGGGTCCTTTGTCACATCCGAACCTGGATCAAGTGGTATCAAAGCGGTCTTTGCGTTGATGTGAATTGCAGCGTGAACAATGGAACGTGCAGCGATAGAGGACGAAAAATCGATGTACGAGATCATGCTCAAAATTTCCAAAAGAGTGAAGGAAAAGGATCAATTGGAGCTTCAGTTGTGAGCCACGGAAGAGGCCCTGGAAGAACTAAAGCATAACAACCAAAGTCTTCAAATAGATAACACTGAATTTGAAGATGCGTCTGTATGAAGAGAAAGAGAAGAAGCAAAGTTTGCTACGACAACTTCAAGCTAAGGATGAGGCCTTAGAAAAGCTGCAGCATGAACCACGTGACGTAAAATGCAATTCTCTAAATTCATGTATGTGTCCTATTCATGATTTCACTGTTTTTTAAAATCAAACCACAAGAATTGGCTCCAAACCGTTGAAGAGAATGGGGTGTGAAGGAAAAGGCTTGGGCATTAATGGCCAAGGCATCGTCAATCCCATCAAAGTAGAAGAATTACCCCGTCAGGCAGGACTTGGGTATGTCAAAAAATAAGTTGGGGAATGAGCCGAGACAACTAGTGAACCACCAACAACAAATGATGAGAAGCCCTCTTCAGTTCTTTGCCAATCAATAGAGGAGGTAAAAGATGTTGATTTCCTTTCAGTTTAATCGTCACAAAGTATGCTTTATGTTGGAGATTTGAAGATCCCAGTTACAAGAACAAACATGAGGCTCCTTACAAGAACGAGGTACAAGGAGGAAGAAAAACTTGGTGTTAATAACCAAGGTATAACTCAACCATTGGAGGTTGTGCAGAGACCTCAATTTGCAGGCTTGAGATACACCGAAGGAGAATGCTCGAAGGTGTCAGTTTCTTCCGAGACATTGTCAAAATCGTCGAGGAAAGAGAATGATGGGAAGACATCCCCATCATCGCAAGGAAGTTTCTATGGCAAGGAAAGAGCTAAGGCAAGTTGTCATCACCACAATGACATCAGAGACAACAAGGGAAGGTATAACCACTTTCTATATTCAAATGTTCATTTCGGTTATGATCATGTTGTTAGGGATGAATGTAAATCATGGAATCGGAAAACATGTAACCTTTGTGGACATAACCATACATTTTCTAAGTGTTGGAAAATAATGGCAGCACACAAAAGGATGACGCATGAAAGACCCTCTCCACAGCAGGTAAAGAAACATGTTAAGAAAATCTGGATAAAGAAGATGTATTGTAGTCATTGCAACAAAGGTGGCCATCAAAGAGCCACTTGTTGGAGGCTCCATCGAGAGCAGCGCCTTATGACAAAGTGTTGGTGCATGAACCAGGTGGAACGATGGTTCGACAAGCAAAGACACCACAAGGAGGCGAGTCATTCACCTTGATAAGTGAAAAATGGTTTCTAGATATGTGAGCATGTCATGGTCGTGCTTTTGTAAATCATTTTTTGCATTTCAAAATGTAAAAGTGATGATGTGTTTTCCATCACTTGTTAAGCAGCAATGATGTCTGGTCTTATTTTGAGTTGCATCATAAACTATGAAAGTAATGTCATGTTTCCATCACTTGTCAAGACAATAATGCTTGGCCTTATTATTGTAAATCATGTGTTGCAGTGATGATGTGTTTTCCATCACTTGTTGAAGCAACAATGATATTACGACCTTGTTGTTATAACTGGGGTATTGTGTCCATCTTGATGTAAACTTGACCTCGGAGTATGTGTTATAAACTCGTGGCAAGTGTGGGATGCTTGGGTTATTAGTTGGTCATGAAATTCAAGCATCTAATTTGAAAAACAATGTACTAAAGGTTGGTGAGGTTGCAGGTGTCAGCTCATCGCTTAAGGCTCTGAAGAACAAAGGTGAAGGAGATGGAAGTGAGGCATTTCAGGATGCTTGTGATGTAGAAAAGGTACAAAAAAGTTATAAATTGTTTCTCATGCTTTTGGAAGAGCAAAAGCTTGTCAGTGGGGAGGATTGATCCAAGTGGCTCCATAGACACACATAGGACAAAGAGGGCTTATGAAAGCTCAAAAATCAATGGGATTGGATTATGCTCGAACTAGGTTCATGTTAAATATCTCATTGTCTTGATCACGGTGGTGTGAACGGTTCATAAAACAGATTTTGTATGCGAAAGTTAGAAGCAATCAAAGTTTAGTTGACCTTTTGCTGACTAGGCAGGCTTAAGGAGACCACAATTTGGACAAAACCCAACCACCGGATTCCAGCCAATCTAGGCCAGATTCCGAGTGAATTTGTGGCTCGGTTAATTTGTCTCTTTCATATTAAAATCCAAATAACTTTAAAAGGCCTTATTTTTTATATTAAAAATAAAATAAATATATAGGAGGTGGTGGGCCATCATCCCCACCACCCCACACCTCACATACCCATATACCAACAAAAAATTAAAATGATTAAGGTGAGTCTAGCGAGGATTGAACCTACCCAGCCCACATGGGTCGGCCCCCACCGGGCGGCCCCATGTGGTGGGAACATCCCATTTAAAACACCATGTACCATCCATGGAATGTACCAATACCCCAACAAACATTAAAACATCACTCCATCAAACTTTAATATGATGTAACCCCTAAAACAAATCAATACGATTTTTTTTAAAACCGTTGTGTATTATTTCGAGAGGGGCAGGTTTGATCCCCGACCCCTCCTCAACAACTTCCAATTTTTACCACTACACCAATCGAACCTCATGGTAGTATCTGCCCAGGTCTGTTAATAAAAACCTAGCTTTCTTATTGCACGGGTAGATGGTGGAGGAACCAGGAGTGGGAACAGATTTCGAGATAGTAGAGGAAGAATATTCTTTGATGCCTAAAGATTCTCCGGCGAGGTAAAAAAAAATTGTCGAAACATAGTCAAGTTTACAGTCATTTTTCATCGTTTTCTATAGGGATCACAATGGTGAGGTCAGATTCACCTTTTGAGTTGCATATTTCCAATCCACCCATGGAGTAGAATCCTTGAGCCCTAGATTCACAATTTCTCAGAATTGAGAAATTTGACAGTCAATTTTTCACTATTCGATGCCGCAAATATGATGGCTCATTCATATTTTTCATTTGCTCATTCTATTATTCAACCACTTTTCTAAGTGGAATTCACGTGTCAGCATTCATGTGCGAGCAGCCATTTCCATGCGATTGATGTCGTGATATCGATGGCACGAACAACTTCAACAATTTGACACATGTTCCTTCATATGTCCCTTAGATGTGAGGTAACTACAGTGTGCTCATGTACTCCTTTTGCTATGCATTGTGCTGCAAAGATCCTTGTTTGATGCTTGATGTGGGATCTTGTTTCTTACTCGTCTTCATAATTCCTGCTTGATGTGATACAGAATCATCTGTGTGATGTACCTTTTATCATGATTCTTCATGTTGTGTTTTGAGATCCCTTTGTTGTATGTTGATGGGATACTCATATTGACATCATGTATGTTTGCATTGAGATCCCTTTTATTCCATGTTGGCGGGATTCTCATCATGCATGAGTTTGTGTCATACTGATAGGAGTCTTTTGACTAAGAGTTCCTGTAGTGGAAAATCTCTCAGACCCACTCCTACGTGAGGGAATTTCCCTTGTATGATAATAACATCACCTCTATGTACATCATTACTATTGATAGCACTTAATGCAACGGCCTACACCATCTTGACACTGAGGCCCGGAGATGTAGTCCCTTGTGGACGAACTCCGTTATCAACATCTTGTTATCTCATGTGTTGACGATTATCATGTTCCTCTTCTTTACAGCATGCACATGTATTCGTTTATGTTCTTTTAAAAATGCAATTTAGCACATCATGAAAGTAAAAGGTCTTGGAAGGGTCCTTTGTCACACCTGGACCTGGATTAATAGTATACCTACAAATTAACCACATAGACAACTTACAATGAGTAGTTGGCAATGAAGGCATCTTAGACTTCTTCACCAACATGTTAGATACATAATTATCTCACCAACTTTATCACCTTCACACTGCTTCCCCTCAAATTACCAATGTTTGAGGGGTCAACATCATCAGGCTCATCAATACTCGAAGAGGAAAAACTAATATATGTAACTGACTCAAATTTTGTATAAATATAGATTCTCAATGGAGTGGGGTATCCCATTATCATATTTCTTATTTGCGAGCATCACTTGGTATTTGTAGCTGCATTTTACCGACTCCTTGTTTTGTATTGATTATTTCAACTAGTATCGGAGTTGGCCCTCGGCCTACTCCCTCACGTGAGAGCCTAAGGATGAGTAGTTCAATGTATTTTGAGTAGCTTTATGGACAGGCATGTGAACTAGCCAACCAACATTAAATTTCTTATGCATGGGAGAAATTCTTGTGCGATGGAACGTTGAGTATGGTGGAAGTTGTAGAACGGAGACGTGTATCATGAAGTGCAACATTGAAGCCTACAACTAGAGTGGAATTGAGAGTATATGCCAAAACTTGTGAGAATTGAGTAGCAGCTAAGGAAGGAGAGAGACACAGAAATTAGAGCTCTTTATAACTGGTTATCATGGGCAACATGTCCAAGAAAATGAACTTTTTTATCAGTTATGGTGACTAGTTCTGAAATTAACTGGGAGACTGGAAATTTCTCGGAAACATTGACTTTCGTATTCTCATTTAAGGACGAAGAAGACTTCTATTTGTTGAAATTACTAGATGAATAACTAAAAAAAAATGATTATTTTATTATTGACCCCTATAAGGTTATTTCCAAGGTCGAAAAGGACGGTAAAGGTGATAATAGTGTGATGAACATTTTAATGTTAGATACGTAATTATCTCACCGAATTAATCACTACCACACCGCCCCCAATGCATCCACCTCTCCCACAGTTATCGCCTCAACGCACCAATGTTCGAAGGGTGAACATCATATACCCTCATCAATACTTGAAAAGGAAAAACTAATATATGTAACCGATTCAGATATTGTATAAATATAAATGCTCAACTAGTATTAGATATCCCATTCTCTGTTTGAGATTTCTTTGTTTAATTTAGTAATCGTAGTTACGTTTTTGGTGTGTATTGTTTCTTTCAACTGTTATCGGAGCGAGCCCTCATCCTACTCCCTCACGGAAGGGCCTAGGGACAAGTATTTCAATGGATTTTGTGTAGCTTTGTGGATAGGCATGTGAACCAGACAACCAACATTAACTTGCGTGTGCGTGGGAGAAAGTCTTGTACAATGGAATGTTGAATATGCTGGAAGTTGTAGAACAAAGACTTGTAGCATGAAGTGCAACATTGGAGCCTGTAGCTAGAGTGGAATCGAGAGTATATGCGAGAGCCTTCAAGAATTGCGTAGCAGCTAAGGAAGGATAGTCGGCGAATGTTATGCAGAATCTAAGTAAGGACTTGCCTGTGGAGTGTCTGTGAAGACCGTAAACTATTGTGATGTGAAGTAGTTATTTTTGGTAGCTCCAAATGAACCTTTTGGAACTTGGTAGCGTAAAAGTTCCCGAAGGATCTATGGAAGAGAATTTTGACTACAAGTGAAGAACCGTTGGCTCTATTCATTGTAAAAGTTGGATTCATAGAGGTTATAGCTCATTAGAACTCATGATCTAGTGAGTTGGAATAAACTGGTCATTGTTAATTGAGACGAGCACTGTCCTACACCAATTAGATGTAGTGGAGGTAATTCCCTTGTTCGATGATAAAGAGAGCTAAGAGCCTCTATGGGTGAAATCAGAAGAATTTGTTCAAGCTACTATCTATAGAGCATCCATAGTGTAATAATGAGCTTCCAAGACAAATATTGTGGTATTCAAAGCTACATGAACAAGAACGTGGGATGGTGGATTTGTATTTTTGTGAGACTATGTTGCTTTGTAAGTGTGTGGGATTGTGCCAGTAGTGTTGAAAGCTATTCCTGAAATATTGTGGAGATCGTGGGAATTACTCGTTAGTTGTATGAATGAGCTATATTGTAGTTGTTGTAGTTGATTCAAAGTGCTGAACATTTTTGGCAAGAGTGATATGTTGTATGTGTAGTTGAGTTGGAATGTTTCCAGAAGTTAGGTTCCTTCTATTTATGGAGTTTGTCTAGTGATAGAAATCAAGATAAATTGTTTTTCTTGTGATGTGAAATTGTGTGTGGAGCTGGAGCAACCAAGAAAATTTTGAGAAACAACCAACGTCAAAATTTTCCAACATAGGAGTAGGCGTTGGAGCACAGAGGTGTATGTAGCCTTTCGTGGAATAGATTCTTGGTGAAGCGGTCAACAACGAGTAAATTTCTTGTTGCAGAAATTATAGAGGAGATAAAGGTTCACAATGTGATGAAGTTTAAATGGGATTTATATGTTTGAGAAAATAATTGTCACATACTAATATTATTGACCTTTGTATTTGTTGTATCTGACTTGAGATTATTGTAATAAGGAATTGTGTTGTAAGGGGTGCATGATTGGTTGTATCCAACACCCCAAAGTTGATTTCTTAGATGTGTTGTAAGCCTTGTTGAGTCAGATGGCTAGTGTATATCCCTTTAAGGAAGAGAGATGATGCAATATCAAGTTGTGGAATTGACCACTAGATAGATATAGAAGGTGTACTTCTATATCTGTTTTATTTGTAATTGTTGAGACAAGAATGTAGTGTTTATCCCTCTCTTTTAGAGAGAGGATGTGACATCAAGTTGTGGAATTAACCACTAGGTAGATACAAGGGTGGTGGGTGTACTCGTATCTAAGCTTGATGTGTAATCAAGGAAGTTAAAAGGTGAGATGAAATCAAAATTTAAGGGATCAAGTCAGGAAGAGTTTGTTAGGGTCCAAACCTAACCCCCTTATTTATGTAATAGGGTTGAGTCATAGCTATAGTTAGCTAAAGAGTCAATAAAGCCCATATTAATAATTGTAAATGGTTGACCCACATTTAAAGAAGGGACCACAGTTAGTTGCAAATAGGCCAGTTAGTTGCAAATGGGCCATGATATTAGATAGATGGTATTAATAAGAACCATGGTACTGACCCATGGTATTGCATTAATGAATCCTATATAAAGGATAAAGACTCCCCTTGAGGAGCGTTGTGTCTTATTTTGTAATTGAACCCATCTCTATTGGAGTTTGCCCCCTCGAAGAGGCAAGTGAACATTTCTTTCCTTTCTAAGTAATAAAATACATGTTGTTATTTCTTATTGTTTTGTGTTCTGGGTATATTTCTTTGCATATTTGGTATTTTGGTATCTTCTCACAGGTCAAGAGCATAACAAGTGGTATCAGAGCACTTTCTAGGGCCAGTGGGATTTGCATTTTTAACAGAATATTTTTTGGCTAGAGATGTGTTCTGGCGTCTTTAAACCACGGGATCTATCGTTGAGCACATAAACCTGCAGATTTTGGGAGGCATGCATGCAGGAAATGCAAGATATGGTCACGCTTATTTGACTCCCTTGTAACCCATGTGGGTACCCTTTCGAGTAGTAGTGCATTAGACAGAACTGCGCATGGTATTTCTTCCAAGTACCCTCTGGGTATATCGGAAGCCCCTAGGCTCTCTTGAAACCTTTCCATAGATAAACCGTCAGTTGTCGTGCTGCTATAGTACACTAAGAACAACACTCAGGGAGATTACTCGCACGTATGATAGGGCAGTTGGGTTGTACAGCTAAGGGTACGGTTGATCCTCCTCGGTTAGTGCCCTAAAATATTGGGCTGAATACTATTGTCGGACCCTTATGTATATTGTGATCTGTAGCACCTAACACTCCTTGAGACCATAGTTCCCTTGTCTTTCTCTTGATCACGAATCATCTTTGTCAGATCAGATCTAGTAAGTTGGGTTCAGTCGTAGGTGCAACAATCAGTTCCGCCATTCAGATCTATCAGATCAGCCATTCAAATCTATTAGACCTGCCAATCAGATCTATCAGATCCACCATTGAGATCCAACAGTTTGGGTTCTGTAGCAGTCACAATAATCAGATCTGTCATTTAGATCTAGCAACAGGGGTTTGATCACTACCACATTTCTACTCATACTTTGTAGTTGAGGGTTTCGCTGACAGATCTGACTATTTGTGTGGCTCCTATACCTGGGCATGATTCTCGCAGGACATTGGGAAAAAATAACTTTTCTGGGATTCAGCTACTGCAGTATTCCTAAGCAAGGATTAAAACTCCTTTCGAAGACGCTTATAGGAGACTTAGCACATAAGAATCAAGTCATCGGGCTGAGCAAGGTGGTACCATTCACTTGTCAGTGTCAAAATTTCAGGTGGTCCCAACTTTTTTTTCACAGTAATGACAAGTGCACCAGATCTGTGCATGGTATAAACCATAGCTCAGTTATGGCCAATGATAAGATAGGCACCCTTGAACAAAATTTGGAGGCATTAACGAAGCATATGCAGACCTTAAATGACACAATAAAAAAGGGCAAGTCGGGGGAACAATCAGAGGCATATGATTTTAATGAAAACCTTGAGGGCGAGTCTAGGCATTCTCTTCACTTCTATGAAAACCACCAATAGCCCCAGCCTTGACCAACCAAGCTTCACATGTATAAATTTGATGGCTCTCATCCGGCCACATGGCTAGCACAAATGGAGCAATATTTCACATTGAATCACATCAGAGATGATGTGACTAAGCTAAGTGTGGGAAGCTTGTACTTGGACCAAGAAAGATGGCAATGGTGGCAGTGGCATCAACGCTGCTATGAAAGGCTAGTGACTTGGAAAATATTCTCAAAAGCCCTTTCTGATCGCTTTGAACATGAATCTAACCTTTTGGGTCATCTTACTAAGCTTTGACAGATAGGCACAGTGGAAGAATATATTAAAGCCTTTGAAGAATTAGCCTTCCGCACAGGTGGTCTAGCAAATGAATTCTACTTGGAATGTTTTGTTAGTGGTCCCAAAGATGCCATACAAGCCCATGTCCGACTGCAACACCCAGTCTCATGGCTAGCAGCTTACAAGATAGCTCGTGAAGTAGAACGTGCGTTAGTGGCCCAGTCAACTCATCCAAATTTCATAGCCAAGGGATGCCCCACCTAAGCTCTGAGCACTACCCAAACATTTAAGGTTCAAAAGGTGTCACTAGAGGAAACGATGGAAAGAAGAAAGCAAGTATTGTGTTACTACTATGATGAGAAATACTCCCCTGGGAATAAATACAAGGAACCCAGATTCTTTCAAATTGATGCTACTGATCACAGTTCATCTAAGGAAACCCCACCATTTGAGGGACCAGAGGAGGAAGATGAGGACAACCATGTGGACAATGAGCTCCCAGCTACACCTAAAGAACTAGTTATCTCACTTCATGCTGTGGCGGGAATTTCTTCTCCCCGAACTTTCAAAATCAGAGGTTTTATTAAGCATCACCCTGTAGTAGTCCTGATTGATAGGGGCAGTACGCATAGATTTATCCATCAAAGAGTCGCTGAAGCAGTGCATTGTTTTTCCATAACAGTCTCTAATTTCTTGGTCCAGATTGTTGATGGTGGGACAATTAAATGTGAAGGCCGTTGTGAACATGTCAAACTTCAAATGGGGGATTATCACCTAAAGACCCACATGTTGTCCATCAACATGGGTGGGTGTGACATTTGCTTGGGTGTTGAATGGCTCCGAACAATCTACCCAATCACAATGGATTTCCAGGAGTTATATATGAGATTTAAGCAAAATAATCACACACATACCCTCCACGGACTCCAGACAGGTGCCCCTTCTATCATCAGCTCGCATCGTATGGAAAAATTGTTAAAAAGGGGCCACAATGGAGTTATAGCTCAATGTAATGCCATCCAGGCCTTTGAACCCACTTCTCTTCATATTCATCCTAAGATGCAATAGGTCTTAAACAACCATCTTCCAGTCTTTGACAAGCCTCATGAGCTTCCACCTTGAGAGTGAAACATGATCATAGCATTACTTTGGTCCCAGGGACACTACCACCAAATGTGTGCCCATATAGATATCCTTTCACCCAAAAGAATGAAATTGAAAAAATCATCAAGGAACTCCTGGAAGCAGGTGTCATTCATCCTAGCATTAGTCCCTATTCATCGTGTATGGTCATGGTGCTCAAGAAAGATGGGGAATGGTGTATGTGTCTAGACTTCAGGGCACTCAACAAGTTGAGGGTCAAAGATAAATTTCCCATCCCAGTTGTTGATGATTTGATGGATGAACTAAATGGGGCTCAATTCTTTACTAAGCTCAATATTTCCTCGGGCTATCACCAAATTGACATGAAAGAAGTAGACATCCCAAGACTCCTTTCCGAACTCACGAAGGCCATTATGAATTCCTGGTCATGTCATTTGGTCTCTGTAATGCCCCATCCACTTTTCAGAGCCTCATGAATCACCTACTCAAACCATATCTCAAAAAATTTGTCCTTGTTTTCCTTGATGACATCCTCATCTATAGCATCACTTGGAAAAAAGCATCTTCATCATTTGGATATACTCTTGCAACTAATCCAGAAACATAAATTATTTTTCAAATTTTCCAAGTGATCTTTTCGCATGGAAGAAGTTGAGTATTTGGGCCACATTGTGGGGCGTGAAGGTGTTAGGGTGGACCCCAAAAAGATCCAGGCAATGCAGGATTGGCCTCAACAAAAGACCTTGAAGAGCTTGAGAGGATTTTTGGGTCTCACTGGCTACTATCACAAATTTGTCCACAATTATGGTCGCATTGCTAGGCCCCTCACTCACCTTCTCAAGAAAAATTCATTCGTCTGGAATGATGAAGCGCAACAGGCATTTATAGATCTCAAACATGCCATGTGTTCCACTCCCGTATTGGAACTACCCGACTTCACCAAATATTTTTTGATTGAATGTGATGCTTCAGGTATGGGTATTGGGGTTGTCTTAATGCAGGAAGGTCTACCCTTGGCCTTCACTAGCCAACAACTAAGTGGGACAAATCTGGGACAATCTACCTATGAGAAGGAGATGATGGCCATCTTACATGCAGTGGATACCTGGCAAGCATACTTATTGGGGTGGCATTCCCAAATCCGCACACACCATCAAAGCCTTAAATATTTTTTGGAGCAACGCCTATCCTTTCCACAAAAAAATAAATGGCTAGCCAAAATGTTGGGATATGATTATGAGATAATTTACAAGAAAGGGCGCGAAAATGTCGTAGTTGATGATTTATCATGCCAAATTGAGGAGGAAATCACCCTACTAGCAATCTCTCTTCCCATTCGAGAGTGGATTGAAGAGGCTTGCAAGGAATGGTTTTCACATCCTTTCCTCTCCCAACAAATTAATAAATTGCAGGCGGATTCAAATTCCACGGCAGACTACTCTTGGCAGGATGAGATTCTTCACTGCAAGGAAAAGTAGTGGTATCACCAACATCCACCCTCAAAAGTTGCACTTTGGCATAGTTTCACTCATCTCCCACTGCAGGCCAGTCAGGCTTTCAGAAGATTTATGCTCGCACTCGACGTTCATTCTTTTGGAAAGGCATGAAAAAGGACATTCTTACTTTTGTAGGTGAGTTTGATGTGTATCAATGCCACAAAGGAGAAACAATCAAATCCCCAGGCACATTACAACCATTGCCCATCCCTACCTCAATCTGGACGGAGGTTTCTATGGATTTCATTACGGGTCTTCCGAAGTTAGGCAACAAGTCAGTCATCATGGTGGTTGTGGATAGACTTTCTAAGTATGCTCAATTTTGTGCCCTACCCCACCCTTTTACACCAGCTTTGGTGGCTTAATATTTCATGGACTAGATCTTCAAATTGCGTGGCATGCCCACTTCCATTGTGTCTGATCGTGACCTGATATTCACCAGTAACTTTTGGCAGGAACTCTCCAGGCTACAAGGTACCCAAGTACAACTCAGTTTTCCTATCATCCCCAAATTGATGGTGAAACTGAAGTAGTCAACAAATGTGTGGAGACCTATCTCAGGTGTTTCACTTCAGAAAAGCAACATCTATGGGTATAGTGTTTACCTCTAGCCGAATGGTGGTATAATACTAACTATCATGCCACCACCAAAATGACTCCATATGAAGCAGTTTATGGTCAACTCCCTCCTTCACCTACTTCTTATATTCAGGGATGCTCAAAGGTAAAAGTAGCGGATAAACTCCTACAGAACCGTGCAACCATGCTAGCCCATATCAAAGAGAATCTCCATCAAGATCAAAATTGCATGAAACAATAGGCAGACCAACAACGTTCAGAGTGAAAATTTCAAGAAGGGGATTAGGAATTCTTGAGGCTACAGCCATATAAGCAAACAACACTCAAAGACAAGGGTTGTCAAAAATTATCTCCAAAATTCTACGGACCGTATCAAATACTTCAGTGCATCGGAGAAGTAGCCTACAAGCTAGCCTTGCCACCCACTGCAAAAATCGATCCTATCGTCCATGTCTCATGCCTTAAGAAAGTGGTTGGGAACCATTGCAAAATTCAAACCAGTCTATCGGAATTGAATGAAGAAGGTTCAATCTGGCTCCCAACCTGAACAGGTTCTTGACATTCAATAATGGAACCTACACGGCCGCACGATCAAAGAAGTCCTCGTCAAGTGGAAAGATACATCTCGAGAAGATTCGACCTAGGAACCAGCCACTGTTCTTCAGTAGTGTGTGCAGCTTCAGCCTTGAGGGCAAGGCTATTTCTATGGGGGAGGGCATGTTAAGGTCCAACCCTAACCCCTTTATTTATGTAATAGGGTCAAGTCATAGTTATAGTTAGTTAACGAGTTAATAAATCCCATATTAATAATTGTAAGTGGTTGACCCGCATTTAAAGAAGGGACCACAATTAGTTTCAAATGGGCCATGGTATAGATAGATGGTATTAATAAGAACCATGGTATTGCCCATGGTATTGCATGTATGAATCCTATATAATGGATAGAGACTCCCCTTGAGGAGCGTCATGTCTTATTTTGTAATTGAGCTCAGCTCTATTGGAGGTTGCCCCCTCAAAGAGAAAAGTGAACATTGCTTTCCTTTCTGAATAATAAAATACATGCTATTATTTCTTATTGTTCTATGTTCTGGGTATATTTCTTCGCATATTTGGTATTATGGTCTCTTCTCGTAGGTCAAGAGCATAACAAAGTTTAACATGATTGATGAACCATTTAGGTGAAAAGGATTCCTACAGAAATAGTAAGTACAACAGATTTTACCCATGTACCTCAGTAGATGGATTTCTTTTGACATGGACATCAATAATTAAAGAAAATAAGAATTTACACTATGAAGAAATCCCAAAGAGAAGATAATAACAACTAAAGACAATTTTTTGGAGTTCTACATATTACAAGATCAGTTTGTAGACATATTTAGAAAATCCTCAGCAAATATTTTTTGGTGAGATAATTACGACATAGAATGTTAGATAGGTAATTATCTCACTGACTTCATCCCCACCACACCATCTCGAGTGCATCCACTTCCCTCGTAGTCACTGTCTCAATACTCCAAAGTTCGAAGGGCCAACATTGTCTGGCCTCATCAATACTCAAAAGGGAAAAACTAATATATGTAACCGACTCAGATTTTGTATAAATATAGATGCCCAGCCAGAGTTTGATATCCTGCTCTTTGTTTGATATTTCTTTGTTTAATTTAGCAGTCGTAGTTATGTTTCTGGTCTATCTTATTTCTTTCATGATAATGGATGGAGTGAAGAAATCCCATAAGCTAAGGTTTGTTATCATTGCTCTACGACATATTTGAAATTTTCCATTTTGTGATGAACATGATTTCCAAGTGCTTGAAAAAAGGTTGGAACTAGAAGGGTTTGATGAAATATGTGAACACCAAGTGTTAGATAATTTGTCAAAGTGTTTAACAGAATGTCTTGTTTAGTGATTAATTGTCCTTTTTAGGGACACTTGGGAGCAGTTTGACACACAAATTTTTTATCCCATTCTTTTCTCATCTAGGTTATGACATTTTGAATTTCATGGGAAGAAATGTTGAGATGACAGACTGATAAAAATATCATCTTCAAATTCTCATATAATTCCCCATATTCCAAATCAATGTCGAACAACCTCCCTACTTTCTTGGACATGTAGTGGCTAGAACTAGTAGAAATGACTTCATGGAATATATTTTTGATATGATGTGATAGATCCATGATATTTGAACTAGATGGCATGTAGAGAAGCAACTCTCGTTGAAATCTCTATTCCCATCGTAGGATGCCCACATGTTAGTCGATTTTGCCTAAATGAAGTGACATTTACTGAATATTTTATAACATATTTCTTTTTTCTAAATCAAATTAGTCCTAACATCCTCGAATTTTGAGTGAGATGATGTTGAATAAATAACATTAATAAGAGTGGAAAAATATATTGGAACTTTTCAAATCTATTTTCATGGCCTAAAAAACATATTTCGATTTCTTTTGTTTGTTTTTTTATTATTTTTCTAAAACTATGAATTATACTTAATTTTGATTTTGATAAGTGGTATTGATATCTAAACATTAAATTTATACTTAATTATTTTTATTGCTGTAATTTTTTATTATAATTTTTTTAATTAAAAATCAAATACATTTAGAAAAAAAGAATTTATTATATAATGTTGTATTTTTTTAATAATTTAAAACTTAACTTGTGTTTATCTTTTTATTCATTCATAATGTTATACTTTTCATTTTTCATATATATATATATATATATATATATATATATATATATATATATATATATAACTTTTTCTAACTATTTTTAAAATGATATACTTTCTTATGTTTAAAGAAATCATCATATTTAGTTGTTAATAAGTAATGAAAATAGTTATTTGTAAATTTTAGTTAATAGAGTTATTATTACAATTACGGAAAATCTTGTTGTTTGAAATATATTATTAATGATTTATAGGGTTTCATTTTATTTGAGGAAAATGAATTCTTAGGTAACAAAGAAGTAATTTTAGGTCTTACTTCAAGATCAAATGTGGTTTCACGAGACAAAAGCTGAGAGCTGAAGATGAACCCTAACAATGTTGCCGCCTCCTCACTTTCAGTCGCTGTCTGGCCTCGAGACGGCTCTGTCGACGTAGGGGATGAGTGTTTCGTCCACGAGTTTCTGGTTAACTTCACCTCTGATACGCCTACCTTCAAAGATGCACGTTTCATCCACAGATTTCTGGTTTTCTCCACCTCTAATACGCTAGCCTTCCATCATATTCTGAAAGCCCCCCTCATTTGTTTAGCCCTCGGCCCTGTAGCTGACAGATCTTGGACCTGTGCAGCCGCTTCTCGCGCCAACCGACCCCATCAGAATGAAGGTGTAGCGGCTAAGGAAGAACTCACAAAGTACTCCCTTATCCATCCTCAGGCAGCGGCCCCCAGGAAGAATTTTTCCGCTCTGGAAGGAAGCCCATTCATATTAGCGCTCTCTCTGTTCCCCCAGAATAACCATTACCCTGTTCTAGATCTGCAAAAATTTTTAAGCTTCCTGGATCTGCCTAGACGGATCACCTGGAAGCTCTCCTAGGTGGAACGCATTGACAGATTCATTAATCTTTGGACCCTCTCCTATTATCCTCTCTTTCCCCTGCGACAAGTTCAGGAGGAGAAGGCCCGTTAAAGCTCGATCCCTCTCTCATCCGGGATTTGCAAGGGTTGGATTCGGGTAGCAGGAGCCAAATCTGAACCAGATCTGCATGAAGATTCACATGTTTTCCAGATCCAAGTCAACCTCTCGGGCAAGACAACAATGCAATGGGCACGCACAACGGATCTTGTGCAGAACCTTTTGGAAAATCTTGAATGCTGGCTAGGGATCCCCTCATCTTGCCTCAGACTGATATACAAGGGTAAGCAACTTATGAATATCGTTCCTTTCTCTTATTACAGCATTTAGAGGGACACCTCTATTGTAGCTACTTTTCGTTTGAGAGGGGGTTCCTTCAGGCAGACCTCCTCTGCCCCTTCTTTCCCTTTTAAAGATGTTGTCCGCAAAGATGCTGCCCATTCACAACCCTCTTCAACAGCAGGCCATCCATTTGAGGCTCCAAAGCCTTTTCTGGTGTACAAATCAGAGGACATTCCTTCCATCAATCTCTCCCATCCTGGGATTGATGATCGCTATCAACATTTTGCAGAATCCGCAGTTGTATGCAGATTCAACGGGCTATGGCCTCGCACATCAGATCTATACCAATGGATTCATACCAATTGGACTAAAAAAGGCAAGATATACTTATGTTCAAAAGGATTCTTCATTGTGGTTTTTGACCGAAATGAAGATTACCAGAAGGTCTTAACGGGAGGCCCTTGGTTTTGGGGCTTCGCTAGGCTTTTTCTTACTCCTTGGTTTCCGGACTTCGACCCTTTTACAGCTGTTATCACCAAGATTCCCATTTGGGTCAGGCTCCCTAACCTTCCGGTGCATCTATGGCATATATCGGTCTTCATAGCCATTGCAGAAACTTTAGGACACTACCTAGCTATAGATTCTTCTCGGAAGGCAAATGGGCTCTACACCTATGGTAGAATCTATGCAGAAATAGATATAAGCAGAGGACTGTCGGATCAGATTAATCTCAAGTATGGAGATTTCCATTGGACTCAAACCTTGGATTACAAGAATACAGCCCTCTGTTGCCGCCATTGTCATCAAACATGACATCTCCAAAGTTCTTGTCCCCAGTACCTCGACAAAAAGAAGATTCTAAAGCGCAAGCCCAAGTCCAAAAGTTGGAACCCTTGTGTGCCTCCTCCCCCTATGGACGATTCAGATTTCTCCAGTTCGGATGAGGAGGAAATTGTTGTAGATGGGCAGAACGTTGAGATTCCGCTGGAAGCTCCCTTGGACGAACCGACAAACCCCTCTGTCTCTCAGATATCCCAGAAACGTTCTCATCTCACTTCGTCCTCAGACTCTGAGAAGGATATTCCGCCGCCAGGGCAGAACAATCTTCAACTTGTTTTGGCTCAGCCAAACTCCACTAAATGGGTCAAAGTAAGCAAGAAAAAAGGAAAAAGAAGTCGCGTGATAGTAACAGCCCCCTCAGGGTAGTTCTCTCTGCTTAGTTCAAGTTCTTTGTTATTCCATGTTCTCTATAGCCCTCTCCTAGTTTTTCGCCAAGGAGCAAGGTGGAGCCTATCTCCTTCGGTTCCGTTGCTTTTCTGCTTTGCTTTCATGCAAGCTTGATTGTACTATACTCTTTTTTTTTTTAAATAGAATTAGTCTTTACTCAGAAAAAAAAAAAAAAAGATCAAATGTGGTTTCAACTTAGTAATATTTTCAAAAAAACTAATCTCTCTTTTTGTTATTGGCCATATTACTTTTAATGAAATTATGTAAGGTACGGGAGAATATAATCCAAGTGAAATGAGTCTTAAACTCACTAAATACCACCCAAATTATTATCTTTAAACTAATTTCATAATATATAACCTATATGTCTTACATTCTTGTCTTGGTTAAGTTTTCATTTAAAAAATTTCAAATATATTATCATATTTGATCATCACAATTTGAGATAAATATAATTTTTCAACTCTTTAGTTTAAACTTATTCTAAAGTTAATGAATGTTACGATGGATTTCATGGCCAATGACAAGGTATCTAGTACAAATTAATAATAAAAATAGCATATTTCACATTAACATATATTTTAATTTAGCTATATTTGAATTAAACCGCATAGACTAGCTATCATGTAGCACTTGTGAATTTTAATTTAAATAAATTTGATTCAGAAGTTATTGTTAAATCTAAGTCCTGGTGCTATTTTGATAAACCCTTAATTAACAATGGATATCATAGGGGAGGTGGCTTTGTCCTCTTCCTATTAGAAGCTCATAACTATCACGCAAAATTTTACTTATGGAGATGAACCAATGAAAAAAAGGAACACATAGCACGCAGAAACATACTAATATTTTCTTTAGGAACATGATGCACTCACATCCATATGCTTGGGGTCCCATGTTTACTATAAAAATTTTGAATAAAACCTAAGCTTCCAGAAATATCATACTTAAGCCTACTTTGATCTAAATTATGTGAATTATGGAAACCTTTTATCTCTTTACATGCAAACATATCTACTGAGAAAAGAGTAGGGAAACAAACAACTTCTCAAAAGAAATACCCAATATGTATCAGGGCTTATGCAATATTACATAGTAGAGAGATGGGTAGATCTACATGTTTGATCATCAACCTTACAAGGACTTTATGCACAGACCAACAACATCTTAAATCTTCATGTGCAAATAGCTTCATGGTTTTCCCTTCATATCGTTCGTCTATGGAACTCTTTATGTTTTTTTACACTTTCTAGGATATTTAATTTTTTGAATAGCCAATGACGGTCAATTCAAAGACATTTTTTTATCCTTATATGATCCTCAACAATAATGCTGTAAACTTTTGTAAACAACCACATTGTTATGGAGCTCTACCAAAGCATAAGCCCTCATAGCTGCATATTTTTTGTTCTTCTTTAATATATGAATACACACAACATGTGTGTAAAAAATGTAATTCCACTCATATCCATGAATGAAATCATACCTTCTTTTTTTTAGAAAAAAGTACATTTGATTCATAATAAATGTAACTCATGCCTTATCAATTATAAAATGTATCTATTCTAAATTTAAGACATCTATGGTTCATTTCTTTTGAGTTTAATTTCAGAGTATCCATAGTAATAACCATATTTTGTCAATGTTTCAAATCCCATAAGGGATCCATCATCAACACAATTTTTTAATGATAATAATAAAAGAGCTTAAATGAGAGGATAAATAGTTAAAAGATAATTTGTTTTAAGGATGAGATGAAGGTTAGCTACTACTAATAAATTAGAAACTTAAACTTTTTATTTATAATAATAATTATTATTATCAACAATTTTCAAAGTTCTTATATAATTCTAATAATTTTAAAATGCTTTATTGTTATTATAAACTATTTATTTATTTATTATTTATCACAAATTGTTTTTATTTTTATTAATAGATTTTTCAATATTATTATGAATAATGAGAATATTAATATTATTATAACTAATTAGTTTATTACTAACATTAGTATTAGATTAATATTATTTGATATTATTAGAATAATTAATGTTCTTATTAAAAGAAAATTTAATTAATGAATTAAAAAGATAATATAATAATTAAAAGCTAATTATCATTATATCTTATTTCTAAAAAATAATTAACTCGTTAATAGATATTATAACAATTAAATACTAATAATTATAAATAATTAATAATAATAATAATAATAATAATAATCACCCAGATGCGGGTGATTTTATGAGCCGTTAATGCCCATACGAGCGACGTCGACATTGGGCATCATCGTGGAGCAAGTAGGCGATTTCTGGCAGCGCATTAAATCCCATTAATGAGGAATTGGGTGTACAGCATGCGGAGTAAGTTCTTCAGGATGATGAGCATACGATCCATTTCAATTGCCCAGAGCTCGACACTCTCTCTGGCTCATTCTAGCAGAGACATTCCCGGTCGAATTGGTTCACAGGAGTTAGGTGCAGTGCTAAGCATTTGGAAGCCATCATGGCTCCATAGAAGCCCGCAATTGGCCAGCCTCAAGCATTTAATTACGGTTCTTCTGGCTCGCATCTGGTATGGTCATTGTTTTTTCCTTTGGTATATAACTGTAATAGGTCGGGTTACGGTGTCTGTTGAAGCTGTTTGGGCAGGGTGTGGGACTCATTCAGACAATTCTGGAATTTATTTAGGGGTTCTGATTTCTATCTGTGTGGTGCTTTCCCTGGGCACTTTCTACTCTGAGTACTGTTATCCTCTGTTTATTTCAAATTGGGGTGGGTCGTTCTTCTTCCTCCTCCAACCCTTTTGTCCTCTCAGTTTATCAATCATTGCTGGTATGGCCCGACTTCGAGGAATTTCCCGGAGGGGTAGTAGTTCAGGCACTCGTGGGGGTGTTAGAGGAAGGGGAGGTCCTGTTCCTCGACGCATTTCCCCGCTAGCTTCTGTCTCGCCGGCCTCACCATCATCCGACCACTCTGGTCCGTCCCTCTACAGTTCTTTCCACTCCTCCCGTTTCACATTTAAAAGCAAGCTAAACAAGCCTACTATCTCTGCTATTATCACAGTCATCTTTTCAGAGGAAGAAGATGACATCTCTGGCTCGGATGAACAATCTAAGGACAGGAATCTCTCACAGAATTCTAAGGACTCTCAAGGAGGCATGGTAGAGGATATCCTCAATCTTACAGAAGTGCAGCAGGATGAAGGTCATGAAGAGTATGCGCGTCTTCAGCAAACTTCTTCACACGAGGAGTTCATTACTTGTGCACCGGCGCAGTTCTCTGGCACTGTTCTGTATCCGGTGATGCCTCCTGGTCGCAGTATTATGGATGTTGAAGACAATGTGATGATTGAATGGGTCAGCTCTCCTTGCAAAGCCAACGGTGAAGATGCAGAATTACCACCTCAGGTTGAAACAATCAACGGCGGAGAATGATGGAGCAGATCGGACGGCGGTGGAGGATTTCGGAAGGCTCTTTTTGGCGGAACTTTACGTCCCAAAAAGTCAGAAATGATGACGTATGTAGGGAGCCACGCGTCAACAGGAGATTATATCGGGCTCGTTCATACGGAAACCGCTCGCTGGTCGACGACGGTCCGATATACTGGTGGTTTTTGTTAAGCGGTTTAGTGCTGCCGTTGTCGTCCACGTCAGCATTTTTCAGTGTAATTCTCCATCGTCTTCTAGTTTTTGCTTTTTGGTGGTGGTGTCTAGTTCTACAGAGTCCTGGGCTCTCGTTTTTTATCTATGTAAACAGACAGTTAAGAGCTGATGGCAGAAGTTTTTTTGACAGAGGGCTGGCTTTAGCCCCCTCAGAGGTTCCAACCTCTTTGTAAATATTTTCCTCTTTTATTTATACATAATAGAATAGTCTTTACTCAGGAAATAAAATAAAATAATAATAATAATAATTATTATTATTATTATTATTATTATTATTATTATTAAAACTAAATACTTAATTATTATTATAAATACTTAACAATAATAATGATAATTATTATTAAGAAAATAACAATACTTATAATTAACATAAGATTAGAATAATTAATGTTCTTATTAAAAGGAAATTTAATTAATTAATTAAAAAAATAATGTAATAATTAAAATATAATTATCATTATATCTGATTTCTAAAAGAAATAATTAGTTAATTTACTTAATTGATTAATAGATATTATAATAATTAAATACTATTTATGATAATAATAATAATAATTATTATTATTATTATTATTATTATTATAAATATTTATTATAATTAAATACTCAATTATTATTATAAATGCTTAATAATAATAATGATAATTATTATTATTATTATTAATATATGATTAGAGGTTATTTTTCAAGGATAGGAGAGGAAATAGCTACTTGAGAAGTTATACCTAAGATGTATTGGTGGTCATAATCTCTCTCATTAAAGGAAGCCAACTTCCACTGATCTCGATAACATTGTTTTTGTTGAGATTTTATGGATAATCTCAAGAGACTCCCAAATCTTCCGCCTCTGGTATTGTTCTTCCCTTGTGATAATTGAGGCACTCTCCAAACAAACATGGTGTTTTTTTTAGGAATGCTCTGCAAGGGTTGAAGTATGAGACCTTCCACAGGAGAGGAAACAGATACTTGAGAACCTATACCTAAGATGTATTTGTCGTCCTAATCTCTCTGATTAAGGGAAGCCCACTTCCGCTGATCTCACTGCCATTGCCCCTGTTGAGATTCTATAATTAATCTCAAGAGCCTCCCTAATCTTCCACCTCTGATATTATTCTTCCCTTGCAATAATTGAGGTGCTCTCCAAACAAACATGGTGTTTTTTTTAGGAATTCTCTGCAAGATCCGAAGTACGAGACCCTCCATAGGAGAGGAAATAGATACTTGTGAAGCTACACCTAAGATGTTGTGATGTCCCCGAAAGCTGTAAATATTTATTTACCGTAGTAAAACAAAACTAGATATTATTATTATTATTATTTAAATTTATACAATTAAGATTTTAATTAAGTTATGCATCAAATAAATGTTTGAGTGATAACAATCTTGTACCTCTCACATGTCAAGTAGTTAGGAGTGGCAGTTACCTATCCCTAACTACTTCCCTAATTATGAATTCTCTAGGAATGGAATCAAGAGGGTATTGGTACCTGAGATGAACTAAGGAGACAAAAAAAGGAAAAAGGGGATGTTTCTGTGCTGATATGTCAGACGGTTCAGGAGCTAAGTCTGGTTGAGACCAGATAGCTGCATTTGCTTAGACTGATAAGTTTTACAGAAAATCATCTATCATGTGAGCAACAGCTTGGGGGGAGACTTTGTCCTAAAAGAAAGTCTCAAGGTTTGCAGAAACCTGTCAACTTATAGTTGATTTTGGTCCAGGAGAACAATAGTGGAAATCTACAGAACCAGATAAGTATCTAGAACTCTGAAAAATGAAATATATTGTCAAAGAATTGAACTCTGATTTTCTGTTGAAAGTAACATATGGGTTATTACAGTAGAATTTCTATATAAAGCTCTAAAAAAGCATAAAATATACAGTTAAAACTGGAAATTTGATTTTCTGTTAAAAATAATAGATGAGTTATTACCATAGAAAATCTGATGTCAAATTCTAGATTTAATTTGTTTAAATGTCAAGCAGTAGGTATGTAATCTATTTAACAAAAGGACACAGAGGAAAATAAAATTGTAACAGAATATACAGGATTCATTATGTATAAATCTTACAACATGAGAGATAGACAAATAAGGAACCCCTATAAAACAAAATACTGCTAGGAAACCCTCTAATGAAGTAAGAAACTTTTAGAAAAGAAACACTATGAAAGCAAACAATACAGTTAGGGAAATACCATAGTGGAGTTCATAACACTCTATTCCCTTTAACTATGAAATTATAGGGCAAAGACGACACACTAAAGTCTGTGGTAAATCTAGCCTTAAGGCACCTTGATAAAGAAGGAAACTCGAAATATAATCACTTTCTGTGATAAGGTAAAATAACAAGAACAATTCTACAAATACCATGTGGGAAGTTATCACAAAAAAACCCAAAAATATCTTAAAGAGGTATATATGAAAACTATTACAATATATATTACATTATTATAATTAAAAGAAAAACACTTAGAGTAAATTCGTGATGAGGTTCGGTTAAACCCAAAAACCCCAGCAGCGTAACCATTCTGGATATAGATTTAACTATGAAGCAGAAGTAAACGCACTCTAGTAAACCAAACATTAAGAAATTGGTTGACCAATTAAAATGGCTTTGTCATATTCAAACAGGCGAGTCAATCATGATAGAAGGCAAACAAATTTATGTAAAAAAAAACAAACCATGCCAGGAAATTCAAAAATCCTCAAATCATTCCTTTATAAATGATAATTAAACTTAGAGGTTCTAAAACCCGGAATATCAAAACCCTCCGACCATGAAATAACGGTACTTAAATGACCTCATATGTCAAATAGTTAAATACCATTATGAATTTTCAAAGAAGACCAACACCCTATTCGAGTACGAAAACCCATAACTGTAAATCAACATAATGATCGAAATATATGAGCAGAGCTGAGGAAAAATAATAGATAGTGCCATAGTCAACTAAAACTTCACTCTGGAACTCAAAATGCATAGGCACTATTGACAAGAGCTTTAAACAATTCTGTAACCAGTGAGATTTTCTATTTAACCCCTAAAAAAAAATACGAACTCTACAACCAAGGTGTCTTTCACATTATCTGGAGGTTGGTAGTAACTTGGTGACTAAGAACCCTAAGTCCAACATAGAAAGGAAGGGATTTGACCTAGAGAGGCCATTTTCCACTGCTGCAAACCCTCGGTGGATGCAACAAGCATAGAAGGATACTGTTAGAATAGTAGAAGCTATAAAATGACTACAACACCAAAAGGAATGCTAAAATAAAAGAATGACACAGTACTGTGTGGAAAATCTACATGTGAAACCCTCCATGAGGAAGCTCCAGTGTCATTGAAGGATTAAACACCTAGCCCGTAACCATGGAGGTGACGCATCTGTACAAGGAAGGTAAGGTCACCTCTAAGTTGAGGAAGCGGCAAAATAGAGAAGAATCACAAAGTCGACGACCAGAGTCGTAGTAGAGAAACTCTGCCAAATAGAGAAGGGAATACTGATACTGTTAGAAGGTTCCTATATAAGATATTAATGAAATCAACCTTGACTGCCCAATGGAGAGAAGCGTGGAGGGTCATCAATGTGGAACCCTTACCCATGCAATGTCAAACAACCCTAAAGCATTCCAAATTATCCAGAGGCACAATCCCGCCATTCCTTGGGTTTGGGATCCAATGTATTAAAAGTTAGATTGTGTATAATGGCCATATCATATGTGTAGTGCATGTCATATGTACGTTAATCAAAAAATAAATGAAAACATATGAACCATATAAAGTGAATAAATAATCCATCTTGTAGTACCGAAACTCCAATATTTATTAATTAAAAGAAATAATTATAATGCGTATTATGTTATGATATATATATATATATATATATATATATATATATATATATATATATATATATATATATATATATATGTTACTATGAAGAGATATGGCAAGTGGTATTAGAGTGCTCAGGTACAAAGTTGAGACGTTTGGAAATAGATGATTAACAGTGTTTGTGATTTGCATAGAGAAAGAAAGAAAAGTAGCCAGCATGAGGAGGACTCGAAATACACCTCATAGATCTGTGACAAGATTAGGACCGACATCTTTTCAAGAAGCCAATCCTGAGGTATGGGTGTAATTAGGGGAAGAACCATGCAACACCAACACTGCAATCTTGGAAACTATGGAAGAACTAAACGATGAAATGGCTCGGTTGTAGGAAAATAATGAAAGGTTGATGCAAGAGTAGGAAAAGCTTATGAAGACTTTGTCTGATAGAAAAAATCAACAAAAACCAATTCCCAGCCCAGAGCATGGGAACATGACTAGTGAACAAGAATTTTGAACAGAGCATTTAGGAATGGAAGGAGGCGAAGAAAATCAAGAAGATAAATCTGATAATGCATCAGAATGAAAAACATAGAAAAGACAAAATATAGAACTGCAAGGAGAATTTTGGAAAAGAAAATCGCCCCTCTTTGAGGGTGAGTAGCAAGAGACAACTGAAGCCTAACTTATTAATATGAATAAGTAATTTCAGTTGTATGAATATGACCATAACTTAAAAGCCCACTTGGCCATTTTCTAGCTGCAAGGAAAGGCTACCCTGTGGTGGGATGAAGTAAAGACTGTGCATGGAGTGAGTGAGAAGATCATAACTTGGGAAAATTTCCAAAAGGTGTTTTAAGGGAAAATACTTAACTTAAATATTTTATGATGAAGAGGAAAAATATTTTCACGATCTTTGATTGGGTTAGCTGACTATGGATGAGTTCATTACAAAATTTATGTCCTTACTTCGATATGTTCCTTACATATAGGAGGAAAAGACAAAGGTGCAGAGATTTATCAGCAATTTTCCACTGTTCATGAAAGAGCATCTCGAATTCGATAACCCAAAGACCATGGATGAAGTTATCCGAAAAGCTCGAATATGCTATCAACAAAATAGGAAAAAGGGAGATGTGGGGAAAATATGGACTGATAGAAAGGGAATTAAGTTTCCTACTAGGAACAAGGGAAATAAATCCATCATCAATAAGGGACCCCATAAAGGACAAGTAAATAGAAATTTGAACAAAAATCAATCCAGATTTAGACATCCAAATGAGTCTAAAACCAATGAGCAGTGAGGAAAAACTAAAGTAGAAATAGCAGCAAGTTCTCGAGTATAGTGTTGGGGGTGTCGAGGACCTCATTACATCAAAAACTATCCCAACTGGAAGGGAAATGATCAGATTGCACAGATTCAAGAAGCATCAATTGTAGGAGATGTGATCATAAGTATTCCAAAAATCAATGTTGCCCTTAAAGACCATCATGCAGAATACGAGCCAACCATGGTGGAATTTGAAGGTAAAATCTTCGACCAAAATATATCTATTTTAATTGACCTAGGAGCTACTTTGAGTTATATAAGCCCTAAGATAGTAGAAGAATGTTGTTTGCAAGTTGTTAAGTTTAAGAGTCCTTGGTTAGTAAAACTAGCCATGGAGGCAAATAGAAGGGTGTTGGCCAAGCTCAACAACTGCCCTTTGAAAATATCAGGTCAATCTCTTGTAGCAGATATAAATGTATTACCCCTAGGATCATATGATTTCCTAATAGGCATGGATTGGTTGGAAAAGCATCGGTCCCTTATTAAATGTAAAGCCAATGCTATTATCTATATGGATGAAGAGGGAAAGAGGCAGGAAATTCAAGGCATATTAATTCCTCTAAAATTATTACCAATAATAGCCTCTCAGTTGGAAAAGTGTATCAGAAAAGGATGTCAAATTTATGCGATTCAGGTAGGATATGCTAATTCAAAAGAAAAATTTGCTTCTTTAGAAAATATACCTGTAATACAAAATTTTCTAGACATGTTTCTTGAAGAAATTCCAGGACTTCCTCCAAAAAAAGATATAGAGTTCACCATTGAGTTGATTTCCCAACCTGCTACGATATCTGGAGCTCCTTATTGCATGAGTATACTAGAATTGACAGAATTAAAAGTGCAGTTACAAGAACTGCTTGATAAAAAATACATCCGCCCAAGTGTATCACCTTGGGGAGCCTTGATGCTTTTCGTTAAAAAAAAGGATGGAACCCTGTGAATGTGCATGGATTACCGCCAATTAAATAAAATGACCATTAAAAATAAATACCCTTTACCTCATATAGACGAGTTGTTTGATCAGGTGAGGGGTGCAACCATGTTTTCAAAGATTGACCTTTGGTCGGGATACCATCATATCAGAATTAAGGAAGAAGACATAGCTAAAACAACTGTTAGAACTTGTTATGGACATTACGGGTTCGTTGTGTTTCCCTTCGGGCTAACTAATGCTCCCGTGACCTTCATGTGTCTCATGAACAGTGTATTCCATCAATATTTGGATAAATTTGTGTTGATTTTTATAGATGATATATTAATTTATTCTTGGAATATAGAAGAACATAAAGAACATCTCAGGATAGTTTTGTAGGCTCTCAAACAACATCAACTGTATGATAAATACAGAAAATGTGATTTCTTTAAACAACAGATCTAGTATTTAGGAAATATCATTACCAAGGATAGAATTGATGTGGGCCCGGAGAAGATAAAAACTATAATGGAGTGGCTAGTTCCAAAGGACATGGCAGATATAAGGTCATTCATGGGTCTAGCCGGATACTACAGGTGATTTGTTGAAGGATTTTCTAGGGTAGCATACCCCATTACCTCCTTGCAGAAGAAAGGAAAAACCTTTAAGTGGACTATAGAGTGTCAAAAGAGTTTTGATAAGCTTAAGCATTTACTAACCACTGTGCCTATTTTAAGAATTGCAGACCCAAATAAGGACTATGTGGTTTGTACGAATGCCAACAAAGAAGGTGTTGGTGGCGTACTAATGCAGGAGGGCAGAGTAATTGCATATGAGTCTAGGAAACTTAAGGAGAACTAGAAAAAATATTCAGCCTATGACCTAGAGCTAAGAGTTTCCATTCATGCATTAAATATGTGGCGACATTACTTGATGGGTAGGAAATTTCTCTTAATGACTGATCATCATAGCTTAACTAACTATTTTAAGCAGCCCACTTTGAATGCTAGACAAGCTCGTTGGGTTGACAATTTAAGTGGATTTGATTTTAAAATCAAGAACTTGAAAGGTAAGGAGAACCGGGTCGCGGATGCCTTAAGTTGAAAGGTACATTGTATTTACGAAGTCTCCTTTAGTGAGGTGCGAACTACCTTTAACGAGATGATCAAAGTGGCAGCTCGACATGATCTAGAATACCAATTTTTATGGGAGCAAGCTAAAATTTCAAACAGAAATGAACAACATCAGGGATATGAGATAAATCATGAAGGTATGTTGATTTATAAAGGGATAATGTATGCACCTAACTAGAAAAACATTAAAGACGATTTGAGATGAAAATCATAAGATTTTGTATGCGGGCGACCCTAGATGCCAAAAGTTAATTACCACGCTTAGAAAGAAATATTTATGGCCTAGTATGAAGAGAGAAGTAGCCGAGTATTTGATTCACTGTTTGGAATGTCAGCAAGTGACAGTGGAACATCGAAACCCAGCCGGGTTGCTGCATCCGCTGTCTATTCCGGAATGGATGTGGGAAACCATTTCAATCCTTTTTATTATAGGACTACCTAAGTCAAAAAATAAAAATGATTCGATAATAGCGGTAGTGGATAAGTTGAGCAAATATTCTCACTTCATATCAGTGCAGTCAACTTACAAGGTTGCACAAATTGCTAACATATTCATGCAAAACATTTCCATATTACATGGATTACCGAAAGTCATAATTTCTGATAGTGATGTAAAAATTACATTAGCTTTCTGGAAAGCTTTATTTGAAGGTTTGGGCACACAGATGCATTTCAACACTACTTACCACCCTCAAATAGCTGGGAAGGCTAAGTGAGTGAATCATGTGGTGGAGGACATGCTGTGAACATATGTAATGCATCAGCCAACCAAATGGGAGGATTACATGAATTTGCTAGAATTTTCTTATAACAATAGTTATCATACATCACTACAAATGAGCCCGTTTGAATTTTTTTTATGGACGCAAGTGAAGGACACCATCGAGTTAGGGATAGCTAGTGGATAAATTGATGTTACGTCCAGAAAAGTTAAAAGAAATGGAGGAGGTGGTCAAAACGTTGTGTTCTAATTTAAAGGCTGCACAAGACCGACAAAAGAACTTTGCTGATCGAAAGAGTTTCTGAGAATTTCAAACCACAGATCATATTTTTGTGCGAGTACGAGCCAAGAAGAATATATTACAATGGAGTGGATGTGCTAAATTGGCACCTCGATTTTGTGGTCCTTTCCAGATCCTAGCTCGAATTGGACCAGCGGCTTACTAGCTCACCTTCCCCAGCCACATACATGTGCACAATGTCTTCCATGTCTCTGTGTAAAGATAATATGTTTATGATCCTAAGCATATAATCAATTGGCGAGATATATAGGCAATTTAAAATTAATAAGTCTGTCAACAAAAAGTTACTAAAGGAAAATGGTTGACTAATTTTTTTTTCTTGCATGTAGGTCAAACTGGAAGGCGAGTTCTCGGTCGAACCTCTAATTATGCTCGATCACAAAGAAGTAATGCCACAGAAGCTAGTTATCACCCAAGTTAAAGTAAAATGGCAACACTTTGGGCTGGAGGAGGCATTCCTGAGATGATGAGCAGGTTATGAGGGAGACTTGTTCGGATATATTTGCAACAAAAAAACACCGGGACAATGTTTAACCTTAGGGGGGAGATATGATGTCCCCAGAATTTGTAAATACTTATTTACCACAGTAAAACAAAACTGGATATTATTATTATTATTTAAATTTATACATTTAATATTTTATTAAGTTATGCATGAAACAAATGTTTGAGTGATAACAAATCTTGTAACTCTCACATGTCAAGTAGTTAGGATAGGCAGTTACCTATCCCTAACTACTTCCCTGATTATGAATTCTCTAGGAAGGTAATCAAGAGGGTATTGGTACATGAGATGAAATAAGGATAAGGAAAAGGGAAAAAGGGGATGTTTTCGTGTTGATATGTTAGACGGTTCAGGAGCTAAGTCTGGTTGAGACTAGATAGTTGCATTTTCTTAGATTGATAAGTCTTACAGAAAAGCATATGTCATGTGAGCAACAACTTGGGGGGAGACTTTGGCCTGAAAGCAAGTCTCAAGGTTGGGAGGAACTTGTCAACTTATAGTTGATTCTGGTCTAGGAGGACAACAGTGGAAATCTACAGAACCAGATAAGTATCTAGAACTCTGAAACATGAAATATGTTGTCAAAGAATTGAACTCTAATTTTCTGTTGAAAGTAGCGGATGGGTTATTACAGTAGAATTTCTATCTAGAACTCTGAAAAAACATAAAATATATAGTTAAAACTAGAACTCTGATTTTCTGTTAAAAATAATAGATGAGTTATTACCATAGAAAATCTCATGTCAAACTCTAGATTTAATTTGTTTAAATGTCCAACAATAGGTATGTAATCTATTTAACAAAAGAACATAGAGGAAAAGAAAATTGTAAGAGAATCTATGGAATTCATTATGTATAAATCTTACAACATGAAAGATAGACAAGTAATGAATCCCTGTAAAAAGAATACTGCTAGGAAACCTTCTCACGAGGTAAGATACTTTTAGAAAAGAAACAATATGAAAGCAAACAATACAGTTAGGGAAATACCATTGTGGGGTTCATAACCCTCTATTCCCTTTAACTATGAAATTATAGGGAAAAGACGATAGACTAAAGTCTGCAGTAAATATAGCCTTAAGGCACCTTGATAAAGAAGGAAACTTGAAAAATAATCACTTTCTGTGATAATGTAAAATAACAAGAACAATTCTACAAATACCGTGCCCAAAGTTATCACCGAAAAACCCATAAATATCTTAAAGAGGTATATATGAAAATTGTTACAATATATATTACAGTATTATAATTAAAAGAAAAACACTCAGAGTAAATTCATGATGAGTTTCGGCTAAACCCCAAAACACCAACAACGTAACCATTCTAAATACAGATTGAATTATGAACCAGAAGTAAACTCGCGCCAGTAAACCAAACATTAAGAAATTGGCTAACCAATTTAAACAGCTTGGTCATATTCGAACAGGCGAGTCAATCATGATAGAACCCAAACTAATTTATGTAAAAAAAAAAAAAACCATGCTAGGAAATTCGAAAAAGATCAAATCATTCCTTTATAAATGATAATTAAACTTACAGGTTTTGAAACCTGGAGTATCAAAACCCTCCGACCATGAAATAACAGTACTTAAATTACATCATATGTCAACATTTAAATTACATTATGAATTTTCAAAGAAGACCAACACCCTATTCGGGTATGAAAACCTAGAATTGTAAATCAACATAATGACGACAATACAGGAGTAGAGCCGCGGAAAAATAACAAATAGTACCATAGTCAACTAAAAACTTCACTCTCAAACTCAAAATACATAGGCACTATTAACAAGAGCTTTAAACAGTTCTGTAACTAGCGATATCTTCTATTTAACCCACAAAAAAAAACTATGAACTCTGCAACCAAGGTATCTTTGACATTACCTGGAGGTTGGTAGTAACATGGTGACTGAGAACCCGCAGTTCGCCACAGCAAGGAAGGAATTTGATCTGGAGAGGCCATTCGTCACTACTGCAAACCATCGGTGGACGCAAAAAGCACATAAGGATAATGTTAGAATAGTAGAAGCTAGAAAATGACTACAACACCAAAAGGAATCCTAAAATAAAAGAATGACATAGTACCTCTGAGGAAAATCCATCTGTGAAACCCTCCATGAGGATGCTCCAGTGCCATTGAAGGATTAAACACCCAACCCGTAACCATGGAGGTAACGCATATGTACAAGGTAAAATCACCTCTGAGGCAAGGAAGGGGTGAACCAGAGAGGAATCATAGGGTCTAGGACTGGAGCCGAATTAGAGCAACTCTCCCAAATAGAGAAGGGAATTCAGAGACTACCAGAAGGTGCCTGAACAAGAGATTAATGAAATCAACCTTGACTGCCTGACAGAGAGAAGCGCGGAGGATCGACGATGGGGCACCCTTACCCATGTAATGTCTAATAATTGGCAAGCACTCCGAATTATCCATAGGCACAATCCCGCCATTCCTTGGGTTTGGGATCCAATTTATTAAAAGTTAGATTATGTATAATGACCATATCATATGTGTAGTGCATGCCATATGTACATTAATCACAAAATAAATGAAAACATATGAATGATATAAAGTGAACAAATAATCCACTGTGTAGAACCAAAACTCCAATATTTATTAATTAAAAGAAATGATTATAATGTGTATGATGTTATGATATAAAAAAAATAATTTATTTTTATTGTTACTATGTAGAGATATGACAGATGTATGCCAATACCAATACCTTCCATAGGAGAGGAAAGAGAGTTACATGTGAAACTATACCAATACATCTTAGCTATACCTTTTTAGGTATCTGTTTCCTCTCCTATGTAAGGTCTAGTACTTCGGCCCTTGTAGAGAATTCCTATAAAAAAAACACCATGTTTGTTTTGAGAGCGCCTCAATCATCAAAAGGGAAGAACAATATCAGAGATGGAAAATTAGGGAGGATCTTGAGATTATCCACAGAATATCAATAGGGACAATGGTATCGAGATCAGTGGAAGTTGGCTTCCCTTAATCAAAGAGATTAGGACCACCAATACATCTTAGGTATAGCTTCTCAGATATCTATTTCCTCTCCTACCCTTGAAAAATAACCTCTAATCTTACAACAATAATAATAATAATAATTATTATTATTATTATTATTATTATTATTATTATTATTATTATTATTATTATTATTATTATTATTATTATTAATTATTTATAATAATAATCAGCGTTTAATTATTATAATATATATTAATCAATTAAATAAATTAACTAATTATTTCTTTTAGAAATAAGATATAACGATAATTAGTTTTTAATTTTTACATTATCTTTTTAATTAATTAATTAAAGTTCCTTTTAATAAGAACATTAATTATTCTAATCTTGCATTAATAATAATTATTATTATTACTATTCTTAATAAAAATTATCATTATTATTATTAAGTGCTTATAATAATAATTAAGTATTTAATTATAATAAATATTTATAATAATAATAATAAATAATTTTTTTTCCCGTGGAAAAAGTTGTAATTTCCTTTATTAATAAGAAAATTACATTTTGTAGATGTAGAGCATATACATATGTTGAGGCCATGCCTGTCAAAACACAAATGATTCTGGAGAACTCCACATAGTGGAGGCACTGTTCAAAAAAGCATTAATATGTTGATGTTCTCTTCGCAAAGAGAGTAGTTATGAGATAAAAACAAGTGGAAATATATATAAATATTTACATATGATCATAAAAAAAAAAAATTGATCAAGTTGTGCCTGAGTTAAACTCCGGGGTCTATGAACGGGCTGTGATAGTGCTGATATGTGTTGCCATCCCTTTCCTCCTGTATCAACCAAGTGACATCATCCCTGAGCGTTGCTTCATTGGATAGGTGGTCAGTAGCTAAGTTGTGCTCCCCGTAAATGTGTTGACAAATAAAGGAGTCAAAATTTGAGATGAGTTTAAGAGCTTTGCCCAAAATATGCCTTAATGAATTTGCATTACATTGAGATTTATTTTTTATCCAATTGCATACTATTTTAGAATCACCAAATAGTTGTAGGTTCAAACACTATTTTTTTAGGGGAAAATGTACAATGTTTTTGGCTGCGAAAAGCTTGGCAAAACTATTTGTCCCTCGACCCAGCCCCATTTGAATTTTGAAGGAGTGGGTTTCAAATAAGTGTAGTATAGCACCCCCTCCACATCCTGATTCCTCTGCCAATCCATCGAAGTAAGCCCATGGCTGAGAGGTGTTGATTGTTTCCAAGTTATGATCTTATGGGTCGGGTGTGTGCCCTTATCAAGGATAGAGTTGTAATTGGCTAAAATTCTGGTCAATATAGAGGGCCAATATGGGTCCTTCTGTTGAAATATGATTCGGTTTTTGGCTATCCAAATAGCCCAACATATAAGAAGAGGGATGTTCCTCTCCTTGCTAGAAGCTTGTGTCCACCAACGTTTACAGGCATCTGCTATGTTATTTCCATGCCATCGGTATGTAATAGGGAGCGAAATAAGGAAGCTGTTCCAGAGCTCTTGTGTACTGGGGCAATTTAGGAAGAGATGATCTATATCTTCACTGCAGTTCTTACAGAGGTAACACCAAAAAGGGCATGAGTAGGATCTTTTCATCATATTTTCACTGGTCGGGATCTTATTGCGCTGGATAGACCACATGAGAAGCCTCTTTCTGGGGGCCGCATTTAACTTCCACATATATTTCCACCACGGCTCAATAATTGGTGGTTTATAAGGTTCCATTAGCACCTGATATCCTATCTTGGATGTATATGTGTCGTGTTTGACGAAAGCCCAAATAAGTTAATCTTCCCCCTCTATAATTCTTATGTGGGCCTCGGTTAATGATTTTATGAAATCTAGCCACACCTGTTTCCAACACAACGGTATGTTTAGACGAGGTCATGATTTCTGGGCCTGATGTAGCAGAGTGGAGTGTGCATCATCAGCGATATGGCATATATGCGTGATGTCTTTCTTTGTGAGATATGTTCGCAGCTCCCCAGATAACCTATGAGCATTGCCACACCCAACCCAAGGGTCTACGCTTAAGCACACCTGTGCTCCTGACCGGATTCTCCATGTTAGTCCATTCTGGATGAGTTCCTTGGTATTAAGTACAACCTTCCAAATGATGGATATGTTAGCAGGGTTCCTGTGATTCTATCTAATCCAGTCGATGGTATTCGAAGGGGTTATGTATTTGGAGACAACCACCTTTTTCCATAAACTGTGATTATTGAGTAGTTTCCATCCTAACTTCGTTGCCAAGGCTTTGGAGAATACGTCCAGTCTCTTGATCCCCCAGCCCCCCCATCACTTTGATAAAGCAAGAGATTCCCAGTTTTCCCATGCAAAAATTCTCCCGGGCTACTTCCCCTTCCATAGGAAGTGACAACAGATGTTTTGCAGACGTGCCAGTATGCCTCTAGGGATCCATGCCAAAGACATCTAGTATACTGGTGTTGCTTTGAGTACGGACTTGATTAGAACCAACCTCCCTGCTCTGGAGAGGTATTTATGATACCAAATGTTTAGTCTCTTCTCTGCCTTGGTTATAAGCCATTTCCAATCTGTGATTTTATACCCATGTGGTTTTAACATGTAGCCAAGATACCTCAGACCTTCTTCAAGTGGCAGAACAACAAAGGCAAATCTCCTAAGTGAAAATTGTATTTCATAGTGGGAGCATCCTGTGACAGTGATGGTGGATTTAGCCTCGTTTAGCACCATACCCATAGCTTTTAGGAAAGTACCCAGGGCATAATGGAAAGATGTGAGATCGCCTATACCTCCATTTAGGAATATAAGCACATCGTCAACGAACAACAAATGGGTCAATGTGTAGGCATCGATAATTTTGATTCCCCTAACTCGTCCTTGCCTTTGTTCCTCTCCAAGAATTCTACTGAGACCCTCCATAATGAGTAGGAAGAGTAGGGGGATAGAGGGCATCCTTGCCTCAACCCTCTTTCTACATGGAAAAAAGGGGGTGCCGAACCATTTACAAGCACACTATAAGAAACCTTGGTGATGCAACACATGATCCACTTGATGAAAGAATAGCGAAAGCCTAGATAGGTTAACAGGATTCGAATGTATAGCTAGTTAACTCTGTCAAAGGCTTTGGATAGGTCTATTTCCAAGATCATACCTTTGAGTTTTTTGGTTTGGATAGAGTGAAGGAGTTCTTGAGTAGTGCCAAAAACCTCATGTATCGATCTATTATGAAAGAAAAAAAACTGCTCAGGGGAAATGTGTGAAGACAAGACAGGCTTTAGGTGGTTGGCAATGATTTTTGCAATGATCTTATAGATGAAGTTACATAAGGAAATAGGCCTAAAGTCATCATAGGTCGAGGGCTTGTCGACTTTAGGGATGAGAGCTATGAATGTGGAGTTGAGGCCTTCCTACATCCTTCCCTTTCTACAACTTTCTTCTATGAGTCTTAAGAGATCCAACCCTAGAATGTCAAAAAAGGCAGTGTAAAATTCCACTGTCCATTCATCCGGTCTCGGGCTCTTATCTTTCTTAAGCCACTTGAGGGTTGCTTCGAGCTCTTCAAGGGTTACCTCTTTATTAAGTTCATGTTTAGCCTCCTGATCAACAAATCTGGGGAAGGACTGTGCTATACGCATTACTTCAGCCAGAGTAGCTGTGGGAGGTTCCTTGAAGATGTCTTTAAAATGTGTATTTGCCAGAGCTGCCAGATCACGGAAGGATTGCATGGATTGTCCTTGTCCGTTTTTGAGCTCCCATATTGTGTTGATTGCCTTCCTCCCATTTGAAAATTTATGGTAAAATTTGGTGTTGTCATCCCTTTCCCTGAGCCAGATTGCACGACTTCATAGTCTCTAACTCTCTTCTCTCTCCTGCAGGATTTGTGTCCTTCTTTGCAAAAGAGAGGCCATTTTTTCTTTATGTTCCTGAGAGTCAATGATTCCTCCAGTTCCCTCTTCAAAGGTAAGGATTGCCTCCTTTGTTGTTCTGAGAAGATGCTCTTTCCGTTCTCTTTCCGTTCTCTCTTCATGTTATTAGCAAACCCCTCTGCTATGTTTCCCTTAGTGCCAACAGGGTGAGTCTTCCAGAAATCAACCGCCATCTTCATAAATCAACGTCCTTTAGCCAAGTAGCATTAAATTTAAAGGGAGCTTTGGGCTTTTGAATGAAATAATAATAATAATAATTATTTATAATAATTATTAGTATTTAATTATTATAATATCTATTAATCAATTAACTAAATTAACTTATTATTTCTTTTAAAAATAAGATATAATGATAATTAGCTTTTAATTATTATATTATCTTTTTAATTAATTAATTAAATTTCTTTTTAATAAGAATATTAATTATTCTGATAATATCAAACAATATTAATATAATATTAATGTTATTAATAAACTAATTAGTTATAATAATAATAAAAATAACACTTTGATATATATATATATATATATATATATATATATATATATATAATATTAGAACTATAATAAAAAATTGGAAAATAGTTGATAATAATAATGATTATTGTAAATAAAAATTTTAAGTTTTTAATTTATTAACCCTAGTTTATCTTCATCTCATTCCTAAAACAAATTATCTTTTAATTATTTATCTTCTTATTTAAGTTCTTCTACTATCATCATTCACGTTGAGAAAATATGATTATTACCGTAGATACTCCAAAATTAAACTTAAAAAAAATATATCTATATTAGAGGAAATTTTGAGATATTAATTACGCGTGTGACAAATTGTAGGTTTATATGCTATCAAATTGTATGCATTTTATAAACTTTATGTAGATTTTATGGAAGACGAAAACCTAGCTTCTTTGGAGTGTGAAAGAGATAGAGCCGAAAGACAAGATATTTCGGCCTCCCATATTCTTCTGGAACTTCATTGAATTAATGTGGATCATCAAATATATGGAATGTGCATGTTTGGTTAAAACTCAAACATTTTTACTTTTGATATTGATCAATCATACGTTGTTGATCCCTGATTAATAGTGACCATTGGATCTCGTTGAATGGGAAGTTTCAAAATAAAACAAGGAAACTTCCTCATATGATATTACTTTATAACTATTGATCATAATTTAATACCAACTATTCAATGCATAAGAAAGACATTTGATGTTTAAACATTGTTTTATTAAAATTTGACATACAATTTTTCATCCATGTCAAATTTTCTAAAGATGGTAACCTTAACTAACATTTTTGAATTTGTATCTTTTCATTGTATTATTTGGCTTACATTGTGATCAAACAGATATTATTAACGAATTTATGATAAATAATTCAAACTATAGCGAAATTACAAAATTTATGAATTAAACTATCCTCTTGCCACATAGATTTAATATTAACATTATAGATTTGTGAGAAAAAAATGGTGTCTCCATTTGTTGGAGACATATCACAAAGAATTCTTATGTCGAGGTTCTTACTTTTCCTCTGTGTTTCTGCTTAAGTTGTTCCATGTTAGTGATTCTTTTTTTCTGGGATATTAGTCGAAGCATGGTGCCTTCCTTTCTGTAGAAAATATGAACCACAATTAATCAATATAGTGGCCTGGTAATATAATTGGGAAGTTATGAAGCATGTAGTATATGGAAAAATGAACTTACCTTGAATGATCAAATATTAATAAACTTATTGACCCCAGGAAAATTTTCCATTGTTGATCCTTTTGTGAAAATGTATGGCTTCTTTGTTAAAATCGCTTAGAGACTCTTGTTTAATGTTTTGAAAATATAAATATTTTGAAATAAAGTCCAATCATGGTTTTATTTCTAAAATTAGGGGTTGATGTTCTAAAATAATTTTTTTATCTCACCATAGTAATGGAACATGAGTTAAATCTAAGTGTGCCTATGGGAGGAATTCAAATGGTTTGCTCGGCATTAATGACAAGATTTAAATTTCCCAATGGCACACTCCTCATGTAGGTAACCTAATAGTCATTTTCAACACATGACGAGGAATAGGTATTTAAGCATGGTTAGGACATCTTTTAATTATTCGATGAAGAAAATTACTAGGGTGATATGCTACGAAGTGTTAAGTGAGTTCCCATGATGGGAGGGTCTACAAGTTCTACACATATATGGCTAGAAAATTACCAAAATGGTGGGGTATTAGAGTAAAGTATGAATTGTTTTCACTAAATACATCGAAAGTTGGAGCCAAAGGAATCAAAAAAACCAATTGAATAGTACATGGAGTAAACACACGTCATGGTATTTGGGACTCAGATGTCCTAGTGAAATTAATGTGAGAATACTATTAATCTCATCTTTCTTTGGGAGCTCTGCATCAATCACTTTATGTTAGCAAGTATGATTGCAAATAATTAACGAATTGTGTAGGGTGTTTGTTAAAGAAATATAATCCAACCACTCTAAGCGAAACTACATTATTGTCATTGCAATAATAACTATCCTTCTTTGGACTGAAACTAGTGGTGCCTATCTTCCCCCATCTTTGGTTGGATCTAGGAAACATCCAAAGCAATGTAGCTACTATAAATGAGGTGCTTCATGCCATCGTGCATGCATTTTGTCCTAGAAAGGACATATCAAACTAAAACCAATAAATATATCCTTAAGAAAAGGGTTTCGACTTCAAGGAAAGAACATGGAATTCCTCATAGCCATTCCTTGTGGCTATGAGGGTAACATTTATCTTGTCTTCTAGTGTCATCCTCCTTTTATGCATTTGCAAATATAAGAGCATATTTGGATTTTCATTTTACCTTTGGTTCTTAAATCTTCCCAAAGCTCTCTCACCACGACTTTAACTCACTCGTGTTTCATCCGTCTATGTCTTTCACTCAGAGTTTCTTTTTATAGGAGCTTTCCATTTTCAACTTGAGATATGAGCATTTACCAATAAAATATGAAGGGAAATGTTTCTCCTAAGTTAATTGGTTACAATGAAGGCATTAGTAAGGACTAGGACATGCTTGATAATCAAGGATACACCTTCGAAGTTTTATTGGTATTAAATGAATCACTACTCAATGAGATTACTCCAATTAGAAACTCCTATGGGGCAGATGAAGCTTCCCTCATATCTCCTTATTGAGATTTTATATTCTTTTGACAAAGTAGATATGTATTTAATTTTTCCTTCATGTGGCTCATAGTTCATTAATAGGGACCTTACCTTTTTGAAGGATAGGATTGTCAGTAGATGCATTAAGAAACTCATAGAGGTCCATTAAACCTAAATAAAGGAGATTTCTTTATGCCACTCTCATACTGTGTGCTGAGTTGACATTAGAAGACATTCATACTATATCAGAGACTTACCTCATTCATTCATATGGTGAGATAAGTAAGGATATCTCATATGAGGGATATGTGACATGATGACATTGATATGATTGTAGAGGAGAGATAAGTGGCATGTCCAACTAGATGAGATGGAAAGAAATTAAAGAATGGGGGTAAGAGGAATGACATCAATGCACCATGTGGTTAGGACATACGAATTAGGGAGTTGGAGATTGACGACCCAGCCCTATGGTGACGTGGACAAAGTTCCACGTGATCACTCTACAAGGCCCTCGCTGTCACTGTGGAGCTACGGTCAAATCCTCTTTCAATCTGCAATTAAATGATCACACCTTTCCTGCCGGTTGGAATGGACACTTGCCGGTTCACGCGGTCAATACACTTCCCGCCCTTGTTAAACCCTATTTGCGATGTTCTCAGGTCATTTTGCTCTGTCGTTCAGCTGGGGGTTACTCTGTTTCTCCTTCTTCTCACCGTTGCTTCCCGAGCTTGAACCAGGTCCGTTCTTTGGTCTTCCGATGGACCTTACCCTCTATCCAAACCTGAGGTCTTACCCTGTCGCGGCTTCTGGTAATAGGCAGTGGCTCCGGGTTCTTTTCGCTGGTTTAACGAGTTGCTTGGACGCGCATGATTCTGCTGTTCTTCTCCTGTATTCAATGGTAAGGTTCTGGTCTTGGTGTGAACTCTTTAACGTTTGATTCCTTCGGCTTCCACTACTCAGGTATGATTTCTATACAAGTGGTTTGCAATGTCGGCGCTCCCACTTTACTGGCTTCTTCCTCGCTCTCACAGGTAACTTATCATTCCCTGATTCATTTCACTCTGACTCCTGCGACGAACACTTACAGTTCTTCGTGCCTTGTTCAGTTAGGGTTATGGAATGTCATTTCGGCAGTCTCCTTGTCGACTTACTGGTAAGTTTTTGACTCCATTATGCTGCACGTCTTCTACTCTTAGCTATCTGGTTTTATTATAACCCTAATCTGTTATTTTGTTCTATCTAACCCAGCTTTGCTCTGAATGCAGGTTGAACTGGTGGCTAGCTGTCGAGGGTTTAGGGTTCGTTCGTCCTCCGGCTTTGCTCAACCCTGCCTCTCTTCGTAAACCGGTAGGGTTTGCGCCATCTTTAGTGTAGCTGTAGATTTCTTTAGCGTTACTGTAGATTGTGGAGGGTTTTGACAGTTGTAGTGTTTGCCTGTGGTGTTGTATGGACTCTGCCGTGCACTTCCGGCGCTTGAGGTTTCTATGGCTCTGTTTTTTCCTGCAATAACTTCATAGTTTTGGCCTTGGAAAGACGTCGGCCCTTTGATAGGTGTAAGGGTTTGTAAATCGTTTAATACCGTATCAGTCCACAAATCCCGTGGTGGATTTCTTTTGTGCAGTCGGACATTACTTTTCTGTATACAGTGTTTATAATATTTTTTCAAAAGAAAATGAGAGAAGTGATATGTTTGTTTGGTACCTGTTACCTTTGTGAAGTTCTGTTTTACCGGTTGCTGGAGTTATGCGTCCAAAGTGTTTTTCCTTGCTTCATGTATCGATTATTTGTACAATACTGATTGTCGAACGTTATTCAGTTCCTGTTACAGTTTAATGTCTTTATGTTCCGAATTCAATTTTAAAATGCACAGTAAAAGATGGTATATAACATAGAGAAAATAGTAGCAGTAGATTATTTCATTTGTGGAAAAAAAAATACAACTCTGTTACAGGGGTTTCTTTCTTGTCTTGTCTTGCTGTCTCTTACTCTCGTTCTGGAAGAGGGAACCTCCCCTTCTCGTCTTTTTTCTGTTTTTAAAAATTACATCGAGAGCATAACTGCCTCCCCATTACAGTTGAACTGTTTCAACCTGAATGCTGTAACTGTCATCTATTTTCTTTTAACAAAGATTTAATTAACCACTATTTATCTCCTAAGCTAAAAAACTTTGTAATTAAAAATGCTCTGAATTGAAATGAAGTAAATAGTAATTTAAAGAGAAGAAAAAAGACAACAACCAACTTGATGACCTGTCCACCCACGCCCGAAATCTTTGTCCTGTTACGGTCATGCGTCTTCCTCGGAGCTGGATGCTCCTGCATCAGGCTCCCGGGGTGGTAAAAAGTCATGGCTCCGTTCCATGAGGTCGTCAACAGAGTAGCCCGCTCTTTGTATCTGCGTGGCGTTGAGCCAAGAACTGTCCTCTATTGGACGGTTCTTCCACTTAACCAAATACCGCAGATATTCCTCCCGGCGTGTGCGCCTAGCTACCTGTGTATCCAGAATCCATTCAATCTCAAGGGGTGGTGCCGTTGGCAACTGTCTCGTCCACGAATGTTCTTCATAACTGGTGTCCCACGGTGCTGTGGCTGCTGCATCACTTTCTGAATCAGCGACGTAGGGAAACAGATCTGCCACGTTAAAAATGGGAGAAATACCAATCCCGGGTGCCAGCTGTAACTCATAAGTGTTTGCAGAAAATTTTCGGATGATTTTGCAGGGACCGATCTTCTTGAATTTTAATTTGTTGTATTCCCGTTTTGGAAACCTTTCCTTACGTAAATACGCAAGGACTTCATCCCCGACGTTAAACTGAACCTCTCGACGCCTTGTATCAGCTCGCTGTTTATACCTTTGACTACTGTCTTGCAGCTTCAGCTTGACTTGCTCGTGTAAATTGCTCATCGCTTGAGCGAAGTCTTCCCCATCAGCGCTTCGTTTCTCAAGTTTCCCCAGATCTCGTAATTCATGCACTCCTCGCGGATGCATGCCGTATAAAATCTGGAACGGACTGTAACCAGTGCTGCGGTTAGGGGAATCGTTGTATGCGAATTCCGCCTGAGCAAGTACACGGTCCCATGTCCGGGAATTTTCACCTGTTAAACTTCGAAGTAAGTTTCCCAGACTTCTGTTGACTACTTCCGTCTGTCCATCAGTCTGTGGATGATAGGCGGAGCTGAACTGCAACTGGGTATTCAGCTTTTTCCACAGAGTTCTCCAAAAATGACCAGTAAACTTGACATCCCTGTCAGAGATAATGGATCTTGGAAGTCCATGCAGCCGAACGATCTCAGTAAAGAAAAGGTGTGCTATATAAGTGGCATCGCTGGTTTTCTTGCAAGGTACAAAATGTGCCATTTTTGAAAATCGGTCAACTACAACCATTACTGAATCGAAACCTCGTTGTGTCTTCGGCAAACCCAGAACGAAGTCCATGCTCACTGAATCCCATGGTCAATTCGGAATCGGCAATGGCAAATAAAGACCAGTGTTTTGACTGTGACCCTTTGCTAGCTGACAAACTTTGCATCTACTCACGTATCTCTGCACATCTCGCTGCAGTTTCGGCCAGAAATAGAAATGTCGTACCTGAGCAACCGTCTTGTCGATACCAAAGTGTCCAGCCAGTCCTCCACTGTGTTTCTCCTGTATAATATTTTCCCGCATAGAACAGTTGGGTATACACAGCTGTCCTCCTTTAAACAGCAGTCCTTCTTGTAGATTATAGTCTAACCACATGCTGTTATTCCTTAACAGAGGGTTTTGGCAAGCTTCATATGCCTCCCTAAATTCGGTATCAGTCTGATACAGCTCCTTCAAATGCTCAAAACCCAAGACCTGCATTGTGCTTTCCTGTAGAAGCAACGTTCTTCTACTCAGCGCATCTGCCACCTTGTTCGCTTGCCCACTAATGTGCTTTAGTACGAACGTAAAATTCTGCAGATACTCCACCCAAGCTGCATGTTTGTGGTTCAATTTATGCTGCTGCATAATGTACTGCAACGCAGAATTATCTGTAAATAACACAAACTCATTTCCCAGCAAATAATGCCGCCAATGCTTCAAAGCTTGTACGATTGCGTAAAATTCTTTGTCGTAGGTTGAGTATTTCTGCCTACTCTCGTTTAGCTTTTCACTGAAGAAAGCGACCGGTCTGTCCTCCTGACTAAGGACTGCCCCAATGGCTGTCCCACTGGCATCGCAACGAACTTGAAAAAGTTTGTTGAAGTCAGGCAGCCTCAATATCGGTCTTTCAGTAATCTTCTTTTTCAAAATTTGAAAACTACTTTCTGCTGCTTCAGTCCAGTGAAAAGGCTGATTTACCTTCTTGATCGTATCCAACATAGGTGCGCAAATCTCGCTGAAATTTCTGATAAACTTCCTGTAAAAACTGGCTAGTCCATGGAAACTTCGGACTTCAAATAAACTTTTTGGAGAAGGCCAGCTAACTATAGCTGCCACCTTTTCCGGATCCATTTTTAATTCATTTTCTGCAATGACAAATCCCAAATACACTAATTCTCGCTGAAAAAAGGTACACTTTTTCAGATTAATCAGCAGCTTGTTTTGCTGCAGCTTCCTCAACACGCTCTGCAAATGCCTGAAATGTTCCTCTTTAGTCCTGCTAAAAATCAAAATGTCATCAAGGTAAACTATCACAAACTTACCATTAAATTCCTTCAGTACCTCATTCATCAAACGCATGAATGTGCTGGGAGCGTTGCTCAACCCAAATGGCATCACCAGCCACTCATATAAGCCTTCATTTGTCTTGAAAGCTGTCTTCCACTCGTCGCCTTCTCGAATTCGAATCTGGTGATATCCACTCTTCAGGTCAATTTTCGAGAAATAGGCTGCCCCGCTCAAACAATCCATCATATCGTCCATCCTTGGCAAGGGAAACCTGTACCTAACAGTAATCTTGTTTATGGCTCTGGAGTCTGTGCACATTCGCCATTCTCCTCCCTTCTTTGGAGCCAAAACGGTCGGTACTGCACAAGGGCTCATACTTTCTCGAATCAACCCTTTATCAAGTAATTCCTGAACTTGCTTCCTAATTTCCTCATGGTCTTTGGGACTCATACGGTAAGCTGCTTTATTTGGCAGGCTTGCCCCTGGTATAAAGTCAATACAGTGACTAATACCCCTCTTTGGTGGTAATTCATCGGGAAGGTCATCCACCACAATGTCCCCAAATTCTTGCAGCAACTTCTGAACTTCTTCAGGCAAATCTGATATCTGCGTATGTAATACCACTGCCTTTGGTCTCCTTATGACAGCAAAATTGATTTCGCTGTCCTCAATCTGTTTCACAAACTCCTTTCCGCCCAACAGCAATGCCTTCACTCCACTGGCTTCTGCTGTATTTTCCTCCTTGATGGGTACAAGCGTGTGCTTGATCCCATCTTTAACAAACTTATAACAATTCGTTTTCCCGTCATGGATTGCGCTTCTATCAAACTGCCAAGGTCGTCCCAACAGTAGGTGACAGACATCCATTGGCATGACATCACAAAGGATCTTATCCTTGTATCTGCCAATCTGAAATTCCACCTCACATTGTTCGTCAACTAACAGCTGATGTCCTTTCTGCAGCCATGACACTTTGTAAGGAGTAGGGTGCTTTAATTTTTTTAATCCCAGCTTTTCTACCATTTCCACAGCCACTAAATTGTCGGTACTCCCACTGTCAATGATCAGTTTACAGCATTTACCCTGTGACTTGCAGACCGTGCGGAACAAAGCTTTTCGTTGACCTGGTTCTGCAACCTCCTTTGCTGGTTTCAACAGCACTTTATTCAACACCAAAGCTTCACCTGTCTCTGGTGCATTTTCTGCTTCCTGAGGTGTTGCTTCAGCATCCTCTGGCTGAGCAACATAAGCTCCTCTTCCGCCTGCTGGTTCACCTTCAGGACATTCATACGACTTGTGTCCCCATTTGTGGCAGCGATAGCACTGGACAGTTCCCCTGCCCCGACCATACCCTCGCCCACGCTGAGGTGGTCATCCTCCTCTGGTGCTATTGTCCTTTTCTGCTGTTCCAGCAGACTTAGAGCTGCTGCCTTCTTCACTTGAACCTGTACCTCGGCCTCTTCCAAACATTTTACCCTTCCCCCTGCCAGTTCCACCTCCTCTCCTGGCATTCTGCTTCCGGTTAATTTTCTCCTCTGCCTTCAGTGCAAACTGATAGGCTTCATCCAATGTCCGGGGTGAAAGGATACCAATTTCATCCAGGATTTCCCCCCTCAAGCCATTCACAAATCTGGTTGTTTTCTCCACGGTGTCTTCCACATATCCTGCTCGTAAATTCAACTTATAGAACTCCTCTGTAAATTCTTTAACAGTCATTCCTCTTTGTTTCAAGTTCTGTACCTGCCTGTACAACATAACCTGGTAATCCTTCGGCAGGAATTTTTCCTTCAGTTTGGCCTCCATTCGGGACCATTTCTTTATAGGTTGTTTGTTAAGCCTCCTCCTCTCCGCCTGAATGTTGTCCCACCACAAGGACGCATGTCCTTTCAGCTTGTTGGCGGCGAACTTCACCTGTTTATCTTCACTAGTTTCCTCAAACTCTAAATATTTGTTGACTTCACTTAGCCAATCCAATAACACGTCTGCGGACAGGCTTCCGTCATAAGTTGACAGCTCATGTTTTGGTTTATGACTTGACAGCAAAACCGACTTCAACAGTCTGAATTCTGGTGTCACCCCCTCCAATTCATCCTCTGGTTCTGCCACATCTTCATCACTGTCATCTGCTGGGTTTCTTCTTCCCCCAGCTTCTACTGCTTCCAATCGTTCTCGCAAGACACGGATCTCCTCACGGAGTCCCTCTTCTGCTACCCTCCGGACTCTTCCTCTTCCTCTTCCTCTTCTGCCAACCTCCATTTTCTTTTACTCAAAACCTGCTCTGATACCACTTTTGACGGCCCAGCCCTATGGTGACGTGGACAAAGTTCCACGTGATCACTCTACAGGCCCTCGCTGTCACTGTTGGCGCTACGGTCAAATCCGCTTTCAATCTGCAATTAAATGATCACACCTTTCCTGCCGGTTGGAATGGACACTTGCCGGTTCACGCGGTCAATACACTTCCCGCCCTTGTTAAACCCTATTTGCGATGTTCTCGGGTCATTTTGCTCTGTCGTTCAGCTGGGGGTTACTCGATTTCTCCTTCTTCTCACCGTTGCTTCCCGAGCTTGAACCAGGTCCGCTCTTTGGTCTTCCGATGGACCTTACCCTCTATCCAAACCTGGGGTCTTACCCTGTTGTGGCTTCTGGTAATAGGCTGTGGCTCCGGGTTCTTTTCGCTGGTTTAACGAGCTGCTTGGACGCGCATGATTCTGTTGTTCTTCTCTTGTATTCAATGGTAAGATTCTGGTCTTGGTGTGAACTCTTTAACGTTTGATTCTTTCGGCTTCCACTACTCAGGTATGATTTCTGTACAGGTGGTTTGCAATTTCGGCGCTCCCACTTTACTGGCTTCTTCCTCGCTCTCACAGGTAACTCATCATTCCCTGATTCATTTCACTCCGACTCCTGCGACGAACACTTACAGTTCTTCGTGCCTTGTTCAGTTAGGGTTATGGAATGTCGTTTCGGCGGTCTCCTTGTCGACTTACTGGTAAGTTTTTGACTCCATTATGCTGCACGTCTTCTACTCTTAGCTATCTGGTTTTATTATAACCCTAATCTGTTATTTTCTTCTATCTAACCCAGCTTTGCTCTGAATGCAGGTTGAACTAGTGGCTAGCTGTCGAGGGTTTAGGGTTCGTTTGTCCTCCGGCTTTGCTCAACCCTGCCTCTCTTCGTAAACCGGTAGGGTTTGCGCCATCGTTAGTGTAGCTGTGGATTTCTCTAGCGTTACTCTAGATTGTGGAGGGTTTTGACAGTTGTAGTGTTTGCCTGTGGTGTTGTATGGACTCTGCTGTGCCCTTCCGGCGCTTGAGGTTTCTATGGCTCTGTTTTTTCCTGCAATAACTTCGTAGTTTTGGCCTTGGAAAGACGTCGGCCCTTTGATAGGTGTAAGGGTTTGTAAATGGTTTAATACCGTATCAGTCCACAAATCCCGTGGTGGATTTCTTTTGTGCAGTCGGACATTACTTTTCTGTATACAGTGTTTGTAATATTTTTTTCAAAAGAAAATGAGAGCAGTGATATGTTTGTTTGGTACCTGTTATCTTTGTGAAGTTCCGTTGTACCGGTTGCTGGAGTTATGCGTCCACAGTGTTTTTCCTTGCTTCATGTATCGATTATTTGTACAATAATGATTGTCGAACGTTCTTCAGTTCCTGTTACAGTTTAATGTCTTTCTGTTCCGAATTCAATTTTAAAATGCACAGTAAAGGTTGTATATAACATAGAGAAAATAGTAGCAGTAGATTATTTCATTTGTGGAAAAAAAAATACAACTCTGTTACAGGGGTTTCTTTCTTGTCTTCTCTTGTTGTCTCTTACTCTCGTTCTGGAAGAGGGAACCTCCCCTTCTTGTCTTTTTTCTGTTTTTAAAAATTACATCGAGAGCATAACTGCCTCCCCGTTACAGTTGAACTGTTTCAACCTGAATGCTGTAACTGTCATCTATTTTCTTTTAACAAAGATTTAATTAACCACTATTTATCTCCTAAGCTAAACAACTTTGTAATTAAAAATGCTCTGAATTGAAATGAAGTAAACAGTAATTTAAAGAGAAGAAAAAAGACAACAACCAACTTGATGACCTGTCCACCCACGCCCGAAATCTTTGTCCTGTTACGGTCATGCGTCTTCCTCGGAGCTGGATGCTCCTGCATCAGAGATTAAGATAGAATGGAAGAAATTGACATAAAAAAATACTTTGACCATAAAGTCCCACTAGCCATATGCATAAATAGGGAGCAAAAAATTGGAACATTAAGATATGAAAGTGAAAGATGAGTACATAAGAAAATATTACTCAAAAAGATTGATATGGAAAATTAAATAATGAGAACTCACAATGTGCCCCGTGCATAAAACATATATTGTGGAGAGAATCAGGCTATCGAAAGTTCAAGATAAATAACTTAGGGAAGAAAAAAACCCAACAAAATGAGCCTTATGAGGGATGTCTCCCCATAGGGACACACAGCATAATAAAAGTCATTTAGAGATGATATAAACAAGCAAAATGTGAAGCTTTATCACAAAAACCTAATAGTGAAAGTCAATTATCCGTGCACATAGACTCCTTGTAAAAAAATCAACGTGTCAGGTTATGGGGGTAAAATTCACTTTAAGCATTAGTGAACATCCCATTTGACAGAGATTCAAAAACTTAAAATAAATTAAATGGTGCCCAACAAATTAGGTTGACAAAATTTATTTTAACGTAGTTCAGACTTCAAAACACTTTATATATATAACCCCCTGAAATTTGATAGTATAATAGATTCAAATATAAATAAACAAAGAAAGCTAACCAATAGAAGAATCAGACAAGAAATAATACAACACGGTGGACATTAAATGATAAATTTATAATCAATCAAATATTTACATAAGGAATTGAGGCTCAGAAAGGGGGTAAAATAAACGAAGTTATAACGTTTGGATTTTACAATGCACATGCTTGGCATGTATTATCCAAAGAATTCGCTCAAATTTCAGACAAAAAAAAAGATAATTTGACAATTCGATTCTTATATCGAATAATGCGGCAAATATTCGTTTCGATTTACGGGATAAGTAGTTATTGGTCCACATGAAATAAGTAGTTAATGGAATTTAGATAGATTTTAAATTTATCTAGGTATTTTATATTAAATTTTCGAATTTTATTTATTTTTTAAATATGTATTAATGGTTAAATGAATTTAGATATATTTTAAATTTATCTAAGTGTTTTAGATTAAATTTTCGAGTTTTAAAAATAAATTTTAGAAAGAACAATGAAGATTTTGGAAAAAACACTGGAGTGTGGTTTTTTAGTGAATTGTTATTTTAAAATTATTTTTATTAGTAAATGTTTTTTAAATTATTTAAATTTCAAAATTAATAAAAATAAATAAACAAAAAAAAGCTCTTGTTATGATGGAAAGAATCTAAATATGTATGATATATAATATTGATTTTTTTTTAATTGAATTTTTTTCATTCAATTTTTTTAACATATTGTATCTAATTGTATCTAATTACAATGGATTTCATACTTGATAACTATGATATTAATTATAATAATACTTTTCTAAAAAAATCATATAGGAGATAATCTAGTTGACGAACCAACCAGTGTGGTCATTTTCAGGACAAGATGATGAATCAAACTAGGCAATGAAATAAATAGATGAAGAGAGCATCTAATTAGCCCTTAGAAAAATAACAACTAGTTTGACAAAAAATATTTATTTATTTTATTATTTTTAGTGAAATTAACTGTTATTTTCTAACCTCTAGTTAACTGCTCTCTTCATCTATTTATTTCATTACTGCTCTCTTCATCTATTTATTTCATTGCCTAGATCTGATTCATTATCTTGACCTGAACCTGAAAATAAACCACACTAATTAATTCGATAAAAAAATTTATCTCCTATATAATTTTCCAAAACTATTATTACAATTTATATAAATCACAAAAATCTAAACCCAATAACTATAATATTATCATCTGATAATTTATTTTACATGCGAACCACTACGAATACAAAGAGTCCTCTTCGCAGCCCCACGTTAACGTCACTCAACATGGAAATGCATCGACTTCTCCACTAATGTACACTGATCGATAGCCATCACGTGAACTTATTGTCCTTCTTGACCTGTTTTCGCTAGCTTCGAGCCGGTTGCAGCGAAGTCCATTTCTCTGGGTCCACTGATCGATAGCCATCACGTGAATTTATTGTCCTTCTTGACCTGTTATAGGTAGCTTCGAGCCGGTTGCAGCCAAGTCCATTTCTCTGGGTCGACTGGAATCTCCAGATAAAACAGGTCGGCCGGCACCTAAATCTCCATATTCGATATCAATCTCTGAAATTAGAGAAGCCTTATCCCCACAGCTGTGATAGCCTCTTTGAGCTCGATCACTACCTTAGTGAAGCTCGGCCCAGCGAATCGTTTTGATTCAACACATACGACGATGATAGATTTGATGTCGTAATGTCTACCTAATCTCGTGTATATGATTTCCGCTAATTTGCCAGGATTTTCATCCATATCCACACATAGGCTGTGACCTAAAATCAAAGAAGAGATAATTAACTGATAATTATTATTATTATAGAAGATGTATAAAATCGGAATTCGATGTTAATGTTAAATAATGGGCATTTGATAACCTCCAATCCAGAAGGCTCAGTTGGTCGTCAAAGACTTATCCTTTTACGGGATGTCGACCAAAAATCATCTCAGCTAAAATAGATGACTGTGGAGGAGATATAATAAAGTTGAAATGTAAATTTATTATCGAGAAATGTAAAAGATAATTGAATCTTAAGCTTCCTATAATCTCTATAATATAAAAAAATAGAGTACACAATTTTACTGTTTTTTCCTTCCATCGATATTTCGGATGAATATTTTTTCCCTAATATTGTTTTATTATTATTATTATCTATTTCAATTCTAACAGTTGTTTCAATATTATATCTATTTTGGTTAAATATTTGAAGGTTGGTCACTTGGTCACTCATTGGTCAAACCTCACTGTCATTCACATTACTCTTCTCACTCAAACCTCACTATCATTCACATGACTCTTCTCACTCACGCCTCACTATCATTCATCGGTCAATCACTGGTGGAACGGAGATGCGGATAGTAAAACCGGCGCAAGCATGATCGAAAACAGCTGGCGGGGATAATGAAAAACCGCTAACGAGAAGAACATCCCTAATTCTTTCAGTGACTTTAATGTAATTTTATATAAATATTTATGATTCGAATGTAACGTATATTTATTAAAAATTGGAAATCCAAAACTATGGTAAAGATTAACTTCGTGGATTCCAATATGAGGAAAAAGGGTTAAGAACCGACCACAAAACTAATAAATAATGGGAAGAACACCTTAAAAATAATTATATAAATGAAAGAGAAATAAGATTTGTGAAATAAAAAACTCAAATAATTAATATTTGCGGGACGAGATGGACGAAATTAGAAATTCAAATAGTTGATATTCATATGATTCGAGTATGGTCGTCTTGCTTACCACGCTTGAGTAAAAATGTGAACCCCCTTTTACGTAAACTTAATCTCATCGAATTTCGGATCCGTAGAAACGTCGCCATACGGTGCATTTATCATTTTTGGTTTTAACGTGATTTGTGAGGTGCGCGCTGTTTTGTAATGTAATTAAATAAAATAAATAATTAAAGTAAAATAGTTGGTTTATTATTGATAGCTTTTGGATTTTAGATATTAAATATAATATTTTTATTTTAAAAGACAATGTAATATTTTTTAATTTGAATAAAATTACTATTTAGGCTCTTCATAATTTAATAAAATTAATATTTAAGCTCTTCATAATTTAATAAAAATTATTAAAGCAATGTTTTCATGATACCTTAAATTAAATTTTAAAAAATAACTTTTGAGTCATTGCATTTATCCATAATTTTTACGATAGCATTCTTAACTCATTATATTTTTCTCTAATATATGTTATTCAAAAGAACGAATTTTTTGTTTCTCCAAATATAAATATTTGATTAAGGATTTGACATATATATCTGTTATATCCCCCCGCATTATAAGAACGGTTATAATGTGCCATTTTTGGAATCTTAACAATAATTAAAATCAGAATCATAGTTATAATGGTGGGTCGTTGATCATGTTTCATGGTTGGACATTAAACATTGAAACCGAAGAATAATTATAATCAAAACAATTAAAAATGAAAAACTTTTGTGAAGATATTTTCTGCATTTTTAATGAAAATTTACTCGAATTTACCATTTAAATTAGTTGGTTGGAGAAATTTTATTTAATAAAGCGCCATAAGAATAAAAGACATTTCATATAGTTGTTGGAGCAAATAGCTAAAAAACCAAAGACAAGCAACAACAGATCACATCATAAAAGAGACAGGGAATAATGTGGTTCACCCAACCAATCTCGGCTACGTCCACCAAACATAGGCATCGGCGATCTTTTTATTAATCAAACAGGAGATTACACAATTAAACAAATCCTCAGAAACTCTCACAACCCCCAGCTATCCGTATGAATACCTATTTTATAGCAAGGAGAATCTAACTGCCTCTCACATCAAATTTAGGATGCATTAATTCTCTCCCCACAACCTGGAGCTAATCCAGCAACAGATTTCTATTGTTGTCACACACTGGGATTTTTGCCTATTTCGTCTAAAACGGAAAATCTCAACAATCTCCACCTTGACAACAATTAGCCTCATGCCTTGTTTGTTTATTATTTTTATCTTTTCTGCAAGCCAAGAGAAGCCAAACACCAGCGTAGCTTCTCCAACAAAACCGGTTTCGTGAACATGTCTGCACAGTTTTCCTTTGTATGCACCTTTTCAAGAGAAACTCCTCTTTCAGTGATAACCTCTCTTACAAAATGGTACTTAATTGGAATATGCTTTGATTTACTATGATAGGCTGGATTCTTAGCCAAATGTATTGCACTTTGACTATCACAAAGTAACTTGATGTTGTCCTGTAACCTACCAAACTCACCAAGCAAACCTTTCAACCTTACCGCCTCTTTGCAAGCATGTGAAGCAGCGATGTATTCTGCTTCAGTAGTGGACCTTCTCTTATCCAAATCACCTGCAAAATCAGAATCAACATATCCTCAAACAGATTCACTACTCTTATTGTAAGTAATACAATAACTACTTGTGTCTCTCAAATACCGAAGCACCCATTTCACTGCTGACCAGTGTTCTTTACCCGGATTTGTCATATACCTGCTGACAACCCCAACTGCATGTGAAATATCTGGTCGCGTACACACCATCGCATACATCAAACATCTTACTATATTCGCATACGGAATTCGAGACATATAATCCTTTTCTTCATCTGTATTAGGACGTAAACTGGAAGAAAGCTTCAAATGGGAAGCTAAAGGGATTGACACAGCCTTCACATTGTTCATACCAAACCTCAAAAGTATTTTCTCAACATACTTCTGTTGTGATAGCCACAGCTTACCATTGCCCCTGTCTCTGAAAATCTCCATGGCCAAAATCTGTATTGCTGCTCCTAGATCTTTCATATCAAACATCCTTGCCATCTGAGTCTTCAACTTGTTTATTTCATCAATGCTTTTGCTTGCTAAAAGCATATCGTCAACATACAACACTAAGATAATGAACATGCCATTACTTAACTGCTTAAAGTAAACACAATGATCATATTCACTTCTTACATATTTCTGACTCAACATGAAAGAATCAAACTTCTTATACCACTGCTGAGGCAACTGCTTCAGGCCATATAATGACTTCTTGAGCCTACAGACAAATTTCTAATTGCGACGCTGAACAAACCCTTCCGATTGTTCCATATAAATTTCCTCATCTAAATCACCATGTAAAAAAGCAGTCTTAACATCTATTTGTTGTAATTCTAAATCAAGCAAAGCCACTAATTCTAACACAATTCTAATTGAAACAATTTTAACCACTGGTGAAAATATCTCATGAAAGTCTATGCCAACTTTCTGAGAAAAGCCTTTTGCAACCATTCTCACTTTGTACCTGTCTTCCGTATCATTCACACCTCGTTTCACCGTGAATACCCACTTACATCCCACAGTTTTCCTGCCTTTGGGAAGTTCAACCAGATCCCATGTGCCATTCTTACCTAAGGCCATCATTTCTTCCTTCATGGCTGCTTTCCATTTGTCACTATTTGAACCTTCTATAGCTTCCTGATAACACAAAGGTTCATCATCATTAGCGGTCAAAGCAACTGAAGTAACATAATCATCATACCTTCTCGGAGGGCGTTTGATCCTTGTAGACCTCCTTAAGAATTTTTCTGGTGCTTCCACAATTGGCTGTCTATCATCTGTAGGAACTTCTTCATGATCGCCATCTGAGTCCTGTTCATGACCTCCATCTGAACCCTGTTTATAATCTGATTCTGAAACCTGTTCATGACTAGAATCTGAACTATGGTCGTCATGACTATCATTAGAAATGTTGTCAAACTGAATGTGCTGGAAATCAGATACATCATCATGTTTCAATCTACTATCTACATCTAACTGTACAAGAGAGGATTCATTAAACTTTACATCTCTGTTGATGATGATTTTGCGGGTAGTAGGATCCCACAATCTATATCCCTTTGTTCCAACACCATACCCAACAAAGATATACCTTTTCGACTTTGGATCTAATTTAGTTCGCTGATGTTTAGGCACTAGAGCATATGCTTCAAAACCAAACACTCTGAGTTTAGAATAGTCACAAGGGTGTCCTTTCCATACCTCTTTCGGAATCTTGCAGCCTATTGTCGTTGATGGAGATCGGTTTATCACATAACAAGCTGTTGCCACCGCTTCTGTCCACAACTCCTTTTGCGACGCGGCGTTACTCAGCATACTCCTTGCTCTCTCTAGAAGAGTCCTGTTCATGCGTTCAGCAACTCCATTTTGTTGAGGAGGATAAACCGTGGTCTTACGTCTCTCGATACCTGCATCCTTGGAATAGCTGTCAAACTCCTTGGAAGTAAACTCACCACCATTGTCAGTTCTTAAACATTTTATTGTTCTACCAGTGTTGTTTTCTACCAATGCTCTAAACTGCTTGAAAACTGAAAACACATCAAACTTCCTTTTCAACATGTAGACCCATACTTTCCTAGAAAAGTCATCAATAAACGACACAAAATATGACAAGCCACCATACGAGGTTGTAGGTGCTGGACCCCAAACATCTGAATGGATATAATCAAGTATTCCTTTACTAGTATGTTTGCCTGTTTTAAAGTTTTGTTTACTTTGTTTGCAAAACAGACAATGTTTACAAAAATCTAACTTTCCAGATCTTAGATTAGGAAGTAACTTGCGATCAACCAAAATATTTAACCCTCTTTCGCTCATATGGCCCAACCTCTGATGCCATAGGCGAATGGAACTACTGTCCTGTTCAGACACCGTAGACACATGAACTAACCCTGTTCTTCCTTCTACCTGAAATAGATTTCCTACTTTCTTAGCTTTCATTACTAGTAAAATACCTTTGTAAATTTTCATTACTCCACCTTGAATGACAGTTTTATATCCATTTGTATCAAGTGCCCCCAGTGAAATTAGATTTTTTCTTAAATCTGGTACATGTCTTACATCAGTTAACATTTTGGTTGTTCCATCAAACATTTGCAGCTGTATACTCCCTATTCCCACCATATTAGATGTGACATCATTACCCATGTACACGACTCCATCATTCACTAATATATATGTCTTAAACCAGTCTTTATGAATACACATGTGGTTTGATGCACGAGAATCTAGCAACCAATGTTGATCATGATTTGACAAATTAACTGACAAGACTTCGTTGCTCATACTTGAACCAGATGTTGAACCTGTATCAGTCGTGTTCGCTTCCTTCTTTTCTGTCGATGAAGCTTCTTTAGAAGTTTGTTGTCGCTTCCAGCAATCCTTCTTCAAGTGCCCTATTTTGCCGCAAAACCAGCACTTGACTTTACTCTTCTTCCCCTTGGACTTTGAACGCGAATCGCTGCGCTTACCAGAGCGTCTTTCTCTAGAACGACCTCTAGCCATCATTTCCTTTGATGTAGAGGTGTCAACATTCGACCACCTCTTGGTTTCCTCGGACAACAAAGCTCCGAAGACATCATCAAATTCAATGGTTTCTGATGAACTAATACTTATAGACGTGACAAAATGATCCCACGACTCAGGCAACGAGCACAATAAAGTTATGGCTTTATCCTCGCCTTCAATTTTTACTTCTATGGTTTCTAATTACACCATTAAAGTATTAAAAAAATTCAAATGGTCAGTAACGGAAGTACCTTCCTTCATTCGCAGACTGTATAGCTACCGCTTCAGGAGAATCCGATTTGTCAAGGACTTTGTCATATACAGCTTCTCCAACTTCGTCCACAAGCTAGCTGCAGTCTTCTCTGACACGATGTTAAATGAAACATCATCAGCCAAACACAACCGAATTCTGCTCAAGGCTCTTCCATCCAATTCATTCCACTCATTATCTGTCACGGGATAAGGCAGTTTGGATCTACCCAACAACGCCTTTGCCATGCCCTCCTGTACTAGGAGATCATGCATCTTTACCTTCCAGATCTCGAAATTATTTTTGCCATTAAATTTCTCGATTTCAAATCGGGCACTCTGAGTTTTCGCCATCTCGTCTAAATCAAAGAATCTCCAATTTCAATTTTAAAAAAAAAAACAAAAATTGAATCTCAATAAATGTGTATGCTTCAGTTTACCTTCGCCTTTAAAAAACAAATGAATCACAATAAACGCCTATGTCTCAGTTAACCCCCTTTGTTTTGTTGTACAAATCTCAAATTTCAATTTAAGAACAAATGGCGCTTGCTAATAACCACAAGAACCGCGCCAAATAAAAAACGCTCTAAGTGATGACAAAATGGCGCGAGAATTCCACTCAAATGCGCGCCTATCGGCTCATTAGCGCATTGGCGCACTTAAATAATGTGTTTCCGCGCTAATTCAGTTGGTTGGCGCGACTGCTTTTGAATTACCCGCGCCAATTAAAAAACTTTGAAAAAAAAAAAAAAATAATATCACTGTCGACGCATTCTGCGTATTACACACCTTTGACGCTTGATAAAATTCGAATTAAAAAAAAAATTCAAATCACCCCAGGTTACAATGCTGGAATACGCACCACGCTGTACACCAAAGCTGGAATACACACCAGTTTTTACACGCAGTTTTTATAACATGTCCACGCGGATTTTAGATCCATCTCCATGCAGGTGTCAATGCTGGAATACGCACCAGCGATCATGCGATTTTTTTTTTTTTAATTGAATCCCCTCGACGTATCACCGATGTATCAACGCCATATCAACGTTGTCTCAATGTTGTATTAACGCGCCGATGACAGCGAAACTCCCACGCAGCAATATTTTATAACAAATCCCAAAATGATATAACAATCTTTATTACAATACGCTGGGTTTTACTTCACGCTGTGGCAGCAAAGTATTCCATCGTTTTATGCTTCTGCAGCAGGATTATATATATATATATATCTGTGTGTGTGTCACGTGGGTATTTATATATAGCCAGTGCAATCAAGGAGATAATAATATGTAATCCCACAGCAGTTCGCTTAATCAATGCACCGCCAGCACCAACATCATTCACACGCAGGTATACAGCTTCTCGTGGCATCAATCAATCTGATATGCCCCTCCAACATGCTCTGTTACCATTTGTTGGAGCAAACAGCTAAAAAACCAAAGACAAGCAACAGCAGATCACATCATAAAAGAGACACAGGGTATAATGTGGTTCACCCAACCAATCTGGGCTACGTCCACCAAACATAGGCATCGACGATCTTTTTATTAATCAAACAGGAGATTACATAATTAAACAAATCCTCAGAAACTCTCACAACCCCCAGCTATCCGTATGAATACCTATTTTATAGCAAGGAGAATCTAATTGCCTCTCACATCAAATTTAGGATGCATTAATTCTCTCCCAACAACCTGGAGCTAATCCAGCAACAGATTTCTATTGTTGTCACACACTGGGATTTTTGCCTATTTCATCTAAAATAGAAAATCTCAACAATAGTTAAAGACCTATTCGTCGAAGCCTTTGGAAGAAACCACACATTGTTTACACTAAGGACATACTTTGCTAACACTTGTAAGATTTCCCGTTTTTTATATTTTTATTATTATTTCCCATTTTTTATTTTTTTATTATTATTCACATTTGGTGGATATTTTACAATGTTTTGAGTTAACTTCTTCTCTATTTTTTTTCATTTTTTTTCTTTTTGTTTTTTAGCTTACAATTTCAATATTCATTTAGGTTGAGAAAATTAACTGTTAAAATTGTGAAAGAGGATATTAGATTTGTTATAATTATTATTAATTAAAACTTATATTTGAAAAGCTATGGAAAGATTTCAGATTATTTTTAATTTATTAAGAGGCCATAGTCTTTGGAAATAGGGAAATAAGTTGAAATCTTTAAGAGTGAAAAAACTATATTTATAAATTACCAATAAATTGTTTTAATTCATGTGTTTTTCTTGGAATAATAATGATGAGTTAATTTATATTCTCAATAATAATAATAAATTAAAATTATTTTTTCCCCTTAATAAATGTGTCATGATAGGCTTTACAATATTCTTAAAGAAAAAAGAGAAATTAAAGTTGTACTAAGTTACTTTTAAAATATACATAGAAATAGTTTCTAGGGATGTTGTTTTGTTACAATTATTATTAATTAAAAATTATGTTTTAATTTTATAGAAAGATTTTAATTTTTATAAAATTGTTTTAAGAGTCCATATTTTTTAGAAATAAGTAGATAACTTGACCCTTTAAGAGTGAAATTTTACTTTTTGTAAATTATTTTAATTGATGTGGTTTGCTTGAACAATAGCGATGAGTTACTTTACAATACCAAAATAAATAACAAATAAAAAATATGTTTACCATTAAAGAACGAATTATGATGTGCCACTTTTTTGAAAAAAAAAGAAATTCAAGTTGTAATAAACCATCATTTATTCATCTTAAATCTATATCTACCAAGTGTCGAGAGGGATCAAATATCTTTTCACTATAAAGAGGTTCACATCTCAAGAGATTTGATACCTCTGAACACTTGGTAGGTGAAGAGTTATGATGGATTTATGTTGGTTTATTTATTTAAATAAATTTATCAAAATAATAAAATAAAATTTTAGAATAAATTAAAATTTCTTTGTTGAAAGCCTTTTCGAGGAGCGGAGCTCCCTTCTTTAGCAAGGAGGTAAGTGGAAATAGTGGATTACCCAATAAACCAATCATGCATGATAATATTGGTGGAGAGTCAATAACAACACAGGAATACGTGGCAAATTTCAAGAAAACATTGAGGCCCATGGAGAAGTACCCCAAGAAACATCAGATCAAGGACTCCCAATAAACAATGGTTCCCACTCCAACATCCCTAAAATTATATATATGAAATCACATCCAATAAAAAGAGGGGAGAATGTACAATTTATGGAAGACCATGCCATCATTTGAAAAATTATGGGACTTTGGCTTGTATAGAAAGGACTCTTTTAGTAGATCAAAGTATGGGGGAACCAAAAATGTAAACCAAGTCTCTAGCTTAAGTCTAACGAGTTTTAAAAAGCAGGGTCTTTAATATTGGACAATACTTTTTTAATATGTTAGGGCTTTATCTATAAATATGGTATGGATGATTCACTATGAAAATAGAAGATTTCACAATAACATTAGCATGGGTGAGGTTATACTCATTACCACATTAATTTTGGGACTGAGAGACGCTCAAAGAAATAAGGAACACCATAACCACTTTGGTGAAGATATATAAAGCTACCAAGCAAGGAAGATATATAGGATATACGAGGACACATGTCTACCCATCCCAAGCAAAATTTTCATAAGCTACAAAATATTTACTATGGACATAGATAACAATCTATGAACATATTAGGTTTAGTTGTTGAAAAGGTCATGAATAGGGGCATTTATTTTGTGATTTCACATTGAACATCAGTGATAATCAAGAAAAAACACAAGACTACTAAGGACAAGGATGGATTTGAGAAAAGTATGTATGACAAGAATCAAGTTTACCTAAACCAAAAGTGTATACATATCAATAACATCTTTGAAGCTCTAATACTCACTACTTCGATCTCTGGCTCTCTTCGATATTTCATTGTTGATAATCTAGAAATCGATCTCTCAAGAAATAAAACTACTTAAGTCTCCCCTCCATGACCACATCAACCTCCTCTTATAATCCATTGTTGGAGCACCAACGACCAAGATTAAAATACGATTTATGGCTATGATCATCTCTAGATCAATTTGTGTGAGTTTCTAGACTATTCTCACCTTATCTCAATTAATCCATATTAACTAACCATATCCCCTAAGTTTAGACGTAGGAAATATTTTTAAAATGGTTAATAATCGAATTGAGACACTTCTAGGCGAAATTCCCAGAAACAATTTCTCAGTTTTAGAGATCCCACATATTCTAGCCTCTCCACCAAATTTCATAGCTAGAACACATCCGATGCTACAAAAAGTAACATAATCTTCTTTCCTGTCGAGTTCTCCACAAGAGCCTTAAATTCTTGGAAGTTACTAAGATTGAAAACAAGGGACTCCTCAAGACCAAGATGAAGGAAAAAGGGAACTCCATTCTAGAAAGTGCCTTAATACAACTTCATATGTCTCATGATTCATCCCCAAACACTCTGCAAGCAAGGGATGTTGAGGAGATGGCTCTATGGAACTATAAAATAAAAAAATCAAGGATGGAAAGGGGATGGAATTAGGAGAGTTATACCTTCATGTGATTGCTAAGACTTGTGCTAGAAAGGGAAAAATTGTTATTCCAAAGGAACAACATAAGTTCTACAGACAATGTCCTTAGAGCCAAGGATCTCCAAGCAACAAGTTAGAAGGATAAGCTAACAATATATTCCCCATTATGTTTTAAAGGTATAAATATTAAAGAAACAATTAAATAATTCAAATAAGATAAAATTTATAGATGAAAATGTAACAAAATGTTCCTCCAAGAACTAAAGGAAATCCTTCTAAACTCTAACAATATTTCTCTAACAGCAGAGAAATTTCACACTCAAGAACCCCATTCTCAATGAAAGTCATTACATGGAATATAAGGGGCTTAGATAGCTTGAGAAAGAATAGACTATTAAGAAACAAAATTATGGGAGCGTAGCCAACAATCTTTATGCTACTAAAAACTAAATGAAATAATGAATATATATCTCAAATAGTGAAAATATGTTGGAAGGAGCTTCAATAGTCCTACAAATATAGTGGGACCCATTAGAAGTGTCTATTACATATTTCTTCTCCTTGAAAAACTCCTTATTATGTTTATTCTACCGAATTAGATTGAAGTAATATGATTATGTCATTAATGTATATGGACTACAAATTTTTGCAAGGAAATTAATCTTATTCTAATGACTCAATAATTCAAAAAACATTATAAGAGACAACCATTAGATAATTGGTAGAGACTTCAACAACATAGCTTTAGTGGTAGATATGAAACAGGGGATTATAAATCTATATAATGATCCATAAAATATTGTGTATAGTCCACTAGACATTTCATCATAACATATATGATAAAAATATACTTAAGATATGAAATATATACTATGAGGCTTACTTTCTCCTTATATCTCTATATTTGTTAATTATTGTGTTGTGATTATCCGTGTGGTATATGAAATATAGAAAATATAGAACAAACACAAATAAAATCACTCAAAACTATAGTAACACAAGATATGACCTAGAAAATCTTTTTGGGAGAAACCCTAGCTATAAGGTCAGCTACTCTTATCTCTCTTTCTATGAATGGAAATGGATGCAAGTACAAAGAAGTGAGACTCATGGGCCATGACCTTCTATAGTGCATAAACCTTCCCTATTGCTCCCCCTTCATCCACTCTCAAATATCTTTCTCATTTATGGAAGAAAATTCACTTGAACAAATGGAACCCCTTTACCTCCTACTTGCCTAGTTATAATACACCATGATAACCTATTAGTGATTAAGTTTGTTTCCTTCAATTATTAAATATATTTACAATATTGACTCTTCTAGATTATTCGTCATGATGATATCGCTATCCATTTTCTATTAGTAATGGAGGATAACATGGATTCCTCTTGGAACATGGTGGTTAAGATAGGAAGGTCAACTTCTAAGTGGCATAACCCTTTTGTAGGAACTCTACTCGAGGGGATTCTTGTGCCATTGTAAATGTTACTCTATGTAGAATGAAACTAATGGATGTAGAGCTTAAGCAGAAAAGTTTTACTCTTCAAAACATGGCCTTTGATGCGTCAAACTCCTTTCGAAGGTTTTAGACTCCAATGTTCCAAATTGGGACCCACCAATGAAAATGGTCCTCTACACTGAGCCATCTAACTTTTCCATTAAAACTGCATCAATATGGATGAAAAAACATAACGGTCCAATTTGGATTAGATATTGGATCAACTAGATTTAAATAAATGATCCAATAATTAAATATGATAGATTGTGAAAGCACCAATCGACTCCACACATGGAATAATGTGAGAGGGGGCATCATCATATAACTTCTCATCTTGGCCAATTTTAATCTTTAAATATCCACTGATAAAGTGGATGAACATAGGAGACATAGTATTTTGTAGCGATGGATCATATCATTGGCCAATATGCTTGGAGATGGATACATAAGCAAGACCAATACAAAAACCGTTAAGGGTTGAAGCTTTCTTGCTAGAGCATATTTATTTTTATGGAAAAATATCAGCTTGGTGGAAAGATACATTTATACATTTAGGCACCATCATGTAAGTGATACTACAAATATTAAAAAATATCAAAACAAGAATTCTAAAAAATGGAACAAGGAAGAAATTGGGGACATATTTAAAGATAAAAAAGATCTAGAGAGGAAAATGGAAGTCCTCCAATAACATATCATAACTAATGGAAAATTTAAAAACCTAGAATTAGAGGAAGCCAATATGTAAACACAACCAGTAAAACAAAACGAGAAAGAGAAAATCTTATGGACCCAAAAAGTGAAAGTCAAATGGCTAAAATTTGGGGAATAAATCCAAAGTATTTTTATAGATTGGTGATTAATCATCAATGGAAAAAAATAAAATCACTATGTTAAGAGATGGCCAAGGACAACAAATATCTAAACATTGAGATATAGAGGCACAACTCACTCAATATTTCAATTCCCTACTCACAAGAAATAAAACAGACAAATTGATAGCCATACAAAAAATTACTCAACACAATAATATACTAATTACTAAAGATAAATATCAAATATTTCTTAACAAAATTACTATTGAGGAAGTATAACAACCTATCATGGACATACAAAAATTAAAAATTCCAAGGCATGATGGTTTCATGACTCACCTCTTTCATGAATTTTGACCAACAATAAAAAATGATATATGGGAAGTAGTAGAGGACTTAAGGAATATAATTAATAGTCTCCCAACTCTTACCTCAAATTTTGTAACCCTAATTCCCAAGGAAGAAAATGTTGAAGAATGTAGTGAATTCAGTCCAATTGCCCTTTGCAACTTGATTTTCAAACCGTTAAAAAGATAGGTAATAGACTTAAGCTCTTGTTTCATTTATTAATTTCTCACAAACAAATAAGGTAGGTAGAAGGGAGACAAATATTGGATTGAATCATTATATAACATCAAATGACCAACTTCTTGAGAAAAAAAATGTTCAGGCATGGTGATAGAATTGGATATGTCAAAATCTTTTGATGATTTAAGTTGGAAATACATTAAATAGGTTATTGCAACTTTTGGCTTCTCTCAATCATGGATACAATGTATAACAACTCTAACTTCCTCTCTTTGTAAATTTATCACCTTCCAACACCTTTAATACCTCTTTTGGTATTCAAGGAAATCTCTCCAACCTTTCATTTTCATTATAGTGACTAAAGGTTTATGTGAGTATGTTAATTTACTAGTCAATTAGAGGAAAATAAAATGATTTCACTTAGATGGGAAGAACAATGTAACCTCTCATTAGTAGAATGTGGATTACACAATGTTATCTACAAGGCCAATAGTTCATGAAGAAAGAGAGATGATCCAGGTCATGTCATACATCATGGGAGCATCAAGAACATCTATAAATTAAGGTAATTATCAAATCTTATTTTCCACTACTATCCATGATATACAATATAATATCTCTATAATTTTAGGCTTTCAAAAAAGTACGATTTCTTCAAAATTCTTAGGAGTTCCTTTATTTCAAAATGTTTGAAGTAAATCCTCTTCGGAGGATGCTCTTAGTAAAATTGAGAAGGAATTTCAAAATTGGTGTTTCCACCCTCAAACCATAACATGGTGATTGGAATGGTTCAAATCTATGCTTTAAGAAATTCCTATATATCTATTTCATCTGTAATAGCGACTAAATATGTTTTCAAAACAATTTCTATCCTTCAAAAATCATTTCTATGGGAAGGTTCTAAAGAAAACAAGAAATATACCTTGTCTCATGGGAAAAAATATGTCTTCTTTAAAACATTGATGCACTTAGGATTAAGAGCTTTAGAAATGTTTGACTACATTTTAGGGGCCAAAAAATGTGGCATTGTGGTGACAACTCCAATGCTCAAATATACTATGGGGAAGAATATGGAAAAATAAATATGTCAAAGGTCAATAGGAACAAGTTCTATTACACACATTCCTCCCAACAACAGGGTCAATGCTACAAAATTCAACAGGTCAATAAATAACTCTTATATAGGAACACACCATATACGAACTTTAAAACTGAAAGAAGTTTCTCTTCTAGGAAGATGTTGGTAATAGCTCCCTAAATTGGATGATTTTCCTCTCAAAAAATTACTGCAAAATCCAAACAAAAATAAGTTTCTTCATTTCTGTGACTCCATAAATAAAAATAAACAATGGAGATATTGGATTCCACTGCATTAGTGGATAACACCACATAGGAATGTTTGTATTAGGTAACTTATGGGAGGCCTTACTGCAAGAAAAATATAGATTAATGAAAATATAGATAAATTAAGATGCAGATATAAATCAACTATCGATTTCACCGTCAATGAAGAATATAATCTAACCTTAGGAAGCCAAAATATCCATGATTTATTCAATTGGGATAAAATATAGAAGTAAAACCTATGGTGAATATTTCCACTTTCTTATGACTCACTACTTTGAACAAAATCCTAATGTCCAAAAATATACTTAAAAGAGGTTTCATGGGTCCTTGCTCTTGTTATCTATGTCAGAACTTGGGAGAAGGAATGAATATACTTTCACTACATTTCACCACATTTCAACATTGTAAGAATAGGCTACCATAATATTCTATTACTTAAAAAAAAAAAAAACAAAAGTGGACAATTTTAATCAAGATATAGAACAATGGTTAAAAGTCACAAGAGGTAATAAATAGTTAATAGATCCAGGTGGCTGTAAGAAATATCCATTCTATGGGAAATATGGAAAGAAAGGACCCAAAGTGTTTTCCAAGATAAATTTCAAATTGTTGACCAAATATGGAAAAGGAAGTATGATATATCCATGAAACTAATCTAATAGAACCCTAGTCAGTTGCACAATGGCAAGGTAATGATAAAGATATGGAAAACCTAGAATGTAGTCATATTTCTATAGAGAAATATTTGTTCATGTCAAAATCTCTCTTCCCTATCTCAAATTCTCCTATTGTTGGTTACCTCCTACTAAAAAATTCATCAACCTTAGCCTAAATATGGATCCTACTAAGAATGGAGAGATATTTAGGGATGGCACTGGAAAAACCCTTCGAGTATTTAATGGATCTATAAACATCAATAGCTATAATGTTGCGTAGTTAATGGTGTTTGATTCTGAACATGTAATTGTTCAAAGCTAACAATAGTCAAAGATAGTAGTAGAGAGAGATTCACATGTCATAATTAGTGTGATTATAAAAATTCAATAGGGATTTCCAATTTACAAATTTTTTCAATGTTAGAGGTTCGAATGAAGAATTCAACAGATATCCAATATTTTACCTCACATATTAGTCCTTGTCCCCTCTCACATAGATCATCCAAACAACAAATTTTTCAAACAAATTAGCAGATGTAAATGTTAACAATCTTCTCACCCCTCTTAATATTAGAGGGGATCCCTCCCAAACTAACTCCCTCATTGAATGATGTAAATTTCTTACTTCTCAATATGTTGGTTCCCTAAGTGAGGTGAAAACTATAAGCATGAAATCTCATGAGGACCTGGAGAAATTTGTTGGGATCACAAACCTCTCTCCCTAACCACATGATATGGAGAGAAAAATTGGTGTTTTGAGGTTTCAAGGACTACATGGATTAAGGCGGGTGGTGAAAGAAGCACATTGTGTGTAATAATGAGTAGATATGAAAATAAATCATACCTTGAGGGAATGGTACCTCCAACCTGAATACAAAATCTCTATCGGATAAGCAGTATCATGTCGCTAGTACTGGTGAGTTCACATTATTAGCTCATCATGGTTCATCACTTCAAGTTTTTCAATGCAGAGGGATGGCTTCAGACAATCTCCTCCATGTCAGATAAAGGATGACTTAATTTTGATGGGTATATTGAGCTTCATGGTTCCACTTTCTCTATTTTGTTTAGTTTGAGTTTCTCCTTCAATTCTTCCTACGAAGGTTATAATTGTTCAACATCCAACCTTGTTTCCAAAGTATCATTTTACTATTGGAGCACTTATACTTTCTATCCTTCTGCTCAATCCTTCCATGTCTCTCTATTTCTCACTTCATTTATCCTTGTCAGCTTGACCTCCTTCATGTAGCTATGACTATCTATGTGTGATCTCAAAGTCTCTTCCTCTCTGGGTTTGGTCTATATCTCTATTGATCATATTCTCTAAAGAAGATTCGTATAATGGGTATTAGTTCTCCTACCTCTTTTCTTGTCTATCCTTTCATTGATTCCTTGCAACCCTCAGTTAACCACTCTAATAATGCTCAACCTATTAGACCTATTCCCCTTGGCCCGTGTTAGTTTTTATCTATGCATATGTTTATTTTTCAAGTGCTCTAATCCATCACACTGAGAGGTTGAGGTGGCATTAGGTGTTGGAGAGGAAGAAGAGACCCATATGTCTCGATCGTGCGGGATGTTACCCAAGAGGAAACCAATGAGTATTGTACGCAAAATCCTCTATATACTTGTGAACATATATTCGTTGTTGAAGGAGAGAATTTTCTAAAACACAATGACATGGATGATTGGGATGTAAATGTTGAGAATGGAAACTGACTACTAAATATGGGCTATTATAAAACTAGAGACAAGAAGTATTGAAAACGTAATGAATTCTACTAGCATGTAATATCCCTCCCCTTAATAAAAAATAATAATAAAAAAATAATAAATAATAATAAAAGTAATAAATAATAAAATAATAATAAATAATATAAATAATAAATAATAAATCACTTAAATAATAAAAATAATAAATCATAAATGATATTAAAAATATATCCAAAATAATAAAAAAAATAATAATATATACAAATAAAAATAAAATTGTTATTCTCTAAATAAGAATAAACAGAAATAACACAAGAAAAGAAGGAAAGGTGTTCCCCATCCAATGTTTGCTCTATTTATTAGAGGGTGAAGAGGATGGTAGGCATTCCATCTTTCCGAGTTTCTATCTTTCATTCTCTTGGGAGAATGGTGTTCTAAGAGCTAGGAGTCAATGGTAGTAGTACGTTGATTGAGGGCTCGAGGGTGGCCAGTTGTAGCAAATCCTTGCATAATTGAGCCTACGGTTGGGTGGAGAGTCGTCCCCAAAACCTTGTTGGCATTTGGTAGACTTCGATCACAAGTAATATTGGTATGTGCTTATTTGTTTGATTATGATTTTAATTAGGAAATTAACATTATATTTGCTTTAGGCTGTTACATATTGTATCAGAGCAGGGCTCAACCCTTGGGGCCTATCGGCATCTAATATATATATATATATATATATATATATATATATATATATATATATATTGTTTGAATATTTAACTTGACTTGTTTTTTTGAAAGTTACAGGATGCTTATTTTCCTACGAGTAATTTCCATGGCAACTGAACTTTGGAATCGGGGTTTCTAGATTTCCGCAATTCTGATTTGTTTTCATTAATTTGTTAGCCATTGTTTGCAGGCTCATTTTTGTCCGGGAATTTTTTTTATTTTGTTTTTTTGTCAAGAATCTTGTTTAGTCTCTCCCTCAAATTCTTATAAGAAAGAGTAGAGTTTGGATGAATGGGTTGGTCCGAGTCGCACAACCACTGCCTTGCATGATGTACACAAATCTGAAAGGAATACTTGTGTGAAATAGTTGCATTAGGTGGCCTCAATGTCATAAATGATCCAATCATTGATTATGCATCGAGATCTTCTTCTCAGAGATGATTTGTAGCATGCTCTGTGACATCGAATAATTTTGAAAAATATAGAACCTTTAAGAGGTCTGCAATAGCAATTATATCGAGAGAGCCATAATTCTTTCCTGTCCCATAAACTCCCGAGATCTTCTTCTCGGAGATGATCTGTAGCATCCTCCGTGACATCGAATAATTTTGCAAAATATAGAACCTTCAAGAGGTCTGCTACAACAATTATATCGAGAGAGCCATAATTCTTTCCTGTCCCATAAACTCCTCATGTAATGTGAGACCAACACTGCCAAGTCTCTCTACACTCACACTAAGCGCATCTAGCTCTTAATCTTGTTCTTTTATGAGAAAAACTTGTTTGTCTGATTCTGATGTAATAAATTCATCATTATATGAGGTCATAACTCAATTTGGTTTTGCACCTGGATGATCATCTGACAACCTTTGAAGCTGTCGGTGAGTGCCATTCAAACTGATATTAGTTTGCACAAATTTTCTCAGTGTCCCAATATATGTTTGGATCCGCTCGGTATTATAATTACACAAAATACATTGCTCCACTGCAGAACTCTCCTCGTGGCCCTTTCTAGACTCTTCGGAGCATCCATTTGTCATAATTCCTTTTTCGTTAGAATACTCATTATTTAAGCCTCCATCATCGGTGAAGCTGTGTTCTTTATCAGTTACAGAACTGTGTTCCTTACCATTTGTAGAGCCATCGTCTTCATCTGGTCTCTTGAGAACAGAATCCACGAATTCCCTCTCCCGTTCTGCAAGCTCTTCCCTGAGAGCATTACTCAAAGGTTGTTTCAACTTCTCCAATTCATCAATAGGAACTATTATCCCCATAGCTTTAAAGAAATGAATGAACTGGTATTGTATTCACACCCAACTTTTCAATTGGCTTTGATGATGGTCTTCAATACTTCAGAGTGGCTTTGATGATGGAGCGTGTCTATCGATTTTTAGTTCTTCTAGCGGGCGAGACAAAAAAAAGAGTGAAAAACGTGATATGCGATGTGTGCATCTGTATCTAATTACAACAACTTCATCACTCTGGAAAATAGCATTAAGACTATAGAAATGCATCCATCTAATTTTTTTTCGGGTATGGCGATGTTAGAAGATTTGTTATTACTTTCCCTTGGCCTACAGTCGTATTGAAATTATTTGAGTTTCCCCCTTTCTCGTAAGGTCTGAATCCATATTTGTTGTAGACCTCCCACACATTATGCTGTCATTATCGATCTTGTTTGTTCGTGTTTTGAGCCTACGTCCCTGTGCGAGGAGAGGCTCCTCTCCTCTCTAGGTATAAAGTGATGATGTGAAGAGTGCTCGTGGAAAAAGGTCTTGTTTTGGACTTAGGTTCTATTTTCACCATCAGAGGGATGGTTCCCAATGGGAGTTTATGGACTGGTTGGATAGATACAGGACTCAATGCATTGTATTTAACTCATGTTTATCAGGACCTTGGGATTCTCAGGTCCACCTTCTGCCCGAAGTGTGCTGGAGATGAAAATCTAACAACGTTTTCTTGAAATTCCAGTGATGACATTGTCTTGGAAGAAGATCCACTCGGCAAGCAATGTATGTGGAAGGAATCAGGTCCAGGTGCATTATATCTCAAGTCGGCCCTTCCTTCTCCAATCTATATTTCAAGATTTGTGGTTATTAATACAGCTTGAGGCCAGAAAGTTAAGTAGTTTCGAATTTTTTGTTTATCCTTCAAATTTTCTCTTAGCTTGAGAATTAAAAAAAAAAATTATAAAGTCCCAGACTCTTTAGGCATTTAAGTTCATACTCTTATCTTCAATATTTCATATTTGAAATGGTTTCCCTAAATCTTTAGTTGGGAATTTATGTTATCTAGATTGGAAATGTAGAGCAGATGTTGACTTGATTTCTAGTGGCCACGTGATGCAATGATTGTTAAGGAAAACTTCTGATTATCATTAAATCATTGATCTCATATATCTCTTTGGATTTTAGAACTCCACAGTAAGTTTATCTATAAAATATGGTGAATTTCTATTGCAGAGTAAGCATGCTATGTAATTTACAACCTTTATAAGGGTTAATGTGTTCGTTAGTGCCAACTTGTTGGAGGGAAACTGAGGTGTTTGATGGATTGAAGGACTACATAATTTATAAATTATTTTATTTTCCAATTTAAATTAATTTTTGGATTACATATTAAGGTTTAAGTTTATCAGAAAATTTGGGAAAAACGATTTTTGTATTATTGTTGTTGTTAAGATAAAATAAAATATTTTAGTTGAGACAACTCATCATGGGACCACTAGTGGAAATTTTGGCCGCAAACAGATGGGAGACTTTTGGTTGCTGGATACTGATATCTGGCAGTGGACAGACAGAATTATCAGGCTATGGGGATTTACCACCACCTCATGATTTTGCTGCTGGTGTAGCTGTGAGTAACCGAAGGATTGTTATGCACTATGGTTGAGAAGCGCCTTCTCATTATAGCTAAAATGTATTATAGCCAATAGGTTTGTTCAAAGTTTCCTGGTGTTGTTTCGATCTTTATGTTGTAATTAATGTAAAACCTGGTAGCTATTAAAGCTTGTTAAGGGTTTGATATGGTGTTGCCTTCGCAGGTGCGCTTGTAGGTGGGCCATCTTATTAATAAAATGATTTTTATTTTTGGGAGGGATAACCTTCCCAGTCATCCGATTCCGTTTTGGATTGGGTGGTGGTGTCTCTTCTTTATGGTGTGGAATATTTCTTCGGTTGTTTGATTTCTTAAATTCCCTTAGAGTAATCATTTAATAGCCATAAGAATCTCAAGATACATTCAATAAATTTGTTTAACGATTTATTTTGTTAAAAGTAGTCCATTTAATTCTTCTAACATAAGTTATGATTGCTTAAACAGATACTTAAATATTTCACTCTACTGCACAAAATTTGAATTTATATTTATCCTTAAAAATCATGAATCTGTAGAATTAATATTTGTGTGACATATAATGATGAATAAATTTCTTTCGAAATTCAAGTACCTTCTTAACACAATAATGCCACCAATATTCTTAAGCTTTAGTCATTCAAATTTGGATTTTACATTGAGACAATTCTCTAAGTTTTATTCTGACATCATTATTACCTTCTAACCCATGTTTTCCATAGTGTTATACTATAAAATATATGATTGTTGATAATTTATGGGTTAATTATTGTAATTTATGGTTTAAGTATTGTGATTGTTGATGATTTATGATAAAAATATATATTATTACACTCATAAACTCTGATAATAAGGATAACTTATTAGACTTTGATAATAATTATTATTTAGTATATTAGTTCTTATTTTATGCTTCTTCAATGATGAATATTGAGTTACAGTTGTGTTTTTATTTCTCGTCCTCTCTAGATCAACCTTATTTTCTTTACAGTTCATCAACTTTCTTTTTCATCACATTTTGATAACTGATCTGGCTTTGGTAGACTTATATATTTGTTAAATTAGTTGCAGCCAAATTATTTCTTAAGAATCATTACAAAAGTCTGATATTAAATAAGTGAGACCTGAAATTCCAGGGGTATCACCATTTGTTTTGGAAGATCAACTATAAGTGTCTCGCTAGTATAAGTTAAATTTTGGTGCACTCATTAGTTCCTCATTGGTTTTCTCATGCATCATTATAGACAACATATTATTTGGTTTGGATATCGGTCCTTTCCTCGGTGGTTCTCTGCTCTCATTAGAATCTGCTTACATGGTAAAACCACTATCTCATTTTTTGACTTGTTTTTGCTTGCATATCTCTCTCCATTACAACCATGTAACAACGTAAAATTCTAAATGAGTCACATAATTAAGATATAGTTTTATGACTCACTGATTCATTGGAAAAGTATATAATCTTATAATCTTGATGGTGATAATCTACCCATAATTGACGATGTATAATTCTCTAAAATATCACACTATTGACATGGTATACTGACATGTTTTTGTAACAAATCTTTAATGCTAGTGTAACTACTCACCATCGGTTCATTTTACACAACAATTTACATAGCACTTGAAGTAATTGGATAATTGAAGTTGAAATTGTCACCAATTAAAGTGCTCTACAATAGTGTAATCTATTTCAATTCGTAATGTATAAACTCTGATATCTTATTACCTTTAGCTAATCATTTTTCACTTGCATCTATTCATTATTTTATTGTTCAATCTTATCTAAAAACACAGATATAAAATTCCTTGAATGTTGATCATACTATTCACTAATTATTTGGGTTGGATTGTTGTTCTCATTGTCCTTTAGCAATAACAGTTGCTTGGAATTTCTCTGGTCTACTATTGCAAGAAGACAATTATCTCAATATGAAGTTCTAATAAAGCATTGCAATTTCCATTCATATTCCATGTATTTGCTCATTTACTACTCATATGATTTAGTAAACATCATCAAGCTACCATTGAAGTCCCCTTGATTCTTGAGTGAATGAGTTGGATTTGTAGTATATATATATATATATATAAACCACAGGATGGTATATTTTAGTCTCTGTGGAAAATCATACAGATTTGGATTAAAGTTCAGATGTTGAGTATAATGTTTCATGAGGTTCATGATTCAAGGTTAATTGCATATAATGGTTAAAGTTGTCTAAGGAGAATTGGAAAGGAGAAACTTGCAATTTTTTTAAGGATGATAACTAATGATAGTTCATGTGATTATGGTCAACTTGGGTCAGATGCTTAAGGTGGTAGAGAAGAAGTATCACAACAAGGGTAAGAAATCAGTAAGAAGAGACAACCTATTTTAGAACATAATGAAATCGTTTGGTATAATCATAACTTGGTACTCTAAACGTATCACTATAAGAGGATGATGCACATAAAGAAGAAAATATTGACAATCAACTAGTGATGTTGAAAAATCATGGAGGTCATTTTTAGGAACTTGTAAGGTATGATAAAATAAAATGGAGAAGATAAGTTGTCTGCATAACAAAATCTATAACAATGGGAGAGCCACATTGTAAATTTTTCCATAAGTGAGTAAACTATATGAATGAATTATGGATAGCAAGATGAAGGATCAAGAGATTTTATCTTAAAACAAGAAAAGCTAAGCAGATTACACTTGGAAGCTATCTTAATGAATTTATAAGGATACTTGGTAGCTATCTTAATGTTGCTATAAATTTTATAAGGAGAGAAGGATTGCGTACATAGTGAGAAAAGAAGTGAAAGTTAATTAATAGAGATTGTACTTGACTAATTTTCACTCATTATTTCATGAGTAGAAATTCCCATAACATTAAATAAGGTTGTTGCCACATAAGACCTCACATTTAAGTTTTCATGGACAATGATGGTAGTAGTGTTTCCAACTATTTCAAAATGTAAAATAATGATACTATTTAATAAGAAAGAGTATTTTTCCCAAATTGAGGACGGGTGAATTTATGATAAATCAATCAAGTGGTATTGAGATACGAACTTGACGAGATAAGAAAATATTTTGTTCATGAAGTGCTAATTGTTAAATAAGTTAACATGGATCAACAAATCCTCGTACAAGTAAATTAAGAATGATATAAAGTTAAATCATGGTGAAATAGTGTTTATGTACAATTGCATATATTAGTATTGGAATCAGTAAGCCAAAGGGTGATTGGATGTAAAACCAAGGGATTTTAATTTGGATTTAAATAATGATGGTATAAAGAGACATTAAGACACAAGATCATGAGGTTCATGTACATAGATGATTATACCGATGGGGTAAATGATCAACTACCTAGTAGAAAGAAGTGGAAATGATTATTGAAAAGTAATTGACAACTTGATGAAAACATATGGACGATGTCTCATGATATTATGGTAGGAAGATAATGATGTACATATGGTTCTTATAGTGATAATGTATAGCGATATGCGTAGGTATTATGACGTTATGTCAAGGTATATTGACATATTCATTTACTACGTGATGATAGGTATTTAATGTTCAATACTCATGTTGGATATGATATGCATAATGTGGCATAAGAATTATGATGTTGTAATATGAGGTTTATTGACATGTGATTCATTTATGTGAAGTTATGATATGTCTTTGACGCAAATACGTTGATGATCTAACTTATGATGGTATTTCATGAGGTGAAGCATGCGATAGTTGCGTACAAATCTATGACATGCATGAGCATGCAGTTCGTTATTATTCATAATGTTGCGATTAACATTGATGAATGTTCTCATGATGACATGCAAGACTTGGCATGTGGATTATTTCCTATGATACTATGATGCTATGGTTAATGCATTGGTTGCATGTTGGGGGTGTGATGATTCACAAGACTCCACAAATTGGTTGAGAGGGTTGGTTTATTTGATGATCTCGTGCGAGCCCATACGCACGAGGGAGAATAAGTAACACCATATGGGTTGGGGAAAAAACTCAATCAATACTACATATGCCAGTGGTTCCTTTGTCTTGTGTATAGCTCTTGATGGATAGCTCTTGAAGGCTATGGGACCATCTTGAGGAGGCCAAGTACCTGATGTTCTAGGCTAGGTGCCTGTTATTGGATTGGGATGTCGGAGTCTGGAAGGGATGTAAAGGACTTCGATGCCTGGGGCTGTGCGCCTTAGTAGTTATGGACGGAGTGGGCCAGCCTTGCAAGATGCCCGGGGTCATTGAGTACCGGACCGGATGCCTACCTTGGGGCAGATGAGGTCTTAGTTAGGCGTGAGCCTTGGGGCTAGCCTTGGACAAGGTTACAGACCGGATCGGGCTTATGCATGGTGCCGAAAGTGGGAAATTAAACAAAGATTCCTTGAGATTTCCCGTGGTGTTGGGGACTTTCGATGCCTACTGGTTATACTAGTTCAGCAGAGGGTGTTGGCAAAATGAAGTAAATAAAAATAAATAATAATAAAAACATAACTTCGAGATGAAGTCCCTTAAAGTGGGAGAGTATGTAATATCCCTCTCCTTAATAATAAATAATAAATAATAAATCATAAATCATAAATGAATTAAAAATGTACACAAAATAATAATAAATAATAATAATAATAACAATAATAATAATAATAATGGTTATTCTCTAAATAAGAATAAATAGAAATAACACAAGAAATGTAGGAAAAAGAAAATAAAACAAGAAAGCTAAAGAAAAGAAAAGAAATAAAACAAGAAAACTAAAACATCAAAAGAAAAGTAAAGAAAGCTAAAAATCAAAGTGGCATGTAACAATGTAAACTTTGAAACGGGAAATATAAACTCAAAACGGGAACTCTGGCCAAAAAACCCCAAAAAAACATCAAAAACAGTGCTAAAAACGAAAAGTGTGTATACTGGAACGATGTTTTTTTTTTAGGTGTCAATTTTGAACGTGTTTTAAAAATGGCAGTGACTACGAAATTTACTACGAAATTTTCGTGCAAAATATAGCTTCAAAACGAAAGTGTTGATACTGGAATAATGATTTTTTTTTTTAGGGTCAATTTTCAAACTTTTTAAAAAATGCTAATAAAACCAATTTTTTATGTCTCAAACAAAGTTAAATTTTAAGGAAAAAACACATTAATGTTTCTGGTAGAATATCATTTTTCTTTCCTAAGTATAAATTTAACATGTTTTCAACCACAACATGCTAGATACAAAAGAAATTGAAAATTTTTCAACTATAAAACTAAAAAAACATGACATTATGAACAAATTATATCACTGACACTGTGCTCACCCCCCCAACCCCCGCCCAACTGTACCCTTCCCCAGCCCCCATCCACCCCCACCCCTGTGCCCTACCCCTACCTCCCCCCCCACTCCTTACACCCTACCTGCGCCCTACCGTTACCCCCCCCCCCCCCCCCTCGCCCACACCCTACCCCCCACCTTACCCTCCCCCCTCCCAAACCCCTACCCTTAACCGTCCCCCCACCCTCGCCCCCCAGCCCCCCCACCCTCACCCACCCCCTACCCCCTACCCCCCCTAGTCAAAGTGAAAATTGGCACTTCAAAGATCACATCCAATGTTCTTTCCAACCACCTTCAAGACTGTTCCAAACAATCCTACTTCTATTATCTCTTATTACTAAAGCATGGTTACAAGTGTTTTACTTGTTTTATGTGTATTTTAGTGCCTTTGGCCTCCTAAGTTATGGCCTGTATCTCTAACTACTTTTGATTCTCTATCATAAGTTGCTAGCAATTTCTTTATAATAAAGAATAGTGAACAAATCTGATCAAAGTGAATCTACTATTACTAAAACATGGTTACAAGTGTTTTATTTGTTTTGTGTGTATTTTAGTGCCTTTGGCCTCCTAAGTTATGGCCTGTATCTCTAACTACTTTTGATTCTTTATCATACATTGCTAGCAATTTCTTTATAATAAAGAATAGTGAACAAATTTGGTCAAAGTGAATCTACTTGTATTTCACAAATAGACATACTTTTTTTTTATGAATGAATAAAACTTTGGTTTAAAAGAATTAAATATATATATATATATATATATATATATATATATATATATATATAAATAAAATAAACCTAATTAGTATTCAAAAAACAATCAAAATTTAATGTAAAAAACATAAAAATTTAATTAATACAGAAATTGTAAATTATATATATATATATATATATATATATATATATATATATATATATATATGATTGAATGACTAAAACTCAAAATTTAATGATAAAAAATATAATCTTATTTTAAAATATACTTTAATTAACATGAAAATTGTAAAATTTAAATAATTGGAACAAGACTCTTTAAATTTACACCTTATTAGCAAAATTAACAAAATTGTTAATTACCGTAAAAATAAAACTAAAATTCTGTTCAAAAGCAAGCTAGTTTCTCATGTTTTTCCAAAGAAAAGACATCCACATTATATAATATAAAACTATTTCACTTTAAAAATTTAAAATTGCCAACTATATGTAATATCGTTAAAAAATTGAAGTAATTTTTTAGAAATATATTATTAAACATTTTATAATTTAATATTAAAAATTTTCAATATTTATAAACTTTTAAGATAATATAAGTTTTTTCTTCAAAATTCTCACAAAATATGCTCCTGGGTCGATTCCCGGAATCGACGTCGATTCCGGGAATCGACCCAGGAGCATATTTTGTGAGAATTTTGAAGAAAAAACTTATATTATCTTAAAAGTTTATAAATATTGAAAATTTTTAATATTAAATTATAAAATGTTTAATAATATATTTCTAAAAAATTACTTCAATTTTTTAACGATATTACATATAGTTGGCAATTTTAAATTTTTAAAGTGAAATAGCTTTATATTATATAATGTGGATGTATTTTCTTTGGAAAAACATGAGAAACTAGCTTGCTTTTGAACAGAATTTCGATTCCGGGAATCAACCCAGGAGCATATTTTGTGAGAATTTTGAAGAAAAAACTTAAATTATCTTAAAAGTTTATAAATATTGAAAATTTTTAATATTAAATTATAAAATGTTTAATAATATATTTCTAAAAAATTACTTCAATTTTTTAACGATATTACATATAGTTGGCAATTTTAAATTTTTAAAGTGAAATAGTTTTATATTATATAATGTGGATGTCGTTTCTTTGGAAAAACATGAGAAACTAGCTTGCTTTTGAACAGAATTTTAGTTTTATTTTTACGATAAATTAACAATTTTGTTAATTTTGCTAATAAAGGTGTAAATTTAAAGAGTCTTGTTCCAATTATTTAAATTTTACAATTTTCATGTTAATTAAAGTATATTTTAAAATAAGATTATATTTTTTATCATTAAATTTTGAGTTTTAGTCATTCAATCATATATATATATATATATATATATATATATATATATATAATTTACAATTTTTGTATTAATTAAATTTTTATGTTTTTTACATTAAATTTTGATTGTTTTTTGAATACTAATTATGTTTATTATATATATATATATATATATATATATATATATATTTAATTCTTTTAAACCAAAGTTTTATTCATTCATAAAAAAAAGTACATCTATTTGTGAAATACAAGTAGATTCACTTTGACCAGATTTGTTCACTATTCTTTATTATAAAGAAATTGCTAGCAATGTATGATAAAGAATCAAAAGTAGTTAGAGATACAGGCCATAACTTAGGAGGCCAAAGGCACTAAAATACACACAAAACAAATAAAACACTTGTAACCATGTTTTAGTAATAGTAGATTCACTTTGATCAGATTTGTTCACTATTCTTTATTATAAAGAAATTGCTAGCAACTTATGATAGATAATCAAAAGTAGTTAGAGATACAGGCCATAACTTAGGAGGCCAAAGGCACTAAAATACACATAAAACAAGTAAAACACTTGTAACCATGCTTTAGTAATAAGAGATAATAGAAGTAGGATTGTTTGGAGCAGTCTTGAAGGTGGTTGGAAAGAACATTGGATGTGATCTTTGAAGTGCCAATTTTCACTTTGACTAGGGGGGGTAGGGGGTGTGCGGGGGTGACCAGGGGGGGGGGGGGGGGTAGGCGGTAGGGGATGGGGGGGTGTAGGGGGTAGGGGGTAAGGGGGGGTGCGCGGGTATGGGGTAAGGTGGGGGGGGGGGTAGGGGGTTGGGGGGTGTAGGGGGTAGGGGGGGTGCGCGGGTAGGGGGTAAGGTGGGGAGGGGGAGTAGGGGGTAGGGGGGGTGAGGGTAGGGCGCGAGTAGGGTGTAAGGGGGGAGCGGGTGGGGGGCGGTGCGGGGTAGGGCACGGGGGTAGGGGTGGGTGAGGGCTGGTGAAGGGTACAGTTGGGCGGGGGTTGCGGGGGTGGGCGCAGTGGCGAGGGGCAGCCGCGGGGAGGGGTTGGGGGGTTTGGGGGGATGGGGGGCGGGGGTAGGGGGATTGGGGCGCGGGAGTGTGGGGGGACGGTAGGGGGTAGGGTGAGGGAAGGGGAGGGGGGCCCGGGAGGGGGGGAAGCTTAGGAAGCTTCGTTCAAACAGAAAATTCCGTTGAAAACAAACATCTAGCGTGGCATGCAAAGGATGGACCACGAATAAATACAGAGTTGGCGAGCGAAACAAAGAGAAAACACAGATTTGGTGGATGCAGGGAGTACAATAACTTGGTAATCATATCGAGGGATTTGTCATCATCATCATTTTCAGAGATTGGATCAGGCGTGTTACTTTAATTATTAATGTGTAGTGAATCCAGACAAGAGATCTCTCGTGAGAGGAATAAGTTAATGGGGCCGGGGCTTCAATGTAGTCGTCAGGGGGTTGTGGGGGGCGCATGGGTAGGGGCTCGCCCATACTTGCCTAATTGTGCACTTAGTCTCATTATCCCTCACCTGACCTCCCGCTCGCCCATCGACCCGCCTGCCCGTTAGAGGTGGTTGGGCAATTCTGATTATACAAATAAAAAATTTATGGTATATTTTTGTTGTTAATTTAAGTTAATATGTTTTTTTATTTACTAATTTATGTGGTTTTTTTTAGGAAAATGGCATCAAGGAAAATTTCTTTGAATCTTTCTGGACCAAAGAGTCTTAAAGGTGTATCTTCAAAAAACATTGGTGAACGAACTCCACCTGAGCTCATGCCTACAAATATTTCAAGTGCTTTAAGTGATAAGAACCTAATATCAGATTGGAAAAGTTCAAAAGAGGTGAAATTTCCATCAAGAGTCTGGTATGTGAAAGAAAGAGAGAGCACAACTGTGATTTTCGCATTGATTTTTAAGTTAATTATTATTTTTTGAAAAAAAAAATTGTTATTATTATTTTTTTGACATGAAATTCATAAAAAAAACTATTATTTGACCATTTTTAGTTAATATTTTTGTATAAAAATTGTGATTTTGACATGTTAATTCTATCAAAAAATTATCAAAACATTTAGTTTTTTTGTTATATTTATGTTAAAAATGGTTATTTTTATGTCCATTGTTAAAAAATGTTGTTTTTTAGAAACAATTATTTCATGTGGATTGAAAAATTAATTAAGGATGTATAAATATGTAGATTATCTAAAATTCAAACTATCGACTTTCTAATTTAAAAATGCAAAACAATAAATACCCCCCTAAAAAAAAAAAAAAAAATTAAGATAGAGAACAAGAAAATACGAATAAAATGACGACTTCAAAAACTATCAAATTTCGAAAATATTTTTTTACATTTCACACACTAGAAAATTAAAAGTCAAAAAATAGGTCTTTTAAAAAAAGGGTGTGATGCAGAATACTCACTTTTTAAAATTAGCATGAAAATCAATACCATTCTAAAACTTGATTTCATTCTTGAACATGAAAAAAAATTAAAGTTCCAAAAACCATGTTCTAAAAAAAACATGTGTATTCTGCATCACCACTTTTGAAAATCGGGTCATTTTTTTGCTATCTCTACGAAACGGGTAACAGTATCAGTTCCCATTTCAAAGTTTACATTGTTATGTAGACACATAGAGTGTGTGCATGTGGTTCCTCATCCAATATTTGCTCTATTTATTAGAGAGTGAGGAGGATGGGAGGTATTCCATCTTTCCGAGTTTCTATCTTTCATTCTCTTGGAAGAATGGTGTTCTAGGACCTAGGAGTCATTGGCAGTAGTAAGTTGATTGAGGGCTCAGGGATGGCCAGTTGTAGCAAGTCCTTGCATAATTGAGCCTACGGTTGGGTGGAGAGTTGTCGCCAAAACCTTTTTGGCATCTGGTAGACTTCAATCACAGGTAATATAGGTATGTGCTTATTTGTTTGATTATGATTTTAATTAGGAAATTAACTTTATATTTACTTTGGACTGTTACATAGCACATGAGGATAGTAGTTGGAAAAATTCTTTGAGAAAGAGGTGATACCTAAAAATTCCTTATTCAATTAAGAAAAGTAATGCTTCAGCTAAAGGAGATCAAATGCATGCTTTCCCATGATTCTTCTTCAGACCTAAGCCTCACATCAAATAGTGCAAACACTCAAGCATGTCATGGTCACAACTTTTATGTTTTAGATTGGCATTTCATGATTAGTTAGTTTTTGGCCCATTAATCTTAAAAATGATAGAAATAATAGGAAAAATTCATTATTCTCATGTCTACTAAAAACATAGAAGGATTGCTGCAGGGGATTGAATACACGATTATTTACCATGTCTTACGCGATGGAAACAGGGCAGCGGACCTTATGGCGAATTGGGGAAGCGGAGGAGGGGATCGGCGGATCGATAGTAGCTGGAGGTTAGTTAAGGACGATCCACGGTGGGCAGAGTTAACCGATATATTAAACCAGGATTTATATAATGCGACGGTGCCAGCGGGGAATCCATAAGTACCTACGAATTATGGCAGGCAGGGACACATGTACCATAGCTCATGATGGTGGGGAGAGTACGCAGGTTCGCGCGGATGGCATTAACACTCAGATCGCTTGGAGTCATAACCACAACGCCCCATTGATCATTCCAAGAAGAGAATGGGACTGGGTACCGAGGATGAGAGGACACTCCGTCAGAGTGATGGCGATTGAATCCACTTATGATAATCCATATGGATTGCGGAGTAATGACGATTTTGAGTTGCATCGAAGCTATAGGAACCCAAGGTGGCGGATTGGCAATGCATTCAACCTTGCATGCATGCGAATGAATTGGAGTTGGGGATCAATTGGGAATTGTCGGGTGGGGAAGAGTAGTCAGAGGATTTCGGAGATAGCGGAGGAAAGAGGAAATGGCGGAGGGTCAAGACAGGGATGTAGGACGCTGGACGAGGAGTAAGGAGGTCAGTCGAGAGACGAAGGGTAAGAACCAGGTAGAGGAGACCATTCAGAAGATTATGCTTACCATTTCAGATGACTCAGAGACGGAGTTTGACATACGGGATTACCTTGTGGATGAAGAACCCCGGCGTGGACAAGAAGATATCGATAAGCGGGGAAAAGGACAGAGGAATGAGGACGACGACCGGGAGGAAGAACAGGAGTCTGAGGAAGAGGGGGAGAGACAAGTGGGTGGCCGACGAGGGAGGAGACGGGGAGGGCGCGGGCAGAAGAAGGAAGGCGCCAGCCAGCGGGGCAGAGGGAGTTTCAGCGGGAGAGGAGGCAGAGGGGGTAGGACAGCAAGAGCTGAGTTTGAGGAAGAAATGGGAAGTGAGGCTAGAGGTAGGAAACGCGGTAAGAGAGATATGAAAAAGAAACTGCAGGAGGCAGAGGAGGCTTATCATCAGCATACTCATCCAAACATTCGAAGAATTATTGAACATTTGGAAGAGGAAGCATTGCAGGAACATTCAGGGTCAGAACTGGAGGATTGGGAGGCATATCTGCCTGATCCAGGACATACCAGAGGCAGGATGACATTATATAAACAATCTTTGCATGTCTATTGGGGCATGAAAAGATTATTAGCTAAAGCACTTGAACAGGTAGCCCTGGAAATGGTAGAAATGGCTCAGGGTATACCTGTCATGAAGAAAGAACTGAAAAATCTTCAAGTCACCTTAATGATGCAAGATAGGAAGATGGATGAGATCCTGAAGTTTCTTCAAGCTAGTGGTATGGGTGTTAAGACGGAGACTGAGGCCAATCTGGAGACTCGGACCTAGCAGCAGATGGAGCAGCTGAAAAGAGGTTTTTTTCTTTTAGTTTTCTTTAGATATACTAGTTTTGCCTGACTCAAATCATACTCTGTTTTACTGTAGGAAAGGTAGATGGATATGTAATATGGGAAAAAAGACTAATGGGTTTCTATTTTTGGATAACTGGATATATAGCATGGGTAGAAAGACTGTTGGTATTTTATTTTTGGATGGCTGTTAAGAATCTCAGGTGGTCAAGAAACCCGGTTTCCCTTCGGGGCGGGTTGAGACCGGCCCATATGTTTATGTTTATGTTTCCTATTTTATTGTAATAGAAATGAAGAATCTCGCCTTTGCTTACAAAAAAAAAAAAACATAGATCAACCTATATGGATTAAAGCCAATTTCATTGTTGTTTTGTCTTTGGTATGTTTTTGCAGTGCAAGTCAACCAAACATGTTTGGTATATATTTCATTGTCCATTAATTTAATTAAAAAAAATAGAAACCTACTTATTTCATATATATATATATATAATGAGATTGGTGTGATTATCCACTAGGTTTCAAATCAATAATCTTTACACATGGAAACTTTAATACTGAACTTAACTGTCTATTACGATACATTTAATAAGTAATATTTTGTTTACTTTAAATTAATTAAATAGGAAAATAAATTAAAGATATAAAATTTTCATGTTGAGATATTAAATATTATTACGATATATTTAATAAGTAATATTTTATTTATTTTAGATTGATTAAATAAAAAAACTAAATTAAAGATATATAATTAAATTTGTAGATATTAAATATTTGTGTGAAAATTTAAGCAATCAATGACTATCTAGACATTAGAAAAAGAATTAGAATAATATTATTGGTAAAAAAATTAATATTAAATTTTATTTGAAAACTATTTTAAATTGGTAATATAGGAGAAAATATTGTAATAATAATTATGTAAATTAAAATGCACGGTTATCTTGGAAATTTGATTTCTCACATAACATTGCATTTCTTTTAAAATAGAAGATTTAAATTGATTTAAATTTGAAAATTAAAGTTCGAAAATTTAATGATGGTAAAAGTAAGCTGGAAACAAGAGATAAGAGATGGTAAATGTACCGTGGCAATCAGCATATACCAAGAGCTAGGAAAAGATTAGTATTATGAGTATTATTCAATGAAGAGAAACATGTTTGGAGTTTTTTCCTTAGAAGTTTTTTATTATAATTTTAAATATTAGAATTTATTTTTAATTGAGTTTATTATAAATAGTTATAGAAATAATTATTAGAAATAGGAGATGGTAAATGTACGGTGGCAATCATCATATACCAAGAGCTATGAAAAGATTAGTATTATGAGTATTATTCAAGGAAGAGAAATATGTTTGGAGTTTTTTTTAGAAATATTTTATTATAATTTTAAATATCAAAATTTATTTTTAGTTGAGTTTATTTTGAATAGTTAAAGAAATAATTATTTTTTTATTTAAATTTTAGTGTAATTATATAAATTAAATGGATTGTAAATAATAATAAATATTAAAATATATATTTTTAAAATATTTTATATTGAAAAAATTAAAAAGAAAAATATAAAAACAAATAATTAAATTATAATTTTATTCATCATAATAATTAACTAAATAATAATTTAATAATTATTAAAAAAATTAATATATAAATTTATGAATAATTTATTTTACAATACTATGAGCTAAAACTGTTACTTATCAATATCATATATTTAAAAACACACCACTCATTTCATATCATAATAAATTAAAAACACACCACTCATTTCATATCATAATAAATATATTAGATAAAATAATTGATAACATTAAAAGAATGTATTGTCGACCTTTTGTAAAATTCTGAACTCTTGAAAACTCATAAATTGATAACATTAAAACTGTTACTTATCAATATCATATATTTAAAAACACACCACTCATTTCATATCATAATAAATTAAAAACACACCACTCATTTCATATCATAATAAATATATTAGATAAAATAATTGATAACATTAAAAGAATATATTGTCGACCTTTTGTAAAATTCTGAACTCTTGAAAACTCATAAATTGATAACATTAAAAGAATATATTGTCGACCTTTTGTAAAATTCTGAACTCTTGAAAACTGATAAATTCTTAACTTATTTGGCTTACATATTATTGAATATATTTTTAATGTTATAATAAAACTTTCAATTTCAAATAAAATACACTTCCTAACCAATAAGATGTCATAAGAATTTTCAATCATGTCTTTTAATCATTTTATATAACTTCATAAATTCTTAACTTATTTAGCTTACAGATTATTGGATATATTTTTAATGTTATAATAGACCTTTCAATTTCAAAAAAACCACTTCCTAACAAATAAGATGCCATAAGAATTTTCAATCAGGTCTTTTAATCATTTTATATAACTTTACATGTCGTTCACTTAAATCGTAGATTATTTTAGATTGGTCAATTCGTCTTGTTAGGAGACTTTTCATCAATTTTCTTTTATGAATTTGGACCAAGCAATAAGATGCGATAAGAATTTTCAATCATGTTATATAACTTAACATGTGGTTCACTTAAATCATAGATTCTTTTAGCCGAGTCAATTCGTCTGGTTAGTAGACTTTTCTTAAATTTTCTTTCCTGAATTTGGATCAAGCAAGACGGGCCTCACGTAGATTTTCGATTTTTTTCCTTTTAATTCTTTTTGGGATAAGGAATAGTATTCTACGCCACTTGTATGGGATCATATTCTTCGTTTCAGCGCGTAGCATGTGTCTCCGAGTTTTAAACTAATAATGGAAAGTTTCTAGCGTATGCTGTAACATAGTTTGATGCGGTTAGTTTCATAGCTTGAGCAAACGCGTACGTTTATGTAGAATTTGAATATAATCTTTTGCAATTGAAAGACATTTTGACCAATTTATTTAACCTTTTTACTAGTTTATGGTTTTATACATGATCTTTAAGCATGTAGACGTACATGAATCTTCTTTTAGATGGTAAGGTTTAGTACCTTGACTTGCTTGTTTTTTATTATATAAAATTAAAATAGATTATATTGATTTAAAATTTATTAGACTACTAAAAAAATATATGGTTGTTATTATAGGATTGTTATCCTTTCCTTTAAGAATTGCTAAAGTGAGAGATGCAACTTTATATTGAAAATAAAAATAATAAAAGAATATCTATATTCAATAATAAAGAAAAGTTATATAAGTAAAGATACAAATAAATTTCAAAGTAATTTAAGATTCAAATTTAAAATGTTTTTTTTGCATTTTTTCCAAAATGGAAGAAGTTTATTTGAAGTTATATAAAATGTATTTTTGAAGATGATTTGAAATTATATAATGTGTTTTTGGATGTATAAATAAAATAGATATAAAATGTATTTTTGAATGTATAAATAAATTAGATACTTTGAAATTTTTTAAAACAATTAGATTGTGCACATTATAAAACTTAAACTTATAATATCATTTTTTTATAAAATTGACTCAAAAATATACCGGGAAAAACACTTAAGCTTCCAAAAATTAGATTATGCTTTAGATTTATATGAAACAAATACTAAAACTTCCATAAATTAAACCATGGTTTAGATTAACCCTAGAGGGGTTCCGCTGGTTGGCCACCAATTGTACTCCTAAGGTGTTTGTGTTGTACTCCTAAGGTGTTTGTGCTGCTTTGACCTAGGTTCAAACGTCTTTTTACTCATGTGTCGTGCATAAGACCACTGACACACCCAACTCACTAAAAATGTGCGCACTGCCATGTTACTGATTCCTCTAGTTTAAAAACAAACATTATACTTTCGAGATATATAAAACAAACATCATAGATAACTAATCCAGGAATGGAAAAACTTGGATGAAAGATTCATACCAGATAGTCAGAAACATTTATACAAATAGGCATTTCAAAAATACAAAGATAAAAAAGGGGAGAATATGGATAAACAGGAAACCATATCAGCGGAACAGGAAAGAAGTCAGATGGGAATTGGCGGTACTAGCAAAAGCAGCAGGAAAACAGGGAGGAAAACGATGAATGAAACTATCCAAACAGTTGGCGAAATATTGATAAATTCAGGTAAGGTGATACCTCTGTCAGAGGTATTTTTCCATTCCTCCAGAAGTTTAAAATGATTATTATCAGCTGGAATATTAGGGGTCTGAATAGTAAGGGAAAGCAGAGATATATGAAAGAGAAACTTAAAAAAGACAGACCAAGAATTATGATCCTTCGAGAGACAAAGATTACCATGCAACAGATGGAAGGAATAATCAGAAACAGCAAATTGCAATACGAAGTCATGGGACAAGATGCAATCGGATCAGCGTGGGGCATTGCAATCTTGTGGAATCCAAAAGAAATAATTTTTGAAAACTGGACGAGCATGACCAGAATTCTTACAGGTATAGGAAGAATAGCGGGGACGAAGGAAAGGGTTATTATCTCAGGGGTTTATGGTCCTCACACTCCGGGAGAAAGAGAAAAGTTCATTAAAAATATGCAAGCAATTCGAAGATTATATCCGGAGACAACATGGATTGTAGGAGGAGATTTCAATTTAATCCGGTCACTAGAGGAGAAAAATGGAGGAATAAGAAAAACAGACCAGTATATGGAAATGTTCAATGACATGATATATGGTCTGAGGCTAGTAGACATACCAACCATCAACGGAGTTTATACATGGAATAATAGGAGAGGGGGAAGGAATCAAATAGCGTCCAGACTAGATCGTTTCCTAGTTTCAGAAACAATTATGAACAGCGATGTATTCATAGAAGCAAGGATCATGCCATCCCTCGGCTCAGATCATTGGCCAATTAGACTGAAAGTGGATATTAAAAATAACCTCGGTAAGAAGCCCTTCAGATTTGAAGCCTTTTGGCTTAGAGACCCGGAATTTATCAAAAAAATGGAGAATGGTGGCTGCAAAGCACAGTTCAGAGAAAAGGGAAAATGCATACCTTCCAACTAAAACTCAAAGAGTTAAAAGGGAGGATAACGAAATGGAACAAGGAAGAATTCAGAAACATCATGGAGGAAAAACAGAAGCTAGAAGAAGAAATGGAAACATTGCAACAAAGGATAATAATCGAAGGAAGGACAGAGGAAAGTAGTAAAGAAGAAGGGATAATTCTAGGAAAACTGAAGGAGAGGAGAAAGCATGAAGAAGTTTTATGGAGACATAAATCTAGAATAAAATGGCTGAGGGAGGGGGAAAGGAACAAAAAAAAAATTCACCAAGCAATGATACAGCACAAGCAAAGAAACAAGATACTATCTATCAAGAACGAGAATGGAGAAAGGATTGTTGAACAGGAAGGAATTGAAAAAGTACTAATGGAATACCACAAAGAAATCCTGACTGAACCCCAGGTGGATAGGTCCGAAGCTATAAAGGAAGTTTGCAAAGCCATTCCCCAGATAGTAACTGAAGACCAGAATAGAGCCCTAATGAGAGCAGCTAGTTTTGAAGAGGTGGAGGAAGTGGTGATGAACATGAAGAAGGGTACAGCACGAGGACCGAATGGCTTTACGGTTGAATCCTATCAAGCGGGATGGCACTTTTTGGGAAGAGAGATTCTGGACCTGATAGAAGAATCTCGAATGAATCAAAAGGTATGGCCAGCCATCAACTCTACTTTTTTCACTTTGATTCCAAAGAATGAAAATTCAGAGGATGCTAAGGGATTTAGACCCATTGCCCTATGTAATGTTATTTACAAAATAATTGCAACGCTGATTGCCAAAAGACTGAAACCCTTGCTAGATAGTTTAATATCCCCTGAACAAACTGGATTTGTAGAGGGCAGACAAATTCTAGATGGTTTAGTGGTTACACAAGAAGTAATTCATTCGTTAAAGATGAAGAAGCAGAAAGGAATGATGATTAAACTAGACCTATCGAAATCTTACGATAGAATCAACTGGCAATACTTGGAAAAAATCTTGGAAAGTTTCGGTTTCGGTACTAGGTGGATAAAGTGGATTCATAGTCTCATAACAACTCCAAATTTTTCAATATTAGTTAATGGAACCCCCTCGAAAACCTTCAATGCATCTAGAGGAATAAGACAAGGTGATCCTATATCTCCTTTCTTATTTATATTAGCAGCAGAGGGCCTGGGCAGATATATTAAAAAAGAACGAGCAGCAAATAAAATCAAAGGGCTAAGACTATGGGGTAATGAATTTCCTATAACCCATCAGCAATTCGTAGATGATATCATGTTATTTGGGGAACCAACCTTAAAAGAAGTGAGAAATCTGAAGAAGGTTATGGATTTATTTGCGGAAGCATCTGGGTTGGAAATCAATAAGGAAAAGTCATGCACATTTATATTTAATACCATTGAGTAAATCAAAATCCATTTGACCAGGATGCTGGGATTTAAACAAGGAGAACTCCCAACTAAATACTTGGGAAACTTACTGGATTTAAATTCCAAAAGACAGAAAAATTGGCAAGGAGTTTTAGAAAAATTAAAAAATAGAATGGCTAACTGGGCTTTCAGAACTTTAAACATTGTTGGAAGGGTTGTACTAGTGAAATCAGTGCTTCAAGCAATACCCATATATCCATTATCGATTATGGTTGTACCGCAAGGATTCTGCACCAAGATCAGAGAAATTCTGAGGAAATTCATTTGGGGAGGATCGACTCAGCAGAAGAAATGGGCCTTAGTATCATGGAAGCACCTGACGAAACGAAAGGAGGAAGGAGGCTTGGGTCTGCGCGATCCTGAAAAACTCAACAAGGTGCTTGGAGCTAAACTTTGGTGGCAATGGCTAAGAGGGGGCAATGACCTGTGGAAAGAAATATGGAGACACAAGTACAATATACCAAACACAACGGAGGGCATTTACCGGTTGAAGGAAACTCTGAAAGGCTCAGCAATCTAGGATCTAGCTCGACAAAACCGAGATATAGTAGAAAGGAATGCCTTCTGGGAAATACGAGGAGGAGGAGAAGCCAAATTCTGGGATGAGAAATGGCAACAAAGAGGAAAAATGAGTAGTATTCAAAAAATCCAAAACATACCGGAAAAAATAGGGGATGATCGAAAATATGTCAAAGATTATTGGAAAGAAGATGAATTGGATGGAATTTGGCGGAAATGGATAAGACCAGAGGAATGGGATATCGAGATAGACCAAGAACAACAAGAAGCATTCATGGAAGAGGTGGATTCTAGGAAAATAAAAGCTAGAACGGGAAGGGATATTCTCAGATGGGGGAATTCCATGAAAGGATCCTTCACTGTTAAGGAGGCATACTATTTGTTAGACCAACAGGCGACTAACGATGAAAACCAAGACTGGAAGATTATCTGGGGCAGTAATTGATGGCTAAAAATCACCTTATTTGCATGGCTAGTAGCTAAGGGCAAGATCCTGACTTGGGACAAAATCCAAAAGAAAGGATTCAGTGGGCCTTCAAAATGTTACCTGTGTAATATCGAAGTTGAAACACAAGATCACCTTTTAATTAAATGTGCTTATACCAGGAAGCTATGGATCGAAACGAGAAGACTATTCCAGAAACCTGAGAGGCTCCCTAGAGATATAAATGAAATGATTTTTCAATGGCATAAGGAAAAATTCCAATGTAAAGTAGTTCGAAAAGCCTGGGGTCTCATTGCAGGTTTCGTGATTTGGATAGCATGGAAAGAAAGGAACCGCAGAGTATTCCAAGACAAATCTAAAGATTTGGAAACAATATGGAAAAGAGTAGTGAACTTAACTAGAGAAACAATTCTGGTGGAAAAATGGGATGCGGATGATTGGAAAGCGGATCAGAATGAGGAGCAAATTATAAAGAAACTAAATTTGAATTATGAAATGGTGCATACCAAAAAAATCAGCAGAAATAGCACGAGAGCTCAAAGCTTAGACAAATTTGCATATCCCAGAGATAATTTTATGAAGTTGAATTTTGACGGGGCGTCGAAAGGGAACCAAGGCAATGCCGGATTCAGAGGTATCTTCCGTGATAGTCAGAAAACCACTAGATGGATTTATGCAGAGTGGGGAGGGGAGATGACAAACAATGAGGCCGAGTTATGGGCGATCCACCAAGGCTTGAGAATCGCGATTAGAAATGGCTATAGAAATCTGGAAATAGAAGGAGACTCACAGATAGCAATAGAAATTCTGAAGAAACTTAACAACGGGAAGAATTGGGAGCAGATCACCACTAGTTGGAGAACTGCAGGGATTGTTCAAGAAATGGCTGATTTACTAAAAGGGATTGATTATAAAATCTTTAACCATGTGAAAAGGAATGGAAACCGAGCGGCAGATTTCCTCGCGAATTGGGGTTGTAAGGATCGAAATAGCAAAATTGACAATCAATGGAGAATGTTGCGACCCAACAGAGAATGGGAAGACCTGGCCGGTATCATTAATTATGACCATGAGCAAGCAACAAATGAGAATCGTAACATCCGTGCGACGGACAGGTGAGATGGATTGGAAATCCCAGAAATTAAATGATTGTCAGTCAAGGCGGGGGAGTGGCATAATGGGCAAGCAAGGTACATTACAGCAGAAGTGTGCGACGACAGTTAAGAAACAACCACCCCACAGCAAGATAATTAATCCAAGTGATCGGAGAGGGGGAAAGAACGGTATGTCAGAGTCCAGAAATGGAAATGAGTATCGAAAGATAATTGATAGGAAAGGCAGCAGGCAAAATAACAGGTGGCAGTCGAACGCTAAATTAATAGGTAGACAGACCAAAGCAAGGAGGATTATAAACGAGTAGCAACGAAAGGATCGACGACGAGGAAACTTGTTTGGAAATCAGAGCGTGAAGGGAAGAAAGGTGGTGGAGAGTCACACCAGAGAGAAATATAACCACCAAAGGAAATTGTACCGAAACCTAACTGAGGACACCATGGAAACGAGGAAGAGAGCAAGGGCTGTAGAGGAACTGGAAGCCACGGAAGGCAAAGATAGGGACAGAAAGGGCAAGGCGTTAGCAAAGGAGGAAACAATGGAAGAGATATACGAAATTTATGACGATTCTGAGGATGAGGAAGACCTGCAAGAACAAGGCAGGTGAAGCAAGGAACGAGGTGGAACCATAGGAGGCTGGGATACCCAGCAAACCAGTGAAGAGCAACAAGGACAGCGGGAGGAGAAGGTAAGGCAACGCGGCAGATAGAGGGGAGGCAGAGGCGCGGGTAGCAGGCTGGATTCGGGTAGCAGGAGAGGCAGAGGACCGCACAGAAACAGTGGAGAAAGGGGAGGAAGACAGGGGCAGAGTGGGAGACCTGTTAAAGGAACAAGACGATCGTTAGATAAGAAAATCCAACAAGCAGAAAGGGCTTACAGTCAGAATACTAACCCTAGAATCAGGAGGATTATCCAGAACATGGAAGAGGATTCGCTTCAGGCTCAGTCTGACTCAGAGATGGAAGATTGGGAGGTTTTACTCCATGACACTGGCAATACTAGAGGGAGAATGTCCATATTTAAGTAGTCCCTGCATATCTACTCGGTGATGAAGAGATTATTGGCTAAAGCCTTGGAACAAGCTGCAACAGAGATGGTAGAACTGGCGCAAGGAGTCCCCAATCTAAGGAGGAAGCTGAGGATTATTCAGATTATATTGGAGATGCAAGAAAAGAAGCTGGAGGAAATTCAGCAAATGATAAGGGAAGGACAACAGGGTGCCAACTGGGAGACAAACCAGCGACCAGCGGCAGAAGCTGTTTGAGTATAGATATGTATTAATTTTGATGAAGTTGCATAGTATAGATAATTATAGTTTGTTTAAAGTATTAGATGAGGAAACTCGCGATATGCATACAAGTAGAAATAGAAATATGCAACACTGTTTAGTTTATTTAGCATGGATAATCAGAATCTGGAACTTTTATTGTTGGTCGGCTATTAAGAACTTTAGGTGGCTGAAAAACTCAGTTTCCCCAAGAGGGCGAGTTGAAGTCAACGAAATATGTACTATTTTGTTTTTTATTTAAAGTAATAAAAAAAAAAAAGTAACACCATAGCTTAAAAACAAAATATAAAACAAACATCATAATTTAAATCTTCTGTGTTGTGACGTTTTCCTAAGTAGATTTTCCCAACCCAATTTTACTCAAAAGCATTTTAAATCTTCTGTGCTGTGACGTTTTCCTAAGTAGATTTTCACAGCCCAATTTTACTCAAAAGCATATATAAATTCACTGAGAAATCAAATCCAATTTAACGAGATCGCCAAATTAGGTGACAGTGAAGTCCAAATTGGAATTGAATTACTAAAAAGGAAACTAGGAAGAAGTTCAGAGAACGAGGCACGAAGGGAATTGCGGGGTCCACTTCCTTCGTCATCCAATATCTGCATGGACGCTCATGACATACTGAAGCCGCTACTTTGAATCAAAGCGAGTACAAAATATTTTATAATCTATTATCCAACCGTGGAGGTATCTGGATAGGCAAAACCATAAAGAATATAATTAAAAAAAAAATAACAGTTGAAATGGGAAAGGTGAGCAGTTGGAGTTAATTCTCATTAGAGAAACAATTTAAATACATATTTTTAAGTTTCGCTAAACTTTTACTTATACAATAAAATTCAGTTGGTGAACTTGTGTATTGTGATGAGAATTTGAAAAAAAATAAAAAATAAAAATGTAACTTTCATCTCTCGATAAATTTCAATAAATTTATAATAGTTTTTTTTTATATTGATAATGTGTATTTTTGGATCTCAATGAATTTGTAATAGTTTTTTCTTTTTATATTGATAAATCTCAATAAATTTATAATAGTGCTGTTGGTTATATATCGATAATGTTTATTTTTTGGATTTCAATGAATTTGTAATAGTTTTTTTTATATGCTGATAATGTCTAGTGCTTTGAATGCTTTATAGAGTACATAGGTTTTTTTGTACATTCAAAATTTTTTTATTGGGTTTTAGGGAAAATTGACACAAAAAATAAGACATAACTAAAACAACAAAATGTAAAATAACAAAATTACTCAAAACGTTTTAACCATAAGAACTTATTATTTTCAATTACTTTTTATGATATATAAAAATCTTTATTGGATTTTAGGGAAAATTGACTCAAAAAATAACATATAACTAAAAAAAATTGTAAAATAAGAAAACATTTTAACCGTAACACATCATGTTGAGCTTCCATCACGGTGATGTCCAAGAATAACACCCTAATAGGACATAGAATTGAAACCCTAACTTCACATCTAGGAGTGCCTGCACCCCAATAATCATCTATATATTAAATGTCATATATTAATTTTATATTAAGAATTAAATAAGTTACACATCTCCCTCTTATCATTCTTATTAGGAAGTACAAGCTATTTTTTATTTTATTTTTTAACTTTCAATTATTATTTTTCCACATTGAATAGTTTATTATATACAACATTAAAGTATCTTTTCTAACATCTTTTTTCTATATATAGATATATGACAAATTGATATTTACATAAATTAGCTAACATATATTATCAAATAGTTTATTTAAATCTCATTTTGAAATATCTTTTCAAAGTATAAGATTTAAACATCTTACTCTTTTTTTTTTAAATGTTTAATTACTTTATCTCTCTCTAAAGTTGCCATGAATTATATTACTTCATGTGTATATATAAGTGAAATATTTTTTAATCACATAGGGTTGTAATATTAAAAACAAATCAAGTGACCATAGTAATTTAGGGATTTTTTTTTTCTATTGTCGCTAACATTATATTCTATTTTTATTTTAAGGACACATGTCAACTTGTTGAGCATGTACAAAGTCACAAATCCCCTTAATGCAATTAAAATTATTTAAGTTGTGGATGTATGTTGATTTGGAATCAGTTTTTATAATTTTAATTTAATTATCGATATGTATTATGGGAATGGTAAGGATTTTACCTTCATAAAATATTCTATAATATTCTTAGTGGTATACACAAATCAAAGGTTAAGATTTATTTCCAAAGAAATTATCTAAAGTAGTTGTGTTGTTTTTTCTTTTTTAATAAATTTATTAATTACATTAATATTATATGAACAAGTGTCATATAAAATGACTTGTGATTTTTTCAACATGTGGTATTGATAAACCATGGTATTGGCCCATGGTATTGCAACAAAGCTCATTTATAGATTAAGAATCTGCTTGAGGATGAATCACCATGGTTAAGAATCTTCTTACATATTTTTCTTTAAATATCTATATGCTTAACTTATATATTTTAGCTTTTTACAAAGGATAATGATAATAATTACTTTAAATAAAGTTATAATATAGTTAATTCATATGACTTTTTTTTTTCCAAACTTTATATGATGGCAAAGTAAGTATTTCGATACTTATTATAATTAAATGTATATTGGTATTTGCAATCTATTTAATGTAAATGGTTGAATTAGTATTAATTATATTTAAAATTAATTTAATAATTATTTAAATTTATTTTAACTTTAGATTTAACAAGTACTACGAGATAAAAATTTTAAAAGTGAATTTTGAGAAAACAATAATGTTTTTTTACACTCATATTGTAAAAGATTTAGTTCTTCTTTATACCCTACAACTCTCTTAAACCCTATAATTTCCAATTCAAAATAAATTAAAAATCATCTCAATACATTAATTCATAAATATTAAAATTTTGACCTATATAAATTTAATTTATAATATTATTTAAATATATTTATTACCTAAATATTTTTTTTCCATTTTTTTCCATTTTAATTTAATACAAATATATATTTTCATTTTAATTGATAAAATTGCATATTTGTAAATCGTATTTACATTCCATTATAAAATATAATGAGAATTATTTATTATCATATCATACTTTATTTTAATTTATAATTAAATTAAAATAATAACACTGGATTAAGTCAACTTCTCTCTACCATGGGGTGATTTGATCAGCTTTCATTCCTTTCTTAAAGAAAATGATAATATTTTAATTTATAATTAAATTAAAATAATAACATGGGATTTTTTTGTTTGTTTTTTTATTTAAGTGAATTTCTATCTACCATTGGGTGATTTGATCACCTTTAATACCTTTGTAAAAAAGAAATATAATTTTGACATCATACATTTATTATTATATTTTTTAAATGACTTAATTTTATATACATATTCTAGTATGACTACTGCAAATGAATCTTCCTTTATCAATACCAACTACTTTACATAGAAGTCTTATATGGAGGATATATTCAGAAGTACATGAATGTACCAAATATTTTTGAGAGATAAAAATATTCCACCTATTCCACTAAGAAATCCAAATGGAATAACAAGATCGATGAATCACATGGATTAAACAACAATTTTATTTCCTAATGAGTTTCTTTGCATTTAATATTATTTATCTAAGTTACAAACATTTAAAGTTTTATTTCAATGCTTTAGATTGATATGAAATATGAAAATTGCATATATGTTATTATCTCCAAACTTGGGACAACACATTCTATGTTTGTATTTATCTTTTTTTCCAGCGTAGAAGTTTTAAAAAAACTCACTCTTCAGTTTCTTGTGATTCTCTAATTAGATAGTAGAAAAGGATTTTACATTTTTATCCCAATAGAGGAATAAAAGCAAGTATCCCAAGAAGGACTATTTTTTTTAGAAACAAGCAAAAAAAGATCCCAAAATGTTTTTTCTAACTTCTATTATTAATTGTAACAAAGTAAAGAAATCAAAGAGTAAGAAGATTGATAGGCATTATAAATTTTATGGGAAAGATGGTCATCTTGAATATAAATGTTTTAAAAATATGGAGGCTTTATGATCCTATAATATATCGATAGCCATCAACCTACCCCACTAGCTCAAAGCAAAATTTTCCATCTTGGCAGTATTTCTACATTTTTTCAAGTCGTAAACATCTAGGGCTATTTTGAGGTCCTAAATGATGTTTTTCTTTATGTGTTAGTTACCAAGCTATAGCCTATGGCTATAGTTATATTCGAATGTGTAATTCCCAGTTAGGCATGTCCAATGGGTTGTTGAGCACACCAAATGGATATTATAGAAAAAAAATTGTTCAATTTTATACAATATATAGAGAAGAAACCAATCCTTTCATCTGATAATTACTACCTAATAATATTCATATAGTTAATATTATACCACTCATATTATTGAGCATTTATAAATAAAAAATTTCAACACTAGTGCAAAGAAAACAATAATATTATAAAGAGATAGCTATGAACAATAGATACAACAATTTTTTTCTTGGGAATCCTAAATTTGGAAGATAACCCAAATTTTCTTCAAGAATAAATTATTTTCCACGAAGGTTACAATTCAAAATTGTCTAGAAATCTATGCCAAAAATCAAGTCCAAACTTCATCCTTTTTATGCTCCCACATGTGGCTTTTGTAGAAGCAAAATTAATATGTCCCATCATATATATATACATGTAGAATGTATGAATTTACCCCAAGGGACATGTCCCTTCATGAATTGCACTGACTTGTCCATTTTGAGCCTACATGACGCCTATTAAAAATTATTTTTTTATTATTATTTTCATTAATATTATAGACCAACATAGCAGGCCTCTTAGCATGCAGGAATACCTTCCGATGCTACACTCCCTCTTAGTGATGGCATTATTCAACTTGTCTACAACAAATTTCCCATTAGCTAAAATTTCTCCTCCATAAGAAGAGTTCATGAGATTTTTATGTTGATGTATGTTTATAGTTAACTCCATAATATAGTGGTCAATATGAGTATCTAGGGAATTTTACCTATGGCCAAAATCATTTATGACTCCTTAGGCAAATTTTATCAATCTCCTCCAGTTAATGTCCTTTATGACCTAACCAAGTCCTTTTAGCATCTAATTCCTTCTAGCTTTTGAGTAGAGAATATTCCCTTGGAGAATTCACCCTCAACCAAAATCCTTTATAGATTCTTAGGTAAATTGCATTTGTGTCCTCCGATCAAAGCCATTTATTACCTAGTTAAGCATTTCTGGTTTCCTAAGAGAAGATTTGTCAAAACTTGTAATTTTCCCTTGTAATTGCTCAAGGCCATTCACCCCCTATCAAATTCCTTTTTAACCCATCCAATTCATTATGGATTCTTAGGTGAATGTATCAATTTCTTGCGTCCAGAGTTCTTTATGACCCAGACAAAGTCCTTCATGGCTTCAAGTGATGGTCCACATGATCTTAAACTCTCCCTCTTAATAAGGGAGACATTTTGCATCACTTCAAGCTTGTCTCTAAAGTATACAAGCTTCACTGTAGATAGAGACTTGCTAAGAATGTATGAAATCTACTCATTTATGTATATGTATTGGATTTCCATTGCTCCTCTCTACACAATGTCTCACATTAAGTGACCTAATAAGATAGTGTGACAAGAAGCTTATGAAGTCACACTGCTTCAAAAACTACGACATAGGTTGTGATATACTCTCTCTGTTATACTAATTGCAATAGAAGATTGCTTCTTGTTGGGCTAGGATAGTTGATCCCAACTTGAAACAACACTCGTGAGGTGATTTTTCTATCCTCTGCACTCCCTATTCAATTTGAATTTGTATATTCCTGCAATATTAATTCACCGCCTAAGAGATATATGGGTCAAAGCATGGAGCTGGGTTACCCTTTTTGGTTAAATGAGGGAGCACTTTGCTGAAAATGAATTCTCAATGGAGCAATTTTAAGCACTCAATCGAGCAATTTTTAAGTGCTCCGTCAAGTTGTTGAGGCACTTAAAAATAGCTCAATTGAGAATTTAAACAAACTCTCATTTGAGCCATTTTCTAACTCGAGTTAATGACTTGATCGAGAGTTATGGATCGATCGAAAAATATAACACAATAGAGCATTATTTATACTTCAAATACCCCTACCATGACCTACTTAAGTCCTTTTTCTCAGACCTCGAAAGAAAAAGGGATTCAATAGAAGATTTCTAAACTCGACCAAGATGGAGGAACGCAATCCAATTACCCATCAACCCCAAGAATGACCCCGATGCTTAAGCCGAGGTAGGTTTCCTCACATTTTTTTCTCTTTTATTTGACTTTCTAATGAAAAATAAAATAAATTAATTTGAAAAGGAATCTTGCATACAAAACTACAAAAAATAATCTTGAAAGTCACCATGAAAACCACAAAACACCATCAAGAAAACCCTTGAAACCACAAGAAACAACTTAAAAAACCACAAAGAAAATCTTTGATGGCAAAAAAAACATAGAAAACCCCCATGAAAACACTAGAAAAGCACACAAAAAAAACCTATAGTTTAGGTTTTAATTATGCACAAAAAAAACTATAATTTAGATTTTATTTTTATTTTTTTAAATTTCATTGTATATGTTATCTGCAATATTAACATGTTTATTATAAATATTTTCTATAGTAAATTTTATTTTTAATTATTTTACATTTTAAAGTTTTTTTGGCGATTTAAGAGAAATAAATTTTCAAAAAAACTTGATTTACTGTTATTAAAAATGTATTTTAAATTTTGAACAGAATTGATCATAATTATGTCCAAAAATATTTCAAGATAGAAAACAACTAAACTATAAAACTCCAGCAAATAAGTAAACTAGGAAATTTAATTTGACATCATGAATATGGTTCTTCATGGTGAACCTCTATTAAATCAAATAAGAAATTTTATTTCCCTTTTTATTTTAAATTTAAATAAATATATATTTAAATAAATATCTTTTAATAATAAATATAGTAATTTGTCTTATAAAATTAATTCTACTTAAATAAAATATTTTAGTTAAATTAAAAGTTGAAAAGGCTTTTTTTTAATTAAATATATCTATCTATCTATATATATATATATATATATAAATAAAGTGTTCTATACTAAATGTTATATATAAATGTTATATATAGAACACTTAACATATATCTACATATAAATATATAAAGTTGTGAAGTAAATCATAATTATAATTATTTTATGTATATAACATAACTATATATATAATTATATAATATAACATAATCTGTTATATAATTAGATATATAACATAGTTATAGTCATAACAATTTTCTCTCACAAAAAGGTATATAACATTTAACATAGTTTTATAATTATTTAACATAATGTGCTTTTCATAATTTAACATAAGATGAGTGATGCTCAAAAAACGTTTTAAGACTTGAGTTGATCTACAAACTATGATTTTCCTTAAAATTTTCATTACTCATATTTGTAGAATTATTTAATATAATGATGTGCATGACAACTATATATCTCTTAGTTCCCACCCTTATTAAGTTTCTTTGTTCAGTAATGATTTTGTAACTTACACTTCCTATATTTTTATTTAGCTATATATCACAACATAGCATATATATATATATATATATATATAAGTTTCAAGAATGCACCATTGATAAATACATTAAATCCATGATGAAAAGTGCATTTAAAGTTCAAATATATAAGCATTTTGACTCTTTTCTAATTTGTAATACATTGTTTCATTATGTAGTGTGGTGTACTAGAAACGTTTTCTTCATGTGCTTGCACCTAGTAGATGTCATGTGTCAAAATCAAACATTCTAAGAACTTTTTTTATAGATTATTTGGTTGGCATGAAATTTTATTAGTTTTTCAAATAGGTTTATTTCAAAAATTTTTACATACATTTATATATTTCTGCTCTATGAATAAAATGCATTATTTATAAATGAGAAAAAGTGTAAGTTAGATTTTAAAGATCACATTTTCCAATTGTATTTACATGAAACTCAATACATTGGTTGATAATTTATCAAAATAGACACTCTATTTGTTTTAGGTCTTTAGCCTAGATTATATTCTACTTAAGTTTATAAATGGTTTTCTTGCCAAAATTCTTTCTATGTCAACATTTTTTTCTTGGATTAGTTTATATGTATTATATGTAATTTTCAGAGCCATTTCTGATACACCCCCCAACCGCAACCTGTTAGAGTGTAGGGGGATCTGTTATACATGTTCAAACTAGATTATTTAGTCGTATTACAGTGTTTGTTCCATGCATAGATCCCCGCTCTAACACAAGTTGTAGTGTCATAAGAAGTGTTTCTGCCTCTATTGATGATCTTGCTACAGATAGTGGGCCTTATTCACCTATTGCAGGTATATATCTTTCATTTTAAATCCTCTTTAAAATTTATGTTATTATGTCTTCAAATTGTCTTTAATTTTTAAATCATGTTCAATTGATGTGATTTAATTTAATGTATATGTTGTTATGCTTCTAGATTGTTCTGTATATATGAAACTATGTTTATGATTTGCAAACTCTTAATAGGGTGAAGGCGAGGATCAAAGTGCAATTTTGATCCCTCCGTGGAACGATGCTATAGCCAATATCACAATTGAGGATGTTAGGGCCCAATAGACATGGATCATATGAGAGCTAGATAAAATATATTCTAGTTAACATACTAGGCATAGTTTGTCTCTGATGTTGGATAAAATCAACAAGTTGATCAAGACATACCAGAGGGAAAGCCCACAATGCTACCTCCTATATTACATACATAATATTAGGAGGCTAGAGGTTATAGGCCCACATACTTGGAAGGAAGTGAAAGACACCACCGAGAACATTTATATTCATGGGGAGTTGTTTCACATCCGTATAGAAAGTCGTGCTAGATATGTTTATCTGATTTTGCTCAAATATCTTAAGAATGTTGATGTTACCCCTTTTTTTATGATCAATTCATTGGAGCTTGGGTGCGAGTTCCCTCACCGTGACCAGGTACCCATTTACTTTGAAAAGCATATATATGTAGAGTTTTTGCTACATATGAAGCCATATTACACCAACACCAGTTCTAATCTTTATTGACTCGATTTGGGATGAACTTATGAACGTGTCAGGGCTTGTAGGGATCCTATGCATGTAACACCACCTCTGATATTATATCCATGACCATCTTGGAGTGTGGTATTACTGAGGGAGCTAGATCAGTCATCATGTCTGGGAAATGAGATGAGGCATACCATTGCAGAGGACATTGGCCATTGTAAATGTCACATTACGTGGAGAGAGGAGCAGGCCACCTTCGTTGCCTTGTGGCCCACCAGTTGCATTACATGATTATTCATATCTCGAGAGTCTATTAAATGACAAAATTTTTTGAGATGCATGTACATGTTGTGGTACCATCCGTGACACTTAGAGGGCCCATCATCAAATTTTACATTATTTATATTAATAAGTGTGTATCAGATTGCATTTATATTAATAATTTCATGATAACATGCATGCACAACCAAACTACACACGTGATCTTATGAGGTCATCTTAGGGGGTAGTTGAGCAGTGAGAGCAACCTCCTCTAGTGCATGCTTCCATGACTTTGTCTCCTCTACCTCCATCTCCATGTCATAACACTCATGGACTAATAATTGAGTTGATTTTTTGTATTCTTAATATTTCAACATTTTCCTTTTTAAGTTACATGTATGCATTCTAACTAATCCATAGACTAAGTATAATTTGTCTTTTTCATTATGTACATAGACCCAAATGAAGAGGGGTGTCGATTTTGCAGTCATGTGGAGACATGAGTGGGATGTTGGGTATGGAGGCATTTAGCCACGTGCATGGGAGAACCGAACCCAGATTGATCAGACCCCCATCACACCTAGCTTCCATTTTGACTTGACTGAGTTACCGGTAGGGGATTATTTAAATGCGCACTTCAAAATCATGTATTTAAATATTGCTTATATTTGTACAAATAATGTTTTAATTAATTTGAATTTGATTTTTTATATTGTAGTACCGGATTATGGACACTCACTCTATGCGGCAGAACTCACATAAGGTTTCTAGAAGCAATAGTTTCTAGAGTAGAACATAGATAGTTTGTATATTTTAAGGCACATTTAATAACGTATATTTACATGTGATGTACAAACCTTATATATTTTCATAAATGGACAAGTTATGAATGCATGAACATTATTTCAGTTATGGATACTTATTATTTCAGGTTGTAGATGTTCATGTGTATAATGTAATTTGTATATTTTTTCATATGGATAGTTTAATATCATACATAACAAAGAAGATAACAATTTTGAATTCTCAAGAAATAAACTAATAAAATAAGTATAATATTAGACTATGATGCAAGTCATTTTGATACTTACAATGAGCTAAACTATATGCTCATGGTTCAACTAAAATAGACAAATATGATTGAAATACATTTTAAATTCAATTTTAGAAAATGCCTTCAACTAGTAATGTTCAACTAATAACTTGTTTTATTAATTTTTCTTTCTTCTGAGGTGATCTACACCAATTTAGTCATAAAACGTGATATAATTCATATGTATTAGAATTTAATATAGAAAAAAATAACTAATTCCTAAATTTAGTTGGCTATCAAATGTTTCAATCAATTCCTTAGCTTAAGACATTCAATTAAGAACATTCAAGAAGTAAAATTTTAAAAAATTATGATTTTGAATTCTAGTTTCATAGACTAAGGAAATAAGTACAATATTACTATGATGCTAATCACTTTAATAATTAAAATGAACTAAAATATATCATGTACATCAATTTAATATTGAATTTGTAGAAAGTGTCTTTTAGTGCATTCAATGTATTTTAATTTAAATGTTTAATGATATGTTTCTATAATTTTATCCGCTTTCCTAAATTTACTTGTCTATCTAAGTACTTCAATCAATTTTTTATCTTAATACCTACAATTAAGAACATTCAAGAAGTAAAATTTTACAAAATAGCAATTTTAATTGAAATATTGGCTTGTAGAAAGTGTCTTTTAGTGCACAATCAATGTATGTTAAAAATTACAATGATATTAATTTAGATGTCAGGATGTTAATTATTAATAGGTTTTATTTGATTTTATTTCTTTTGATGTTATCTAAAATAACTTAATAACTATGTGTGTGTGTGTGTGTGTGTGTGTGTGTGTGTGTGTGTGTATAGTTGCACTTATTAGATTCCAATATGAAGCATGTGTGTAACTCTTTCCATGTTTTATATCAAATTGACACATGACATATTTATTATTAATAACATAAAAATATTTCAATTATATTCATAACCTAGATTGTTGAATTTCCATTTTAAGTAAAATGGACCATATCAACTTGGTTGTTACATACTTAAATGGATTTTCTAGAAACCAAATATGTATTATATGTATATAGATCTATAAAATTTCTTGCATACTCAACATGAATACTATACACATGACATTTAAAAAATTTAAGATGACAAATTTTAATTAAATCTAAATATAAATCCCTATTGAGTCTAAAGAACTACCTTGAAATTTGGTGTACTTTAGAAACTTAAGAACCTAAAGGAAACTAAATATTATATAACATATATGTACACTATTATGAATCCATGCTCGATAAGAGGGAGACATTTCTCTATTCAAAATTACAAAATTACAGAGTGCTCAACTATCACATTTATAGATTACAAAAATCAAATATTTGAGATCTCTTATACTAAATTAGATTACACTTGACTGCTATAGGCTCAACTTTAGGGCATTCCATTTGCATCATCTACTCATTTAGCCAATGGCTAATAGGAATCCAAGTCTCCATAATATGTGCATGGTCCGATTTTTTCATCTTCCATCTCCTTGGCTCTCCTTTATTTGTTTTGATATCTATGAGTTTGATCTGAGATGATATGACTAGATGACTATATTGAAAACATATATATTCAAGCATAAAATCTCCATAAATTATGTGATCAATCTATTTTTTAACCTTTTCAAAAAAATGGCCCATTACAACCATGTCACATTTTTTGCATGTGGATTGTCCATCTTAATATGGTCTCACCAACCTACTTTTCACCTGTGTGCATTGCACCAAATAGTAGGTCACATTCTCTTTGTTTCTTGTGGGTGAAGTGACAGCAAAAGCCTCGCCTACAACCAAAATAAAAATATTTATTAGTTAAATACGTTCAATATTTAAATTTATAGATGAAGTTGTTAATGATAGATAAGCCACATACCTTCCCTTACAATATCAGAGACTCAATTATGATCAAGTGAAATGATCGCCTCTTCATTATGCATCTCTTGTAACGCCCTGATTAGATGAGGTCCCTTTGGATTAAGAGGGACATATTTCCATTCTTGCACGTACCGATGTTTTTCATAGTGATCAAGTCTACATCCATCAACACTAATGAAAAAATCCCAGAAACATGTGATTCTTCTTGTCTCAGTGGAAAATATTTGCCCCGTGTCTTTTCTCCACACTGAGTGTAATTCTCTTCTTCCTTCTACAATATTGCAATACTAAGGAATGGATCTATTCACATCACCAAGTTCAATATTCAAGAAGAACCTATGCATAGACCTTGTATATTTGTGACCTTGATGTCCTAATGGGATCTACACCAGTTGACCACCTCTAGTGATGATTTGATTCAATATTCATCATGAATCATTTTCTACCTCCTAAATTCTTGCTTCACACAAGCACCTACACCATCATGCTCACCCTTTCCATGTCTTGTTTCAAAGTGGCTACAAGTATGCTAAAATTTTTTCTTCTTGTGTAGTTAGCTCAACTAACAAAAAGTGCATGATGACTTGAACTTCAATGCACAACCATCGAACCATTTCAAATGCATCCTGAATGACATGCCATTTTTTTTTAATTATTCATAAATTAGGTCAAAGAAATGTTGCATGAAAAATGTGTCATGCTCACGATCATCACTGATGTAAAAGTGATACTCCTTAATTACATTATGTGACTTGTCAATGATATCCATACCGTCAATATTAAATTGTGCATCTCTGTATAGAACATGTAATAATATGGACACTTAGTTTGGGTGATAATACTCACTTTGTATCTTTGTCTGAGGAGAAAATTTGTAATTCTCAGCAAATTCCACCACTGATAAGATTGTGCCTGGATGAAATACTTTGTGACAATGCCCAAATTCAAAAACCTACCACCTAGACCTATGCGAGTGTTTTATATATTTATAGATATGGTTTTGAAACACCCCCATGAATTGTGAAATAGGAATATCATCATCAACATAGTTGATCCTCTTAGGTGCTACAGTTGAAGAAGATGGTTGGTTTCCCATGACATACTCATAATGCTTCCATGTGACGGTGACATCTGGAATCCCAGGCTAGTTGGGATAAATAAAATAGTTCCTATGGAGGAATGTAAAATCACCGCATTCAGTGCTTCTTCCACCTATACATATTTTCTTCTAATATAACTCTTATGGCTCCCTTCTGCATAATATTGATGAAACAAAATCAAGTAGTGTAGGAGGAGGAGGGTTGTTGTGATAGTTATTCTTGTAAAACTTCTTAAACGTGTCATAATGAACTTGAAATTCAACATGATATCAAAAACAACATGTTTCATGGATTGTATTGTGACTAATAAACCACAACTTCAATTTCTTAAACATCCTTATGGATATATTCACATGGTGATTGCTTTCTTGAAATTCCTTGAACAATGCAACTTCTGACATTTCTACAATGTGGTTAGTGTGTTGCTGATACTCACATTTAGCTATGTGATGTCGTACGACATTCTTTCTATATATAATAGAATGGGAATGACTCTCCCAAAAATATACCACAAATTCTTGGATTTCTGTTGTAAGCATGTCTTGTTAGGGTTTCCTGGTGATAAGAGCCCAACAAGCATATTCATCATTTTTTTTCACTTGAACCCTCAATCTGGTATGATTGTGCAATTTTTTTCTCAAGACATGGAGCAATTTTGACATTATTTCCAACTTTTGTTGTCTTGATGTACTTGGTGCAACAATAGAAGTTGTAATTTCCCTGTGCACAACTCGAACATTGGGTTTTCTTGATTTTCTAAACATAGTGAATGCCTTTGACATATTTTCAGTTACATTAATACGTTCCTTCTTACTTTTAGCATCTTGGACACCCAAAATCTTTGTGGCATGTTTTATTTTCTTATGTTTGATCAACCCATGTAGTATCTAAACTTGTGCAACAATTGAATGTTTCTCAAAATGTTTTAGAATGATGTTATTGACATGGTCTCTAATAGTGTGAGCAAGGACAGAATCCCCAAGGCTCTCTATTGTGATTGCATATAAATTTTCTCCAAATGGTCCACTCCTTTCTAAACCACTACAACTCCCTATTATTCTATCAACTTCAGACAAATCAATTTTTTCTTCCAATGCTTGATCAACTTGATAGGGAAAATATTCTTCCTCCATTGGTACATTAGCTTGGCATGGCACATGTTGTTCCCCTAGTGAAAAATGATCAACTTTATATGGCACATGTTCCTCTAGTGGTTGATAAGGTCGAAAGGGCACATCTTGATCATCATCTGGTTGATCAGCTTAATGGGACACATCTTCTCCCTCATGTGGTTGTCCAATTTTCATCCCTACATAGTGGAATGCAAAACATACTTGTAAGTCAAGTGAATCATAATCATAAGACAATTCAATAGTAAATATGCACATGCTTATTTAAGAAATAACCATAACTGGAAGGCTGTGATATGATTTGATAGTAGGAAACTAGGTAACAGAAGTTGACAGGGACCAAGGGTTATATGTTCAAACATGGAACTAAAAGGATTTCATGCTCAGTGAAAGATGGGTCAAAGGAGAGCACACCAGTAAAGGTATCGATCCCCATGTGAACAAAAACGTTGATGGAGAATATGATGAAATATACAAGCATTCATCCTCAATCGATAAAAATCAATTTGGAAGCTAAATTTTCAACGTGAGTGTACTTGATCCCAGTATCATTCAAATTTTGACTCAGGCAGTATATAAGATGTTCATCCCCTTTGTCGTCCTCTGGAAGCAATACCATGACAATGGTAGTAATAGATGCAACAAATATAGGAAATAATCTTGTTGATAGGTAGGGGGATACAACAATGATGCTAAAAGAAGATATCTTTCAAAGCATCAAAAGAGTTTTTGGCTAGCTCATCCCAATGGAAAGGAACCCCTTTTTTCAATAGGAGAGTAAATTCCCTAGATCTTTCATAAGTACTGCATAATTGGGGATGAATGACCATAGAAAGTTAGCCTTTCCTTGGAGGCATTGTAACTGAATAACTTAATATGGTGTAGGCAAGTCAAGGATCACTTTCACTTTGATAGGATCAATGCAAATTCCTTGGTTTGACATGTACGAATCTGAGAATTCTACTAGACTAAACACAAAAGAAACATTTGTGTGGATTTAACCTGATGTTATAATGTCAAGTCTTCTGGTTGAATCAATACTCATAGGAAGTGAAAACTATGGTTGATAAACTTCATATATTGTTTCAAAGGGAGAAAATTATGATGTACCCTCATTTGTTTGTGTTTCATTATTATTTCAATGTCTAGGTGTTCCCTTATGATGTAAAAGAGCCAATATTTTCATCCTAATGGGGACTTCCAAAATATACTTGGAGGTACATGGAAGTCCAGTTCGTGTTAGTGTTTTCTAATGTGTCATGTATGATAGGAAGTATCTCGATATACCGAAAGGTATGTGGATGACTATATGATATATTTACATATGTGGAATACCAACTACCCCCAAAATGTAACACAAATAAGTAATGACAACTCTTATGTTTCAAGACATCGAAACGCGTCTCTAGCCTAGACCTTTATGTGCGTTGTTAATGTTTCAAATGCTCGTTAGCTTAATTGAATCAATTTTATAGTTGATCTTCAATTGGATTTCAGTTTCAATGTCCATGAAATGAGTTCAGAAGGAATTATGACTTAAACTTTTGAATTTGAGTTAAAGGGAGATTCTTGAAAAATCAAGCTAGTGATTACCAAATTGAAGGGCCAAATTTATGTCATGAGATAAAACTATATATATATATATATATATATATATATATATATATATTCATACAAATTTAGTCAAGTATAAGATACAATACATAAATACTCACTCTATGACACAATAAGGAACATATTCAACTAATTTTTAAGTATGTAAATATTTGAAATACTGGTATAAAAAATCAAACTAGTTGGAAAAAGAACTCTTCATTATAACCACCATATCATTTAAATTTTTAAAATGTGTAACTAAAATTACCAATAAAAAATAGTAAGAATATCTTTCTTAAAGGAAGAACTTATGATAACTATAGATAATTTAACATTTCCAAATAAAAAGTGGAAGAAATATGGGATGAAAAGGACAATGAAATTGTTGATAAGAAAACAAAAATAAATCAAGAGATAGAGGTTCTAGTGGATTTAGAGAACAAGGAAGATGCTTCAAGGTCTTATCAATAATGAATGTACATTATTATCATTTGTGGTGAAGAGGGGCACAAATGATTTGAGTGGTTTTTTGGGAGAACGGATATGGAAAATTTAGCACAACAATAAAGTAGGGCACAAGGAGGGATAAAATGATTTAGAAAATTATATATTTCTACAAGGAACCTTTTTTATGCATATGTAAAGATGGATAGCCAATGTATTTTATGTTTTCAATTATTTTCATCAAACCTTGACAAAGTTTAAAATAAATAACTATTTTTTACTTTTGAACCATATTTTGCAATATATTTCAAGATTATATTTGTTGAGAAACAACTAGATGAATTTAATCGACATTAGATTTCCACAGTCTAAGAAGATTAACATTGTAAACATTTCTAGCATATCATCAATACATGCATGCTAACTTATTTATTTTGCATTTATTATTTATGAATTTAATATTATTAATCTGATGAGTCTTCAATGGAGCATTATAGTTATATGCAATAATAGACTCCTTTTTGTGCGAGAACGAATCGACACTCCACTTTGTATGTTGTTAAAAAACTTGTTCTTTTTAAAAAGTTCTCATAACCTTCATGTGAGAATTGAAAGAAGAAACATGTGAGGTTTTCAAAGGTAGGGATCATCATTTAGTATCTAAATAACCATTAATTATTATATATAATTATGAATGTTATGAAAGTATAATGTTGTTAAATATATGTTTAACAAAGAATGTCTTCTCAGTTCATGCACATTGGAAATAGGGATATTCTTTCTCCTTGTAAATCTTGCCACATTTTCTCTCTTTTAACTCCTTTGGATATAAAAAATTAATCAAGCCAATGTTTATGGTTTTTAGATCACCTATTTGACAACCTTTTTTGCTAATCCCTCTTGTAAATAAATTTCCATGAATTTTAATTCATGTAAATAATATATGTAAATTATGTTCCAATGGTTTTCTTTGGTTAAATCAACTCATTATTTTTTGTGGGTTATCTTGAACCATTAAAATTCAAAGGTGATTCATAATTTGCATGAATCTAGTGGTTTCAAAAAATTCCAATAAACCATGGTTTCAAGTATTTTTCAATAATTTGCATGGTTTCAAGTGGTTTTCAATAATTTGTATGGTTTGCAGTGGTTTTATTTAGTTGTTGTTACATCTTCTTTTTTAACTACATTCTATTAATTTCGATGCTTATTTTATCTTAATTTTATTATTTCATTCTCCATTTGTTTCTGGTTTTTAATCATATTTCTTAATACATACAATATGGAGCAAGTAATATGAGAAATGAGACAATTTAAATTGCATGTGTTTGCTTGAACATCTTATTCTATAAATGTCTGGCATACCTTTCTCATCCTTTCTCTAGCTTTCTCTCATACATCCTCTATGGATGGAAATTTCTTTCCTTTTCTAGATCCAAATCTCTAATTTTCCATGTTTGTTGTGAATCTTTGTGTAATTTCCTAGCTCTATTATTCTCTATGAAAGAATATTTCTTTATTTATTTTGCACAATCAAATTTAGAAGCTAAACTATTTTTTGATAGGAGAGCTCGATCAAGCCCTTGAGCCATGTTAGCACTCTTGAGAGTCCCAAGGATGAAAAGGGAAGCCAAGGAGGTAACCTCAAACCAAATTTTAGGCTTGGCATCTAGGCCTACCAAATCAGAGAGGGCTCTCTCAAAGGTATCATAGCCAACGAAATGATTGTAGAGGGAATTCAAATGTTAGGCTAGATATTAAGCTCAATGGTGTTTGACTTTAGACTTTCCTGAATGAAGCTCATAGATCTAGGACTAGGCTAAGGTTTCTATTGATCAATTGTAGAAATATAATGGGACAAGGTAGGCATGATTAGTGATAGAAATAGTTTTTGTGGTGGTGTAGAGATGAAAAAGTAGAGGATCAGAATGAGCATGTAACCATGAATCCATTCATTAAGAGGAAAGAACACTAGCATGAAAATCTCATCATAACAGAGCATATAACTTATGAATTATATTTAAAACTCATGAGATGATCACAAGAAAGCATAAACATGGTAGGAAAAGGAAATATCAGAGAAAACATTGTCACAGAAACATACCACAAGAATCCTAAGATAATAATTGCAACTGCCTATTATATTACTTTAAAATGTACACTAGCTCTAAGCTATGATTCACAAACATCCAACCTACAATACTTCGAAATTTGAAGTATTTATACAATTATTTACAAAATAAATATCTTGAAACAGAATTCAAGATTTGTTACAAAAATAGATCAATACTGCTAATAATATGAGTCAGTGTTGTTAGTCCTACTGGTAGATGAGATGTGATGTTGTTTTACTGTCTTTAATGTCCCGTTGTCCCTGTTTTTCGGCATTCTGTTTGATCGAAGGTAGAATGGGGATGTGTAGAAAATTTCCTCACTATCCTATGAGTGGAGACTGTGCTCATTCAATTGGGAAAATATGGAAATTACATGAAAAACAGTGAGAAATTGCAACCGGAAGTGTAAAGAATGAACTAATTTTGACCATCTGGGAGAATTATGAATCATTGATCTGGGCTCATTGATCCACACTGATTAAATTTTAGTCGTTGATTCCGGCCGTTTTATTATTGCAATCGCAACAGGGGAGGGACCTTTACCATGTTTTTTCCTATTTTTCCAATGGGCTAGACCCGAAACTTCATAAACCACAATATATAAAATATCATGTCAGTTGGCTTTATTGCATTGCAATTGGATAGGGCTCGGTGGAGCTTGTTGACATATAAGAATTATGATTATGATCGCAATCGATGGAATGAGAACTATCGCAATTGAAGGCGGAGGGGCTTATTGCAATAGTAAGTGGAGGGGCTTATCGAAATCACAAGTGTAGGGGATTAACACAATCGATGGGTCGGACAATATCGCAATCGGTAGGTGGGAAGGAACTTTGCGATATCGACAGAGGAGTGGTGACTTTGCGATATGCGATATCAAAATCGCAATCAGGAAGGGGAGACCCGTGGTTGTTATATTGATTTATGCAATATGATGATAGTGATATGGTGACACATGGCCTACGGGCCCAGTTTATTGCAGTGGGAGTGGGCGGTGTTTATGTTATATATAATGTATTACATACATTACAACGTAATGTATTACAAAATACTTTGCACCCATGTTTAATGATATGGGGAACAACCAGAGTTGGATTCTTTAACAAAAATGGATTATAATAAATGAATGATATGGGATATAGATAGTGTTGGAAATAATACTGAGACGGGGGGGTGAATCAGTATTATCACGTTAATAAAACTTTTTCATTTCCATAATCAGATTCATATATGCTACTTCCACAACTCCTTATGATCAAGTTAATTAATCTTCAATGAATGCATTAGAACTTTATCAACCATATTATCAGTTAACACATGCAGTAACATAGAATAGATCATCACACATAAGGCACACACATGAACACCATGATATAAGGTGGAAACCCAATGCGAGAGAAAACCACCTGTTGCAAGTCATCTCAATCTTCTTCTTAATAAGAAAATCCTTTTACAATATTTGTACTAGTGCAGTCTTATACCAGTACGGGAGCTACAACCCCCTTTGCTCTTGTACTAGCCGATCCATTTACTAGTACGTAGGCTGCTACCTACTACAATGCTCCAAAGATCTCCCTTAGCTTTTGTACTAGCTTAGATACTAGTACGTAGGCGCTGGCCTACAATCTTCTCTCCTCCAGGTACCACCTTTCATCAATTTTCAGACTAGATACACTGAAGCACAACACATAATATGAAGGGCCACATTTCATCCAATTTTCATACTGGACCCAACAACAACTTTGAAGCTCATAATCAAACAACCTTCTGAATCACCCAATCACCAGATCCATACATATACAATGATATTATGAGAGTTATCAACCAGATCTAGTACATCAGATCACATGAAGATAAGACATTTTTAAACCGATCCATTCATCCAACAAAACTGAAGTTAATAATAATCATTCACTCAATTACTGCTGTTATCTGAACATAATATCAGAACCAAACATCACTTCAACAACCCAGATCATAAGAATGATAAGCAGAGATTTTAAGAGAAGTAAGCAGCTTCACCCATGTACTGCCTGCTTACAGTAAGCACCCTGCTCAACTACTCGCCTGCTTATGTACGCACCCTGCTCAACTGTTCGCCTGCTTACGTACGCACCCTGCTCAACTGCTCGCCTGATTTCATACGCACTGTATCCATTGAACTGCCTGCGGACCTCCGCACCTACAACCCTTCTGTGCCTGCATCCCGACGCACCTGAAACGCTTCGTTCCTGCGTATGTACGCACTTTTCTTTCACTGTACCTACGTACCTTCAGGCATAGATGATTTCAAGACTTCGGAAATAACCCAGACAGTTAGATCTACAGATCTGAACATGCGCCGAAGAGATCTCAATCCATCAGTAGATTCGCCTTATTTAGGTCTAGACATTACTCCTAAGAAATCATAATATTTCAGATCTAGCCCTCATAAGATATTCAACAGAAAACATGCTCAAGCCAAATGATCTCCTTTGCTTTATATAGGAAAGCTCTTCCTTAAATCATAGATCAATACCACGGGCCGACACCATAATAACACAAAACCGTCGGCTAAATACCACAGGTTAAACATAAGAAACCCTGCGTGTTCTTTTCTCTGCCTTGAAATGTGTGCACTGGGGGTACGCACCTCCTGAACGGGATAACTGCGGGTATGTACACACTTTATGTAACACTGACCTGCGTGTACACACCTTATGTAAGGTGTACCTGCGTACCCCTTATTTTCTTCAATATTTGATAGCTGATCATCAATCTCTGCTGCTGACTTGAAGTACTGTGATCTATCACCTGAATGGGTTGCCATCAAGGACAACACTTTAGCCATAATGCCAACAATCTCCCCCTTTGGACTTGATGGCAACCTCAAAACTTCAGCTTCATTCTCCCCCTTTGACATCAAGGGCAAAGGGTTATGCTCCCCCTAAGAACATGCTCTATAAACCAGATCTGTTGAAGTCTCTGAATGAACTCCCCCTTTGTATATGCCATGTTGCTCCAATCTGATAATGCTCTTTCTGAGAACAAGCTGAGATGTCTGCTCTGCTATATAGTGTTGTTCATGCTCAAGCTCCCCCTGATTGCAAAAAGATGTTCTACAAGAAGAACATGACTCTATATATCATAAATGACCTTCCTATCACCAAAATACTCAATACATACATTCATTACAATGGTGATACATCAAAAGTTTACATATGATATCATTCATCCCAGGCATAGTGGGGAAACAAAGGCCGTTACATGACCTGAAGAGGTAACTACACTATTACATAAAGACCAATCACCTAAGATAAATATCAGCAATCAACACTGTATGATCTGCTTCATAGTATCTTGCATTAGTGCATGAATCTCTCAAGGTATGAGAAACACCATAGCCATCCAGATCTGCATGAACTAAGAGTCCTCAAATGGGAGTATCTGCATCAATCAACATATGAATGAAACCTATCATCATATTGGTAAGATCTCATCATCATCATGTCTCCAACAATGCAACTTTGAATAATCATCCATGTATCCAGCCAACAATCTTCATCCATATATGTGCCAAGAACAATAAAGACTCCATGCAAGCACCATTAGAGAATCAACCACAAATCTGATCCAAGAACCATGTGACCAACTCATAACTATAGCAAGATGAATCATAAGCATCATCACCAAGGACCATAATGCCAACAATGCATTAAGAACATATGATCCTCCTAAACCTGTGCCATCTGTCAGATCTGATCATGTATATCAATAAGAAGAGTCATCCAATAAATGCTTTATGACAGGTACGCAGTTGTTCTTTAACTGTCCTGCGTAGCCACGCACTTCATCTTCTGCTCCCCTGCGTACAATCGCAGAGATCCTTCTGCTTCACTGCATACATACGCAGACAGTTTTCCACTACAGAGCGTACCCACGCACCCGTTCATCTATCGTGCTGCGTACTTCTATGTACCTAAGCAGGTTATCCTTCTATCGTGCCGCGTACCTTCGATCTTACTACGCACCTCTTATTCTGTTTCCCCGCGTCCGTCCGCAGGTGCTCTTCTGATAAGACGCGTACCTCCGCACAGGGACTGTGTCTTCACTTGCTTACATCCGCACTCGGTCTTACGCTCTGTTGCGTACCCCCGCACTTTCATAGTGAATGATCTGCGTACCTTAGATTAGGACCCAATTCAGATTTCCAGATCTGATCTTGTGCTCAAGAGATCATACTTCATAGATCAACTTCACTTTTCCTACTGCCTTTCTTCAAACAATCATATACGCAATTGTGCAATATCCAATTCGCGTATATACGTGACTTCCCTTTATGGAGTTTGCATATGAGGTTCAAGACACTGAAGTTTTGTACTTTCAACTCCCTCTGATTCCGGTATGTCTGTACGTTGTGTTGTGCCGCCTTTTTCCGACTGTACTTCCTTTTTCCTCCATATCTTCAAGCATGATGATGTCATTTTCTTCTTTTGATATGGTGCCCATACTTTGTTCCTACATTCCTTAGATATATGTCCAACCTTGTTACATGCATAACATCTTACATGTTTCATATTCCTCCTGTAACAATCAGCAGCTTTGTGACCAAACATATTGCAAGCAAAGCAATATCCATAAAAGTACCTTGATTGAGATGACCTTTCTGCATAATGGTCTTGAACTCTTCTTCTTCTACATCTAGCTGCAACATGTCCAAGATTATGACATACATAACATTCAACATTATTCATAGGAGGAGTAAAGGATTTTCTTTGAGGAATCTCTTTCCTTGGTTGATGATGAGATTGATCTTTCATTTCTTCATTGATCACTTTAGATTTCGCTTTAGAATTCCTTGCCTCACCTTGTGAACTAGATTCACCTTCAACAAATTCATGGAAACCAAGACCAGTCTTTATAGCAGGAGACCTTTGACTACTAAGAATATCATCCAAGACTTTAGAGCTATCTTGAAATCGTAAAAGCTTATCCTTTTCTTCTATTTTACCTCTCAAGATACTTAGCTCAACCTGAAGTTGTTCTTCATTTTCAAGAGATTTCTTTTTCAAATCTTCTTCAGCTTTCCTTCCTTCTTCCATTTGTTCCCTTAGTTTGAGAATCTCCTTTTCTTGTTCTTCATTCAGATCCTGCTGCATTTGACGAACTCGGAAGGCACATTCTAGTTGAGATTTTAAGCTGGTGACTTCGTTTTCTTGTTTTGCAATAGCTTGGAGTAGATCTGTATTCTGCTTCTCTGATTCTTCAAGATCTCCTTTTAGTGAGAGGATTGTAGCTTCAAGATTTTCATAGTAGCTGGATCTATCTTTGAGTTTCTTGATGGTTGTGCTTCTTTCGTTGACTTATTTTCTTAATGATGTCACTTCATGCTGCAATTTTTGACATTGGTCTTCCTTGTCCTTGAGTAGATTTATTACCTTGTTTCCTTCTTCTAGTTGGGCCTTTAGTTTGGTAGCTTCTTCTTTGAAATCACATTCCCTTTTGTTCAATAGATCTTGTTGATCTCTAATTTTGTCTGTCAGCCTTTTAAATTCTGCCTCTATTTGATATCTTTCTTGTTCACCCATAAGAGCAAATTCAGTAGTTTCGCTATCACTTTCATCTCTTCCAAAAGGAAAGATAGCTGGAACATCAGAGGATAATATATTCATACCTGATAATGATTCTGAATCTGAAGAGCTTCTTATACCTAATCCCCAATCGATTCTCCCACTGTCGTAGTTCTTTTGAGATGACTTCTTTTTCTTAGGTGCTTCCTTCTTAAGCTTCTTTCCCATTGTTCCATGGATCTCCTTCAAGCGATCAAGCTTCTATCAAAGGACCTGCTCTGATACCAATTGTTGGAAATAATACTGAGAGGGGGGGGTTGAATCAGTATTATCACATTAATAAAACTTTTTCATTTCCATAATCAGATTCATGTATGCTACTTCCACAACTCCTTATGATTAAGTTAATTAATCTTCAATGAGTGCATTAGAACTTTATCAACCATATTATCAGTTAAGAAATGCAGTAACATAGAATAGATCATCATACATAAGGCACACACATGAACACCATGATATAAGGTGGAAACCCAATGCGGGAGAAAACCACCTGCTGCAAGTCATCTCAATCTTCTTCTTAATAAGAAAATCCTTTTACAATATTTGTAATGGTGCAGTCTTATACCAGTACGAGAGCTACAACCCCCTTTGCTCTTGTACTAGCCGATCCATTTACTAGTACGCAGGCTGCTACCTGCTACAATGCTCCAAAGATCTCCCTTAGCTTTTATACTAGCTTAGATACTAGTACGTATGCGCTGGCCTACAATCTTCTCTCCTCCGGGTACCACGTTTCATCAATTTTCAGACTGGATACACTGAAGCACAACACATAATCTGAAGGGCCACATTTCATCCAATTTTCATACTGGACCCAACAACAACTTTGAAGCTCATAATCAAACAACCTTCTGAATCACCCAATCACCAGATCCATACATATACAATGATATTATGAGAGTTATCAACCAGATCTAGTACATCAGATCACATGAAGATAAGTCATTTTTAAACCGATCCATTCATCGAACAAAACTGAAGTTAATCATAATCATTCACTCAATTACTGCTGTTATCTGAACATAATATCAGAACCAAACATCACTTCAACAACCCAGATCATAAGAATGATAAGCAGAGATTTTAAGAGAAGTAAGCAGCTTCACCCATGTACTGCTTGCTTACAGTAAGCACCCTGCGCAACTGCTCGCCTGCTTACGTATGCACCCTTCTCAACTGTTCGCCTGCTTACGTATGCACCCTGCTCAACTGCTCGCCTGCTTACATACGCACTGTATCCATTGAACTGCCTGCGGACCTCCGCACCTGCAACCCTTCTGTGCCTGCATCCCGACGCACCTGAAACGCTTCGTTCCTGCGTATGTACGCACTTTTCTTTCACTGTACCTACGTACCTTCAGGCATAGATGATTTCAAGACTTCAGAAATAACCCAGACAGTCAGATCTACAGATTTGAACATGCGCCGAAGAGATCTCAATCCATCAGTAGATTCGCCTTATTTAGATCTAGACATTACTCCCAAGAAATCATAATATTTCAGATCTAGCCCTCATAAGATATTCAACACAAAACATGCTCAAGCCAAATGATCTCCTTTGCTTTATATAGGAAAGCTCTTCCTTAAATCATGGATCAATACCACGGGCCGACACCATAATAACACAAAATCGTCGGCTAAATACCACAGGTTAAACATAAGAAACCCCACATGTGCTTTTCTCTGCCTTGAAATGTGTGCACTGGGGGTACGCGCCTCCTGAATGGGATAACTGCGGGTATGTACGCACTTTATGTAACACCGACCTGCGTGTACGCACCTTATGTAAGGTGTACCTGCGTACCCCTTATTTTCTTCAATATTTGATAGCTGATCATCAATCTCTGCTGCTGACTTGAAGTACTGTGATCTATCACCTGAATGGGTTGCCATCAAGAACAAAACTTTAGCCATAATGCCAATAGATAGAGTTAAATGGAAATGAATGGGAAAATAGGAAATGGCTAGAGTTTGGAAATATGAAGGGAGAATGAAATTAAGGATTGAAAAGGGAAAAACGCAGTCATGGGTCCACAAGACAAGTCAAATTTAATATAAAGTATTATAATTTGAAAAAAAAGATTATCATCAATATGAAAGAGTACATTTAATAATGGATAATATTCAACACTAACATTGTCTCCAACTGGGGATGATAACTCCTTTAGGAGGTGTCAAGAACTGCAAATCTTTGAATTTGTAGATTAGTGCCTAGTCCATTGGGTTGCTCCCAACCATTACCCTGCAACCTGATGACTTGCAATCAACTTATTCTACACTGAAACCCAAACTGCAAACCAAACTGAAATTACTGTAGGTTAAAAGAATGCTGAAAAACTTACTGCTAAAAACAAAAGCTATTTTACTGGAAAATTTTCTTAAAGTGTTGAGGTTATTCACACTCCTACTTACTCTAATTGATCCATAACCTGCTCACTCAAGTGATACAAAATTTCCATTGAAGCCAAAAACGAAGGTGGCCATTCACTGAAATTTTTCTCACATCCTCTGTAAGCGGACAAAATGATGTACATGTAGGTAACTCACAATGAAAACTGAAACCAAGACTTATGCTGACAAACAAAACAACATTTGCCTTTTCCCATGCTTGCAAAAGACTGCCCACGAGGTCTTCAAAATCATGAAACATTACCTCCTTTGATGACTGCAACAAACCAGTAAAAGGATCTTCAAATGGAGGATCTGATAGGTTACACTTCCTTTCTAGGCGGTCTCCATACTATGGTTTCAAATTTTCATATGCATCCTTGGTTTCCTGGAGCTTCAACTCAAAACTATTGTGAGAAGGCAGCAAGACTTCCTGTGACCTTTGTGATGAATGTGATGAGACTATTGATGGACAAGACAACAATGTTGTTTTTTGAACTAAATCTCCCTTACCCCTATTTTTAGGCTCACAAACAACCAAAGGAGGACCACTCTGACTACAAAACTCATCCAAATAATTGCCTACTAGATCACTGCAAATATGAGGAGGTTGTTGTAACCTATTGTGGATCAGTTTTGATGAAAATGAATGATCTTGTATAAGCTCTTCATTTTGCACATTTTCAGCTGCATTTTCAAGCTGAATGTTGCTTGGTAATTATGATTGTGGACTATAAAGAGCCTCTATTACAAACAACATTCTCAATAGTTTCACGAAAAGATTGCCAACTGTTGTCAACTTGCTTATTTTCTTCCTTGAGAACCTTATAGTTTTATCTTACTTTTGCGAATGAGGAGAAACAAAAGGGTAAGTAGTCCTGATCTGGATTGTCATTGCCTTCTTCGTGCTCAATATCAAAACTGCAAGACTACAGATTTCTAATCTTGGGAATTTTTTCTCTGAAAAATTGAAATGAAGTGAAACATAAGGGAAAATACATTTCACTTTGAAAACTTCTACATTTTCTCCATTGCTTTGTTGATTGGTATGCACAAGCTGAGTACTATATTCTATTTTTTGTAACTGAACTTCCTCCTCCCAAAAACATTTCATTGATTTCTTTAAAGAGTTAGCCTCGATTTTGACAACATTGTCATCATCATACTGATCATACTTGGGTAACTCATCAATATAAGGAATACTTTCACAAACTGATCAAAATCATAAATTCTTGAAGCTAGCAAGTTTTTGAACCATTTATTGGCTTCACCTTGCAAAGATAGAGCAAAAAATATTGATACTGAGATCATCTTCTTCAACCTCAAAAAGGTCGAGAAATTTTTCAATGTTCTGAATGTGTTTTCCAGCATTGATGTTACCATATTCCCCATTAAACCTTTGAAGATATTTGTAATAATCTTGAGGGAAATCATTGAGTATAGGAGGTAAGATGAGAGGCTTGTACCTATCCAGAATTTTACAAGGTGTAGGTGTATGTAGAGAAGTTGTAGTATTATTCTTGATCTGTTGAGGCTCATCAAGTTGAATATGATCATCATAAGATTCAAAAGAAGGGGCTTGATTAAAACCAAAATAATAAGGAGAATTTTTATTCAAAATTTTCAAAGGAATGGAATCAAATGAAGGTTTGGGATATTTTCTAAAATATAGTATACTTTTGAAAACCTTCTTGACATTCTTAGGAAAATAGAAGAAATAATTTATGACAAAGAACATGATGTCTTGGATGAAAGTCCAAGTTGAATATCTAATCTTTCCGTATTTTCTTTTCATGTTTCTATTGGTAAGGTTCATCCTCCAATGGAGTGTTTGAATTAAATTTGAAACTAATTTGGAGTTGGCAAGTGAATGATTTTAGCCTTCCTGTGTCTTATCAATATCCACCATCAAGAATCAGATCTTATCCTTATTGTTCACACCCAAGGGAAAATATGATCTTTCGTTCCCCAGTATGGTCACCAAAAATGTTAGCACTCCTGAGTGTCCCAAGGCTGAGAAAGGAAGCCAAGGAGGTAACCTCAAACCAATCTTTAGACTTGGAAGCTAGCCCTACCAAATTAGAGAGGGCTCTCTCAAAGGTCTCATAGCCAATGAAATGATTTGAGAGGGAACTAAATTGTTAGGCTAGATATTAAAATCAAGGGTGTTTGATTTTATAGTTTGCTCAATGAAGCTCATAGATCTAGGATTAGGCTAAGGTTTCTAATGATCAATTGTAGAGATATAATGGGGCAAGGTAGGCATGATCTATGACATTAAAAGTTTGTCTTGTTGGTGCAGAGATGAAAAAGTAGAGGATCAAAATGATCATGTAACCATCAATTCATTCATCAAAAGGAAAGAACACTAGCATTCAAATATCATCAAAATAGAGCATATAACTTATGAATTATGTTTAAAACTCATGAGATGATCACAAGAAAGCATAGACATGGTAAAAAAAAATGTCAGAGAAAACATTGTCATAGAAACATATCATAAGAATCGCAAGATAATAACTGCAACTGCCTGTTATATTACTACAAAATGTACACTAGATCTAAGCTATGATTCAAAAACATCCAACCTACAATACTTTGAAATATAAAGTATTTATACAATTATTTACAAAATAAATATCTGGAAACATAATTCAATATTTGTTACAAAAATTACAAAAATAGATCAATACTGCTAATAATATCAGTCAGCTAAGTTTATGGTGTTGTTCCGGGCATTATGGTGGTAACTGAGGCCTCGAATAGACAATGTTGTTACTCCCACTGGCAGATGAGCTACGTTGTTGTTTTTGATGTCTATAATGTCATGTTGTCCCTATTTTTCTGTATTCTGTTTGAGCGAAGGTGCAATCAATATGCATAGAAAATGTCTTCGTTGTCCTCTGAGTGGAGGACGGGGTCATCGAATGTGAAAAATATGGGAAATTACATGAAAAACTATGAGAAATTGCAACCGTGAGCGTAAATAATGAACTAATTTTGACCATCCAGGAGGACTATGAACTGTTGATCTGGGCTATTTGATCTAGGCTGATTAAATTTGGGTTGTTGATCTGGGTCATTGTATTATTCCAATCGCAAGAAGGGAGGAACCTTTACAATGTTTTTTCCTGTTTTTTAATGGGCTCAACCTGAAACTTCAAAAAACACAATATATAAAATATTGCATATGTTGGCTTTATCGCATCGCAATCAGAGAGGGGCCAACGAAGTTTGTTGACATATAGGAACTGTTATTTCAAACGAAATTGGAAGAATGAAAACTATAGAAATCACAGGCAGGGGGACTTATCACAATCGTAGGCGAAGGGGCTTATCACAATCGCAGGTGGAGGAGATTATTGCAATTGCAGGCAGAGGGGCTTATCACATTCCGTGGGCGAGAGGATATCACAATCAGAAAGTCGGAAGGAACTTTGCAATATTGGCGGAGGAGTGGTAACTTTTCAATATGCGATATCACAATAGCAATCAGAAAGGGGAGACGGGCAGTTGTTATATTCATTTATGCAATATTTCGATAGAGATATGGTGACATGTGGCCTGTGAGCCCATTTTATTGCAACGAGAGTGGGCGGGGTTTATGTTATATGTAATGTATTATGTAAATTACAACTTAATGTATTACAAAAGACTTTGCGGCCATGTTTAATGATATGTGGAACGCTTATGGGTGGATTAATTAACAAAAATGGATTATAATAAATGAAATTATATGGGATATGTTTGGAGTTGAATGGAAATGAATGGAAAAAATAGAAAATGGCTATAGTTTGGAAATATGAAGGGAGAATGAAATCAAGGCTGGAAAAGGGAAAAATGTTCTAATGGGTCCATGAGACAAGTCAAATTTAATCTAAAAGTATTATAGTTTGAGAAAAAAATATGTCATCAATATGAAAGAGTACATTTGATCATGGATACTATTCAAAACTAACAAGCCGAATGATCCACCAATATTTCCATTAATAAAAATTTGGTAAGGTCGTTGGTGGGTTAGTTTTTTAATGTCTTGATCGATCCTTTCAACTCGATTGAGTTGATGGTTAACCACATATGCCACTCAATCGAGGGTTTCTTTAATGCTTGATCCAACAATTTGAATTTTGAATTTAAGAACTTGATCGAGTGTTTAAAGTTCTTGATCGAGCTCTTGAATTCCTAAAAATTACAATTTCAACACCTCTTCTGCAGATTTCTTTGCAACCCCATTTTGTACCCTATCAGGCTTAGGGCAGAAATTTTCTTTAAGTGACAAAGTTGATCACATTGGATTGAAGAAAGAATCATCTATCCAATTCCATATGAATTTGACAGATTCGAATTTATATGATATTTTTCATCTAATTTATTTTAAACATAACACTTAGATTTTGTTTGGACAATTTCAAAGGCATTGAATAAAAAATCAATAACATGAAATATACATAGCCAAAAATTTCAAAAAATACCACTATCATCATTTACGAGTGTTCTTCAAAATGGTACTCTTGGTTTTTCAAATAATTTAAAGAATTGAAAAAAATCCTACGTGAACACACGTGTCTCCAAAATGCAATTGTATTATTACTTTTCCAACTTCGAAAAATAATGAAAAATACATACTTTTCCATAAAAAAGTAAATTTTTAATATGAAAAACTTAGTTCTCTCCATGTAGATCATGATTATATATATATATATATATATATATATATATATATATATATATATATATATACATATTAAATTACACCTTTTAAACTAAGTTATGTTACGTGAACACCCGCATATCTCTTATGTTTTGTGACAAATTGTAAGGACATATATTTCATTTAATGGAAAATTGAAAGATTATATGACACTAAATTTTTTGCAAAAAAATCATGATGACAAAAACATAATTCTCCACATATTGTCTTTTTACTCTGAATCAAAATTCATAATTCTTATATGAATTTTGAGGGGTGCAATTTGATAAAAGAGGAAAAACTTGAAATTTCATCGCCACATTTAGCCCAAAAGTGTAACCCATCTCCAAGATTTCACTCATATTGCAAACCATATATACTATACCACCTAGGAACCTCAACCATGGTTTCCTTCCACCTAATTTACATGCCTCACCTCGACCATAAACTGGATTAGTGTGCTCACTTCAAATCAAGGATTTGGCTCGGGGTTAACCAAGTACATCAAGGATCTAATAAAATTCTTGTACATATTGAAATCCATCAAATTTGAATCTCCAATCCAAAGAAATTGTGTATCTAGATAGAATCCTTCATTTCAATCTCTTAGGCCATTTCATTTTTACATTGAAGAAAGTCTTCTTATGGTACTCCTAGTTTCTCCCTCTATCTGATCCAAGTGGATATTGGTGGCCACCCGCCAAGTCCACTTGGACCCCCACCATTGTTTCTTTTAACTTTTCAGATTCCTTAATTGTAGCACAATTTACTACTTTTAGCAGCTTTTCGGGTCCTGGAATTCTGGAGCCGTTTTGAGGCCCTAAACGACGTTTTTTTGGGAAAACTCGGAGCAACATTTCTCTTCCCAAAGTTGTAGTTATCGAATAGACCTTTCTAACAAGATATTGTATGCGTTAAACAGAGATCGTATGCCAAAGTTACGACCCTGGGAAGTTGATGTACCAATTTACCCATACGGGCCCACAGTTTGACGCTTCATCTTCTAGGTTTAGGTTTTTGGATGTTTAGGGTTTTCCATTGTTTCTCTACAATAAATAGGCCTTCAAGCCTTATTGTAACAAAGTTCAAAGACATGTAGCCACCACATCTCTTCTCAGAAATAAGCTACCATCGCCCTAGTTGTTTATTTCCATTTTCTGTTTGTAAGCATATCTCAGCATTTTACATTAATGAAATGAAGTATTATTTCCCCTGCATCTTTGTGCTTATGTTTATCTCTGTAATTTGTTGCGTTCCTGTTTAAATCCAGATCAGTGGTATCAGAGCAGTCTGATTTTTCTTTGTTTTTCTTTGCATGTCCCCGAAAAGGATGAGATATAAGGAGTTAGGGCTTAAACTAGTCAAACCTTTGCAAGACCAGCCTCGCAAAACCTGACGGCTTCCCATGGCGGATGAAAAGAAAGATGAGACAAAGGAATGCGATGATGGACAACTTTGCCCAAATCCTTCAGCGACTACCCAGGGGCGAAGCATTAGCTTCCCACAGCTACTTTGGAAACGCCACACCGTTTAAGGTACAAGTTAATTTTGAAATCCCCATATTCGAGGGCAAGATAGACGCAAATGCCGTCGATAAATGGTTAAATCTGCTAGAGGGTTATTTTTCTGTTCATGATTTTTCCAGTCAGGAAAAAATTATTTTCGCTCTTCTCAAAGCAGCCCCCCACGTCAAGGACTAGTGGGAAAACTACTATGAGTAGAAGGATGAAAGTATCGGCTCACTATTTTCAACTGCACCCACCTGGAATTCATTCCAGGATGCCATCAAGGAGCAATACTACTCTGTCAGAAGCTATGAGGATCAATACATAAAGTGAGCCACGCTGCAGCAGGGAAGGGACCAAGATGTCGGAGTTTACAAATATTTTCTATACCCTTCGCACAAAGTTGGGTATCAAGGATTCAGAGTAGCATTTTATATTCAAATATTGCGGCTGCCTGCACAAGTACATCTAGGAATAAATAGAATTCCCAAACATCTCCTCGCTCGGCACGGGATACCGATATGCCGTCAAGGCCGGGGAAAAGTTTAAGTAGAAGAAGCGAGATTTTGGATCTGCGAATCCGAAGCAAGGGAAAGGTGCCCCCAAACTACAGAACAAAGGACAAAGCCAAGGTGGGGTGGCCCAAGACAACCCGCCATAGCTGCAACCAAAGAATAGTGCCACGAAGCTGAAAAGAGACACAGGAAAATGGTGTGAATTCCATAAGAGCTCCACTCACAACACAAGTGAGTGTCGGGCCATGCAGTCACTAGTGGCTGAGCTAAAGGTTTCATAATCAAATGCATGTTTCGACTCTAAGTCAGAACCCGACAAGGGGAATGAAAAATGGAAGCAGATTATTGATGCAGAGCCCGATGCCACTGTTGCCACCACAAAGATCCAGAAGGAGGAATCTGAAGATACAGAGGAAGGGGAGCATCTCTTCCACTGCCAAATGTAGGTAAAGGGATCCCTGCTACAGTTCATTGTCGACAGCGGGAGCCAAAAGAACCTCATTTTGGTACAGGTCGTGAAGTGGCTGGGCTTACTGACCACAACACATCCACAACCGTACACCATCGGGTGGCTTCACCAAGGACAAGATCTTCGCGTGAGCCAGCAGTGTCGCCTTCCACACAACATCAAGCCCTTCATGGATGAGGTATTGTGTGGCATTGCTCCCCTTAAAGTTTGTGATGTATTATTAGGACAACCATACTTGTGGAAGCGACATGCTATGTATGAATCAAGGCCCCGTTCTGTTATTATTACCTTGGGAAATAAGTTGTACAGGATACAGGAGGTAGCATCGCCTACTGCCATCTCTTTGGTTACTGCAAAAAAATGTAGTAAGATCATTTCCAAAACCAGGAAATTTGTTTTCCTGATGATACGCCCGCAAGGAAAGAAGAAGACAGTGGCCACGACCTCCAGACAGGGCCCCTCCGCATGACAATTACATATGGAGAAGGTCGTGGAGGAGTATGAGGACATCTTCACCTCCCCCGCTGGGGTTCCTTTACACTATCAGGTCAATCACTCCATTGATCTGGCCTTAGGGGCGCCACTGCCTAATGGACCAATATATCGGCGCTCCGTTCTGGAGAACGATGAAATCAAGAGGCAGATGCAGGAGCTGCTACAGAAAGGTCACATCCGTCTGAGTTCATCACCTTGTGGGAGCCCGATCGTGTTGGTACAGAAGAAGGATGGGACTTGGAGACTCTCTATTGACTATCGGGTGATGAACAAGATCATTGTCTGTAATAAGTACCCGATCCCACAGATTGATGACCTCCTGGACCAACTGAAGGGGGAAAAATATTTTAGCAAAATCAATTTGAAGTCATGATATCACCAGGTACCAATCGAACCCTCCGATGCATGGAAGACTGCCTTCAAAGCCAAGGAGGGCCTTTTTGAGTGGTCATTTATGCCTTTCGGATTGACGAATGCTCCTGCAACCTTCATGAGGCTAATGGATGACATCTTGTAGCCATTCAACAACTCATTTGTAGTGGTACACTTGGATGACATCCTGATCTTTAGCCAGAGTTGGGAAGAGCACCTCCACGACATCCGACAGGTTCTCCAAACACTTTGGCAACATAAGTTATGTGCCAACTTAGAGAAATGCACTTTTGGCATAACCCAGGTTCAGTATCTAGAATACATTATTGATGAATAGGGGGTGCATGTGGATTCAACCAAGATCCAGGTCATTCGGGATTGGCCCTCTCCAACCACTCTAACGAAGCTCCGCAACTTTCTAGGTCTTGCCAACTTCTACTGTAGGTTCATGCTGGAATTTTCTCATATCACTTCGCCCTTGAGTAAAGTCAGCAAGGGACGAGCGAAAGCAAAATTCTTTTGGTCTAAATCTTAACGGAAGGCATTCACAGAGTTGAAAGATCATCTCTGCTAGACACCAGTGCTCGCATTGCTAGACTTGCAACAGCCATTTGAGGTCAAGACAAAAGCCTCTGATTATGCTATTGGGGTAGTCCTTACTCAACACGGGCATCCAGTGGCATATCACAGTAAGACACTTTCAGACACATTCCGGAAGTATCCAACTTATGATAAAGAGCTGTATTCCATTGTGCAGGCCTGCCGACAATGGAAGAATTACATTTTGGGGAAGGAAACGATCATCCACACAGACCACCGACCACTCCAATTCATACGGACCCAAGGGAAATTGCAGAGTGATCGCCATCAGAAGTGGTCCACATACCTGCAACAGTTCCATTTCAATATCAAGTATAAGAAGGGTAGCACCAATAATGTTGAATATTTCCTCAGTCAGCCACCGATCATGTAATTAATCACCGTGCTCAATTCTTATGGGCACGAGACTTCTGATTGGCCACTTCTCTACAAAAGCTACCCAAAATTTGGCCACACATACCAGACACTCTTGAAGGGTCAGTGTGTTTCAGATTTTCACCTCCAACATGCCCTATTATGCCACCTAGGTCGCCTTTGTGTTCCTTCAAGTGAGCGTGCCAAGATTATTTGGGAAGCACACCACGGTTGGGCTACTAGTCATTTTGGGGTCAAGAAAATAGTGGCAGTACTCTAGAAGTATTTCTATTGGCTGCATCTTCGATAGGATGTCGGGAAGTACATCAGATCATGCACTGCCTGCGCCATTGCCAAACCAGCAGTCAAGAAGCAAGGCCTCTATACCCCACTCCCTACCCCTAGTCAACCTTGGGAATCCATCTCCATGGATTACATGTCAGGCCTTCCTTCCACTAAGCATGGAAACGATTGTGTTTTTGTGGTCGTCGACAAGTTCTCGAAGATGGCCATTATGGCGGCCTCTAAGAAGAATATCAAAGCAGAAGCCACTGCTAAACTCTTCTTTGAACGAGTGTGGGTACACTTTGGGATCCCACAATCTATCATCTTAGATCGAGACAGCAGGTTCCTCAGTACATTTTGGTCCAATCTCTAGTCGATGCTGGACACCAAACTCACTAAGTCCACAGCCTTCCATCCTCAAATTGATGGCCAGACAGAGGTTGTCAACAGGATGATTGTACACATTTTGTGCATGTACAACTCAAAGCATCCACACACATGGGATGAGAGCTCCCCTATGTTCAGCACAGATACAACCGGGCTCTCCACAACTCGATTGGCCACAACCCTTTTCAGATGGGCTTGGGATTCCAACCACTATGTCCCATTGATGTGGCCATGGCATTTGTAGCTACTCACACAAATTTGGCTCATGGCCAGTCTGAAACTAATAAGGCAAACAACTTCATTGAGCACATCCAACATATTCACCAGTAAGTCCATGACATTCTGGAGAAATCAAATGCCAAGTATAAGCAGCGACATGATCAACATCGGGTGCCACACAAGGTTCAGGTTGGCGACAAAGTCTGGTTTCATTTGCAAAAGGAATGCCTTACCAGAACCTATCAGAAACTCAAACCACTCCGATATGGTCCTTACACCATTACCAAGGCTGTGGGAGACAATGAATTTGAGCTCAACATTCCCCCATTCCTTGGCCTTCACCCAGTGTTCAATGTGGACTGCCTTCGGCCATACTTTCCACCATTACTAGACACATCCGACATTGTAGAACAACTCACAACCATAGAGTTAAATCCAGATTACATGGAACAAGATGTAACTAATCGGATCATGGACACACAGATCAAGCACACTCGCCATCAGAACATCCAACTATATCGAGTTGTCAAAAGCAAGCCAACTCCTTCACTAGGGCAAGTGGCTCACCAGGGACCAAGTTCAGCAGAAGTTTCCTCATCTCATGGAGGAACTCAACGCAATGGGGACCATTGCTTCCTAAGGGGGGATGAATGATCTAGGTGGATATTGGTAGCCACCCGCCAAGTCCACATGGAACCCCACCATTGTTTCTTTCAGCTTTTCAGTTTCCTTAATTGTAGCACAGTTTACTATTTTTAGCAGTTTTTCGGGTCCTGAACTTCTAGAGCCGTTTTGAGGCCTTAAACGACGTTTTTTGGGAAAAATAGGAGCAACATGGGTCCAAAGACCGATGTTTCTCTTCCCAAAGTTGTAGTTCTCTAATATATCTTTTTGACAAGATATTGTATGCATCAAATGAAGATCGTATGCCAAAGTTACGACCCCGGGAGGTTGATGTACCAATTTACCCAAACGAGGCCCACAGTTTTGTGTTTCATCTTCTAGGGTTAGGTTTTTGGATGTTTAGGGTTTTCCATTGTTTCTCAACAATAAATAGCCCTTCGAGCCACATTGTAACATAGTTCAGAGGCATGTAGCCACCACCTCTCTTCTCAGAGATAAGCTACCATCGCCCTAGCTATTTATTTCCATTTTCTATTTGCAAGCATATCTCAGTATTTTACATTAACGAAATGAAGTATTATTTCCGTTGCATCTTTGTGTTTATGGTTATCTCTGTAATTTTTTGCGTTCTTGTTTAAATCTGGATCACTATCACAGAAGCAAATCCTACTGCAATTATTGGCCCCTATGTCACGTAAGCAAGTCCTTCAACTATTGTTTCTCCTGATATCATGTAATAAATTCCTTTTATTCTTGATGCTACCTTTTTCACGTAGGAAAATCCATCTACTAATGTTTCTCCATCTGTCACATAAGAAAGTCCTTCTTCCTCTATGGATCCCTTTGTCACTGATGCATCTCCTACTATTTAACATGGTCCTTTCATAGAATTCTTACATATCCTAGAGACCTCTTCTATCTAAGCATTTGGGAAATTCATGACATCCTCTTAGAAGGTTTCTCATTCCATTATACCTAACCCTTGGAATTGGATTCCCTTCCATTAATTTGACATGGTCTAAGACGTCCAGAAAATATGTAGAATCCTCCATCTTAAACAATAATTACTCTTGCTCAGTTTATGTTTGAGCCCAAGAATCTGACCATGAGACGACAGTTGAGAAATATTTTCTTGTAGCTTATTTTGTCTTTCTAGGAGAACCCTCTTTCCACAAAATTTTAGATATTTCTAGCTGCTACATGAATCATTACATTGTTGTTCACCATAATTTGCCCATTCTCCCCTCCATTTAGGAGGCCATGGAAGAAAATTAATAACCAAGCAAAGTACAAGGACAAGAAGCAGACATAATACTAATATTGATCAAGGGAGAAATATATGAATTGCTTATCCCTTTATTAAGAAGGGGATAACTAAGGGTTGTAGGGAATTTTCAACTCCTTATTGATCCTTACCTCCTTATATAAAACAATGATGTCAATGTTCAATCAAGCTTTGATTCCTTGTCTTATTCTGAGGTGGTTGTTCATTTTTGACCTCAACATTAGCTATTGATATGTGATTCTTTCCTTTCTATTTTCTTGATGAACTATAAGGAATGGGGTTTCCTCATCCCATCATTTTGACTTTATAAATCCATATAATCTATAACCTTCTACATTTTCCTCTCATAAATGGAAATTGTTTCGATAAATTTCTTATGATCCTTAGACATATCAGTCTCCTCTAATAGTTTTTTAGTAAACAGTATTCCGCATAAGGTATTTTTTATTTCCTTTTTTATGTAAGCCAACTCTTTTGATTATGCAAAACATTTTTTTTCTTTTTGTTCCTTTGACCCTTTAATGCATGTTGTAGTCCAGTGCTACAAATATTCAAGAAACAAAATGGCCTAGGAATTTCCTCATATACATATGTTATTTTATTTGATGTTAAAAGTGCGTCCACATATTTCCCTTGTTTGTCAAAAAATGCAAATGGGATTTGTTCTCTATTTCCTTTCCATCGATATTATAACCATGGTCACTCCATCATAACCTTTTAGATCATAACAAACACTAAAAATTTCACCAACAATACTTTTCCCAATAACCTCATCTTAAATCCATATTTTTACCTTTAACATAGTTGAATTCCTTTAAGAGAAATAGGTATATTTATCCAAAGAAAATATGAGAGGAATCAAAGGATTTGGACTTTACACAATAGTAACCATGGATTCAAATGAACTTATCCGTGATCACTTTTTGACTAGTGACGTTTTGGCCCAAAAAGGGTACTCCAAAAATATTGTATGTAAACTCACTATTTAAACAAGCATTGATCGTAAAAATAACCTTTCTGGGCCTACAACCCTATGGTTAGGCCTTCATGCAATACTACGATCTATGGACAATACTTAGAAAAATAATCACTGCATCCAAGAATTTTGCTAACTTGGATGCTTACTAGAACATCAAATAGAACTGCGAGTGCACTTAACTAGCCTCGACCCATTTCTTTCCTTCCAGACAACCCTTTAAATTTTCTATGATGAACGTCCAAACTAGTCACAAAATCCAACCTCCATAGATTCTTCCTCCTCTATGTAGCGGCTTTCCTTATACGACTAATCTTCAATTTCTTCTTCTTTAACAAGAATGTGATACCATGTTGACTTTTCTACAATATACATAGTATAAACCGATATTTTGATATATTAATTACTACTTAATAATCTTCACATAATTTATCTTATTCGACTGATCTTATTGATCAATTATGAACCAAATATTTCAATAGTACTGCAAAGAAAATAGTAATAACATAAATAGACAACCATGCATAATAAAGAGAACACAATTTTCCCTAGGAAACCCAAACTTGGGAGAAAACCTAGGAACTGTTCCTCTAGGAAAAAATGTTTTTCAGCAACATTAACAATTCAAGATTGTCTAGAATTTTGTGCTAGAAAACAAGCCCAAACATCAGTAACTTCATACTTTTTCTTCTCCCAAATTTGTCTTCTACAGAGGACATATGATGATTTGAATTCTTCAAATGAATATGTCACATTATATATATGCACAAGTTGAATGGGTGCATTTACCTGAAGGGACACATACCTTCTTAAAATAGGCCGACTTGCCCATTTTGAGCCTACATGAAGCCTAATAAAAATTAGATTTTATGTTTTATTTTAAATCTCCTAGGATGACTTAGGAAGATTCTTGGCATGTGCGAATACCTTCTAATTCTACACAAATGTCAATATCTATGACTCTAAGAAGTTGATGTACTAACTAACCCTAGTGGGGCCCATAAGTTTTTTAGTGTTTCATCTCCTAAGGACATGTTTTTAAGTGTTTAGGGTTTCCTCAATTCCTATGATGTTAAAAATGGCCTTTCAGCCTCATTGTAACTCACTTTGGTGAGGTGTGTAGTCATTACATCTCTTCTCAGAGATAATATACCGCCATTCGAGCTAGGATTTTTTCATTATAAATTTTTATAATTTAAATTCTTTTTATTTATTGATAGCAATCAAGTTTCGTTATATCTCTATATTTTGGTTATAAATCTGCATTTCATTTCATTCCCTTCATAAATTTGTAATAGTGGTATCAGAGTGGTCTACTCTTCATCTTCTTCTTCTTTTTTCATCTCCCCAATGGAGTGAGGGTATAAGGATATGGAAATCAAATTTATTGAGCCCTTTGCAAAACCATCCTAATTAACACCAATAACCCCTCATTGTAGAATAAAATAAAGATGAGGGTGGAAGAGAACCTATTAAACTATTTCTCAATGAATCCCTTGCATGACAAACGAATGATATGATGGATAATTTTTCCCAAATCCTTCGACGAATGCCAATAAACAATGCATTTTCATTAAGTGGCCACCTTAGAGGCACCACCCTATTCAAGGTAAAAGTTTACTTTGATATTCTTATAGTTTAAGGCCATGTAGATGTAGATCCTCTAGACAAATGGTTAAATTTGTCGAAAGGGTATTTTTTAGTCAACAATTTTTCTGATAGAGAAAATATTTCCTTTTCACTCCTTCAGGTTGCCCCGTGTGTCAAGGATTGGTGGGAGACTTATTGTGAGAAAAACGCTACGAAGGAATTTGTATTGTTTACAATGACAACCATGTTGGACTCCTTTAGGGATGTTGTTAAGGGAAAATATTACACTATTGGAAGCTTCGAAGAAAAATTCATGAGATGGACGACACTATGGTAGAAGAGGGAGCAAAAAATGCCAAAGCTAACAATCTTCTTGCATTCCCTTATTCGCCAAGCTAGGTATCAAAGCCTCTAATGGAAAACTAGTTCTCATGTGTTGTGGCTATCTACGTATATACATCCATACATAAATCGAGTACCTGGACATCTCCTAACTTGGCATATCATACTGATATGTTTTCAAAATCGAGCAAAAAAGTAAATATAAGAAGTGAGACATTGGATTTGTGAATCACTCATAGCAAAATTAGGGTAAGGGAATCCCCAAATCATAGAAAACGGAATAGAGCCAAGGTATAAAACCCCATGAAATTCCTTCCATTTCACAAAAAAAAAATGTTAATGGGAAGACAAATAAAGACAAGAGAAATTGGGTGCGAGGTCCACAAAAGCCCCTCTCATAACATCAATGAATGTTATGAAAGGATGTCATTAGTGGCCAAGATGCAATATTCATGATAAAATGTGGAAAAGGGGCAGTAGTTCATTAACTCAAAACCTAGTGCCACCATTTACACCACCAAGTTCCATCAAAGTAATCCTGAAGATATGGACAAAGGTGAGCACCTCTTTCACTCACACGTGTGGGTGAAGGGTACTCCATTGTATTTAATTTTAAAATAGAAGAAGTCAAAAGAAAATCACCCCGTAAGAGGTCACTAAGTGGTTGGACCTAATGACAACACTACACCCATACCCTTACACAATTGGGTGGATCCACCAAGGGTGAGATCTTTGCATCAACCAACATTGTCTCCTTCCTTATGGCATCAAGCCCTTGAATGGTAAGGTGGTATGTAATGTTGTTACCATTGATTTTTTTGATATTATTTTAGGCCAAAAATATTTATGTAACCATGAGGTTGCATATGATTCAGGAACTTATAGTATTATTATTACTTTCAGTAGACAACTATACAAGATACTAGATTTAGCTCCACCTACATATGTCTTATGAATAGAATGCTCCTTCAACATGGAAAATGTCCAATATATAGGCCACATTACTAATGATCAAGGTCTCCATGTGGATCTAGAAAATATCCAATTCATTTGGGATCGATGAACCAAATGACTCTAACATAGCTTGGTAGCTTCTCGAACCTTGCTAAATTCTACTTAAGATTTTAGTTGGGGATTATTTTATATCACTTGGCCCTTAACTCAAGTGACCAAGGGAGGAGAAAAAGAAAATATTTTTTTTTTCTAGTTCACATCAAAAGGCATTCAATGATTTGAAATACGACCTCTACTCTACATCATTTCTCCTTCTACTAGACCTACAAAAATCATTTGATATTGAGATAGATGCCTCTAACTATGCTATTGGTGTAATAAATTTTATGATATTGTCTAGATAATGCTACCCATGATAAGGATATGTACTCCATCATGTAGTCTCATCGTCAACAGAATAATTATATTCTGGGGAAGTACATGATCATCCACATTGATCATGTGCCTTTAAAATTTATGTAAACACAAGGGAAGTTACAGAATTACCACCATTAGAAGTGGTCCACACACTCGCAACAATTCCATTTGAGCATCAAGTATAAAAGAGGTAGCACCAATCATTTTATTTACTATCTCACTTGGCCCTAGTTGTGCTAACCATAGTTCTTAACTTTTGTGGGCATGAGTCCTCTAGACAACACAAATATACAAAAATGACTCAAAATTCACTACCACATGCTAAATGTTGATGGAAGGTAAGAAAGTCTAGAATTCCACATTCAGGATAC